>CM059815.1:30222037-30822037 GCA_030435695.1 Brachymystax lenok tsinlingensis | reverse complement strand
CTATATACAGGTGCAGGGGTCTGTGAGCTGCTCTGACAGCTGGTGCTTAAAGCCTGTGAGGTGTCTCCAGTTTCAGAGATTTTTGTAGTTCGTTCCAGTCATTGGCAGCAGAGAACTGGAAGGAAAGTCGGCCAATGGAGGAATTGGCTTTGGGGGTGACCAGTGAGATATACCTGCTGGAGCGTGTGCTACGGGTGGGTGCTGTTGACCGGGTAGGGGTAGCCAGGTGGAAAGCATGGCCAGCCGTAGAAAAATGCTTATTGAATTCTCAATTATTGTGGATTTATCGGTGGTGACAGCGTTTCCTATCCTCAGTGCAGTGGGCAGCTGGGAGGAGGTGCTCTTATTCTCCATGGACTTTACAGTGTCCCAGAACTGTTTTGAGCTTGTGTTACAGGAAGCCTTGGCTAGCCTTGTACCTATACTTACAGTGTAGGCACAAAGAAAATGCTATAAGGAAATTAATTCACATGACACAGTGTCACATGGTATGAAAATGACAGCCAACATTATTTGGAATGTTTAAATCTTGTCCCTCTCCAAGTGACTTGTCTCAGCCTCTTGACTAATTTGTAAGCCAGATTAATGAATCAATATGAATCAATATTATTTACCTGTGAGGTTTTGATACTCAGCATATCATCACCCACCTACTCAAACAAAAAAGTTAAAAGTCAAGTAGAATAGTTGTAACATCTAGAAAACAAGATAAGCCCTGTGTTTAAATTATGTGTGTGTGTGGGTCTAGGGCCGCTGCCCTACAATGATAAGCTATGTTGTCCTAACTCACTCACAGTTCCACATTGTGCCACGCATCTGTAAATAGACACCAAAAGGATGTAGGCTACTTTGCATTTCAGAACCATTCACCAGCGGTTTGAGTCAGCGTTTGAAAAAGCTTAATCAATATTTCATCCATATGCAGAGATATACAGTATTTCATCCAGAGATATACAGTATCTCTGGAGAGGATGTCATGGTGGTTGCTTGAATGTGCTGGTTGCCTCCTCCCGACTGCCTTCCATTTTTGAAGACATGTATTTTCTTGTTAGAGCGGCCACTAGAGCATCTGGTCAGTATAATGGATAATCTGTGGATATAGCCAATAAAAACCCTTCTGTCTTTTTGCTTCCTAGGCATCTTCCCCAGTCCCAGCTTCACCTGTGACTGTCGCAGCACTGTCCACTGCCATGTGTTACGCAACGTCATATCTCGGTATCCAGGTTTTGCAGCTGTCCATGGTGCTGAAATCTCCAATTGCCGCCATTTAGTTGTCGTTAACTTTTGTGTGGTAGTGATATTTATTGCCTTTGCGTTTCGCTGTTGGCCTACATTCGTCCACTTTATGAATGAGGATAGCCTGAAATTATTTAAATAAAGTGCTCCACATTATCCTATAAGAGTGTAAATATAGAAATTATGAAGGTAATGAAGAAAGTTTGGCTGTTGGACTTGGAGATTGGGATACACTTAAAAAAATGGTTCTTGAGAGGTTCTTTGAAATTATTAATGGTTCTATAGCAGTGGAGGCTGCTGAGGGGAGGATGGCTCATAATAATGCTTGGAACGGAGCGAATGGAATGGCATCAAACACATGGCATCCATGTGTTTGATGTATTTGATACCATTCCACCGCTTCCGCTACAGTCATTACCACGAGCACGTCCTCCCCAATTAAGGTACCACCAACCCCCTGTGTTCTATAGCAGGGTTGGGGTCAATTCCATTTGAATTCAGGAAGTAAACAAATACTTATTCCAAATCTTCCTAAATGAAAAGCTTTGAAGATAATTAGAATATTTAGGCCTACTTCCTCAATTGACTGGAATTTAAATGGAATTGACCCCATTCCTGGTATATAACATTAGTTCTACTCAAACAAATAACCATTTTCTTGGATAGGGTTCTTTGCTGTCCGAATGGATGCAACAACAAAAAAATTCTAGAGTGTTGTTGTTAGAGGTTTTGAGCAATGTGCTTCTATGTTACGTAGCACTATTTCTATTCAAACAGCACTTTTTTAAATGTTTTTTTTTTCTATCGCATATAACATAAGCTGACCTAAACTATTTTCATTTGGGGTTGTCTGATTTTGCTGTTCCTTAATTGTCTTGTCGGCTGAGGAAAAATACTTCTCGCAGCACCACTGTTACATGAATACAGCGGAAACAAACACTGATACTTGAGCATTTTATTTGTATTTTTTTATTTCACCTTTATTTAACCAGGTAGGCAAGTTGAGAACAAATTCTCATTTACAACTGCGACCTGGCCAAGATAAAGCAAAGCAGTTCGACACATACAACAACACAGAGTTACACATGGAGTAAAACAAACATACAGTCAATAATACAGTAGAAAAACAAATCTATATACAAAGAGTGCAAATGAGGTAAGATAAGGAAGGTAAGGCAATAAATAGGCCGTGGTGGAAAAGTAATTACAATATAGCATTTAAACACTGGAATGGTAGATGTGCAGTAGATGAATGTGCAATGTAGAAAACTGGGGTGCAAAGGAACAAGATAAATAAATAAATACGGTAGGGGCTGAGGTAGTTGGTTGGGCTATTTAAAGATGGGCTATATACAGGTGCAGGGGTCTGTGAGCTGCTCTGACAGCTGGTGCTTAAAGCCTGTGAGGTGTCTCCAGTTTCAGAGATTTTTTAGTTCGTTCCAGTCATTGGCAGCAGAGAACTGGAAGGAAAGTCGGCCAATGGAGGAATTGGCTTTGGGGGTGACCAGTGAGATATACCTGCTGGAGCGTGTGCTACGGGTGGGTGCTGTTGACCGGGTAGGGGTAGCCAGGTGGAAAGCATGGCCAGTCGTAGAGAAAATGCTTATTGAATTCTCAATTATTGTGGATTTATCGGTGGTGACAGCGTTCCTATCCTCAGTGCAGTGGGCAGCTGGGAGGAGGTGCTCTTATTCTCCATGGACTTTACAGTGTCCCAGAACTGTTTTGAGCTTGTGTTACAGGAAGCCTTGGCTAGCCTTGTACCTATACTTACAGTGTAGGCACAAAGAAAAATGCTATAAGGAAATTAATTCACATGACACAGTGTCACATGGTATGAAAATGACAGCCAACATTATTTGGAATGTTTAAATCTTGTCCCTCTCCAAGTGACTTGTCTCAGCCTCTTGACTAATTTGTAAGCCAGATTAATGAATCAATATGAATCAATATTATTTACCTGTGAGGTTTTGATACTCAGCATATCATCACCCACCTACTCAAACAAAAAAAGTTAAAAGTCAAGTAGAATAGTTGTAACATCTAGAAAACAAGATAAGCCCTGTGTTTAAATTATGTGTGTGTGTGGGTCTAGGGGCCGCTGCCCTACAATGATAAGCTATGTTGTTCTAACTCACTCACAGTTCCACATTGTGCCACGCATCTGTAAATAGACACCAAAAGGATGTAGGCTACTTTGCATTTCAGAACCATTCACCAGCGGTTTGAGTCAGCGTTTGAAAAAGCTTAATCAATATTTCATCCATATGCAGAGATATACAGTATTTCATCCAGAGATATACAGTATCTCTGGAGAGGATGTCATGGTGGTTGCTTGAATGTGCTGGTTGCCTCCTCCCGACTGCCTTCCATTTTTGAAGACATGTATTTTCTTGTTAGAGCGGCCACTAGAGCATCTGGTCAGTATAATGGATAATCTGTGGATATAGCCAATAAAAACCCTTCTGTCTTTTTGCTTCCTAGGCATCTTCCCCAGTCCCAGCTTCACCTGTGACTGTCGCAGCACTGTCCACTGCCATGTGTTACGCAACGTCATATCTCGGTATCCAGGTTTTGCAGCTGTCCATGGTGCTGAAATCTCCAATTGCCGCCATTTAGTTGTCGTTAACTTTGTGTGGTAGTGATATTTATTGCCTTTATGCTTTCGCTGTTGGCCTACATTCGCTCACTTTATGAATGAGGGTAGCCTGATATTATTTAAATAAAGTGCTCCACATTATCCTATAAGAGTGTAAATATAGAAATTATGAAGGTAATGAAGAAAGTTTGGCTGTTGGAGTTGGAGATTGGGATACACTTAAAAATGGTTCTTGAGAGGTTCTTTGAAATGATTAATGGTTCTATAGCAGTGGAGGCTGCTGAGGGGAGGATGGCTCATAATAATGCTTGGAACGGAGCGAATTGAATGGAATGGCATCAAACACATGGCATCCATGTGTTTGATGTATTTGATACCATCTCCACCGCTCCGCTACAGTCATTACCACGAGCACGTCCTCCCCAATTAAGGTACCACCAACCCCTGTGTTCTATAGCAGGGTTGAGTCAATTCCGCTTTGAATTCAGGAAGTAAACAAATACTTATTCCAAATCTTCCTAAATGAAAAGCTTTGAAGATAATTAGAATATTTAGGCCTACTTCCTCAATTGACTGGAATTTAAATGGAATTGACCCCATTCCTGGTATATAACATTAGTTCTACTCAAACAAATAACCATTTTCTTGGATAGGGTTCTTTGCTGTCCGAATGGATGCAACAACAAAAAATTCTAGTGTTGTTGTTAGAAGTTTTGAGCAATGTGGTTCTATGTTATGTAGCACTATTTCTATTCAAACAGCACTTTTTTAAATGTTTTTTTTCTATCGCATATAACATAAGCTGACCTAAACTATTTTCATTTGGGGTTGTCTGATTTTGCTGTTCCTTAATTGTCTTGTCGGCTGAGGAAAAATACTTCTCGCAGCACCACTGTTACATGAATACAGCGGAAACAAACACTGATACTTGAGCATTTTATTTGTATTTTTTATTTCACCTTTATTTAACCAGGTAGGCAAGTTGAGAACAAATTCTCATTTACAACTGCGACCTGGCCAAGATAAAGCAAAGCAGTTCGACACATACAACAACACAGAGTTACACATGGAGTAAAACAAACATACAGTCAATAATACAGTAGAAAAACAAATCTATATACAAAGAGTGCAAATGAGGTAAGATAAGGAAGGTAAGGCAATAAATAGGCCGTGGTGGAAAAGTAATTACAATATAGCATTTAAACACTGGAATGGTAGATGTGCAGTAGATGAATGTGCAATGTAGAAAAACTGGGGTGCAAAGGAACAAGATAAATAAATAAATACGGTAGGGGCTGAGGTAGTTGGTTGGGCTATTTAAAGATGGGCTATATACAGGTGCAGGGGTCTGTGAGCTGCTCTGACAGCTGGTGCTTAAAGCCTGTGAGGTGTCTCCAGTTTCAGAGATTTTTGTAGTTCGTTCCAGTCATTGGCAGCAGAGAACTGGAAGGAAAGTCGGCCAATGGAGGAATTGGCTTTGGGGGTGACCAGTGAGATATACCTGCTGGAGCGTGTGCTACGGGTGGAGTGCTGTTGACCGGGTAGGGGTAGCCAGGTGGAAAGCATGGCCAGTCAGAGAAAATGCTTATTGAATTCTCAATTATTGTGGATTTATCGGTGGTGACAGCGTTTCCTATCCTCAGTGCAGTGGGCAGCTGGGAGGAGGTGCTCTTATTCTCCATGGACTTTACAGTGTCCCAGAACTGTTTTGAGCTTGTGTTACAGGAAGCCTTGGCTAGCCTTGTACCTATACTTACAGTGTAGGCACAAAGAAAAATGCTATAAGGAAATTAATTCACATGACACAGTGTCACATGGTATGAAAATGACAGCCAACATTATTTGGAATGTTTAAATCTTGTCCCTCTCCAAGTGACTTGTCTCAGCCTCTTGACTAATTTGTAAGCCAGATTAATGAATCAATATGAATCAATATTATTTACCTGTGAGGTTTTGATACTCAGCATATCATCACCCACCTACTCAAACAAAAAAAGTTAAAAGTCAAGTAGAATAGTTGTAACATCTAGAAAACAAGATAAGCCCTGTGTTTAAATTATGTGTGTGTGTGGGTCTAGGGCCGCTGCCCTACAATGATAAGCTATGTTGTCCTAACTCACTCACAGTTCCACATTGTGCCACGCATCTGTAAATAGACACCAAAAGGATGTAGGCTACTTTGCATTTCAGAACCATTCACCAGCGGTTTGAGTCAGCGTTTGAAAAAGCTTAATCAATATTTCATCCATATGCAGAGATATACAGTATTTCATCCAGAGATATACAGTATCTCTGGAGAGGATGTCATGGTGGTTGCTTGAATGTGCTGGTTGCCTCCTCCCGACTGCCTTCCATTTTGAAGACATGTATTTTCTTGTTAGAGCGGCCACTAGAGCATCTGGTCAGTATAATGGATAATCTGTGGATATAGCCAATAAAAACCCTTCTGTCTTTTTTTGCTTCCTAGGCATCTTCCCCAGTCCCAGCTTCACCTGTGACTGTCGCAGCACTGTCCACTGCCATGTGTTACGCAACGTCATATCTCGGTATCCAGGTTTTGCAGCTGTCCATGGTGCTGAAATCTCCAATTGCCGCCATTTAGTTGTCGTTAACCTTTGTGTGGTAGTGATATTTATTGCCTTTGTGTTTCGCTGTTGGCCTACATTCGTCCACTTTATGAATGAGGATAGCCTGAAATTATTTAAATAAAGTGCTCCACATTATCCTATAAGAGTGTAAATATAGAAATTATGAAGGTAATGAAGAAAGTTTGGCTGTTGGACTTGGAGATTGGGATACACTTAAAAAATGGTTCTTGAGAGGTTCTTTGAAATTATTAATGGTTCTATAGCAGTGGAGGCTGCTGAGGGAGTGATGGCTCATAATAATGCTTGGAACGGAGCGAATGGAATGGCATCAAACACATGGCATCCATGTGTTTGATGTATTTGATACCATTCCACCGCTTCGCTACAGTCATTACCACGAGCACGTCCTCCCCAATTAAGGTACCACCAACCCCTGTGTTCTATAGCAGGGTTGAGGTCAATTCCATTTGAATTCAGGAAGTAAACAAATACTTATTCCAAATCTTCCTAAATGAAAAGCTTTGAAGATAATTAGAATATTTAGGCCTACTTCCTCAATTGACTGGAATTTAAATGGAATTGACCCCATTCCTGGTATATAACATTAGTTCTACTCAAACAAATAACCATTTTCTTGGATAGGGTTCTTTGCTGTCCGAATGGATGCAACAACAAAAAATTCTAGAGTGTTGTTGTTAGAGGTTTTGAGCAATGTGCTTCTATGTTACGTAGCACTATTTCTATTCAAACAGCACTTTTTAAATGTTTTTTTCTATCGCATATAACATAAGCTGACCTAAACTATTTTCATTTGGGGTTGTCTGATTTTGCTGTTCCTTAATTGTCTTGTCGGCTGAGGAAAAATACTTCTACGCAGCACCACTGTTACATGAATACAGCGGAAACAAACACTGATACTTGAGCATTTTATTTGTATTTTTATTTCACCTTTATTTAACCAGGTAGGCAAGTTGAGAACAAATTCTCATTTACAACTGCGACCTGGCCAAGATAAAGCAAAGCAGTTCGACACATACAACAACACAGAGTTACACATGGAGTAAAACAAACATACAGTCAATAATACAGTAGAAAAACAAATCTATATACAAAGAGTGCAAATGAGGTAAGATAAGGAAGGTAAGGCAATAAATAGGCCGTGGTGGAAAAGTAATTACAATATAGCATTTAAACACTGGAATGGTAGATGTGCAGTAGATGAATGTGCAATGTAGAAAAACTGGGGTGCAAAGGAACAAGATAAATAAATAAATACGGTAGGGGCTGAGGTAGTTGGTTGGGCTATTTAAAGATGGGCTATATACAGGTGCAGGGGTCTGTGAGCTGCTCTGACAGCTGGTGCTTAAAGCCTGTGAGGTGTCTCCAGTTTCAGAGATTTTTGTAGTTCGTTCCAGTCATTGGCAGCAGAGAACTGGAAGGAAAGTCGGCCAATGGAGGAATTGGCTTTGGGGGTGACCAGTGAGATATACCTGCTGGAGCGTGTGCTACGGGTGGGTGCTGTTGACCGGGTAGGGGTAGCCAGGTGGAAAGCATGGCCAGCCGTAGAGAAAATGCTTATTGAATTCTCAATTATTGTGGATTTATCGGTGGTGACAGCGTTTCCTATCCTCAGTGCAGTGGGCAGCTGGGAGGAGGTGCTCTTATTCTCCATGGACTTTACAGTGTCCCAGAACTGTTTTGAGCTTGTGTTACAGGAAGCCTTGGCTAGCCTTGTACCTATACTTACAGTGTAGGCACAAAGAAAAATGCTATAAGGAAATTAATTCACATGACACAGTGTCACATGGTATGAAAATGACAGCCAACATTATTTGGAATGTTTAAATCTTGTCCCTCTCCAAGTGACTTGTCTCAGCCTCTTGACTAATTTGTAAGCCAGATTAATGAATCAATATGAATCAATATTATTTACCTGTGAGGTTTTGATACTCAGCATATCATCACCCACCTACTCAAACAAAAAAGTTAAAAGTCAAGTAGAATAGTTGTAACATCTAGAAAACAAGATAAGCCCTGTGTTTAAATTATGTGTGTGTGTGGGTCTAGGGCCGCTGCCCTACAATGATAAGCTATGTTGTCCTAACTCACTCACAGTTCCACATTGTGCCACGCATCTGTAAATAGACACCAAAAGGATGTAGGCTACTTTGCATTTCAGAACCATTCACCAGCGGTTTGAGTCAGCGTTTGAAAAAGCTTAATCAATATTTCATCCATATGCAGAGATATACAGTATTTCATCTAGAGATATACAGTATCTCTGGAGAGGATGTCATGGTGGTTGCTTGAATGTGCTGGTTGCCTCCTCCCGACTGCCTTCCATTTTGAAGACATGTATTTTCTTGTTAGAGCGGCCACTAGAGCATCTGGTCAGTATAATGGATAATCTGTGGATATAGCCAATAAAAACCCTTCTGTCTTTTTGCTTCCTAGGCATCTTCCCCAGTCCCAGCTTCACCTGTGACTGTCGCAGCACTGTCCACTGCCATGTGTTACGCAACGTCATATCTCGGTATCCAGGTTTTGCAGCTGTCCATGGTGCTGAAATCTCCAATTGCCGCCATTTAGTTGTCGTTAACTTTTGTGTGGTAGTGATATTTATTGCCTTTGCGTTTCGCTGTTGGCCTACATTCGTCCACTTTATGAATGAGGATAGCCTGAAATTATTTAAATAAAGTGCTCCACATTATCCTATAAGAGTGTAAATATAGAAATTATGAAGGTAATGAAGAAAGTTTGGCTGTTGGACTTGGAGATTGGGATACACTTAAAAAATGGTTCTTGAGAGGTTCTTTGAAATTATTAATGGTTCTATAGCAGTGGAGGCTGCTGAGGGGAGGATGGCTCATAATAATGCTTGGAACGGAGCGAATGGAATGGCATCAAACACATGGCATCCATGTGTTTGATGTATTTGATACCATTCCACCGCTTCCCGCTACAGTCATTACCACGAGCACGTCCTCCCCAATTAAGGTACCACCAACCCCCCTGTGTTCTATAGCAGGGTTGGGGTCAATTCCATTTGAATTCAGGAAGTAAACAAATACTTATTCCAAATCTTCCTAAATGAAAAGCTTTGAAGATAATTAGAATATTTAGGCCTACTTCCTCAATTGACTGGAATTTAAATGGAATTGACCCCATTCCTGGTATATAACATTAGTTCTACTCAAACAAATAACCATTTTCTTGGATAGGGTTCTTTGCTGTCCGAATGGATGCAACAACAAAAAAATTCTAGAGTGTTGTTGTTAGAGGTTTTGAGCAATGTGCTTCTATGTTACGTAGCACTATTTCTATTCAAACAGCACTTTTTAAATGTTTTTTTCTATCGCATATAACATAAGCTGACCTAAACTATTTTCATTTGGGGTTGTCTGATTTTGCTGTTCCTTAATTGTCTTGTCGGCTGAGGAAAAATACTTCTCGCAGCACCACTGTTACATGAATACAGCGGAAACAAACACTGATACTTGAGCATTTTATTTGTATTTTTTATTTCACCTTTATTTAACCAGGTAGGCAAGTTGAGAACAAATTCTCATTTACAACTGCAACCTGGCCAAGATAAAGCAAAGCAGTTCGACACATACAACAACACAGAGTTACACATGGAGTAAAACAAACATACAGTCAATAATACAGTAGAAAAACAAATCTATATACAAAGAGTGCAAATGAGGTAAGATAAGGAAGGTAAGGCAATAAATAGGCCGTGGTGGAAAAGTAATTACAATATAGCATTTAAACACTGGAATGGTAGATGTGCAGTAGATGAATGTGCAATGTAGAAAAACTGGGGTGCAAAGGAACAAGATAAATAAATAAATACGGTAGGGGCTGAGGTAGTTGGTTGGGCTATTTAAAGATGGGCTATATACAGGTGCAGGGGTCTGTGAGCTGCTCTGACAGCTGGTGCTTAAAGCCTGTGAGGTGTCTCCAGTTTCAGAGATTTTTAGTTCGTTCCAGTCATTGGCAGCAGAGAACTGGAAGGAAAGTCGGCCAATGGAGGAATTGGCTTTGGGGGTGACCAGTGAGATATACCTGCTGGAGCGTGTGCTACGGGTGGGTGCTGTTGACCGGGTAGGGGTAGCCAGGTGGAAAGCATGGCCAGCCGTAGAAAAATGCTTATTGAATTCTCAATTATTGTGGATTTATCGGTGGTGACAGCGTTTCCTATCCTCAGTGCAGTGGGCAGCTGGGAGGAGGTGCTCTTATTCTCCATGGACTTTACAGTGTCCCAGAACTGTTTTGAGCTTGTGTTACAGGAAGCCTTGGCTAGCCTTGTACCTATACTTACAGTGTAGGCACAAAGAAAAATGCTATAAGGAAATTAATTCACATGACACAGTGTCACATGGTATGAAAATGACAGCCAACATTATTTGGAATGTTTAAATCTTGTCCCTCTCCAAGTGACTTGTCTCAGCCTCTTGACTAATTTGTAAGCCAGATTAATGAATCAATATGAATCAATATTATTTACCTGTGAGGTTTTGATACTCAGCATATCATCACCCACCTACTCAAACAAAAAAGTTAAAAGTCAAGTAGAATAGTTGTAACATCTAGAAAACAAGATAAGCCCTGTGTTTAAATTATGTGTGTGTGTGGGTCTAGGGCCGCTGCCCTACAATGATAAGCTATGTTGTCCTAACTCACTCACAGTTCCACATTGTGCCACGCATCTGTAAATAGACACCAAAAGGATGTAGGCTACTTTGCATTTCAGAACCATTCACCAGCGGTTTGAGTCAGCGTTTGAAAAAGCTTAATCAATATTTCATCCATATGCAGAGATATACAGTATTTCATCCAGAGATATACAGTATCTCTGGAGAGGATGTCATGGTGGTTGCTTGAATGTGCTGGTTGCCTCCTCCCGACTGCCTTCCATTTTTGAAGACATGTATTTTCTTGTTAGAGCGGCCACTAGAGCATCTGGTCAGTATAATGGATAATCTGTGGATATAGCCAATAAAAACCCTTCTGTCTTTTTGCTTCCTAGGCATCTTCCCCAGTCCCAGCTTCACCTGTGACTGTCGCAGCACTGTCCACTGCCATGTGTTACGCAACGTCATATCTCGGTATCCAGGTTTTGCAGCTGTCCATGGTGCTGAAATCTCCAATTGCCGCCATTTAGTTGTCGTTAACTTTTGTGTGGTAGTGATATTTATTGCCTTTATGCGTTTCGCTGTTGGCCTACATTCGTCCACTTTATGAATGAGGATAGCCTGAAATTATTTAAATAAAGTGCTCCACATTATCCTATAAGAGTGTAAATATAGAAATTATGAAGGTAATGAAGAAAGTTTGGCTGTTGGACTTGGAGATTGGGATACACTTAAAAAATGGTTCTTGAGAGGTTCTTTGAAATTATTAATGGTTCTATAGCAGTGGAGGCTGCTGAGGGGAGGATGGCTCATAATAATGCTTGGAACGGAGCGAATGGAATGGCATCAAACACATGGCATCTATGTGTTTGATGTATTTGATACCATTCCACCGCTTCCGCTACAGTCATTACCACGAGCACGTCCTCCCCAATTAAGGTACCACCAACCCCCTGTGTTCTATAGCAGGGTTGGGGTCAATTCCATTTGAATTCAGGAAGTAAACAAATACTTATTCCAAATCTTCCTAAATGAAAAGCTTTGAAGATAATTAGAATATTTAGGCCTACTTCCTCAATTGACTGGAATTTAAATGGAATTGACCCCATTCCTGGTATATAACATTAGTTCTACTCAAACAAATAACCATTTTCTTGGATAGGGTTCTTTGCTGTCCGAATGGATGCAACAACAAAAAAATTCTAGAGTGTTGTTGTTAGAGGTTTTGAGCAATGTGCTTCTATGTTACGTAGCACTATTTCTATTCAAACAGCACTTTTTAAATGTTTTTTCTATCGCATATAACATAAGCTGACCTAAACTATTTTCATTTGGGGTTGTCTGATTTTGCTGTTCCTTAATTGTCTTGTCGGCTGAGGAAAAATACTTCTCGCAGCACCACTGTTACATGAATACAGCGGAAACAAACACTGATACTTGAGCATTTTATTTGTATTTTTTATTTCACCTTTATTTAACCAGGTAGGCAAGTTGAGAACAAATTCTCATTTACAACTGCGACCTGGCCAAGATAAAGCAAAGCAGTTCGACACATACAACAACACAGAGTTACACATGGAGTAAAACAAACATACAGTCAATAATACAGTAGAAAAACAAATCTATATACAAATAGTGCAAATGAGGTAAGATAAGGAAGTTCTACATTGTGCCACGCATCTGTAAATAGACACCAAAAGGATGTAGGCTACTTTGCATTTCAGAACCATTCACCAGCGGTTTGAGGCAGCGTTTGAAAAAGCTTCATCAATATTTCATCCATATGGAATCAACCCATTCTCACCATCGACAGAAGCACCTGACGTTCACGAGCGTCGCTCAGCTCTCGGGTGTGCTTTGTTTACAACTTTCTGCGCATGGGCAGTGAAAGGGCCGGTGGATAGTGAAAAATTGGGTCGGACAGAATAAATTAATGGCGCACCAAACTGAAGGCCAAAGGAAGTGAAATTGGATGAAAAGTAAATTATGTAGCGTGAATGTTCACGAGAAGTTGTACGTTTTTATTTTTTTACTTTAAACGCTTATTCAACAATGGCATGCTAAACGTTTGCACAACTCTCTGATCCAGGTGAGTCGAATTAATTAGCTAATTATTTTAACTTTCATGCATCATGGTAACTTTTGTTCTTAAATGTTCGTAGTAACTTTTACCTATTGTCTGTATATATAAACCGTTGTCTGCCATATAAACTTATTGTAGGCTAAGGATTTCGATATAGACCTATGCTAACATGCTGTGAACGTTTTATTGCACCCAACCAACCACTACACTCACGGTAACGTACCGCAGTACATTTGTTTTTGCTTTCGATATTCTGAGTTCGGTCGTCAATAGCTCTGATATATCTAGTATAAGATGACTAGAGGGCAAGGTACACGCTTTGTATTTATCTATAGTAGGACTATTACTTTAATAACAGAGCCGAAAAGGAGGCAATATCCTGTTTTCTAGCGCTCAGGTGTTTTAGGGACCGTCGTAAAGGTGCAATACCGGTGAATGCACTTAAGCAAAAATAAAACAGGGGGGGTAGCCCTATATGAAGATTACACACACTGCTTCCAGTCGCTGAATGGGCTAACTTTTTTATTAGTAACCTCTAACTACTGTGCTATATATGACACATTTACAAGGATACTTTTCAAAAGCTTCCTATCCATGTGAAATGGAGATGTAAAACCTCATAATGTGAAGTCACTGACCTCGCTCATCCATGCTACAGTACATTCATTAGAATCCCAGTTCACCACTTACCTGATTTTTTTATAGGCATATTTCTTGTGATGGGTAGGTCTGGTGCTGTGGGTTCCTTGACATCTCAATTCAAAGGTACACTTTTATTTTCTTTCATAATTCCCCACCTTTTGAATTTCTACAAATATTTATCCTATTACAGCTGTGGTTATTAAAATGACATACAGATCAAATGTTCAATAGCTTCCAGTCCAAATGACATGTACATCTAAAACAACTTGATGCTAGGTCACTGACATCACTCCACAGACCTCCCATCATATTTAGGGATGGGAAGGGAAGAATACTTGTTTTCAGTTTGGGATATCACCACTTTAGGGCACCACAATGGTGCTGCCGATAGAGGGCGGCTTGAGAACATTCCTAACAATGGCATGACGCGACCGAGTGATGGAGGTGCAACCTATGAATAGGGGAAATATTTGTATAAAATCGAAGGAAAAAAATGCTTTCATAATAAAGGTCAGGGAAAACACAATTTGTCTGTGGATCGGAAGCCATTATAATTACTATAATCATATAACTTTAAAATGGGAATTCTAATGGGAGTATCATCGATTAGGGACATCAGTCACTTTGCTGCAAGTGATTTGAGCTATCTAGGTCATGCAAGTAGGCTACAGTAGGTTGTGTATGAGTGATAAATGTGACCCAATTCAGGAAACTAGGCGTATGTCGCAAGTCACGACTTCATAGGAGAGCCGTTTTGAATGTAAAAATATTTATTCATCAAATGCATTTTTTGGCAGAAATGCCTTCTCGAACATGTGAACTTTCATGTGCCTTAATAACAAACTTGTATGCCATCTGTAAATACGAATACAATTGTTAAATTACGAGCCTTGTTGGTTAAGCCACAGATTCTTTTTTAGCAACCTTCCCACTAGCCATGATTGGCTGAGATATTGAGTGGGCTGGACATACCGAGAGATGAGTTCGGATTGGTCTGCCATAGAAGCTCTTCAGTCTGTGTTGGTAATCCTGCCGGACGCGGCTTTTTCTGAAATGTATTGTGTAGTGAAGCTGCATAAGTGTTGCTCTCCACTTTCTGGAGGATCAAGTTTTGAAATCAGTATGAGTATGATAGCTAAAGAGATGGAGAAACACCTGTCTCCGGATTACATGTTCAAACTAAGGGCCACTGTGGCATGGCATTCCTGACAGGGAGACGTGTCCATGCACGATGATGTATACAGGTAAGATTACACGTTTTCTAATTTTGACAGAAAGTTGTTTCATTTCAAGCTAAAGTTAGTTAGCTAACGTTAGCTGGCTGTCTCCCCAGCTGACATAAATTTTTGTTTTCCAAGAGCCGTTTGTTCTAGTTAGAGCCTAATGTTAGCTAGCTAACATTAAACATGGTTGGTTAGCTCCCAGCACTGTGTCATTGTTGGCACTGTTCATTGTTGTTTAACTAGCTAAGGTAAGCTGGCTGGCTCGTTAGCTAACGTTACGTGACGTGTGTACAACACCCGTTGAATATGGCCGGTATCAGTAAACGTCTGCAAAAAAGCATAATGAAATTGTTGCCAGCAGAGCTGGTTAGGCTGTTTTCATGTTATCCAGAGGTAACCAAATCATCAGCCAGAGCATTAAGTGTGCGCTTCGAGAGCAAAACGAGATGGGTGGGGCTAAAGCTTAAGAGGGTGTGAACGATGCTGAATGGGTGTAGACAAAGAAGAGGTCTTCACTAGATAGCAAAACATTCAAAGATGATTTTCTCAAAAGTGAGTTTACCAGTTGATCAACTTTCAAAGCAGAATTACTTTCCCATTGTTCCTCAAATGCAGTGAATGATAAACCATTTTGTAGCTCTGAGTCTCTACTTTTATCTAATGTAAAAAACAGAATTTAAAATTTTGCTACATAAGACCGAATCCAAGTAGTGAGTCATAAATATCATAGGCCTTAGTTTTTTTTTAGCTCTATTTTTACATAAAATCCTTTAAAATTAAACGATCACATTTTAAAACGTAATTGTTGTGGGAAAAAACCTTAATTTGTTTAAGATCTCCAGATAATTTAAATTGTTAGAAATAAAAATGTTTGTCTGATTGCGCTTTTAATACGGTCCCTTAGCCTGGACCGCATATATTCACCTATTGAAACTAACTTAAAGCCACTTTTTGAAAATGTTTGGGGAAGGGAGGGAAAAGTCTGTACCTTGCTCTCTATCGTCATCTGATTTTAGGTAAACTCAGCAAAAAAAAAAAATTCCTCTCAGTGTCAACTGTGTTTTATTTTCAGCAAACTAAACATGTGTAAATATTTATAGGAACATAACACGATTCAACAACAGACATAAACTGAACAAGTTCCACAGACATGACTAACAAATGGAATAATGTGTCCCTCAACAAAGGGGGTGTCAAAATCAAAAGTAACAGTCGGTATCTGGTGTGGCCACCAGCTGCGTTAAATACAGTAGTGCATCTCCTCCTCATGGACTGCACCAGATTTGCCAGTTCTTGCTGTGAGATGTTACCCCACTCTTCCATCAAGGCACTTGCAAGTTCCCGGACATTTCTGTGGAGAATGGCCCTAGCCCTCACCCTCCGATCCAACAGGTCCCAGACGTGCTCAATGGGATTGAGATCCGGGCTATTCGCTGTCCATGGCAGAACACTGACATTCCTGTCTTGCAGGAAATCACGCAGAGAACGAGCAGTATGTCTGGTGGCATTGTCATGCTGGAGGGTCATGTCAGGATGAGCCTGCAGGAAGGGTACCACATGAGGGAGGAGGACATCTTCCCTGTAATGCACAGCGTTGAGATTGCCTGCAATGACAACAAGCTAATTCCGATGATGCTGTGACACACTGCCCCAGACCATGACGGACCCTCCACCTCCAAATAGATCCCGCTCCAGAGTACAGGCCTCGGTGTAATGCTCATTCCTTCAATGATAAACGCGAATCCGACAATCACCCCTGGTGAGACAAAACCGCCACTCGTCAGTGAAGAGCACTTTTTGCCTGTCCTGTCTGGTCCAGCGACGGTGGGTTTGTGCCCATAGGCGGCATTGTTGCCGGTGATGTCTAGTGAGGACCTGCCTTACAACAGGCCTACAAGCCCTCAGTCCAGCCTCTCTCAGCCTATTGCGGACAGTCTGAGCACTGATGGAGGGATTGTGCGTTCCTGGTGTAACTCGGGAAGTTGTTGCCATCCTGTAACTGTCCCGCAGGTGTGATGCTCAGATGTATCGATCCTGTGCAGATGTTGTTACACGTGGTCTGCCACTGTGAGGATGATCAGCTGTCCGTCCTGTCTCCCTGTAGCTCTGTCTTAGGCGTCTCACAGTACGGACATTGTAATTTATTGCCCTGGCCACATCTGCAGTCCTCATGCCTCCTTGCAGCATGCCTAAGGCACGTTTATGCAGATGAGCAGGGACCCTGGGCATCTTTTTTTTTTTTTTTCAGAGTCCGTAGAAATGCCTCTAGTGTCCTAAGTTTTCATAACTGTGACCTTAATTGCCTATCGTCTGTAAGCTGTTCTTGTCTTAATGACCTTTCCAAAGGTGCATGTTCATTAATTGTTTGGTTCATTGAACAAGCAATGGAAATAGTGTTTAAACCCTTTACAATGAAGATTTGTGAAGTTATTTGGATTTTTACTAATTATCGTTGAAAGACAGGGTCCAGAAAAAGGGACGTTTCTTTTTTTGCTGCGTTTATATCATCCTAGGACCTTCTGTCGAAGAGCAAACTCAGAATATCAAACCAATCAGATTTTTCTTTTTTACTTCAGCCTGAAACCTTACAACAGTAGTCTTCCCCAATTATGCTATTCTCCTATTTCTGTTTTTTATTGGACCAATGAATCATGCCTCAATCTACATCACTGCAAACCATGCATATTCATTTAGTGTTTGGACTGAGCGGCTGAAAATTATGGATGTGATGGGCTATTATGGTCTAAAAAGGTTTGATCGATGGATGGATGGAGAAGTTAATATTCTGTTAAGAAATAGGACTATTCTGTACCAGTCCCCCAAATCCAGGTAATCCATAGATCTGTCAAAATTGTTCCTGGTTGTAACTTGTACCAAGTAGAGATAATCTCACACATCAAAGCATTAGTGCACTGGTCTGGTTAGAGATTTCTGAGAAACCATAGGGTAGAAGTATTTTGTATGACTTTGATTGGATATTTAGTCTTGAGAAATGTATTTTTTTAAACAATGTGAAAACATTCCTCTTTGCACTCAGCAAGGTTTAAGTGGGTGTGGGATTACTTCTAGGGCTGGGAATTTGACATCCAGTCACCATATGCATAGTTTATAGTTACACGCTTTCTAACAACCAGGTCATGGCAAGCCTTGGTCTCCTTACAGTTTCTCCCATCTGTGTCAGGAGCTCATTCATTTTGGATCACAGTGAAAGATTAGACTGTAGTCAGGAAATTTCAACATTGGTACAGTCACAAGCAAATGAAAAAGGACTTCGAGCAGCTCAGAAACATTCAGGATCCACTGTCCTAGAGTGCTGTGTAGAGTTCTAAAGGCTTGGTGTGTGTGGTGTTGGTTGTTCAGCCTCCTCAGCTCAGTGTCTGTTTATAAAGGCCCACTCAGAGAAAGGCCCTCTCAGGTTTCTGCCCTCACAGCAGAGACTGGGCCAGGGAGGGATCACCTTGGCAACGGGGCTTCTGTGTCGACCAGTGTGCTGAATGGGAACATCCTCGCCGAGGGAGAGCGAGATAAAATAGGTGCTGGAGGTCTTTTCTCAGGACAATATCAGCATGATGCCTTGTCATTGTTCTTCCATTCCCCCTCTTTCCTCTGTCATTTGTCCCTCTCTCCTTCAGTTTGTTTGTCCTTCTTTTCATCCCGTTCCCTGTAACTTCTTTTCAACTTCGTTTCGCCTCGTACCTAAGTACAGCCCTTAGCCGTGCTATATTGGCAAATATACCACAGAACCTCAGACCTTATTGCTTAAATGTACCACGGCGAAGGGCTGTTCTTAAGCACGCTGAGAAGTGGAGTGCCTGGATACAGCCCTTAGCTGTGGTATATTGGCTATTATAAACTGGTTACCAACATTTAAAAGAACAATAAACAAGTATCTATGCATCATACCCGTGGTATATTGTCAAGACTCAAACATGAATTCATGTTCCAGCTGTGTGGTGCCCAACAAAGCCTCCCTTCCAGCACATTCTATGCTTGCTTCAAGGCAGACAATAACGAGCCATCCAGGAAGACTCTTGCTGCTCCGGACGACCAGATTATTTCGCTCTCCAAGGCTGACGTGAGAAACTCTCCAAAAGGGAATATTCACAAAGCCGCCGGCCCAGTGTTCTGACCAGCTTGCAGGCATCTTCTCTGAGCTCTTCAACCTGTCCCAGGCTGTAGCCCTGCTTCAAGGAGACCATCGTCACAGTGCCAAAGAAAAACAAGGTGACATGCCCAAATGACCCGGTCATCATGAAGTGCTTCGAGAGGCTGGTCATGGCCCACATCAAGGCTAGCATGTCCGGCACACTGGACAACTCCAATTTGCCAACCGTTCCAACAGATCCATGGAAACTTCCCATCGCTATTCACTCAACCGTAATGCATATGGACAAGAGAAACACTTATGTGAGAATGCTGTTCGTTGACTACAGTTCAGCATTCAACAGTATTGTTCCCACCAAGCTCAGAGTCCTGGGTCTGGACACCACCCTCTGCAACAACTGGATCCTGGACTTCCTGACGGCCAGACCACAGGCTGTGAGGATTGGCAACAACACCTCATCCACACTGACTCTTAACACAGGGGCCCCCAAGGGGTTGTCCTCTGCCCTCTGTTGTGCTTCCTGTTCACACATGACTGTGTGGCTTTGCACAAAACCAACTCAAGTTTTCTGACGACACCAAGGTTGTAGGCCTGATAATCAACAACAACAAATCAGCCTATAGGGAGGAGGTAAGTGAACTGGCATTGTGGTGCCAGGACAACAACAACAACGTCAGAAAAACAAGAGTTGATTGTTGCAGAGGAGCGAACATGCCGCGATCTAGCATCAACACGACTGCAGTAGAGATATTCAGCAGGTTTGAGTTAATCTGCATCCACATCACTGAGGACTTGACATGGACCAACAACACCACCGCTATTGTCAAGAGGGCGCAACAGCGTCTACTTCCTAAGGTGGCTGAAGAAATTCTCTCCAAATAATACTGCTGCACCATCAAGAGCGTCCTGGCGGTTGCATCATGGCCTGTTGCGAGAATTGCTCCGTCCACGACCGCAAGGCCCCCCATCAGGTGGTGAAGATGGCCCAGTACATCACTGGGACAGTGCTCCCACCCCTCCAGGACATCTACTGGAAACGGTGCCTGAGGAAGGCCCACAGCAACATCAAGGAACCCATACACACCAGCCACGAGCTCTTCACTCCCTTAACGTTGGGCAGACGCTATCGGAAAATGAGGACTGATGCCAACAGGTTCAGAGACCGTTTCTATCTACAAGCCATCAGACTGCTGAAGACATGAACTGGACTGACCACCTGCTCTGATTCTCCGGACCTTACCGCACTCATGCACGCAGAACATACAGTACACCTACACATTCAAGGGTTTTTCTTAATTTTTACTATTTTCTACATTCTAGAATAGTAGTGAAGACATCAAAACTATGAAAAAATCCAACTTTATTTGTCACATGCGCCGAATACGTGTAGACATTACTGTGAAATGCTTACTTACAAGCCCTTAACTAACAGTGCAGTTCAAGAAAAAGTTAAGAAAATATTTACCAAATAAACTAAGGTATAAAGTCACACAATAAAATAACAATAACGAGGCTATATTCAGGGGTTACCGGTACGGAAGTACAGGTTAGTCAAGGTAATTTGTACACCCCTACCGACATGAAGTGCATAGATAATCAACGATGTGTAGCAGCAGTGTAAAATCAATGTAAATAGTCCGGTGGCCATTTTGATTAATTGTTCAGCAGTCTTATGGGTTGGGGGTAGCAGCAGTTAAGGAGCCTTTTGGTCCTAAACTTGGCCCTCCGATACTGCTTGTCGTGCGGTAGCTGAGAGCACAGTCTATGACTTGGGTGACTTTCTTTGACAATGTTTGGGGCCTTCCTCTGACACTGCCTAGTGTATATAGGTCCTGGATGGCAGGAAGCTTGGACCCTGTGATGTACTGGGCCGTACGCACTACCCTCTGTAGTGCCTTACGGTCCGATGCCGAGCAGTTACCATACCAGGCGGTGATGCAACCGGACAGGATGCTCTCGATGGTGCAGCTGTAGAACCTTTTGAGAATCTGGGGACCCATGCCAAATCTTTTGTCTCCTGAGGGAGAAAAGGTGTTGTCGTGCCCTCTTCACGACTGTCTTGGTGTGTTTGGACAATGATAGTTTATTGGTGATGTGGACACCAAGGAACTGGAACTCTCGACCCGCTCCACTACAGCCCCGTTGATGTTCGGCCCGCATTTTGCTGTAGTCCACGATCAGCTCCTTTGTCTTGCTCACATTGAGGGAGAGGTTGTTGTCCTGGCACCACACTGCCAGGTCTCTGACCTCCTCTCTATAGGCTGTCTCATCGTTGTCGGTGATCGGGCCTACCACTGTTGTGTCGTCAGCAAACTTAATGATGGTGTTGGAGTCGTGTTTGGCCACGCAGTCGTGGGTGAACAGGGAGGGGACTAAGCACACACCCCTGAGTGGCCCCAGTGTTGAGGATCAGCGTGGCAGTTGTTGTTGCCTACCATTACCACCTGCGGGCGGGCCGCCAGGAAGTCCAGGATCCAGTTGCAGAAGGAGGTTTTTATTCCCCGGGTCCTTAGCATTCTCACATAGGTGTTCCTTTTGCCCCGGTGGGAAAGGGCAGTATGGTGTGCAATTTGATATTGCGTCATCTGTGGATCTGTTGGGGCGTTATCCAATATTGGAGTGGGTCTAGGCGTATATGGGAGGATGCTGTTGATGTGAGTCATGACAAGACTTTCAAAGCACTTCATGGTAAAGGGGGATACCTAGTCAGTTGTCCAACTGAAATGTGTCTTCCGCATTTAACAACAACCCCTCTGAATCAGAGAGTTGCGGGGGGTTGTCTTAATCGACATGCACGTCTCCGGCACCCGGGGAACAGGGACAGAACAACAGATTTTTACTTTGTCAGCTCGGGGATTCGATCCAGCAACCTTCCGGTTAATGGTCCTGGCTACCGACGTGAATGCTACGGGGAGATAATCATATAGGCAGGTTACCTTCACTTTCTTGGGCACAGGGACTTTGGTGATCTGCTTGAAATATGTAGGTATTACAGACTCGGTCAGGGAGAGGTTGAAAATGTCAGTGAAGACTCTTGACAGTTGGTCCGCGCATGCTTTGAGTACACGTCCTGGTAATCCGTCTGACCCCGCGGCATTGTGAATGTTGACCTGTTTAAAGGTCTTGCTCACATCGGCTACGGAAAGTGTGATCACACAGTCGTCCAGAACAGCTGGTGCTCTCATGCATGCTTCAGTGTTGCTTGACTCGACGCGAGCATAAAAGGCATTTAGCTCGTCTGGTAGGCTCGTGTCATCTTGCGGCTGGGTTTCCCTTTGTAATCTGTAATAGTTTTTAAGCCCTGCTTGTTTGATGGTTCGTCTGAGGGCATAGCAGGATTTCTTATAGCGTCCGTATTAGTGTCCTGCTCCTTGAAAGCGGCAGCTCTAGCGTTTAGCTCGATGCGGATGTTGCCTGTAATCCATGGCTTCTGGTTGGGATATGTATGTACGGTCACTGTGGGGACGACGTCGTCGATGCACTTATTGATGAAGCCGATGATTGAGGTGGTATACTCCTCAATGCCATTTGATGAATCCCGTAATATATTCCACTCTGTGCTAGCAAAACAGTCCTGTGAGTAGCATCCACATCTTCTGACCACTTCCGTATTGAGAGAGTCACTGTCAGACTCCAGTCACCCAAGTCAGACTGTTCTCTCTGCTACCGCACGGCAAGCGGTACCGGAGCCTTTGTTTTTGCACTGCCGCTACTCGCTGTTTATTATCTATGTGTAGTCACTTTACCCCTACCTACATGTACAAATGACCTCGACTAACCTTTACCCTAGCACATTGACTTGGTACCGGTACCCCCTGTATTTAGCCTTGTTTTTTTATTACTTTAGTTTGTTTTGTAAAGATTTTCTTAGCTCTATTTCTTGAACTGCATTGTTGGATAAGGGCTTGTAAGTAACCATTTCATGGTGAGGTCTACACCTGTTGTATTCGGCGCATGTGACATCAAATTTGATTTTGATTTGACACACGGCTGAAATGCTGTTTCAGCCAATCAGCATCCAGGACCAAAACTACTCAGTTTATAATGTATAAGTATAGAACACCAAGTTTGTTCTGTTTCTCTCTGAAGTTACACAGCCAGCTTTCTTCTCACACGAGCAGACAAATCCATAATTGACCTCTGGCGTGTGTGTGAATTTTTCGGTGTTTTATCTTCTCTGAGTAATCTGTCCCAAACTCCCAGTTGTCTGCCGAGGAAAATCTGAACCAAATTGCATTCACTGACTTCATCCAAGAGGATGTCTTTAAGTAATGGACCCAGTACAAACAGACATGTATCCAAAGTCTGCCTCCTCACCCAACAATGGCAGGACCTGTGAACCTCTAAATATAATATAAGCTGTTGATGAGTGTGTTCTTCAGGCCACCTGGCCCTGATGCAGGTGGCTTGGACTGGGTCAGTAAGGGTTGGCTTGGCTCAGCAAGGCAAGTCTCTGACTGCCCCTGTCCTGGATGTTCTCAGTTTGGCCCTGCATCATGGAGTAATTTCCATATCTGTGTACTCTGTGTGACAAAATAGTTTGATTTGGGCTTGAATGCTTTTTTTGTTTTTCATGATTGGCCAAATCGAATGTTGCCAATTTTGCTCAGCTCTTACCAAACATCCTCTGCTCCAAGCCCTACAGATGGCAGTGCAGTGCAGGGTTAAGTTGGGTTGAGGCTGCTGCTGCATTTTCTTTCTGCCTTGGCTCTGAGCTGGAGCCAATGGTGGCTTCTCACCACCACCTAACAGTCCTAACCAGAGTCCTCAAATAGAGGGGCTTTTTATGGAGCAGAGTGGAGCGTTTCCAACCAGAATCAAGCCTCCCTGCCAGCTTCACCCTGTACGTAAACGATGCAGTGATTTGAATGGGATCATAATGACTTCGAACTGCCTGACAGAATTTTTGTCGTACTTTTAATTTAGAGTTAAAACTAATGCCAAACATGTCCCTCCTTATCTGCTTCAGATTGGCATGTGCTGATTAAATGCTAGGCTGCATGCATTCCTCACAGTCCTAAGCCAGTGTGTGTATTCAGAGTCCACCCATAGAAATAGAATTTGAACACCATTATGTATTGAGTTGACACTACTGTTGTCTGCAGCACTACATATGTACCTGGACAGTGTCAGAAGTTGACAGTAGGAATTGGCTGGATTAGAAAGGTGTGAAAAAGCAGGTTCATAGGACAAAACTCTTGGGCTGTGTTCCAAATAGCACCATATTCCCTATATGTAGTGTACTACTCTGGTCAAATGTAGTGTACTGCATAGGGCATAGAGACTTGCTGTGAGGATCATCCTTTTATAAGAGAACCCCTTCCTAGTAGAAATGTTCCTTCAACTAAATTACATTACTCTCTAGGAAGACAATGGTCTGTCTTATTCAGACTGTTGGGTGCTTCTTACTTACAGGAAAAGGGATACAGTATTATAATGCTGGTGACAAAAGCATACTAGTGCAGTAAGAACTGTTTGATTCTAAGGATCGGTGTTGAGCTTTGTTACGCCTCTGCAGAATTATCCCTCTCATTTGGTATTTAGTTACATATGTGTAAGCACAGTTTATCTGTTATTGACATCTGGTGTGTGTGTGTGTGTGTGTGTGTGTGTGTGTGTGTGTGTGAGAGAGAAAAGGAGAAGATATTCTTCCAAGATATTATAAGATATGTCTGTCTATTCGACAGTCTTCAAGATGCACATAAGGCCTTGAGCTGGACTTCACACATGGATGGACCCAGAACCATTTCTTTGCCATAAGGATCAACTGTACCAATGGCTCAAGACACACACATTTACAGAAATGGCCAAGGTATTGTACAATTGTTGTTTCTGTCCTTACCTAAGTGGTGTCCTAGTCATTCACTGAGGTTGTTGTAAGCCTGTGAAGGACAGTAAACTACTGATAATCCAAATTCTGATATGCATAGTTAGTCAGTATCTTTATGTAAGTGAGCAGCTGAAATATTTGTAAAAGGAGCGAGTTTATGGAATGAATGCCAAGAAAATGGTTGGGCAATATAATTACTTGCACAGTAATTATAGAGTTCAGTTGATCCAGTCTAAGTAGAGAGGCTTACTGATTGGAGGGTTCTGTCAGCCAATGACGTTCCAATCTGTGTTGGTATAGTCTACTCTTGGCCGATCTCATTTTACCTCATTGGAGAGACTGGAGAGGATAGGGTATAGTCAGAAAAGTTAGGAGAGGCAACAATCTTAATACAGGGAGGAGAGGACATGGACAACAATACCATGTATGCCTACTGGATTGAGGATGACGTGTAACATTTAGGTAAGGCTGATGCCACTCAGTACTGTTAAATTAGAAGAAATACTTTGTTATTACTTGAACTTGTATCTTCCTTTATTTGCCTTACAAATTTAAGAAACATACGTGCAAATATTCTTGGTTAGAGTTAGCCAAATATGTCAAAAGAATCTATATGTCTAATCTATATTCTAAAGAATCTTGACGCAGACAATTAATGAATGAATAAATAAGTTGATTCAAATTGAATGCTTTTAGTTCTAGGTCATAGGACGACAAATCAAATACTGGTACAGAGGGAAAAAAGTATTTGATCCCCTGCTGATTTTGTAAGTTTGCCCACTGACAAAGAAATTATCAGTCTATAATTTTAATGGTAGGTTTATTTGAACAGTGAGAGACAGAATAACAACAAAAAAATCCAGAAAAACGCATGTGAAAAATGTTATAAAATGATTTGCATTTTAATGAGGAAAATAAGTATTTGACCCCCTCTCAATCAGAAAGATTTCTGGCTCCCAGGTGTCTTTTATACAGGTAGCGAGCTGAGATTAGGAGCACACTCTTAAAGGGAGTGCTCTTAATCTCAGCTTGTTACCTGTATAAAAGACACCGGTCCACAGAAGCAATCAATCAATCAGATTCCAAACTCTCCACCATGGCCAAGACCAAAGAGCTCTCCAAGGATGTCAGGGACAAGATTGTAGACCTACACAAGGCTGGAATGGGCTACAAGACCATGCCAAGCAGCTCGGTGAGAAGGTGACAACAGTTGATTATTCGCAAATGGAAGAAACACAAAAGAACTGTCAATCGGCCTGGGGCTCCATGCAAGATCTCACCTTGTGGAGTTGCAATTATCATGAGAACGGTGAGGAATCAGCCCAGAACTACACGGGAGGATCTTGCCAATGATCTCAAGGCAGCTGGGACCATAGTCACCAAGAATACAATTGGTAACACACTACGCCGTGAAGGACTGAAATCCTGCAGCGCCCGCAAGGTCCCCCTGCTCAAGAAAGCACAAATACATGCCCGTCTGAAGTTTGCCAATGAACATCTGAATGATTCAGAGGACAACTGGGTGAAAGTGTTGTGGTCAGATGAGACCAAAATGGAGCTCTTTGGCATCACCTCAACTCGCTGTGTTTGGAGGAGGAGGAGGAATGCTGCCTATGACCCTAAGAACACCATCCCCACCGTCAAACATGGAGGTGGAAAAATTATGCTTTGGGGGTGTTTTTCTGCTAAGGGGAAAGGACAACTTCACCGCATCAAAGGGACGATGGACGGGGCCATGTACTGTCAAATCTTGGGTGAGAACCTCCTTCCCTCAGCCAGGGCATTGGAAATGGGTCGTGGATGGGTATTCCAGCATGACAATGACCCAAAACACACGGCCAAGGCAACAAAGGAGTGGCTCAAGAAGAAGCAGATTAAGGTCCTGGAGTGGCCTAGCCAGTCTCCAGACCTTAATCCCATAGAAAATCTGTGGAGAGAGCTGAAGGTTCGAGTTTCCAAACGTCAGCCTCGAAACCTTAATGTGACTTGGAGAAGTTCTGCAAAGAGGAGTGGGACAAAATCCCTCCTGAGATGTGTGCAAACCTGGTGGCCAACTACAAGAAACGTCTGACCTCTGTGATTGCCAACAAGGGTTTTGCCACCAAGTACTAAGTCATGTTTTGCAGAGGGGTCAAATACTTATTTCCCTCATTAAAATGCAAATCAATTTATAACATTTTTCACATGCGTTTTTCTGGATTTTTTTTTTGTTTGTTATTCTGTCTCTCACTGTTCAAATAAACATGCCATTAAAATTATCATTTCTTTGTCAGTGGGCAAACATACAAAATCAGCAGGGGATCAAATACTTTTTTCCCTCACTGTATGTCTAGTCCTATTGCATTCAAAATCTTTCTTGCAAACTAACAGTAGTTCTACATGATAGTTTGATAACTTTGTCTTCTACATTTAATTGAATCATGATTTCTACCCTTTGTTTGATACCAGGGAGAGCTCTCAGGAATCAGATAATATCCACATTCCTGCCTGCTGTCTTTCATTTCCTCATACCAAACAACCCAATGTTTTGTTTAATATGTCTTCATGAATTCATGAGCCATAACATAACTTCCTGCTTTCTTCTCCTCTGGTCCTGATGGTAGGACATGTACAATTGAACAATAGTCATTTTCGTTATCTATCTTCTACCAGGCAACAGAGGAAGGTCAGTCAGTGCTACTGAGGAGACCACCCCCTACTGTCTGGAGACACCTTACGGCTACCAGCTGGACCTGGATTTCCTCAAGTACGTGGACGACATCCAGAATGGCTCCACCATTAAGAGGCTGAGGAGGAAGCCCCTCAGGGCGACCAACAGCAGGGCAGAAGCGCAAAGTGGCACCACAGCCAGCCAATCATGGACCTCATTGGAATCCCTGTCCTCGGCGAGTAGTGATGACACACGGCTGAGTCAGTCTGCCATGGCGACCGGTAACCGAGGTAGACCCCCTCTTCCTCCACCCCACGGTGCCTCTACCACCACCCCCTCTAGTCAGGAGGGGTCCTCCGTCTCTCTGAAACCTCAAGAGGGGAAGCCTGCTCCGGCCGTCCGCTCCCTGACCACCCCCAGGTTCAACCCTCTAGTGGAGAAGACCCTGGTGGAGACCCGTAGGCGCTTAGAGCAGGAGAAAACCTTGAGCACCACCCCAGACCAGCCCCACCCTGAGCCCCATTCCCACCGGCGCCTAGCCAGCTTCGGGGGAGTGGGCTCCAGTGGCTCCCTGTCTGCCTTCACCGGCTGGAGTTCCTACAACCAGAACAACAGTGGAAACGTCAACAAGCCCCATGCTGAAGGTGAGCTTTCCCTATCCCTCCACCACGGCTCTTCCCTGGGCAGCGGAGGGTCCCTGAGACACAGCCCCCAGAGCTCTGGCAGGGACACCCCAGTCACGGTCCTCAGCCCGCTGCACCTGCAGCATGTCAGGGACCAGATGGTGGTGGCTATCCAGAGGCTGAAGGAGCTGGAGGAACAGGTGAGCATTGAATTAAATAGAACACTAGAATGGACATTGGCATCAGGTCTAAAATGTTAGCCATCTTGCTCAGGGAATATTTCATTCTAGAAACTGACTTAATGTGGTAAAATAAAGTATAAAAAGCTATCGTGTGTTTCAATCCCAGTATACATTTTTTATGTTAAATAAGAAATTGTTCACAAACATTTAAAAAAATATCAGTATAATGATTTTGTAGATATACTTGCACACTATGTTAGTTGCTAGCTAGTCAGTTAGCTGATTTTTTTAATGTATTTCTATGCAGGTGAGAAGCATCCCTGTTCTACAGGTGAAGATCTCTGTCCTCCAGGAGGAGAAGAGACAGCTGGTCTCTCGGATGAAGAACCAGAACCAAGAAGAGCTGAGTGATGTGTTCCCGGAAGAGAGCCCACAGCACGGGCAGCGCCGGTCGGTTCCGGGTTGTAAAGGGCTCTGAACCTCTAGGTAAACCTGAAGATGGGCTGGAGAACAAGGCAGAGCACAACAGTGCCTCCTCTGGCCTGAAGGAGTTCCAGCAGCTGACTGCTGAAATGGAAGCTTTGGAGAGGACCATCAAGGGCGGTCGCCTGCAAGCAGCATGGCCTCAACCTGAACACATTACGCAGCAACTGCAGAGCTCACAAATCAGTAGCCATCGGCATTGATGAAGACTTGGATGCCATCTTAGATGCCAGGTCCTCAAAACAACACAGGGACGTCACCGTGGAGACCAAGCCCACAGACACACGATGCGTAGCACCGGATGTAACTGAGGCCCACCTCGTTGTCACTGCGGATAAGGGGTCGGAGCTAGATGCCCAGCAGCGAATCATAGAAGCCCTGGAGGAGAGGGTGTGTCAGTTGGAGGCAGAGGTAAAGGAGTCCACCCTGCAGACGGAGATGGGCAGGCTGAAGCTGGAGCTACAGGCTGCCGGGGCCAGGAACAAGGCTGATAAAGGCTCCACCGCCAGGCCATCCACCCACAGCACCTCCACAGCCACGGAGGCCACGCCCAAGGCCCAGACCAGGAGCCTGGGGGTGGGCAACCACACAGAGGTCCAGGATGCCTCTGCTGGAGGTAGGCTGGAGGTGGAGGGGTGGGGCTGTAGTGTTGGAGTGTCCTGTAGGCCGGAGCTGAGGAGTGTGAGCTCAGGACCAGAGTTACCGATGACTTGGTGGGTGGTCAGAGAGAGAGTGGAGACCCAGGACCAATGTGTTGGGAGACAGGTGGTGATGGTCACCCAAGGTGTGGGGACAGGGGTGAGGGTGTGTGAGGTAGGAGTCAACACAGATCTGACCATGGAGAGTTTGGCTGCAGTGAAAAGATGGGGGATGGCGGAGTGTCAGTTGGTGTCGGTGGGGAGCGGGGACTGTACGGTTGATGACGTGACGACGAGTGCTGTAAAGGAGGTCGGCATGGCAACCGACCCTCCAGTCAGAGGGGTGGATTCAGGTGTCATGGTGTCACCTCAGACGGTCTCCCAGCGCACCAACACATCACCAACACTGGGCTCGGTCTCCCGTTTCACAAACACCTCCCGCTCATTCAACACCAACTCCAGCACCAACACCGTGCTCAACACCCAGGAGAAACACACCAACACCGCACACACCGTCACCCGGAACATCGCTGTTGGCAACGGCAGGCTCCTAGAGATAATCCAGGTCGTTGCTAAGACCCGCTCGGTCGGCGTTGGAACGACCATGCCATGGGGAGGAAACGCAGAACAACCAACCCAAACCAATGCGTCCATCGCCAAGGCAACGACCAGAGACGCTGGGGTCGGGATGACTAACGTGAACAACAACTTCCTGGTTGGACTGAAGACCCGGAACATCGCCTGTGGTCCTTCCTGTCTCCCCGACCCCACCAAGACCAGGAGTATTGGGATTGGGGTGGGCGAGGGGCGCATACGGGACCTTGCAGGACCACCATCACTGACACAGACATCCCACTCTCCCCAGGCCCAGGGGCAGTCCCAGTTAGAGCCTGGTCTGGACCACTACATAGAGAAGATGCAGTGTCTGCTGAGGGAGCAGCAGGGCCTGCTGACTGAGAGCTACAGTGAGCTGGGAGAGGTGTTCATCCAGCCGGAGTCAGACACCACCACCCTCATCACGTCACCCATCAACTCTGCCATGACACAGGGAGGCACGGACAGGCCAATACCCTCACAATCCACAGGTATGGATATAGTCTGTCTAGTCTTTACACTCACAGTTCGCGTCTGCGATGGGTATTTACTATGGATAATTGTTTTGTATTTATTGTTTCGTATCATGGACATTTTTCTTTATACACAATAATCCAGTGAGGGATTTTCTTCCTGTCTCTCCCTTCTCTCCGTCTCCCTTGTACAGATTGTGTACAGTCCCAGTCCATCGCAGGGCCCGGCCAGTTCACTAACACCTCACCTCAGAGAAACACAGAAAGGTCAGGGGTCAGCCAGTGTGTCACTAAGGAGTCAGAGGTCAAGCAAAAGATACTACGCATAGAACACCAAACTTCCTCTGCATTGCACGGTGTGTGTGTTTGTTTTTTTGGGGTATGTGTCAGTTTGTTTGTGTGTGCATGTAAGAGGCTGAATGCAGTTGTATCCCAGTGGTGCCTCTAAATAGTTCCATAATGTTGATGGTGTGAGAGCGGGAGAAAAATAGAAACTAAAGGAGAAGAAGCCTGGCCTCTTTGAACAAGTAGAACCATGGAGGAGGAAATAGCTCTTTCTCTGGTTTGGCCTTGGCTCTGGAAGACCTACTATTGAAATATTTGGGCTGATGCTGGGTTTGGGAAAGCACACATCTCTCACTACACAGCGGTCTGTGGCTGACAGGCTGGAGCTGAAATTGTATGTCTATGTATGAGTGTTTGTATATGTGAGAGAGATTGTACTCTCTTTAGAAAGTACTAGGCGAAGTAGACATTCAATAAGTTAACTAAATTCCCAGAACTTCACAACAAGTGGTTCACAACAATCAAATTAGAATTCACTGGGAAACATTAACCCTCCAGGTCAACCCACTAATGCCAACATGCTGAGGTCCATCATGAAGAAACAAGATGGTGACCGAGGCTACACTGGAACCAGGAAGAGCCTGAAGTTTGTGGGCGTGACCACAGGGTGAGGGTCTGATATACAGTACCAGTCAAAAGTTTGGGAACACCTACTCATTCAAGGTTTTTTCTTTATTTTGACTATTTTCTACATTGTAGAATACTAGTGAAGACATCAAAACTATGAAATAACACATGGAATCATGTAGTAACCAAAAAAGTGTTAAATAAAATTAACATATTTTAGATTCTTCAAAGTAGCCACCCTTTGCCTTGATGACAGCTTTGCACACACTTGGCATTATCTCAACCAGCTTCACCTGGAATGCTTTTCAAACAGTCTTGAAGGAGTTCCCACATATGCTGAGCACTTGGCTTTTCCTTCACTCTGCGGTCCAACTCATCCCAAACCATCTCAATTGGTTTGAGGTCGGGTGATTTGTGGAGGCCAGGTCATCTGATGCAGCGCTTCATTACTCTCCTTCTTGGTCAAATAGCCCTTACACAGCCTGGAGGTGTGTTGGATCATTGTCCTGTTGAACAACAAATGATAGTCCCACTAAGCGCAAACCAGATGGGATGGCGTATCGCTACAGAATGCTGTGCCTTGAATTCTAAGTGAATCACCAACAGTGTCACCAGCAAAGCACCATCACACCACCTCCTCCATGCTTCACGGTGGGAACCACACATGCAGAGGTCATCCGTTCACCTACTCTGCGTCTCACAAAGACACGGCGGTTGGAACCAAAAATCTCAAATTTTGACTCATCAGTCCAAAAGACCGGTCTAATGTCCATTGCTTGTGTTTCTTGGCCAAAGCAAGTCTCTTCTTATTGGTATGCTTTTAGTAGTGGTTTCTTTGCAGCAATTTGACCATGAAGGCCTGATTTTAGGCAGTCTCCTCTGAACAGTTGATGTTGAGATGTCTGTTACTTGGACTTTTGGAGGTGCAGTTACCTCTAATGAACTTATCCTCTGTAGCAGAGAACTCTAGGTCTTCCTTTTCTGTGGTGGTCCTCATGAGAGCCAGTTTCATCATAGCGCTTAATGGTTTTTTGCGACTGCACTTTAAGAAACTTGAAATAGTCCATATTGACTGACTTTCATGTCTTGAAATAATGATGGACTGTCATTTCTCTTTGCTTATTTGAGCTGTTCTTGCCATAATATGGACTTTGACTTTTGCCAAATAGGGCTTTTGTATACCATCCCTACCTTGTCACAACACAACTGATTGGCTCAAACACATTAAGAAGGAAAGAAGTTCCACAAATATACTTTTAACAAGGCACACCTGTTAATTCAAATGCATTCCAGGTGACTACCTTATGAAGCTGGTTGAGAGAATGCAAAAAGAGTGTGCAAAGCTGTCATCAAGGCAAAGGGTGGCTTCTTTGAAGAATCAAAAATCTAAAATATATTTTGATTTTTTTAACACTTTTGGGGGGGTTATTACGTGATTCCTTAAGTGTTATTTCATGGTGTTGATGTCTTCACTATAGAAAATAGTAAAAATAAAGATAAACCCTTAAATAAGCAGGTGTGTCCTAACTTTTGACTGGTACTGTGTGTGTGTGTTTATTTTTACTCTGATCAGACTGGTTAAAATCAGCTCAGTGTCTGTTTGCTGCAGGTTCGAGTCTACATCATGGGTTAAACATATTTAGTTTGTGTAAGCTATGGCCTAGTAGTGGAAAGTTTGAAATAACTGAGTGTGTTGGCTGCAGGTGTGAGTCCATGTCCACTAGTGAACCATCCAGCTCTGAAGAAGAGGAGAAGAATGAGAACTGGAGGTGGAGGGAGGTCTGTGGCCTCCAGGATCGGAGCCAGAACAAAGGGCTGGCCAACCGAGAATGTAGTGGCTATGGGAGGACAGAGATACAGGAGAGGTGAATACAGTAGTGGTTTCTCTCCTCACGGAGCATCAGCCATCAATAACTTTGCATTGCACTCTGGGAATTATTCTCCAGCTTGTTCAGGGTATATAGTTATTGTGCAATTAGTATATAAAATAACAACGTCCACTCCCTACAGGTTTCAGTTGAGTGAGAAGATGCTGTCTGCTTGCCATGCACTGAAGACCCATCTGAGTGACGACCAGATTTTATCCAGCAGAGAACTGGTAAATACTGCTAAACAGAGAGGCCAGTGGCACAAGTAGACTGAATGGAAGTGTGTATGTATGTATGAATGTGTGTTTGTTTATTTGTTAACAAGAATGTATGAGAATGGTCATGAACATTACTGGTTAATGACTACAATTGTGACTTTATGGCGCTATCTAATTGCCTGTGTCCCTTTTTGATTCATCATACAAGAATTTATGAAACCATATAAATGTTGGCACAAGGTCAACTCGATGTCTCGGAATCTAAACTAGAGGAAAAAATATTTCATTTGTGACATGTATAACTGAGGAATGTGCCGACTCCTGTAATTGTCTACCCTCTGGTAGTGTTTCTGGGCAGGGACTTCAAGGCCTGGTTGTGTATGAGTTACAGAGACACCCTCTCTGTGTTCCACCCAGACAACATCTGGCTCTGTCTTAGGTTTCAAGAGGCGTAAAGGATGTAAACTAACTAACTTTGACGCCACCATCTGTGTTCTACATCATCTGCTTTTTATCTTGTCATAGTGACTGGTTGAGTGATAGAAAACAGAAGTAGAAATAAGAGCAGGGGTGTAATCATTAGTCCAAACAGTTTCAAAACTGAACGTTTTGCAACAAAAATTTCTACTGGACAAATTCAGGTACTGTAGATCCTCCCCCATTTTGTTCTGGGTTGCTTCCGTTTAAGAAACGTTTTGCAACAGAGTTGGTATAATGAATACATTCCAGGGGAGAAAGAAGATCAGGGATGGAGAGAGAATCTTAGGTGTTTGTGTTCTGATATGGTAGCATAGGGCTGTTCAATTCTGGTCCTGAAGAGCCGAAACACTTCTGGTTTTGGTTTCTTCCTGGTAGTTAATTACACTCACCAGGTGTCCCAGGTCTGAATTATTCCCATATTACAAAAACAGGATGAGAACCAGAAGTGTTTCGGCCCTCCAGGACCGACATTGAACTGCCCTGTGCTAGACCAACCATGTCATACCCTTGACCACTTCTCCTAGTCCTAACCATTCCTAATGTTCTGAACACCACTCAAAATGCCCTGGGCACTAGTCCCTGTAATAGTTATTTTTGTGGCGAGAGGGAAGTTGTGGATGATCTGTAACTGCCATCGGCAGTCAGTCAGTCTCCTCCCTAAGGAAGAGGGTTTGGTGAAGTCAAAGGAACTGAAGTATTGGCTGATTACGTTCATTTTCATTCAGTAATGTCCCTATAATTACAACATGTCTCTGGTAATTCACTGTTCAAATTGCTCTGCACACACTGCATGATGGAGGGTTGCTAAATTACAGTACTGTGTGTTTGTCCTGACTGACAATAACGCCTGTTTTTGCTTTTTCCAAATTAAAAACACTAAGGCTTGACCGTGTGGCTTTGTGTTTGGCTACATTTGTTTTAGCTCACCCTGGAGTGCAGGGTTTGGGACATTTAGACCATGCCATTTGTTCTTATGTGAAATCTCTGCCTGTCCAGGCGAGCTAAAACAAATTCACCCAATGTAGGTCTCTACTAGGAGTGTGTGTATGAAATAAATGTTTGTGTGCCCACACATGTTGGTTGACGTCCTGCTTAGAATGTATTATCCTGTGTCCCACCCTCAGCGGTCCTGCCTGAACATGTTGCAGCACGAGTGGTTCCGTGTGTCCAGTCAGAAGTCAGCTGCTCCGGTTGTGGTGGGGAACTATTTAATGGCGTTCCGGTCAGTTTCTCCAGCCGTGCTGAGACACATAGCCAACATGGCGGACGGTAACGGAAACACAGCACTCCACTACAGCGTGTCCCACTCCAACTTCACCGTGGTAAAGAGGATGCTGCTGGCAGGTACTGATTCTGACTCCGACCTGAACCTGACTTCCATTTGAACCTCTCACTCAAATGATGTTCTGTTGAGTACATGAATTTAAAATGTGTTCTTTCAGACTATAGAAAAGTTTGTGGTGGTCATGTGAGGTGAAATGTGTATATTTTGGGATGTGAGCACTCTGTTTGGTTGACCTGACAAAGCAGTGAATTGGGAGCTTTAACAGTGTGCAGGCCTTGTTCTATACTTTTTTCAGAGTATCCCCGCAATCTGGTCAGAGGGTTTTAACTGAGCTACCCGTAGTGTTATTTTTAATTCTCTGCCATTGTTTTGTCACCTTTCCTCTTTGGCCTCCATTCAAGATGTGTGTAACGTGAACCAGCAGAACAAGGCAGGATACACCCCCATCATGCTGGCTGCCCTGGCTGCTGTGGAGGCCCCAGAGGACATGGAGGTTGTGGAGGAGCTCTTTACTAAAGGAGATGTCAATGCCAAGGCCAGCCAGGTATGTGGAGGGACAGAGGTCTGGGTGTTTAAGCTTTGACAAGTTAAGTCAAAGCTTGTCTGGTCACTGGCTGAGTGTGTCGTCTTCAAGCTCCCGAGTGGCCATCCTTTTGTCTCTGACTTCTTACTGCTGACCTCTAACCCTTGACCCCCAGGCTGGTCAGACGGCCCTGATGCTGGCAGTGAGCCACGGCAGGATGGACATGGTGCGGGCCCTGCTGGCCAAGGGGGCAGAGGTCAACCTTCAGGATGATGAGGGCTCTACGGCTCTAATGTGTGCCAGCGAGCACGGCCATGCTGAGATAGTCAGGCTGCTGCTGGCCAAGCCAGGCTGTAACGCCACCCTGAGTGACAGCGTGAGTTACTGTGTATGTGTTTGTCACTCACCGTAGCAGACTATCACTGTGTTAGTGTCTCTGTTTGTCTGATTCACTGTTTGTGCCCTGTTTGTCTGTGTGTATGCAGGATGAGAGCACAGCCCTGTCCATAGCTCTTGAGGCTGGACATAAAGACATAGCAGTGCTGCTCTATGCCCATGTCAACTTCTCCAAGGGCCAGGCCGGGGTTGGTAACATGCAATATCCTTAGATTGGGTCCCTCAGTTCGTTTTATATACCTATTCTATAAAATGATGTACATCTGTTCCATACCAACTAATCGTGTGCATGTGGTGTGTGCTTCCACCCTTTTTCCATAGGGAACCCCTCGTCTCGGTAGAAATACACCCCCCAGTTTTGCTGGAAGAGCCATCTTTGAATGAAACTACCCGCAAGCCCCTCAAACCTCCACCCTCGCTGCTACACATAGACGTATGCTTAGTGTATGGAATAATTTGTGAAGGTTCTATGTGGCCCTTATAAAGGGTTTATGAAGGCTTCATGAAGCCTGTAAAGTTGATGTTCGTTTTAAAGCGGGACCAAGATGATGCCCTCGTATCCAAGCACTCAACAAGAGATCTGAGATCACAAGAGTAAATCTTAGCCTAATGAAACAAACAAATGATGTAGCCTATATGGACTGCCTCTTCTCTTGTCCAGGTTGACAGCCTGAAACTTATTAGAGGTTGTTAGGCAAATCACTCTCCTAGAGTAATTATATCCCACGACCCGTGGCCTTTCTGTGTAGGAGTTTAATTTATGACATTTTAGTCTCTAGATTGAATACATTGCATGTACATGCACATAATTTAATCTATGCCCTCAAACATCAATATATGGAAGATATTTTTTATGTGATTGTCATTGTATACATTGTATATTTAAGCCCATTGGAAGTACAGTTATGCATTTACAATTAGTATATTAGTGTTAAATATTTAATTGTTAGTATAATGCTTTATGCTTTTAAATAATACAATAAACTGAAGTACCTATCTTAATAAACTGAAGTGCCTACATATCTTACATGTGATTTTTACCCTTTCTGAATAAATAACAGGACAGACAGTTGATATTTGTACCTGGTGCCACCTGCTGGGACTTTCTGGTTGAACAGCTTCAGAACAGCACTGTGTGAGAAACACCTCCTTGTGGTGCTGTGGTGAATGGTTATCATGAGAACGCAACAGGAAAATATTTATACATTGTTAAAAACCAACACATACCGCTGATCCTGGGAAGTATCAGGTGAATGCTAAATTCCGGGAAGGTTTAGTTTTAGCAATAGCCTTCTCAAATTCTGCTTCCTTTATCCTAGAGAGGCTGCATATTTTATTTATCTTCTGTTTGCTCTTCTGTTCAGCTTGATCCGAGGGCGAGGAAGTAGTGCTAGCAACAGGATTCATTTGTGAATGTCATCACAATATTTCTCTGACTCACTCAGTAGGGCCTCAGAGATGTTTTCCAAACCAGGCCCTCACCTCTAAACGGTTGTTGTCTGGTTTGTTTTCTTTCCTTCAGAAGCTAAACGAGAGCGAGGGAAACTCCGATTGTAGAAATTTTACTTGAGGTAAGAGGATGCAAGTCTTAACTTTAGCGCAAACCCTACCTCCCTCTCTCCCTCCCACCTCCAGAATTTTCAGCCTGCCCCCATTAGAACTTATGTTCTGTTCTTACTGCTCTCTGAGAAATGTGTCACCTTAACAGTGAAATGTGTCTGAATATTTGGAAGTGAGTGAATGTGATTAACAGTTTCCCCTTGTTAAAACTGAGGGATTAAATTAGATGAAGCAGATACTTCCCCCTCATTCATCTCCATCCTAGGTTGTGTCCCAAATGGCATCCTATTCCCTTTATAGTAGGACACTATATAGCCATAGCTTTCTGGTCAAAAGAAGTGCACTACATTGGTTGCGGTGTGTGTGTGAGAAAGGGAGCGGTTTTGTTTGTGTTTGAGAGAGCGTGCTTGAGCATGTCCTTCAATTCCATCTTCACATTCACATACACTACATATGCACACATAACACACACGCATACCGACACTCATAAACACACACACTTGTACACTCATCATATGCTGCTGCTACTCTGTTCTTTATTGTACCACTATATATCCTGATGCCTAGTCACTTTACCCTGTCTTCATGTACATACAGTGCCTGAGTATTCACACCCCTTGATTTTTGCCACAATTTGTTGTGTTATAAAGTGGGATTAAAATAGATTTAATTTTAAATTGTCATCCATCTACACAAAATACTCTAAATGAAAAATGTGAGCATTAAAAATTTATGAAAAATAAAACACTAATGGCTTGATTAGCGAGTCGATACATGTTAAACACCTTTGGCAGTGACTACAGCTTGGAGTCTTTTTGGGTAAGTCTCTAAGAGCTTTGCACACCTTACCTTGAAATGCCCTTAACCAACAATGCAGGTTTAAAAAAATAAATAAAGTTAAGAAAATATTTACTAAATTAGCTAGAGTAAAAAAGACAAGTAACAATAAATGTATATAGCCTCACAATAATGAGGCTATATACAGGGGGTACCGCTACGGAGTCAGTGTGCGGGGGGGTACAGGTTGAGGTAATTTGTACATGTAGGTAGGGGTAAAGTGACTATGCTTTGATAATAAACAGCTAGTAGCAGCAGCGTAGAAACAAAAGAGAGGGAGGGGGGTCAATACAAATAGTCTGGGTGGACATTTGATTAATTGTTCAGCAGTCTTATGGCTTCGGGGGAAGAAGCTGTTAAGGAACCTTTTGGACCTAGACTTGGCACTCCTGTACCGCTTGTCTTGCGGTAACAAAGAGAACAGTCTATGACTTGGGTGACTGGAGTCTTAGATAATTTTTGGGGGGCTTCCTCTGACACTGCATAATATATAGGTCCTGGATGGCAGGAAGCTTGGCCCCAGTGATGTACTGGGCGCTTTATGGTCTGATGCTGTACGTTGCCACACCAGGCGGTGATGCAACCGGTCAGGGTGCTCTCGATGGTGTAGCTGTATACATTTTTGAGGATCTGGGGACCCATGCCAAATCTTTTCAGTATCCTGAGGGGGGGGAAAGGTGTCATGCCCTCTTAATTACTTTCTTGGTGTGTTTTGACCATGATAGTTTGTTGGTGAATGGGGGTGTGTTTGGCCCTCCTTTTCCTGTAGTTCATTAGCATCTCCTTTGTCTTGCTCATGTTGAGGGAGAGGTTGTTGTACTGGCACTACACTGCCAGGTCTCTGACCACCTCCCTATAGGCTGTCTCATTGCTGCCGGTGATCAGGCCTACCACCTTTGTCATCAGCAAACTTAATGGTGGTGTTTGGCCATGCAGGCATTGGTGATCAGGGGGTACAGGAGGGGACTAAGCCCGCACCCCTGAGGGGCCACCGTGTTGAGGATCAGCGAGGCAGATGTGTTGTGGCCTACCCTTACCACCTTGGGATGGCCCATCAGGAAGTCCAGGATCCAGTTGCAGAGGGAAGTGTTTAGTTCCAGGGCCCTTAGCTTAGTGATGAGCTTTGTGGGCACTATGGTGGTCTGCTTGAAACATGTAGGAATTACAGACTCGGTCAGGAAGAGGTTGAAAATGTCAATGAAGACACTTGCAATTTGGGTCCGCGCATGATCGGAGTCCACGTCCTGGTAATCCGTCTAGCCACGCGGTCTTGTGAATGTTGACCTGTTTTAAAGATCTTGCACACATTGGCTATGGAGAGCATTATCACACAGTCATCCGAAACAGCTGGTGCTCTCATGCATACTCTGTGTTGCTTGCCTCGACACGAGCATAAAAGGCATTTAGCCCGTCGGGTAGACTCGCGTCACTGGGCAGCTCGCGACTGGGTTTCCCTTTGTAGTCCGTAATAGTTTGCAAGCCCTGCCACATCTAAAGAGCATCAGAGCTGGTGTAGTAGGATTCAATCTTAGTCCTGTATTGACACTTTGCCTGTTTGATGGTTTGTCTGAGGGCATAGCGGAATTTCTTATAAGTGTCCGGATTAGTATCCCGCTCCTTGAAAGCGGCAGCTCTAGCCTTTAGCTTGATGCGGATGTTGCCTGTAATCCATGGCTTCTGGTTGAGCTATGTATGTACGGTCACTGTGGTGACGACATTGTCGATGCACTTATTGATGAAGCCGGTGACTGAGGTTGTATATTCCTCAATGCCATTGGATGAGTCCCGTAACATATTCCAGTCTGTGCTAGCAAAACAGTCCTGTAGCGATTGTACAATATTTGCCCCCATTTTATCATTTTCTAAATTCTTCACTCTGTCAAGTTGGTTGTTGATCATTGCTAGGCAGCCATTTTTAAGTCTTGCCATGTATTTTCTAAACAATTTAAAGTCAACATTATAACTAGGCCACTTGGGAACATTCAATGTTGTCTTGGTTAGCAACTCCAGTGTAGATTTGGTCTTGTGATTTAGGTTTATTGTCCTACTGAAAGGTGAATTTGTCTCCCAGTGTCTGTTTGAAAGTAGAATGATCCAGGTTTTCCTATAGGATTTTAACTGTGCTTAGATGTATTACATTTTATTTTAATCCCAAAGAATTCCATTCCTTGCCAACGACAAGCAACTCATGAAATGATGCAGCTACCACCATGCTTGAAAATATGAAGAGTGGTACTCAGTGATCTGTCAAGGGCTATTTGACCAAGGAGGAGAGTGATGGAGTGCTGCATCACATGATCTGGCCTCCACAATCACCCGACCTCAACCCAATTGAGATGGTTTGGGATGAGTTGGACCGCAGAGTGAAGGAAAAGCAGCCAGCATATGTGGGAACTCCAAGTTGGAAAAGCATTCCTCATGAAGCTGGTTGAGAGAATGCCAAGAGTGTGCAAAGCTGTCAAGGCAAAGGGTGGCTACTTTGATTCTGATATCAAATATATTTGGATTTGTTAAACACTTTTTTGGTTACTACACGATTCCATATGTTATTTTTGATTAGCTAATGTTCTTGATTGTAGTTACTAAGATAAATAAAACATCTCAAATGAGCTACTTACTTTAAACTTCCTTGAGGTATTTTTGAACAGCTTCACACTTTGTTTCTCCAGTTGTCAGTTTGACCACACACCATTTACACACTCATTGTGGTGCCCAAATAAAAAAATGACAGTTGGAACTCAACAGCTGAAAATACTTGATTATTGTTGCTAGGCTACCAGTTACAGTGATTTTCGTTTGTCAAATTATTGAACATGTCCTCAAATAAGCATCAGAAACTGTCCTTTAATTAGCATATCAAAAAAAGCTAATCAAGATCCTGTTATGGACCTCAGGCAAGAGCATATGAATTGTATGTACTGAGAAGAATACTATGTAGGCCCACTATTTGTCATCATAGGCCTATGTGGACATCTTATTTTCTCTCAGGATCTCTAATGAGTCAATATCCGGCCTTATCATGTATGATATCCTGAGGGAAAGATTTTTGCATAAAATAAATGTATTTCACATTTGTCAAATTATTGAGCATGTGCGGAAAACTCAAATGCATCTATCATCCTTATTTTCACCATATCAAAAAGCATATCAAGATCCGGATATGGACCTCAGCCAAGACAAACATAGGCCTATCTGGAATTAATATAGCTTAACATATTGAATGCTGAGAACACAGATATGCGATGTTGTAAACAGTCCGTATTTGTCAACATGAAGAGAGAAAATGGGATGTCTCAGGATATTGAATGAGTCCATATCCGGTCATAGGAAATGTCCATGTGTGATATTCGGAGTAATCCCAATATCATATACACTGAGTAAACCAAACATCGGAACAGCCTGAATTTGTCTGGGCATGGAGTTTGGATTTAACAAGTGACATCAAAAAGGGATCACCTGGTCTGTCTTTGTCATGGAAAGAGCAGGTGTTCTTAATGTTTTGTACACTCGGTGTATGTCTGAAAGACGTGCATATCTACAAAACAAAATAAATGCATTGGAAATGGTCTGTTTTCTCTAGAATATCAAAACGTGTCATTGACTATGTTGTCCCTCAGCAATCTGGAAGTCAGGCAGACATACGGAGAGCGATAGGCTCTCTCTCTTTCTATGTTTTGTTGTTGATTTCCATTTCTTAGTCAGCAGGCTAGATAACTTCTGTACTCCTTCCCTTTTGTTCCCTCATCCATCCTTCCATCCAAGTTAGAAGATTCCTGCAAAAGAAGAGAATCAAGAATTGAAGAAGGCAGTTGAAGTTGTAACATTAGAACGAGTGTTGATAGGGAGCAGGGACAGGCAAAATGTATCGTACTGTCAAATACAAAATATACTAAAATACAACGATCCCTAATGAATCAAGAACAAATTCACACATGTTGGTTGGGGGACACGTTTCAAGAATTAGGCTAGCTCACAATGTCTCTCTTTCTCACACACACACACAGACAATATCAATGTTTCATATATGTGTATTTATCAACCAAATTTTATTTGTCACATACACATGGTTAGCAGATGTTAATGCGAGTGTAGCGAAATGCTTGTGCTTCTAGTTCCGGCCATGCAGTAGTATCTAACAATTAATCTAACAATTTCACAACTACCTTATACACACAAGTGTAAAGGAATGAATACGAGTATGTACATATAAATATATGGATGAGCGATGGCTGACCAGCATAGGCAAGATGCAGTAGATGGTATAGAGTACAGTATATACCTATGAGATGAGTAATGTAGGATATGTAAACATATAAGTGGCATCGTTTAAAGTGGCTAGTGATACATTTATTACATCCACATTTTTTTAAAGTGGCGGCATAGGCAAGATTCAGTAGATGATATAGAATACAGTGTATACATATGAGATGAGTAATGTCGGCTATGTAAACATTATATATTTTTTTTTTAAAGTGGTTAGTGATACAGTTGTTACATCCAATTTTCAATTATTTAAAGTGGCTAGAGATTTGTCAGTATGTTGGCAGCAGCCACTCAATGTTAGTGATGGCTGTTTAACAGTCTGATGGCCTTAAAATAGAAGCTGTTTTTCAGTCTCTCGGTCCCAGCTTTGATGCACCTGTACTGACCTCGCCTTCTGGATGATAGCGGGGTGAACAGGCAGTGGCTCGGGTGGTTGTCCTTGACCAGGCGGTGATACAGCCCGACAGGATGCTCTCAATTGTGCATCTGTAGAAGTTTGTGAGTGTTTTTGGTGACAAGACAAATTTCTTCAGCCTCCTGAGGTTGAAGAGGTGCTGTTGCGCCTTCTTCACCATGCTGTCTGTGTGTGTGGACCATTTCAGTTTGTCTGTGATGTGTACGCTGAGGAAATTAAAACTTTCCACCTTCTCCGCTACTGTCCCGTCGATGTGGATAGGGGGGTGGTCCCTCTGCTGTTTCCTGAAGTCCACGATCATCTCCTTTGTTTTGTTGACGTTGAGTGAGAGGTTATTTTCCTGACACCACACTCCGAGGGCCCTCACCTCCTCCCTGTAGGCCGTCTCGTCATTGTTGGTAATCAAGCCTACCACTGTAGTGTCGTCAGCAAACTTGATGATTGAGTTGGAGGCGTGCTTGCCACGCAGTCATGGTGAACAGGGAGTACAGGAGAGGGCTGAGAATGCACCCTTGTGGGGACCAAGTGTTGAGGATCAGCGGGGTGGAGATGTTGTTTCCTACCCTCACCACCTGGGGCCGGCCCGTCAGGAAGTCCAGGACCCAGTTGCACAGGGCTGGGTCGAGACCTAGGGTCTCGAGCTTAATGACGAGTTTGGAGGGTACTCTGGTGTTAAATGCTGAGCTGTAGTTGATGAACATCATTCTTACATAGGTATTCCTCTTGTCCAGATGGGTTAGGGCAGTGTGCAGTGTGATTGCGATTGCGTCGTCTGTGGACCTATTGGGATGGTAAGCAAATTGGAGTGGGTCTAGGGTGTCTTGGTAGGATGGAGGTGATATGATCCTTGATTAGTCTCTCAAAGCAGAGGAATTCTGAACTGTTGAATTGTGACTACTTTGTCTCTATATTGATGCTTAGCTTGTTTGATTGCCTTGCGGAGGGAATAGCTACACTGTTTGTATTCAGTCATGTTTCCGGTGGCCTTACCCTGGTTAAAAGCAGTGGTTCACGCTTTCAGTTTTGCGCGAATGCTGCCGTTGAACAGACCTGAGCATGGGCGTTTCCTTTTTTAGTTTCTGTTTGTAGGCTGGGAGCAACAAAATGGAGTCATGGTCAGACTTGCCGAAAGGAGGGCGGAGAATGGCTTTGTATGCGTTGCGGAAGTTAGAATAACAATGATCCAGGATTTTGCCAGCCCGGGTCGCACATTCGATATGCTGATAAAATTTAGGGAGCCTTGTTTTCAGATTAGCATCTCTCTCTCTCACACGCACACACGCACATACACACACAGCTAGCATGTTGACATGATGACACTCTTTCCTATAAGTAATTTACAATTTCTTCCCCCCTCTCTCACACAGAACACACGCACACATACAGCTAGCATGACAACATTGACATTACAATGTTTTCTAAAGGTATTGTGATCATATCTCTCTCAATCACACATTTACTGTCATTAACTTAACAGATATCAAAATGTCAAAACGTTAGCTAACTAGCTACAACCAATGGCTACAACAGGTAAAAATGAAAACCTACAATGTCCATGGAGGATTAGCCATAGAGCTAATATTAGCTAGCTAAAATTAGCCAGCTAACATTAGCTAACTAGCAAATATTTCCTTGACATTCTTCTACCGAACAAACCACTGCTTTACTTACAAAAGTAAAACAATACAGGAGAACACTGACTAACACTTAGCAGTCAAATCTTTTCAAATTTGTTTGTGTACATTTTGAGAAACTGACATTTTCCAGCTGTGTTGTTGGGTAGCATACCCAGTGCTCTGTCCCAACTGCAGTATGGAATGTTGACCGCTCTGTTCCAACTGCAGTATGGAATGTTGACCGCTCTGTCCCAACTGCAGTATTGAATGATGACCGCTCTGTCCCAACTGCAGTATGGAATGTTGACCGCTCTGTCCCAACTGCAGTATGGAGTGTTGACAGCTCTGTCCCAACTGCAGTATGGAATGTTGACCGCTCTGTCCCAACCGCAGTATGGAATGTTGACCGCTCTGTCCCAACCGCAGCATGGAATGTTGACCGCTCTGTCCCAACTGCAGTATGGAGTGTTGACAGCTCTGTCCCAACTGCAGTATGGAGTGTTGACTGATGCGCTCAAGCAAGCAGACTGCCTGTGCACAGAGATCTATTTCTGAGTGTGAAGCACAGATTCAAATCCAAGTTTTAGCTGGAACTGATGATGCCTACCTCCTTATTTAGCTACTGAAATTAAAATAAGATTACTGCACACTTTATGTTAATTGCTTAAAAGCTTTAAGGGAAAATATAATAGTCATATTTTCAGGGTCAAATTCAGGTGCAATAATTTTGGACACATTTTTGATGGAAATAAATGCGATAAAAATAGTGTTTTGTAAATAGTTGGTCATAATCAAACATCGAAACATTCAGTGGAACATACAAAATGTGCAGCCGACACACACAGCAAGATGTAGTAAAAGTGAAAGCATTAATAGCATCAGAGATTCTCTAAATTAGGGACCATCTTTGATAGCTATATGACTGCAGAGACTGCCACACATTTTTGCTTTTAATGACCTAGCAAATTTGATGACTTGGAAGTGAAATATATCAAATTTATTTGGTATTTCATCACCTGCCGAATAAAAACCTAAAATGGCCCTACTCCTGAAAAAGTTAATCGGGACAGATAAGCTCGGCCGGCATGAACTCGGGCGGCATGAAGCCCATCTGAATCCGAGTCCATGCTGAGTCCCCCGAGTATCAAATGGAATATGCCCGAGCCCAGCGTGTTGACTGGGTACAGTATGCCACGAGACCCAAAGCCGCTTTGGTGCACTCTGCCAGCTGTTGTTTGCCAGGTGTGCTAAACTGAACCATGCAAAACCTGCTGAAAAAAGAACATTACTCCAATTGTAATACCTGTAATGATGTCTTATGTGCAATGGATGCATGGCCCACAAACACTATGCACATGTTTATATAGATTGGTGTCTATTAATTGAGTAGCATTTATGTAACTGGCCAGTAGTTTAATCAGATTTAAACCAAAAACTAGATATCAACCAAAATTAGATGTATTTTTCATGATGTCAAAAGACTTCATGAAAAATATGCATTTTAATCAAATCAAATGTACTTGTCACATGCGCCAAGTACAACAGATGTAGACCTTACAGTGAAATGCTTACTAACAAGCCCTTAAAACCTATTAGGGAGTGGCGGCAGTGTTCAGAGTTTTGGAGAGTCTGGCATTCCCAAAGTAAAATGCCTGGTACTCAGGCTCACTAAGCCAACAATGCAGTAAAAAAAAGAAAAAAAAGGTAAGGGCTAAGAATAACAAATAATGAATGAGCAGCATTAAAAAAACAATAGCGGGGCTATGAACAGGGGGTACCGGTACAGAGTCAATGTGCGGGGGCACCGGTGTTGAGGTAATAGAGGTACATGTAGGTAGAGTTATTAAAGTGACTATTTTTATTTATTTAACCTTTATTTAACCAGGTAGGCCAGTTGAGAACAAGTTCTAATTTACAACTGCGACCTAAACAAGATAAAGCAAAGCAGTGTGACAAAACAAAAGTACAGTCAATAACACAATATAAAAAAATCTATATACAGTGTGTGCAAATGTAGAAGAGTAGGAAGGCAAGGCAATAAATAGGCCATAGAGGCGAAATAATTACAAATTAGCATTAAAACTGGGGTGATAGATGTGCAGATGACTTATAGATGACCTGGAGCCAGTGGGTTTGGCGACATCTGTAGCAAGGGCCAGCCAACGAGAGCATATAGGTCGCAGTGGTGGGTAGTATATGGGGCTTTGGTGACAGAACAGATGGCACTATGATAGACTACATCCAGTTTGCTGAGTAGAGTGTTGGAGGCTATTTTGTAAATGACATCGCCGAAGTCAAGGATCGGTAGGATAGTCAGTTTTACGAGGGTATGTTTGGCAGCATGAGTGAAGGAGGCTTTGTTGCGAAATAGGAAGCCGATTCTAGATTTAATTTTGGATTGGAGATGCTTATTGTGAGTCTGGAAGGAGAGTTTACAGTCTAACCAGACACCTAGGTATTTGTAGTTGTCCACATATTCTAAGTCAGAATCGTCCAGAGTAGTGATGCTAGTCACTACGGGCAGCAAGAGAGCATGCATTTAGTTTGAAGAGCATGCATTTAGTTTTACTAGCATTTAAAAGCAGTTGGACGCCACGGAAGGAGTGTTGTATGGCATTGAAACTTGTTTGGAGGTTAGTTAACACAGTGTCCAAAGAAGGGCCAGATGTATGCAGAATGGTGTCGTCTGCGTAGAGGTAGATCAGAGAATCACCAGCAGCAAGAGCGACATCATTGATATATACAGAGAAAAGAGTCAGCCCGAGAATTGAACCCTGTGGCACTCCCATAGAGACTGCCAGAGGTCCAGACAACAGGCCCTCCGATTTGACACACTGAACTCTATCTGAGAAGTAGTTGGTGAACCAGGCGAGGCAGTCAAATGTGAAATCAAGACTATTGAGGATACGAAGAGAGTTTGAACAGGCTAGTGATAGGGGTTGCAACAATTTCGGCAGATACATTTTGAAAGAGAGGGTCCAGATTGTCTAGCACAGCTGATTTGTTGGTAACCAGATTTTTCAGCTCTTTCAGAACATCAGCTGTCTGGATTTGGGTGAAGGAGAAGCCGGGGGTGGGGGGGTGGGGGGGAGGCTTGGGCAAGTTGCTGCAGGAGGTGCAGAGCTGTTGGCTGGGGTAGAGGTATCCAGGTGGAAAGAATGGCCAGCCGTAGAATAAATGCTTATTGAAATTAACGATTAACGTTTATTGGTGGTGACAGTGTTTCCTAGCCTCAGTGCAGTGGGCAACTGGGAGGAGGTGCTCTTATTCTCCATTGACTTTACAGTGTCCCAAAACTTTTTGGAATTAGTCATACAGGATGTAATTTTCTGTTTGAAAAAGCTAGCCTTAGCTTCCTAACTGACTGTATATATTGGTTCCTGACTTCCTTGAAAAGTTGCATATCACGGGGGTTATTCCATGCTAATGCAGAACACCACAGGATGTTTTTGTGCTGGTCAAAGACAGTCAAGTCTGGGGTGAACCAAAGGGCTATATCTGTTCTTAGTTCTACATTTTTTGAACGGGGCATGCTTATTTAAGATGGTGAGGAAAGCACTTTTAAAGAGCAACCAGGCATCCTCTATCCTCCTCTTCCAGGAACCCCGGGCCAGGTTGATTAGAAAGGCCTGCTCGCTGAAGTGTTTTAGGGAGCGTTTGACAGTGACGAGGGGTGGTCGTTTGACCGCGGACCCGTTACGGACGCAGGCAAGGAGGCAGTGATTGCTGAAATCCTGGTTAAAGACAGCAGAGGTGTAGTTAGAGGGCAAGTTGGTCAGGATGATATCTAAGAGGGTGCCCATGGTTATGTTTTTATGGTTGTACCTGGTAGTTTCCTTGATAATTTGTGTGAGATTGAGGGCATCTAGCTTAGATTGTAGGACGGCCAGTGTGTTAAGCATACCCCAGTTCAGGTCACCTAACAGTATGAACTCTGAAGATAGATGGGGGGCAATCAATTCACATATGGTGTCCAGGGCACAGCTGGGGGCTGAGGGGGGTCTATAACAAGCGGCAACTGTGAGAGACTTGTTTCTGGAAAGGTGGATTTTTAAAAGTAGAAGCTCTAATTGTTTGGGCACAGACCTGGATAGTATGACAGAACTCTGCAGGCTATCTCTGCAGTAGATTGCAACTCCACCCTGTTTGGCAGTTCTATCTTGTTGGAAAATGTTGGCCTTCCTAAGCCAGGATTCAGACACGGCTAGGACATCTGGGTTGGTGGAGTGTGCTAAAGAAGTGAATAAAACACACTTAGGGACAAGGCTTCTAATGTTAACATGCATGAAACCATGGATTTTACGGTTACAGAAGTCAACAAATGAGAGCGTGTGTAGAGGCATGTGTAGCCGAGTGATCATAGGGTCCAATGAGTAGCAATAGATGAGTCAGAAAGCCGATTCAGTAGTCGCTACTACGCTAGGCGAGCTGGAGGCACAGCGATTCAGACAGCTAGCGGCCGGCGCTAGCAGATGGGCCTCTGGTGACGTCGCAACGGAAGAGCCTGTTGAAACCACCTCGGACGATTTACGTCGGCAGACCAGTCGTGATGGATCGGCGGGGCTCCGTGTCGGTAGTAAAGGGTCCAGGCCAATTGGCAAAAGAGGTATTGTAGCCCAAGAATTGGCTGGTGGACCACTTCGGCTAGAAGTGGTCCACTCCTGGCTAACAGAGACGTTAGCCAGGAGTAGCCACTCAGATTGCAGCTAGCTAGCTGCGATGATCCAGTGTAAAAGTTCAGAGCTTGCGGAGATGTGGAAGAGGAAAAGCAGTCCAATATGCTCTGGGTTGATATCGCGCTGTGCAGACGGGCAGGTATTGACTGAGCTGAGGCTTGCTGGTGTCCGAGTTAATGGTGAAGACCGCTAGCAGTGGCTAACTGACTACTAGCTAGTAGCTAGTATGCTGGCTAGCTTCTGATTGGGGTTCCGGTTCTAAAGCATAACAATAGCAGATCTGTACCACATTGGATGAGGCGGACTGCAGGGGAGTATATTCAGTCCGTAGATGGAAAGTGAGATTCTTATATTTACGAAATATATACAAAAAAAAAGGAGGTATAAAATGATATTTACATAGGACAAGACGGGACAAGAGAAAACACGTATCCGACTGCTACGCCATCTTCGAAATGAAAAAAAATGCATAGATAATTAACAGAGAGTAGCAGCAGCGTATAAGGGGAGGGTTGTTATTCAGGCACCACCCGGCCAGGTCTCTAACCTCCTCCCTATAGGCTGTCTCGTCGTTGTTGGTGATAAGGCCTACCACTGTTGTGTTGTCTGCAAACTTAATGATGGTGTTGGAGTCGTGCCTGGCCATGCAGTTGTGGGTGAACAGGGAGTACAGGAGGGGACTGAGCACACACCCCTGGGGAGCTCCTACCCTCACCACCTGGGGGCGGTCCGTCAGGAAGTCCAGGATCCAGTTGCAGAGGGAGGTGTTTAGTCCCAGGGGCCTTAGCTTAGTGATGAGCTTTGAGGGCACTATGGTATTGAACACTGAACTGTAGTCAATGAATAGCCTTCTCACATAGGTGTTCCTTTTGTCCAGGTAGGAAAAGGCATTATGGAGTGCAATAGAGATTGCATCATCTGTGGATCTGTTGGGGCGGTATGAAAATTGGAGTGGGTCTAGGGTTTCTGGGATAATGGTGTTGATGTGAGCCATGACCAGCCTGTCAAAGCATTTCATGGCTACAAATGTGAGTGCTACGGGTCTGTAGTCATTTAGGTAGCTTACCTTAGTGTTCTTGGGTACAGGGACTATGGTGGTCTGCTTGAAACATGTTGGTATTACAGACTCAGACAGGGAGAGGTTGAAAATGTCAGTGAAGACACTTGTCAGTTGGTCAGCGCATGCTCGGAGTACACGTCCTGGTAATCCGTCTGGCCCAGCGGCCTTGTGAATGTTGACCTGTTTAAAGGTGTTACTCGCATCAGCTGCGGAGAGTGTGATCATGCATTCGTCCGGAACAGCTGATGCTTTCATGCATGTTTCAGTGTTACTTGCCTCAAAGCGAGCATAGAAGTTATTTAGCTCGTCTGGTAGGCTCGTGTCAATGGGCAGCTCTCGGCTGTGCTTCCCTTTATAGTCTGTAATAGTTTGCAAGCCCTGCTTACCTCGATTACTGAGAGGGCTAAGGGTTGAGTGCAGACCAAGCTTACCTCAATTACCGAGAGGGCTAAGGTTTGAGTAGAGACCACAAATGGCTTTTGAATTCTTAACCATACCACGTGGTAAAACTCTGAGACTATCGATCCGACAGAATAAGAGCCACTTTTCGATGCTAATTACTAGTCTGCAGCTAGAAATTATGTTGACCTGAATGCGAGGACCGACAACCGCCGACAACCGCCGAAACAACTATTCTATAAGAACATTTCTTAATGGTACTCTGAAGTATTCTATTCTAACCTCAAAAGACTTCATGGAAGAGAGAGAGGGGCGGATGAACTTTCCAACAGAAAGACGGACGATCCCAACAGAGATCACGACGACACACTGAGCGTAAATATATATTGATTGCAATTGTTCCAGAGTGAGTGAGCGTTCATGTGCAAAGGATTAGCATTTCAATGAATTGTAATTATCAACTGTGCAGTAACTCTTGTAATTCCCGCCCTTCTCAGTCTACACCCACTTCCCTTTGTCCAACAAGCCGTCATACCGGCTTATCCCACTAGGGAAACATCTACTATTGTTTCCTTGTAACCATATCTACTTTGTTTGTTTATGCATTTCTGTGATTATTTAGTTAGTTAATAAATAAGTGATTGAGACAATTGATTGTATGGATGATTCATAGTAAAGACTGGGTTCGTGCAGATAACCAACAATTTACGACGTTTGGAATGAGACTAACGTGAGGTAAAGAATAATTAATTAATTAGAAGATTAATTGATCAAATGTTGAAATATCTGAAAAGTTATATTAGGAAAATTATAACTTTGCAATCTGAAGATTTTCCTTGGTGCCCCAACTTCCTAGTTAATTACATTTACGTGATTAGTTTAATCACATAATAATAATTACAGTGAATTGATTTGATAAAATAAGTCTTCAATTTAATGATGCCAAAGACACGACAGTTGGTTATGAGCCGATAAAATGGCAGCCATCCCCTCCGGCGCCATCTTTAATCCTTTAATCCACAATCTGGTTGTGATCTGGTTGTAAAACGTCCCTACCATATTTCAACCAGTAAAATACATCTTTATCACATCGTATGCCAACTGGGATATAACTCCATTCTTATGTATTTTATTCCTCTCATGTTACTATTTGTATTAGATTTTTTAACTCTGCATCATTGGGAATGGTCTACACCCGTTGTATTTGGCACATGTGACAATATAATTCGATTTGATGATTAGATTTTTGTGTGATTCCCCAAGTCAGTGATGGAATACAGAAGCATAACTGCCTTTGAGGTCCACCATCAAAATGTGCTGTTGCTATGGTAACAAGCAGCAGCAGAAATTATGTTTTGAGCAAGTAGTGATCTTGGGGGAGATGAAAATAAAATTATATTTCTGTCTCAATGGAATGAACATGTCTAGACACTGTTACTCATACTTCAAAATCAATATTTGAAAATAAAATCAACTCTTCACAACATTGATTTGATATCGATCGTCTCGCTCACATCAAAAGTCCAACCAAGAGGTTTTTCTTTTTCCTATTTAATCGCCCCTGTTGCCATGGTGAGGGCAGGACCATGAGGGATTATTACCACAAAAAAATGTAATTTCAAGATGGAGCAATAATAAGACCATTAGCCTGAAGTGGCGTATTGGCCGAATGATGTCATGTTCTATGCAGGACAGACACAGACAGTATGCCTGAACATGGCTGGAACAGCAGATAATACCTGGGACAGGAGACGTGAGGACAATGAGTAGGATGAAGAGCATGCTGAAAAATGTAAGTAAAAATGAAATCAAACAAGTCCAATTCAAATATGAATCTTTCCATTAGAACATGTCTGACATACTTTGCTGAATTCATATCAACAGGTCCCTGGTCAAGGTCTTTCAGAATGCTCCATAGCCTCTGTTCGGACAGCCCCTGATCAACTACTACCTTACGAGCTTTATGCCAATGGCCACAAGGTAATTTCAGTTTTATGTAAATGGTTCACCAGCCCGTTTTATTATTTATTTATTTTTTGATACTTTTGCATCAAGGATGGACAGAAATTACAACCTACAATATAATAATTCCATAAAGAACAATGTTTAAAAAATAAACTACAAAATACTTTTATTTTAATTAAATACATTTCAAAATTCATGTACTGTATTTTGCATTCAAAAAAAAAAGAAAAACATTTGCAAGTAGTCGGCCCGAACAGCAACAACATTCTCACTAATGGTTACAAAAACATACTTACTTGCTATAACTGTGATATGTTGTTGTTTAGCTACGTCAGTTGAATACACTGACTGTAAGTCATTCTGGATAAGAGTGTCTGCTAAATGACCAAAATGTAAAAGTGAACATACCAAAATGAACCACAAAGCACACTGGGTATTATTATTGCCGTGTTACGGGGCAGAGTTCATTACAATAACACTCAGCATGCTTTGCATTTGTCAGTTTTTACTTAGAAACTCAGCAAAAAAAGAAGGGTCCTCTCACTGTCAACTGCGTTTATTTTCAGCAAACTTAACATGTGTAAATATTTGTATGAACATAACAAGATTTAACAACTGAGACATAAACTGAACAAGTTCCACAGACGTGACTTACAGAAATTGAATAATGTGTCCCTGAACAAAATAAAAAGTAACAGTCAGTATCTGGTGTGGCCAGCAGCTGCATTAAGTACTGCAGTGCATCTCCTCCTCATGGACTGCACCAGATTTGCCAGTTCTTCCTGTGAGATGTTACCCCACTCTTCCACCAAGGCACCTGCAAGTTCCCAGCCATTTCTGGGGGGAATGGCCCTAGCCCTCACCCTCCGATCCAACAAGTCCCAGATGTGCTCAATGAGATTGAGATCCGGGCTCTTCGCTGGCCATGGCAGAACATTGACATTCCTGTCTTGCAGGAAATCACGCACAGAACGAGCAGTATGGCTGGTGGCATTGTCATGCTGGAGGGTCATGTCAGGATGAGCCTGCAGGAAGAGTACCAAATGAGGGAGGAGGAAGTCTTCCCTGTAACGCACAGCGTTGAGATTGCCTGCAATGACAACAAGCTCATTCCGATGATGCTGTGACACACTGCCCCAGACCTTGACGGACCCTCCACCTCCAAATCGATCCCGCTCCAGAGTACAGGCCTCGGTGTAACGCTCATTCCTTCGACGATAAACGCAAATCCGACCATCACCCCTGGTGAGACAAAACCGCCACTCGTCAGTGGAGAGCACTTTTTGCCAGTCCTGTCTGATCCAGCGACGGTGGGTTTGTGCCCATAGGCGACGTTGTTGCCGGTGACATCTGTTGAGGACCTGCCTTACAACAGGCCTACAAGCCTTCAGTCCAGCCTCTCTCAGCCTATTGCAGACAGTCTCCGCACTGATGGAGGGATTGTGTGTTCTTGGTGTAACTCGGGAAGTTGTTGTTGCCATCCTGTACCTGTCCCGCAGCTGTGATGTTTTGATGTACTGATCCTGTGCAGGTGTTGTTACACGTGGTCTGCCACTGCGAGGACGATCAGCTGTCCGTCATGTCTCCCTGTAGCGCTGTCATAGGCGTCTCACAGTACGGACATTGCAATTCTTTGCCCTGGCCACATCTGCAGTCCTCATGCCTCTTTGCAGCATGCCTAAGGCACGTTCATGCAGATGAGCAGGAACCCTGGGCATCTTTCTTTTGGTGTTTTCAGAGTCAGTAGAAAGGCCTCTTTAGTGTCCTAAGTTTTCATAACTGTGACCTTAATTGCCTACCGTCTGTAAGCTGTTTGTGTCTTAATTACCGTTCCACAGGTGCATGTTCATTAATTGTTTATGGTTCATTGAACAAGCAATGGAAACAGTGTTTAAACCCTTTACAATGAAGATCAGTGAAGTTATTTGGATTTTTACGAATTATCTTTGAAAGACAGGGTCCTGAACAAGGGACGTTTATTTTTTTGCTGAGTTTACATTCCTATTTAGTTTATTTAGCAGACTTTTGATACCAATGCAGGGTGAAAAGGGGCCACAAAATTGTGAAACACACACAAAAAAACATATATATATACATTCGAGAGCTGTAATTTGTATTTTTAAAATGCAAATTACTTTTCTATATATATATATATATATATATATATATATATATATATATATATATATATATATATATATATATATATATAGAAAAGTAATTTGTATTTTTAAAATGCAAATTACTTTTCTATATATATATATATATATATATATATATATATATATATATATATATATAGAAAAGTAATTTGCATTTTAAAAATACAAATTACAGCTCTCGAATGTATCTTGTTAGAAAATACATTGGAGTGTAGTTCAGCCCAGTGTAATACAAAATACTCAGATGTAATTGAAATACATATTCAAATACATGTAACATAAATACTGCCCATCTCTGGTTGGCATCAGGTTTCCTAGTGGAGTCCCACAGAGGAATCAGAGCTACAGAATGTCTGGAATGAATTGTGTCTACACACACACACACACACACACACACACACACACGACATGACCTAAAACCTTGAATTACCACTAGCATGACATCATTGTGGCAGCACTGAGTTTGAATAATTTGTGTTCAGACTGAGCTGTGTGTGTGTGTGTGTGTAACATGCATATTATAGACTACCCCTCCCCCGACCACACACTCAGCCTCCACACAGAGTCTAATCCCCACATGCTGAAACGTAATGCAAAAATCGTTCATGAAAAAAAAAAAAATGGACCCGATAACTTTAACAGGATCGGGGGGCGTCTGGCAACAGTCGATATTAAAACATGCAGAGGCAGACGAGCTTGGGGCCTTACTGAGAGGAATGAGACTGCAGCAGAGGGGAGAGGAGAGGGAGAGCTGCCTACTGCAGCTTGCCTGCCACACACAGTCAGAGAGAGATGACTACTACTATTATCACATGTTATTTTCCCCCGCTCAGCTACCCGTTGATTTGTGTATGAAAACCTAGCGCTTTTCTTTTACTCCTGCATGCTTGCCCCCCTTCTGGGTTTCTGCTTTTCGAGTGATCAGCTGATGAAGAGGCTAGCAGCTCGCCGCTATGCTGGTTTGCTAATTCTCTCCCCTCCAGCTGCAGCCGCAGCCCATCCAGCTACAACCCATTCTGATCCACAGAGTCAGACTGCAGACTGCAGCCAGGTAAATATTTGTCCTTCCTTCTTTCATTGTCTTCCTTTATTCTCCCTCGCTTCCTCTCTTTATTCTGAGGATAGGATTCAGCCAGGCTGCATCGCACAGACCGGCACAGAGGGAGAGAGGGAGACAGGAGAGAGAGAGAGCGTGTGTGAGTGTCTGTCTGTCTGTTTAAGTGTGTGCAGTGTCTGTGTGAGCGGGAGAGGAAGTGAGTGTGTAGGTGTAAGCTGTAACAGATGAGGGGGTATCGTCTGCCAGTCGAGGAGGGGAAGGAAGAGGCAAGCTTGTTTGGTGATGATGGTACAAGCATAGAGCAACACACACACACACACACACACACACACACAGGGAATTTAGCAGTTTTATCCGTCTTTTAGGATTACTCTGTATCCCATTGCATTCCACTGTAGCCCTGTAGAGAAGGCTTTATAAAGATAACCTTAAAGCTGACCGATTATCTGCATGATGTCTTTTGTTGTCCTTTTTACTGTTCTTGTTGCGCTCGATCATTCTCTTTTGTTCTTGCACACGTGTACGTGTGTATTAGTGTATGTGTGTGGAAGTGTACATGCATATTCCACCGTCGGTAATGTCATACAGATCTTTCGTCATTGAGGATGGTTATTAGGCCACTTTCGATATGGTGCCCCAGGGTGTGTTTGTCTGCGTTTATGATGAGAGGGAGGGGATTGACTGATCGTATATGCATTCATAAACACAGATTACATATTTGTTTGAATATACAGTTACATGCACTTTGATATCTGTTTCCTTGTAGATATTTACGTTCTAATACAATATAATATGATGTGGTTGTGCACTATTATGGCTGCATTTCTGTATGATTCATACATCAATATTCCGTTCAGATTGGAGTGCATTCCTCAGTCTCTGCTTAAAGTGAACACATATTCACATCCTCTCCCCCTTTGTCTCCCTCTTTCTCTCCCTCCATCTCTCCCTCCCTCTCCCTGCCAGCCTGGACAAGTAATGCTGCATGCATACGTCTACGCTTTAATTGCCTTTGTGTAAAATACAGCAGTTGCTTGCTGCAGACATTTGCAGCTATGAGAGATTAAAATAAGATAGACAGCACCATGGTGCATTTTCATTGAGGATTTACCCCAGTGTTTTGCCTCAGACTTTAGTGTTTCCACCTCCACGGCCTGGCTCCTGGGCCATGGCCTCAGTGGACCTGCTTTGACTTGGGGCCAAGGCAAGTCTGCTGGGGCTTTTCGGGCAGCATTTACATAACAATGACTAACTGCGAATATGGGTTTACACCTTCCATGGTTAACACCTTCTCACAAAGCAACAGACCTATATTTAACCCTTTTTTTTAGGCACTAAAGTACTTCCATATATACTTACATTAATTTTTTTTAACTGGTACCGGGCTGCCTTCAGACAAGTCTTGTGAGGCTTGTGGGTGTCCTAGAGCATGTACGTGTTCGTTTGAGTCCCACCTTTCAATGGTGGGGTCATATTAGTGTATAGCCCAAACTGTTCGGACGCTACAGACAGAAATGAGCAGATCGTCGGTAACGACTTGTAAGGGTCCTATCTTTCCATAGAGGGGTCATATTAGTTTGTAGGCCAAACCGTTCAGAGGCTACAGACATTTCCGTGAGAAGACTGATTTTCGAGATGTCTCCTGGTATGATAAACACCTGGAACAGCACATGCAAAAAAACATATCTCTAGCGTAAACAGATTGAGTTCTATGGGGATTTTTTAATTATGCTAATGTGATTTCTGTGGGGTGCAGACATCGACTCTAGGTTAATGAATAATTTAATAGTGAAATCAATAATCTGTGCACATTTAGTTCATTCTTTGAAGTAGTTTTTGGAAGAGGCTCTGTTGAATTGTTTTTCAAGGTCAAACTTTGACTGTCTAAATTGTTAAGTCTTCTAACTGCTAGACTTTCTTCAGAGAGGAGATCAATTGAACAGCTATTTAAGAACCACTAAATTGTCAGGAGTGTAGCTGACAGGAGTTACAGGGGTCAAATCACTGTCAAGAGCTCAATTGTTTCTTATCCCAACCCAAAACTTATTTCCAAATCCCTTGTTGGTCCTATCGCATTTACATTTTATTGGGCCAATCTTCCTCTTGAATAAGAAGAGAACTTGTACACAACACTGATTAGTGTTTGAAAATTCTCTCTCCACTCAAATATTTGTTAATGTACTGTATATTCCGAGCGGCAGGTAGCCGTGGGCGGCAGGTAGCCTAGCGCTTAAGAGCGTTGGGTCAAATTACTATCTGGACTTTTGCATTGTGCCCCGCTGCTGCTACTTTCTGTTTATTATATATGCGTAGTCACTTTAACCATACTTTCATGTACATACTACCTCAATTGGACCGACCAACCAGTGCTCCCGCACATTGGCTAACCAGGCTATCTATCTGCATTGTGTCCCACCACCCACCACCCCCTCTTTTACGCTACTGCTACTCTCTGTTCATCATATATGCATAGTCACTTTAACCATAACTACATGTACATATACTACCTCAATCAGCCTGACTAACCGGTGTCTGTATGTAGCCTCGCTACTTTTATAGCCTCGCTACTTTTACAGCCTCGCTACTGTATATAGCCTCGCTACTGTATATACTGCTGTTTTTATTTCTTTACCTACCTATTGTTCACCTAATACCTTTTTTTTTTTTTTGCACTGTTGGTTAGAGCCTGTAAGTAAGCATTTCACTGTAAGTAAGCATTTCGGCGCACGTGACAAATAAACTTTGATTTGATAACCGGAAGGTTGCTGGTTCAAATCCCTGTGCCGGCAATGTGGAGAAATCTGCTGTTCTGCCCTCAAGCAAGGAAATTAACCCCCAACAACAGCTGCTCCCCGGGTACCGATGACATCGATTAAGGCTGCCCTCTGCACCTGTTTGATTCAAACGGGTTGGGTTAAATGCGGAATAACATTTCAATTTATTGCATTCAGTTGTGCAACTGACTAGGTATCTCCTTTCCCACTTCCCAGCAACTTGTGCATTCCTATATCCATCCTTTGTTTTCTGTGGTTCCCAGGAAGAGTAGATGTTCCTTAAGTAACAGCTAATTGAGATCCAAATAAACAAACAAATCCTCTCCCCTTCTCTTCTTCCTCCTCCTTGACCTCCCCCCATGTGGAGGAGAACGGGGCCTTGGAAGACATGGAGGAGGACATCAGCCTAAAGAAACGGAAAGGTGATCACCATGGCGACAAAGACTCTGAGTCCCGAGACTCCGGCCAGGAGGCTGGAGGTGAAAAGGTCAAGAAACGCAGAGGTAGACCTCCGGCAGAGAAACTGCCCCCCAACCCTCCCGAGCTCACCAAGCAGCTTAACACACTGGTGGACATGGTTATCAACTACAAAGACGGGTGAGATTACCAGGGAGAATTGGGGGCGCTGTGGTAATTATGTATTAATGGGTAATGCAATTATATCCACACAGTATTAATTAACTACTTATTAGCGATGTGTAGATATGAAGGGCAATGGTGTTTGATGTCAGACCATGCAGGGAATGGTTAGACATGAATTACTTATATTTTGTGCCTCTATTTCACAGTGTGAGCATTGTGTTGCAGAAATGATGAGACAGAGAGGACCGGCCCTGACGTCTAAAATAGCATGTTTTCTTTCAAATTCTTTAGTTGCACTTGATTAGACTTGCCTGGAACAATGGAACTAAATCTGGCCAATCTGCCACTCCAGGGAGGCTCAATCAAACGCTCAAAGCATTTGAAACAAAACAAATACTATTGTTGGTCGGTAACAGTGCCTGTGCATACTAATTCCAGGTTGGGTCGTCAGATCAGCAAAGGCTTCGTCCAGCTGCCTTCTAGGAAGGAGGTGCCAGAGTACTACGAGTTGATCCGCAAGCCTGTGGACTTCAGGAGGATCAGGGTAGGCTCTGTGGACCGTCTACACTGCATCTATAGGCACAGTACCAACCCACCCAGATCTTCCCACATACCAATTCAGCTCAGCACCAACCCTCAGCCTTTCAGCCTATTGGTGGCTCACCACTAACCCACCAACTCATCTGCTCTTCCCCCAAATCTTCCCACATACCAACTGGACCAAGGCCTGTTAACGCAGTCATAGATGGCAGCGCTAACCTTTCATCTGTCCAGCTCTCCTTCCACAACCCTGTGGTTGTCATTAACTAATTAAAATGCAGCATTTCCCAGCATCATCCGAGCAAACCTTTCTGTTGATGTTGAATTCAGGTTCTACACTGAATAAAAATATAAACGCAACATGTAAAGTGTTGGTCCCATGTTTCATGAGCTGGTATAAAATATCCCGGAAATGTTCCATATTCACAAAAAGCTTATTTCTCTCAAATTTGGTGCACAAATTTGTTTATTTTCTTATTAGTGAACAGTTCTCCTTTTCCAAGATAATCCATCCACCTGACAGGTGTGGCATATCAAGAAGCTGATTAAACAGGTGCACCTTGTGCTTGGGACAATAAAAGGCCACTATAAAATGTACAATTTTGTCACACAACACAATGCCACAGATGCCTCAAGTTTTGAGGGAGCGTGCAATTGGCATGCTAACTGCAGGAATGTCCACCAAAACTGTTGCCAGATAATTGAATGTTAATTTCTTCACCATAAGCTGCCTCCAACCTCGTTTTAGAGAATTTTGCAGTACGTCCACCCGGCCTCACTACTGCAGACCATTTGTATGGAGTTGTGTGGGCGAGTGGTTTGCTGATGTCAACGTTGTGAACAGAATGCCCCATGGTGGCGGTGGAGTTATGGTATGTGCAGGCATAAGCTTCAGACAACGAACACAATTGCATGTTATCAATGACAAATTGAATACACAGAGATACCGTGACGAGATTCTGAGGCCCATTGTCGTGCCATTCATCCGCCACCATCACCTCATGTTTCAGCATGATAATGCACGGCCCCATGTTGCAAGTATCTGTACACAATTCCTGGAAGCTGAAAATGGCCTGCATACTCACCAGACATGTCACCCATTGAGCATGTTTGGGATGCTCTGGATCGACGTGTACGACAGCGTGTTCCAGTTTCCGCCAATATCCAGCAGCATCGCACAGCCACTGAAGAGGAGAGGGACACCAATCCGCAGGCCACTATCAACAGCCTGATCAACTCTATGTGAAGGAGATGTGTTGCGCTGCATGAGGCAAATGGTGGTCACACCAGATACTGACTGGCTTTCTGATCCACGCCCCTACCTTTTTTCTAAAGGTATCTGTAACTAACAGATGCTATCTGTATTACCAGTCGTGAAATCCGTAGATTAGGGCCTAAAGCATTTATTTCAATTGACTGATTTCCTTATATGAACTGTAACTCAGTAACATCTTTGAAATTTGTTGCATGTTGCATTTATATTTTTGTTCAGTATAATGTGCACTGTATTTATGTGAGAGTACATGTTTTCTGTCCATGTGTGTTTTTTTTGTAGGAGCGTGTGCGCAATCACAAGTACCGGACTGTGGGAGATCTGGAGAAGGACATCATACTGCTGTGTCACAATGCCCAGACCTTCAACTTGGAGGGATCTCAGGTTTGCCACAGGGATGTGATCTAGGCCCGCTGGAGTTCACACCACTGCCTACCGTTTCTACATGAAATCCACATGCCATGATGCCCCCAGCTCTTGATTGTGAGAGGCTAATTCGTGGCTAATTTGGGTTATGTTATGATATATGTGTGTGTTTGCTTTAGATATTTGAGGACTCAATCGTTCTCAAGTCTGTGTTTGAGAGTGCACGACAGAGGATCGTCGTTGACAATGAGGAGAAAAAGGACAGCACTGCCATCTGTGACAAAAGAGGTCGAGACAATCGGTTTGGTTCATCAGAAGGTGAGAGACCCGGCCTTTGTGATCTCAAAATAAACTGTTTGAATGACACATTATTTTATAAACCCGATAGGAAGATCAAGATGATGCAGTTCAGTTAACAATGAGAAGATACTTTTCACTTTTACTCACCCAAAACATTGTGAGTCTTATCAAGCATTATAATTATTTTGATTTTTGAATAGCTTGAAAGAATTTAATTTCTCAAAGATCAATGACAGAACAAACTATTATCTGGTTGTCATTATAAAAGGATATACTATGTTATGTTTTTCAGTGAAAACGGTGACAAAGCAGGTGAAACAGAGGATGAAGAAAGAGGAGCGGAGCAGAAAGATGAAGGTCAAGAAGACAGTCTACAGTGATGTAGACAGCGATGAGGATCTGGAGGACAATACAGCTAAAGATGAGGGTTGACCTTGAGGACTAAAGCTAGTTAATCTATCCTCTTTCTTTCTCTCCGCTGTCACTGTTTTTGCAATGCAGCTTATTAGTTCTCACCTTGCTAGATTTGTCTCATCTCAAGTCAAGAAGGCTACTCAAAGAAAGGAATTTACGTACCTAATGATGTTGGTCCTCAAGTAATTCATGCAGCCTTAAACTTTCATGTCTCTTTACTATTATTTTGCCTTTTTGTTCTTTGGGATTTTATGGTGTTGCTCTCTTGGTCCTCATATGGAAGCTATTGTGTGTATCCTTAATGCTTAACCAGAGGATATCTCCACCCTCTTTTTTCATGAGTTGTTTTTGTATTTGAAAATGTTATTACTGTATGTGTGAAATGCCTTCATACATCTTGGAGCATGATGATGTATTTCTGCTAAGACGGAGACCGCCCTCAGAGAGTGGCGCATGTTGATGACATCACTATATGTTGTGTGGGAGATGGCAGAAAATGATTGGTCAGTTCTTCAATATGACTATGATGGACACTACTGGATTGTTTCAAATCTCAAAATGTGTGGATTTAAAATGAAATATGATTCTGTAATAAAACTCCAAATGAGAGAATTGTATTTGAACAATATTGTGTATTCTGAATGACCTGACCACCAACATTGATTTCATACTTAGTTAGCAGATGTAAACAGATAAAGTTGTACTGTTTCAGCTGTAAGTTTTATATTGTATACTCCTGGGCTTCTTGTGTTATGTTGCATCTTTTTCAGTTTGGTGTAGAGTGGCAACTGCCAAGTCCCAGGTGACAAACAAGGAGCAAATAGATATTCCAGCAGGAGACTGTAGGGATTTGTGTTTCTCTCTCTTGGCAAGACTGAAAGTTGTCATCCTATTCCTACAAAGACAGTCGGTCCTTGGCAGAACATTTCAACAACCAATGGGCAGACCGATTCTGGCAAGAAGAAGTACAAGTCGCTGCAGTAGCTGCACTAAGATCAATTCTGTCAATAAGTTTGTGTGCAAGTTGCTACAGTTCTTCTATACTAATCCTGCTTTGTGTAAAAAAAGCAATACATCAGTCAGTGTAGCCAGCAGAAACATATTGTACAGCCCACAGACTGATTAAATGGATATTCTTGTATTGTGAAAATCTCCCTTTTAAAAGTTCATAGTTTGTTAAACTCATGCCCAAATAGTGTTGTTGACTCATCCTATACTCGTATTGGTGGCCAAAGCATAAATTAGAGAAAAAACACTTCAATTAGAGAAAAAACACTTCAATTAAAGAAAACACACCTCAAACTTGTATCTCAAACAGACTGTACAAAAATTGCTTGCTCTTTCCTGGTAGAGTATGGTCTCATACTCCCGAGGAGAATGAGCTGGTCAATCAGCAGTCTACTCTCATTAATATTTTTTATTACCAATATACGCCCACACTATTCCAATGCAGAAAAGGAAAACATGAGTGAAGGAAAACATGAGTGAAGGAAAACATTCACTCATGTGACCGACCGCCTTGATTCTCTCTTGTGTAACAACATTTGAAATAGTGTTTTTTACATTAGATAAAAGCAGAGACACAGAGCTACAGAATGGTATATCATACAATGCATTTGAGGAACAATGGGAAAGTAAAACTGCTTGAAAGTTGATAAACTTGTAACCTCACTTTTGAGAAAACGGCCTTTGAATATTTTGGTACCTACTGGAGAGCTCTTCTTTGTCTACACCCATTCAACATCGTTCACACCCTCTTAAACTTTAGCCCCACCCATCTCTGAAGGTTGATCCTAGCATTCTGTCCTAACAGCAGTCAAGCACCCAAGCTAACTGGCTAACGTTGGCTAGCTTGCTAGCTACTTTCAGACACAAATGAGAGAACGGCCCACTGACCATTTGACTCGCCCTAGCAGAGCTGGTTAGGCTGTTTTTATGTTATCCACAGCGTTGGTGACTGCAACTGTAATGCTGGCAGAAATGTACGCTTTTTTAACAACGCTTACTGACACCGGCCATATTCAACGGGTGTTGAGTGTTCGTAAATTCGTCACTTATTATGCGCTCTGGCACACTCAGATGAGAGTGCTCTGAAATCCGAGTAGATAGCCAGAGCTATCAACAGTTGTCGCAGTGACATTCTATTGAAATGGTAGCTAGGAAAACAATGAACCAAAAATCCTGGCTAACGTTGGCTAGCTTGCTAGCTACTTCCAAACACAAATGAGAAAACGGCTCACTGTCCATTTTACTTGCCCTATTGAAATGGATACATGCATAGCGGAGTCTTTTGTTAGGACATGTAGCTAGCTAGCTAGCTAAACAATTAACCATAATCCCAACTCAATACGTTACTACACTGCATGAATCTGTAGGTACAGTTGAAGTCGGATACATTACTTTGCAAAATACATTTAACCTCAGTTTATCACAATTCCTGACATTTAATCCTAGTAAAAATTATCTGTCTTAGGTCAGTTTGGAACACCACTTTATGTTAAGAGTGTGAAATGTCAGAATAATAATAGAGAGAATGATTTATTTCTGCTTTTATTTATTTCATCACATTCCCAGTGGGTCAGAAGTTTACACTCAATTAGTATTTGGTAGCATTGCCCATTCCTCCTGACAGAGCTGGTGTAACTGAGTCAGGTTTGTAGGTCTACTTGCTCACATACGCTTTTTCAGTTCTGCCTACACATTTTCTATAGGATTGAGGTCAGGGCTTTGTGATGGCCACTCATATAGCTTGACTTTGTTGTCTTTAAGCTATTTTGCCACAACTTTGGAAGTATGCTTGGGGTCATTGTCCATTTGGAAGACCCATTTGCAACCAAGCTTTAACTTCCTGACTGATGTCTTGAGATGTTGCTTCAAAATATCCACATAATTTTCCTGCCTCATGTGATGCCATCTATTTTGTGAAGTGCACCAGTCCCTCCTACAGCATAGCACCCCTACAACATGATGCTGCCACCCCCGTGCTTCACGGTTGGGATGGTGTTCTTTCGGCTTGCAAGCCTCCCCCTTTTTCCTCCAAACATAACGATGGTCATTATGGCCAAACAGTTTTACTTCTGTTTCATCAGACCAGAGGACATTTCTCCAAAAAGTACAATCTTTGTCCCCATGTGCAGTTGGTGGTTTTGGAGCAGTGGTTTCTTCCTTGCTGAGCGGCCTTTAAGGTTATGTCGATATGGGACTCGTTTTAGTATATAGATACTTTGTACCTGTTTCCTCCAGCATCTTCACAAGGTCCTTTGCTGTTGTTCTGGGATTGATTTTCACATTTCGCACAAAAGTACGTTCATCTCTAGGAGACAGAATGTGTCTCCTTCCTGAGCGGTATGATGGCTGCGTGGTCCCATGGTGTTTATACTTGCATACTAATGTTTGTACAGATGAACATGGTACCTTCAGGCGTTTGGAAATTGCCCTTGGCTGATTTCTTTTGATTTTCCCATGATGTCAAGCAAAGAGGCACTGCGTTTGAAGATAGGCCTTGAAATACATCCACAGGTACACCTCCAAATGACTCAAATTATGTCAATTAGCCTATCAGAAGCTTCTAAAGCCATGACATCATTTTCTGGAATTTTCCAAGCTGTTTAAAGGCACAGTCAACTTAGTGTATGCAAACGTCTAACCCACTGGAATTGTGATACAGTGAATTTTAATTGAAATTCTCTGTCTGTAAACAATTGTTAGAAAAATGACTTGTGTCATGCACAAAGTAGATGTCCTAACCGACTTGCCAAAACTATAGTTTGTTGACAAGAAAATTGTGGAGTGGTTGAAAAACGAGTTTTAATGACTCCAACCTAAGTGTATGTAAACTTCCAACTTCAACTGTAGCTAACCAACCAGGTTCAGTGTTACCTAGCTAACATTAGGCTATAACTAGCAAAGCAAATGTCTCTGGGAAACAAATAAAATTACTACACAGATCATACATGTAATGTTAGCTAGCTGACCTAACAACAGCAGTCAAGCAGCCAAGCTAACTAGCTAACGCTGGCTAGCTTGCTAGCTACTTACAAACACAAATGAGAGAACAGCTCACTGTCCTTTTTACTTTCCCTATTGAAATATGATACAGGCATAGTGGAATATTTTGTTAAGACATGTAGCTAGATAGCTAGCTAAACAATTAACCATAATCCCAATTCATGACGTTACTACCCTGCATGAATCTGCAGGTAGCTAATCAACCAGGTTCAATGTTATCTAGCTAACATTAGGCTATAACTAGCAAAGCAAATGGCTCTGAAATACAAATAAATGCGTAATATCTGAAAATGTAGCTAGCAAGATATCTTACCCCTATACATCATGGATGGACGCTTCTCCCTGTCACGAATGCCATGGTTTCCCTTATTTGAAGATATAATCGAATCAAATTTGCTTGGTCACATACACATGGTTAGCAGATGTTATTGCGAGTGTAGCAAAATGGTGGTGCTTCTAGTTCCGACAGCGTACCAATATATTTTTATTTTTTTCACCTTTATTTAACCAGGCAGGCAAGTTGAGAACAAGTTCTCATTTACAACTGCGACCTGGCCAAAATAAAGCAAAGCAGTTCGACACATACAACAACACAGAGTTACACATGGAGTAAACAAACATACAGTCAATAATACAGTAGAAAAACAAATATATATACAATGTGTGCAAATTAGGTAAGATAAGGAAAGTAAGGCAATAAATAGGCCATGGTGGCGAGGTAATTACAATATAGCAATTAAAAACTGGAATGGTAGATGTGCAGTAGATGAATGTGCAAAGTAGAAATACTGGGGTGCAAGGGAGCAAGATAAATAAATAAATACGGTAGGGGATGAGGTAGTTGGTTGGGCTATTTACAGATGGGCTATGTACAGGTGCAGAGATCTGGGAGCTGCTCTGACAGCTGGTGCTGTCAGAGCACCAATATTTCTACTTGTTCATTTCTCAGCTAGTGAGGGAGATAAGTGTCTCCAATTTCAGTGACTTTTGTAGTTCGTTCCAGTCATTGGCAGCAGAGAACTGTAAGGAAAGGCGGCCAAAGGAGGAATTGGATTAGGGGGTGATCAGTGAGATATGCCTGCTGGAGCGCGTACTATGGGTGGGTGCTGCTATGGTGATCAGCGAGCTGAGATAAGGCGGGGCTTTACCTAGCAGGGACTTGTAGATGACCTGGAGCCAGTGGGTTTGGCGACGAGTATGAAGCGAGGGCCAGCCAACGAGAGCGTACAGGTCGCAGTGGTCGGTAGTATATGAGGCTTTGGTGACAAAATGGATTGCACTGTGATAGACTGCATCCAATTTGTTGAGTAGAGTATTGGAGGCTATTTTGTAAATGACATCGCCGAAGTCGAGGATCGGTAGGATGGTCAGTTTTACGAGGGTATGTTTGGCAGCATGAGTGAAGGATGCTTTTTTGCGAAATAGGAAGCCAATTCTAGATTTAATTTTGGATTGGAGGGCTGTTGACCGGGGTAGGGGTAGCCAGGTGGAAAGCATGGCCAGCCGTAGAAAAATGCTTATTGAAATTCTCAATTATAGTAGATTTATCAGTGGTGACAGAGTTTCCTATCCCAGTGCAGTGGGCATCTGGGAGGAGGTGCTCTTATTCTCCATGGACTTTACAGTGTCCCAGAACTTTTTTTGAGTTTGTGTGACAGGAAGCAAATTTCTGCTTGAAAAAGCTAGCCTTGGCTTCCTAACTGCCTGTGTATATTGGTTCCTTACTTCCCTGAAAAGTTGCATATCATGGGGGATGTTCGATGCTAATGCAGAACGCCACAGGATGTTTTTGTGCTGGTCAAGGGCAGTCAGGTCTGGAGAGAACCAAGGGCGATATCTGTTCCTGGTTCTACATTTCTTGAATGGGGCATGCTTATTTAAGATGGTGAGGAAGGCACTTTTAAAGAATAACCAGGCATCCTCTACTGACGGGATGAGGTCAATATCCTTCCAGGATACCCTGGCCAGGTCGATTAGAATGGCCTGCTCGCTGAAGTGTTTTAGGGAGCGTTTGACAGTGATGAGGGGAGGTCATTTGACCGCAGACCCATTACGGATGCAGGCAATGAGGCAGTGATCGCTGAGATCTTGGTTGAAAACAGCAGAGGTGTATTTCTGGGCAAGTTGGTTAGGATGATATCTATGAGGGTGCCAGTGTTTACAGCTTTTGGTTTGTATCTGGTAGGTTCATTGATAATTTGTGTGAGGTTGAGGGCATCAAGCTTAGATTGTAGGATGGCCGGGGTGTGAAGCATGTCCCAGTTTAGGTCACCTAGCAGATAGATGGGGGGCAATCAGTTCACATATGGTGTCCAGAGCACAGCTGGGGGCAGAGGGTGGTCTATCTAACAAGTTATCTAACAAATCCATAACAACTACCTAATACACACTAATCTAAGTAAAGGAATGGAATAATAATATATACATATAAATATATGGATTAGCAATAATCTAGAGACAGGTGTTTTCTCCATCTCCTTGGTTATCAAACTCTAATTCCACTGATTTCAAAACTCGGTCCTCCAGAAAGTGGAGAGCAACACTTATGCAGTTCTACTACACAATATATATATACAAAAAAAGCTGAGTTAGACAGTATTACCTACACGTACTGACCAGCTCAAATAGATAGAAGCGTGTTACATGACAGACCAATCCGAACTCATTTCTCGGCATGTCCAGCCCACTCATTATCTCAGCCAATCATGGCTAGCGGGAAGGTTGCTGTCTTTTTCTGTGGCTAAACCAACTAGGCTCATAATTTAACAATTGTATTCATATTTACAGATGGTACACACGTTTGTTATTAAGGCACATGAAAGTTCACATGTTCCAGAAGGCATTTCTGCCCCCCAAAAAAAGATTAAAAAAAAAAAAGTTTATGCTCAAATGGCTCTCCTGTGAAGTAGTGATACGCGACATGCGCCTAGTTTCCTGAAACGAGTCACATACTGTAATTAATCAAAGGTCATATTTCATAGAAATCTGGAAACACTGGACAGTTACTTCACTTTTTAGATACAAGTACGGTTTGCTGAGACATAAGGAGAAAGAGATCATTGTTCATTACTCATTCTTGTGCTTATCACTCTTTTGAAAGTAGGATAATGCTGTAGCTATGCACTTAGCCATCCACTACACTTGTATAGTCTCAGCCAGGAGAAGGGAGAAAGTTATGTGAAGTATATCTAGGCTATTATATGCCACTCTCACACAGACCCACTTATGACATGATGAAAAATGTGTCTGAATTGCTTGCATTACTCTTTCTCTCTGAAACAATGATGAATTCATTATGCAAGGAGTAGATTTTGACATGGTATGGATTCTGATCTGAATGACTGTATTCTGTTCGGTTTTGTGTGCTAAAACATGTCAACATGAACCCCACTCACATAGATACTGTGATACTGTATCTATGTATAATATTAAAATATTAAAATGCTAATGAAAGTCTGTTTACAACCATGTTGTTTATACAGAGTACAATACACATAGAATCAATCAGAAGAGGACAAAAAAATATTCAGTCTTAAATGAACTTATTTATAATCCATTTAATTTGAGCCATTGGTTTTGTTTCAATATGCTTAACTACATTTTCTTTGCACGTACTATATCTTTCTGAGAAAGTAATCGGTTTAGTGAGTAATTTACCTTTTTTTCCAAAAGACTCAGAATGGCTGCTGGGAAATTCCTTTTCTCCATCAAACAAATGGGTTTGTACCAAAACTCTAGTGCTGAATTACTAATTGACCCCTAGCTTGTATTACTCTGATTCCCAGGTCCACCCGCACATAGAATGTATGCATGATTTTAAGTTGCTTTGCATAAAAATGTCTGCTAATTGGCATACTTTATATTATTGAGGAGGATTGGATAGGTATAAGCATGATTATTGCTTCACCTTGCTTTCTGATTGGCTGGGATCATAGAAACAGATAGAGGACTCATCTTTACATTAGTTCCATTATAGGATCTTTGACAGCATGGGAAGCACTTTTGAGGCTATCTACATTTTGAAGTAGTCCGTTTTTTTCACGATTGTTTGATCAATTTGACTCAAACAGGGTCACCAGGAGGGATCAGCAAATGAATTTGGAGGAAGACAGTTAACTACATAAAAATTGTGGAAGCTCTCAACGACACTTCCCATGCTAATACTGCCTTTTTGCCACTAGAGGCCTCTATCTTTCTCTATCGCAATCACACTGCACATTGCCCTAACCCATCTGGACAAGAGGTATACCTATGTAAGAACGCTGTTCATCAATTACAGCTCAGCATTTAACACCATAGTACCCTCCAACTCGTCATTAAGCTCGAGACCCTGGGTCTCGACCCCGCCCTGTGCAACTGGGTCCTGGACTTTCTGATGGGCCGCCCCCAGGTGGTGAGGGTAGGAAACAACATCTCCACCCCGCTGATCCTCAACACTGGGGCCCCACAAGGGTGCGTTCCCAGCCCTCTCCTGTACTCCCTGTTCACCCATGACTGCGTGGCCATGCACGCCTCCAACTCAATCATCAAGTTTGCAGACGACACTACAGTGGTAGGCTTGATTTCCAACAACGACGAGACGGCCTACAGGGGGAGGTGAGGGCCCTCGGAGTGTGGTGTCAGGAAAATAACCTCACAGAAGTAACCATGCATCACCCATACTCTGTCCCCCCTTCCCCCTCTTTACCAGTAGGTGGTGCAATCGAGCCATTCAGTACAATCATTTCCCTCTCAGATCATCCACACAATCACGACTGCTGTATCTGTTGCTGCTGCTGGTTGCCCTGTCTCACTGAGACTACAGTAACAAATTAAGTAATTCAGCAGGTAGTGACTGAAAGGTTGCTGGTTCGAATCCCTGTGCCGACTAGGTGACTCAACCCTTGTTGTTCTGGATAAGAATGACATAAATTGTCTTTACTGGCTGGAGAGAGGGACCTATAGGTCTCAGAGGAAACAGACAGGAGGAATAAAAGAAGAGACTGTGGTCTCCAGGGAAAGGAGTAGTGTGCTCTTAAATCAAACTAGAATCTGTCATCTCAAAGTAGGCTGTGTACCATAGTAAACAAAAAAAATTGCTGTGAAACTCATTAGCAAAAGGGCCCTTTTAATTTTATTTCACCCTATTCTGCAGAACTCTACCCAGTTCCAAAAAATATCCTTGATGGATGGCTCTGTGTTTGTGTGGCAGTGAACAATAACAGTTGTGCTGTAGTAGCTATAATGTTACTTGGATACCAAACTGCAACTGGGGAAAAATATCCATGCAAGCGCTGAAGGTGAGGCCATTAAAATAATTTCCCAAGTAGAGAACCTAACATGCATAAACAACACACACACACACACACACACACACACACACACACACACACACACACACACACACACACACACACACACACACACACACACACACACACACACACACACACACACACACACACACACACACACACACACACACACACACACACACACACACACACACACACACACACACACACACACACACTCTTTCATTCAATAAAAGGATGTATAACTTTGCCCAACTACCCAATTTACTGCTCTGTTGTAAATATGCCTATTTGCTCAGTATTTAAATGCTGATGGGTATATTTGATGCTCGGATGCAATGTCGTAATTTGATTAGACAAGTTTTTGACTAATCAATCTCAAATTGCATTCTTTGTTGGTAGCAGCTGTCTGCGTAATCTCTGTAATGTTTTCAGTTTATATTAGAGAGACCAGGACAATGTTTCGCAGTACTGGATATATGCTCAGAATAAGTTTAGAGACGCCATTTCTAAAGTTTGGAGGAGGTTGTTATGAGATACCAGAAGATGCCATTACTTTCTGTTCTCTTTCTATGTTCAGTGATGACCTGTAAGATATTTTTCCTAGAATCATCCTATTACTTCTTGCACCACAAATGTCACTACTTCAGTTGGTAGAAAATGGTCTTTATTTTATTACCTGTTGAGGAATCCTTTTCTTATTTAGAAACAGAAATGTCATATAAATCATAACAAAAAAAGGATTTATGTTATGGTATCCAAAATCTGAATTGAGGCCTCACCTCCTGGTTACACTAGTGACTATATCCCCCGCGCATCCCGCAAAGGCAAAGGTGTTGCTAACATTTACAATAGCAAATTTCCATTTACAAAAAGCAAAACTATGTTTTCGTCTTTTGAGCTTCTAGTCATGAAATCTATGCAGCCTACTCAATCACTTTTTATAGCTACTGTTTACAGGCCTCCTGGGACATATACAGCGTTCCTCACGGAGTTTCCTGAATTCCTATCGGACCTTGTAGTCATGGCAGATAATATTCAAATTTTTGGTGACTTTAATATTCACATGGAAAAGTCCACAGACCCACTCCAAAAGGCTTTCGGCTCAGTGGGTTTTATCCAACATGTCTCCGGATCTACTCACTGCCACGGTCATACTCTGGACCTAGTTTTGTCCCGTGGAATAAATGTTGTGGATCTTAATGTTTTTCCTCATAATCCAGGACTATCGGACCACCATTTTATTACCTTTGCAATCGCAACAAATAATCTGCTCAGACCCCAACCAACGATCATCAAAAGTCGCGCTATAAATTCTCGGACAACCCAAAGATTCTTAGATGCCTTTCCAGACTCCCTCCGCCTACCCAAGGACGTCAGAGTACCAAAATCAGTTAACCACCTAACTGAGGAACTCAATTTAACCTTGCGCAATATCCTAGATGCAGTCGCACCCCTAAAAACAAAAAACATTTGCCATAAGAAACTAGCTCCCTGGTATACAGAAAATTCCCAAGCTCTGAAACAAGCTTCCAGAAAATTGGAACGGAAATGGCCCTACACCAAACTGGAAGTCTTCCGACTAGCTTGGAAAGACAGTACCGTGCTGTATCGAAGACCCTCACTGCTGCTCGATCATCCTATTTTTCCAACTTAATTGAGGAAAATAAGAACAATCCCAAATGTATTTTTGATACTGTCGCAAAGCTAACTAAAAAGCAGCATTCCCCAAGAGAGGATGGCTTTCACTTCAGCAGTGATAAATTCATGAACTTCTTTGAGGAAAAGATCATGATCATTAGAAAGCAAATTACGGACTCTTCTTTAAATCTGTGTATTCCTCCAAAGCTCAGTTGTCCTGAGTCTGCACAACTCTGCCAGGACCTAGGATCAAGGGAGACACGCAAGTTTTTTAGTATTATATTTCTTGACACATTTATAAAAATAATTATGGCCTCTAAACCTTCAAGCTGCATACTGGACCCTATTCCAACTAAACTACTGAAAGAGCTGCTTCCTGTGCTTGGCCCTCCTATGTTGAACATAATAAACGGCTCTCTATCCACTGGACGTGTACCAAACTCACTAAAAGTGGCAGTAATAAAGCCTCTTGAAAAAGCCAAACCTTGAAAATACCCAGAAAATATAAAAAACTATCGGCCTATATCAAATCTCCAGGGAGTTGCGCAGCAACTCCCTGCCTACCTAAAGACAAACAGTCTGGTTTTAGACCCCATCATAGGACTGAGACTGCACTTGTGAAGGTGGTAAATTACCTTTTAATGGCGTCAGACCGAGGCTCTGCATCTGTCCTGGTGCTCCTAGACCTTAGTGCTGCTTTTGATACCATCGATCACCACATACTTTTGGAGAGATTGGAAACCCAAATTGGTCTACACAGACAAGTTTTGGCCTGGTTTAGATCTTATCTTTCGGAAAGATATAAGTTTGTCTCTGTGGATGGTTTGTCCTCTGACAAATCAACTGTACATTTCGGTGTTCCTCAAGGCTCTGTTTTAGTACCACTATTGTTTTTACTATATATTTTACCTCTTGGTGATGTCATTCGGAAACATAATGTTAACTTTCACTGCTATGCAGATGACACACAGCTGTACATTTCGATGAAACATAGTGAAGCCCCAAAATTGCCCTCCCTGGAAGCCTGTGTTTCAGACATAAGGAAGTGGATGGCGGCAAATGTTCTACTTTTAAACTCTGACAAAAACAGAGATGCTTGTTCTAGGTCCCAAGAAACAAAGAGATCTTCTGTTGAATCTGACAATTAATCTTGATGGTCTTCTCAAATAAAACTGTGAAGGACCGTTACTCTGGACCCTGATCTCTCTTTTGACAAACATATCAAGACTGTTTCAAGGACAGCTTTTTTCATTTACGTAACATTGCAAAAATCAGAAACTTTCTTGCAACTTATTTCCTCTGTACTAGCAGGGGAGTAGATAACACAGTCGGACAGTGACAGTCCCATCGTGAGTGCCAAAACCGGCTGAAAATCCACCTGCTGTGTCATTTTGACAAGCTAGTCATTTTGCTGAAGTTCCTCACCATTCACAGCTCTCTCTTCAGAACTCAGAAGAAACTGTCTGGAACTGAGATAAAAATATATGTTGTGATATATGTAGTGTGAATTCATATTTTCAGCCATTTTGGCAGTCCAATTTGTCTTTCATTTGAACTCCCAGAAAAAAGGTTTGAAAGGCAGAAAAGAAGCCCATTACACATGAATAACCATGAAAGGAATTGACCTATAAAATGTGCAGGAGAGTAACAGGGCCAAGTAGCCTTTCAACTGCACTTAGGCAGACCACTGAATTGATCAACCATTCACTCAGGCATAATAGACCCAAAAGAGTTGCAGAAGAGGTGATTGTGTAACAAGGTAATGTTATTAGTCGCTCTTTTGCAGGTTTTATTATAATAATTTATTCTATCCTTGCCAAATTTCCTCATCTGCTTGCATGCACCTCCCTATATCAAGGTGTTTTGGTATTTCCCTTATGCACTACACTTTTCGGCGGACAAACTTTTATTATACCACAGGTCAGTATAATCTACCAGTCTAACGGTCTATCCTGCCCTCTATCCATCATTCATTGTGACAATAGTGGTAGGTGGATTGTCTGCAATAAGCTAACTGACAGCTGTGCCAAATAGATTGCAAAATAGTTGGGAAGAGATTTTCGATGGAACATGGTTTATGAACTGATATGCAAAATTACATTGGATTCACAACTTCAATTTTTTCAATTGAAATTATTATAACACATTTTTGCAACCAATAGCATATTATATATGTGGGGGATACAACCTTCCCAGCTCTGCAAATTTTGCTGCAAAGAGATTAGATAATTTATTTTGGTACTGTCCTTATGTAGCTTGTTTTTGGTTGCAGGTCCAGGAATGGCTGAAGACTTTAAACATTTACCTGGAGCGAACACTGCAGATAGCAATACTTGGTGATCTGAAAAGTCATAGTCAATCGATCAATAATGTAATAATACTTTTAGCAAAAATGTTTATCTTTAATTTACAATCTGTAGAATAGAAAAGTTCAGAACTTTTGTGAAGCATCACAGCACAGTTGAAAAATATATGGCAAATAGAAATCCAATATGGATGGTCTTAAGAAATACAGTTGAAGACGGAAGTTTACATACACCTTAGCCCAAAACATTTAAACTCAGTTTTTCACAATTGCTGACATTTAATCCTAGTAAAAATGTCCTGTCTTAGGTCAGTTAGGATCACCACTTTATTTTAAGAATGTGAAATGTCAGAATAATAGTAGAGAGAATTATTTATTTCAGCTTTTATTTCTTTCATCACATTCCCAGTGGGTCAGAAATGTACATACACTCAATTAGTATTTGTTAGCATTGTCTTTAAATTGTTTAACTTGGGTCAAACATCTCGGGTAGCCTTCCACAAGCTTCCCACAATAAGCTGGGTGAATTTTGGCCCATTCCTCCTGACCGAGCTGGTGTAACTGAGTCAGGTTTGTAGGCCTCCTTGCTCGCAAAGGCTTTTTCAGTTCTGCCCACAAATCTTCTATGGGATTGAGGTCAGGGCTTTGTGATGGCCACTCCAATACCTTGACTTTGTTGTCCTTAAGCCATTTTTTCACAACTTTGGAAGTATGCTTGGGGTCATTGTCCATTTGGAAGACCCATTTGCGACCAAGCTTTAACTTCCTGATTGATGTCTTGAGATGTTGCTTCAATATATCCACATAATTTTCCTTCCTCTTGATGCCATCTATTTTGTGACATGCACCAGTCCCTCATGCAGCATAGCATCCCCACAACATCATGCTGCCACCTCCGTGCTTCACGGTTGGGATGGTGTTCTTTAGCTTGCAAGCCTCCCCCTTTTTCCTCCAAACATAACGATGGTCACTATGGCCAAGAAACATGAGCAAGGGACATTAGACCAGTGGAAATCTGTCCAGTGGAAATCTGATTTTTGGTTCCAACCACTGTGTCTTTGTGAGACGCAGAGTAGGTGAACGTGTGGAATGTGTTGTTCCCACCGTGAAGGATGGAGGAGGAGGTGTGATGGTGTGTGGGTGCTTTGCTGGTGACACTGTCAGTGATTTATTTAGAATTCAAGGCACACTTAACCAACATGGCTACAATAGCATTCTGCAGCGATACACCATCCCATCTGGTTTGCACTTAGTGGGACTATCATTTATTTTTCAACAGGATAATGACCCAAAACAAACCTCCAGGCTGTGTAAGGGCTATTTGACCAAGGATAATGATGGAGTGCTGCATCAGATGACCTGGCCTTCATAATCACATGACCTCAACCTAATTGAGATGGTTTTGTATGAGTTGGACCGCAGAGTGAAGGAAAAGCAGCCAACAAGTGCTCAGCATATGTGGGAACTCCTTCAAGACTGTTCCTCATGAAGCTGGTTTGGAGAATTCCAAGAGTGTGCAAAGCTTTCGTCAAGGCAAAGGGTGGCTACTTTGAAGAATCTAAAATCTAAAATATTTTTTCATCGTTTTGATGTCTTCACTATTATTCTACAATGTACAAAATAGTAGTAATTAAGAAAAACCCTTGAATGAGTAGGTGTGTCCAAACTTTTGACTGGTACTGTATATGTAAAAAATAAATATATGGGTGATTGGAAATTATGCAGACAATTACATTGATGGAAGCTACAATCTATCTCCAGTATTAAAGCTGATATACCCCCTAAAACATATATATTAAAAAGATTTTAAAAACTTTGACCACTTCTGCGACTGGCTTCATTAGAACATTGTACCCACTGTGAGGGTTCGCTGCTTCCCCAACCAAAAGCCTTGGATTAACACCAAGGTTGGCACTAATCTAAAGAACAGAGCTACCGCACGTAGAGCTATCGTAGACAACTCTGAGGCTATGGCCAAAGACAGGAATAAGTACAAGAAGGCCCGCTATGACCTCAGCAGAGTCATGAAACGAGCAAAAAGACAATTTAGGAATAAGGTGGAATCATATTTGTTATGACTGGCCTGTAAAGATCAGCTTACAGTAGATCAGCTCTACAGAGATCTCTCCCCACAGAGGGGAGAGGGATTGATGGGGTTCTGACACCTCAGGCCCATCGTAAATTTTAAGGCAGCAGACAAATCCTTTTTCCTTTAGTATTGGAATGTCTGCGTGTGCCTTACGGACAGTCTACCTCAGAACTGTAACATGCAATAAATGTACTTTGGGACATTATATTTCATCAGCCAAAATGGTGGTAACAATGACAGATGGAATATGAAATTGAATGTTGATTTTGCGTTGTCATTAAAAGTTAAATGAAGACGTTATAACGAAAACGTTGTAACTTGAAAAGGTTTCATAATGTGTATATGATGTTTACATCCATTTCGTTGTGTAGAAAATATCCAGATTAAAGAGAAGGTTTTTGTCACAACGAACTGTGATTTTAGTTGTCTAAACAAGATCATAGTAAATTCTAATACCTTACCTCGTAATGAGCTTCGCCCCAGGGAACCCAGAGAGTGTGTCATAAAGACGGAAACGCCCCCTTTGATCCGAGGGTATAAAGCATGTGAGTTAAGAATTAACATACTAGACTAGAGGACCACACACTGCAGCCAGGGTCCATGATTAGTCATGACCCCGTAACACAACACGAGGTTGAAGAGGACAATGAAACCTCTAACAATCAATGCTACATTTGAGTACTGTAACTAAGAAGGTGAATTCAAGCAGGACCAACCGGTTATTCTTTTCAAGTCACTGGTTGTCTACACGGCCCTCCTACACGGCTGATTAGCCTCCTCAGAAGACCACTCTCACAGAACGAGTGCAAGGAAACAGACAACAAAGAGAAAGAACATTGTGAGATCTTGTGGACAATCAGAAACTTACACCCGATAATGAAGGAGACATCGACCAAACCTATCCCACTAAGCGGAACTCGGTCCACAAAGAGATACCCATCAGAGACCTTGACTGCTATGATATCGAGATTCCGATTTATTCTTGAATTCATTCGGGAAACAGTAACTCATTAAAAAAACTTCCTGTGGTGCTTCAGGTTACTGAGTTAATTGTTACATGATACATTTAATCACGTAATAATTAACATAGCTAATTATTCGATAAATAGCATGTCATCACATTAACGATAGCAACGTCACAACATATTACACAGGCTTCGGCGCCCGCCGCATGGGCAGGGGATACAGTCCATTATGGATTACAAGGAAGACCTAACCATGATCTGCCCAACGATGCATCTCTAACAGACGAACTCAATGCATTTAATGCCCGCTTTGACAACAACAACATTAAGCCCGGTGTGAGGGCTGTCATCGACCCAGAGGATTGGGTGATCTTGCTCTCCGAGGCCGACGTGAGAAGGGTCTTTAATCAGGTCAACACCCGCAAGGCCGCGGGCCCTGACTGTATTCCACGGCGCATTCTCAGAGCATGCGCAGGACAGCTGGCAGGCATATTCAGTCATTTTCAACCTCTCCTTGTCACAGTCTGTAATCCCCAGTTGGTTTAAGATGACCACAATTATTCCTGTTCCTGAGAACTCTAAGCCTTCATGCCACATTGACTACCGCCCTGAAGCACTCACTTCTGTAATCATGAAGTGCTTTGAGAGGCTGGTTATGGCACACATTAACTCCTCCATCCCAGCCACCCTTGACCCACTCCAATCCATAGACGACACAATCTCAATTGCTCTCCACACTGCCCTTTCCCACCTAGATAAGATGAATATCTACAGTGGCAAGAAAAAGTATGTGAACCCTTTGGAATTACCTGGATTTCTGCATAAATTGGTCATATAACTTGATCTGATCTACATCTAAGTGACAACAATAGACGAACACAGTCTGCTTAAACTAATAACACACTAACAATTATATATTTTCATGTCTTTTCTGAACACACAGTGTAACCATTCACAGTGCAGGGTGGAAAAGTATGTGAACCCTTATATTTAATAAGTGGATGACCCTCCTTTGGCAGCAATCACCTCAACCAAACATTTCTATAGTTGCGGATCAGACCTGCACAACGGTCAGGGGGAATTTTGGACCATTCCTCTTTACAAAACTGTTTCAGTTCAACAATATTCTTGGGATGTCTGGTGTGAACCTATCTCTTGAGGTCATGCCACAGCATCTCAATCGGTTTGAGGTCAGGACTCTGACTGAGCCACTCCAGAAGGTGTATTTTCTTCTGTTGAAGCCATTCTGTTGTTGATTTACTTGTTTTGGGTCATTGTCCTGTTGCATCACCCAACTTCTGTTGAGCTTCAATTGGCGGACAGATTGTCTTACATTCTCCTGCAAAATGTCTTGATAATTTTTCCGTCGATGATCGCAAGCTGTCCAGGCCCTGAGGCAGCAAAGCAGCCCTAAACCTTGATGCTCGCTCCACCATACTTTACAGTTGGGATGAGGTTTATGATGTTGGTGTGCTGTGCCTTTTTTTCTCCACACATGGTGTTGTGTTCCTTCCAAACAACTCAACTTTAATTTCGTCTGTCCACATAATATTTTGCCAGTAGCCCTGTGGAACATCCAGGTGCTCTTTGTTGAACTTCAAATGGGCAGCAATGTTTTTTAGACAGCAGTGGCTTCTTCCGTAGTGTCCTCCCATGAGCACCATTCTTGTTTAATGTTTTACGAACCTTAGACTCGTCAACAGAGATGTTTTCATGTTCCAGAGATTTCTGTAAGTCTTTAGCTGACACTCCTGGATTCTTCGTAACCTCATTGAACATTCTGCGCTTGTGCTCTTGCAGTCATCTTTTCAGGATGGCCACTCTTAGGGAGAGAAGCAACAGTGCTGAACTTTCTCCATTTATAGACAATAATTTATAGAGATACTTTTGTAACCTTTTCCGGCTTTACGCAAGTCAACAATTCGTAATTGTAGGTCTTCTGAGATCTCTTTTGTTTGAGGCATGGCTCACATCAGGCAAAGCTTCTTGTGAATAGCAAACACACATTTTGTGAGTGTTTTTTATAGGGCAGGTCAGCTCTAACCAACATCTCCAATCTTGTCTCATTGATTGTACTCCAGGTTAGCTGACTCCTAACTCTAATTAGCTTTTGGAGAAGTCATTAGCCTAGGGGTTCAAATACTTTTTCCAACCTACACTGCGAATGTTTAAATGATGTATTCAATATAGACAAGAAAAATGCAATAATTGGTGTTTTATTAGTTTAAGCAAAGTTGTTTGTCTATTGTTGAGTTAGATAAAGATCAGATTAAATTCTATGACACATTTATACAGAAATCCAGGTAATTCCAAAGGGTTCACATACTTTTTCTTGACACTGTATGTGAGAATGCTGTTTATTGACTACAGCTCAGAGTTCAACACCATTGTCCCCTCCAAGCTCATCACCAAGCTTAAGACTCTTGGTCTGAACACCTCCCTCTTCAACTGGATCCTGGACTTCCTGATGGGCCAACCCCAGGTGGTGAGTTTAGGCAACATCACCTCTGCCACGCTGACCCTTAACACAGGGGCCCCACAGGGGTGTGTGCTTAGTCCCCTCCTGTACTCCCTGTTCACCCAGGACTGTGTGGCCACGCACGACTCTAACACCATTACCAAGCTCGCTGACGACAGTGACCTGGCAATGTGGTGACGAAGCAACAACCTCTCCCTCAACGTCAGCAAAACCAAGGAGCTGATCGTGGACTACAGGAAATTAGGAGTGGTGGGGGGAGCACACCCCCATCCACATCGACGGGGTGACAGTGGAGCAGGTAGACAGCTTCAAGTTCCTCTGTGTCCAAATCACTAAAGACTTGAAATGGTCCAAGCACACACGTACAGTTGTGAAGGCGCGACAGTGCCTCTTCCCCCTACGGAGGTTGAAAAGGTTTGGCATGTGCCCTCAAATCCTGAAAAGTTTGGGCAGCTTTACCACTGAGAGCATATTGACTCGCTGCAACACTGCTTGGTATGGCAATAGCATACCAAGCAGGTTGTGTGGACAGCCCAGTACATCACTAGGGCTGAGCTCTCTGGCATCCAGGACCTTATAATCAGGCGGTGTGATAAGGCCCGGAAAATCGTCAAAGACTCCAACCACCCAAATCATACACTATTTTCTCTGCTGCTGCACGGCAATTGGTACCGGTGCATCAAGTCTGACACTAACAGGCTCTAGAACAGCTTCTATCCCCAAGCAATACGACTGATAAATAGCTATCAAAATAGCTACACGGACTCTCTTTAAGGACCTTTTCTTTCAATCTCTGTCTTTATGCATACTCACAGGGCTCTACACACACAAACACACACACACACACACACACACACACACACACACACACACACACACACACACACACACACACACACACACACACACAGTTACTCCAACAAACACACAAACCCTCAACCCATCTTTTGCTCACTCACACATAATATGCACATACATTTATACTGACTCTACACACTCACTTACATACAAGCTGCTGCTACTCTGTTTTATCTTAGATCCTGTTGCCTAGTCACCTTACCCTTAAAAATACAGTGTATCTACCTCCATCACTCCAGTATCCCTGCACATGTAAATATGGTATTGGAACTGATTTTTTAAAATATTTCCTGTATATAGTATGCTTACTTACTTACTTTATTGTGTATTCATATTTCCTACTCTTATTTTTTGTGTGTTTTTTTTCTAGTATTACATTGTTATTCATTATTGCATTGTTGGGTTTTGAGTTTGCAAGAAAGGCATTTCACTGTACTCGTGCATGTGACATAAAACATTTAAACTTGAAAAAGACACACAGCTCAAAAAGCTCCCCTATTGAGCTTTTTTAGGGACAATACAATTATCCATCTCTAGACAATAGTAGCCTACAACACCACAATGAAATTAATAATTGCATTATTGTTTTCAAGTGAGTACACAATTCTACCCTAGACAGCAGTGAAAATGTAATTTTAAAAACTGTGCAAAATCCTTGTGATAAAGAATGTTTCATTCCATTTGGATCAGTTGTGGCTCTACTCTGGACAGTTTATAAGGTCTGGAAAGGCACAGTAGCAAGCCAGTCTGGTTGTATTTCTACTTCTGATACTGAAATGTGCTGTCTGTTGCAGATCATTCTCCCAAGTCTTCCTATAATAATGTGTCCACATTCAGTGCACTCTGAAAATCTTCAGACCTCTTGACTTTTCCCACATTTTGTAACATTACAGCCTTATTCTAAAATTGATTAAATCATGTTTTCCCCTCATCAATCTACACACCATACCCCATAATGACAAATCTAAAAAAAGTTTTTATAAGTCAAATGTATTGAAAATAAAAAACCCTTTGTTATGAGACTTGAAATTGAGCTCAGGTGCATCCTGTTTCCATTGATCATCCTTGAGATGATTCTACAACTTGGAGTCCACCTGTGATAAATTCAATTGATTGGACATGATTTGTAAAGGCACACACCTGTCTATATAAAGGTCCCACAGTTGACAGTGCATGCCAGAGCAATAACCAAGCCATGAGGTTGGAGGAATTGTCCGTAGAGGCACAGATCTGGGGAAAGATACCAAAACATTTCTGCAGCATTGAAGGTCCCAAAGAAGACAGTGGCCTCCATCATTCTTAAATGAAAGAAGTTTGGAACTACCACGACTCTTTCTAGAGCTGGCCGCTCGACCAAACTGAACCATCAGGGGAGAAGCTGCTTGGTCAGGGAGGTGACCAAGAACCCGATAGTCACTGACAGAGTTCCACTGTGGAGATGGGAGAAGCTTCCAGAAGGACAACCATCTCTGCAGCACTCTACCAATCAGGACTTTATGGTAGAGTGGCCAGACAGAAGCCACTCCTCAGTAAAAGGCCCATGACAGTCCGCTTGGAGTTTGCCAAAAGGCAACTAAGGACTCTCAGACCATGAGAAACAAGATTCTATGGTCTAAAGAAACCAAGATTTAACTATTTGGCCTGAATGATCTTCTCAAGCTCTCAGGTTGGATGGGGAGCGTTGCTGCACAGCTATTTTCAGGTCTCTCCAGAGATGTTCGATTGGGTTCAAGTCCGGGCTCTGGCCCGGACTTGTAGCCCAACAGGACAATGACCCTAAGCACACACAGCCAAGAAAATGCAAGGATTGGCTTTGGGACAAGGCGTTGGGACAACGACCCTAAGCAAACAGTCAAGAAAAAGCAAGAATTGGCTTGTCCCAAAGCCAATCCTTGCGTTTTCTTGGCTGTGTGTGCTTAGGGTCGTTGTCCTGTTGGAAGGTGAACCTTCGCCCCAGTCAAACATCTCTGGAGAGACCTGAAAATAGTTGTGCAGCGACACTCCCCATCCAACCTGACAGAGCTTGAGAGGATCATTCATGCCAAAGAGTTCAATCTTTCTTTTGACCAGAGAATCTTGTTTCTCATGGTCTTGTAGTGTCACACCCAAGAAGACTTGAGTCTGTAATCGCTGCCAAAGGTGCTTCAACAAAATACTGAGTAAAGGGTCGGAAAAAAAATAATAAGGTCTGAATGCTTTTGAATGCACTGCATGCTCCCTGCAGGCCCAGTTATTCAGGAAAGCTTAACGCGCTCTGCCTCCTCTCCAATCAGAGTGGCTATTCCTAGCACACCTAGACATTTTTTTTTTGCTTGAACTACAGACGGCTATATCAGTCCACTAATACAGGACTAGTAAAGGCCCAGTGCACTACTTTTGTGATATATATATATATATATATATATTTATTTTATTTTTCGGGGAGTGCTACAACACCCTCAGCACCCCTACTTCTCACGGCTATGCCTGTAGGCATGCACACATTCATACAAAACATAATTCCAGCATCCTCAAAATAGCTTGACTAAGTTTCCATCCACAGTTTATGAGAATAAAGTCATAACATATATTTAAAAAAATCATGACAGCTGTGATGGAAACAGGAAGTTTCCATCACAGTGTAGACAGATCATTTGTTCGTTCCATACCCATACTGAAGCCTAATATATTGACATATATTTAAAATACATGCATATAATATGTACTACTGTTTAAAATAAATATATCTAAATATTTGTATTAATGATATGTGCATATACTTACTGTGTCACGTATATTTCATAAATATATTTAAACATTTGATTTTGGCCGTTTTTTTATATGTTTTTATATTTTTTTTTTTATATATGTACATATATTTACATGTTCTATTTATCCATATGTGGTAGTATGCATTTTACATACATGTGCTATTAATATATTTACATGTATTTGTTTGAAATACACTGAGTATACCAAACATTAGGAACATTCTTAATATTGAGTTGCAACCCCCTTTTCCTCTCAGAACAGCCTCAATTTGTCGGGGCATGGACTCTACAAGGTGTCAAAAGCGTTCCACCGGGATGCTGGCCCATGTTGACTCCAATGCTCCACAGTTGTGTCAAATTGTCTGGATGTCCTTTGGGTGGTGGACTAATCTTGATATACACAGGAAACTGTTGAGTGTGAAAACTTCTTGACACAAACCGGTGAGCCTGGCACCTACTAGTATACCCCGTTCAAAAGGCACTTACATTTTTTGTCTTGTCCATTCACCCTATGAATGGCACACACACAATCAATGTCTCAATTGTCTCAAGTCTTAAAATGACTTATTTAACCTGTCTCTTCCGCTTCATCTACCCTGACTGAAGTGGATTTAACAAGTGACATCAATAAGGGTTAAAAGCTTTCACCTGGACCTGGTCAGTCCATGTCAGGGAAAAAGTGTTCTTGATGTTTTGTATACTCAGTGTAAATTTAGCAGTAATCACGATTATTTACAGTCAATATATTTATAAATGAATAACACATATAATAGTTTATATTATTTGGTGATATGATATACATGGGCAAGAACTGTAATTAATAGAAAGAAGGCATACAACACAAACAATTAAGACTTTGTGACCTCAGAAAGTCACAGGAAGGTTGCATCTGAAAAACAAAATATAATGTACAAATTACCTCTGTGTACTTATTATCTGTATTTGAAAATAAGGTCAGTTACCCTGAGGATAATGCGACAGAGTCAATGAAAAAAATTATCCACACTGGTTGAAGAATTAGGGGTTAATGCTTGACTACTTGATGATGTCAGGCTACCTGATTTGGTCAGGCTCCACTGTTAGCAAAGGTTCTGTTGGCCCCAGTAGCAGGTTAGATCAATTACAGGTTAGGATAATACAATTTGCAGGTTAGGATAATTAGCATAGGAGGTTAGGTAAAATGAACGTGCCAGGTTAGGTGAATTCACGTAGCAGATTAGGAGAATTAGGTTAAGGTTAGGAAAAGGGATAGGGTAAGGCTTAGCTACAATGCATCCTGAGCAAATCAGGTAACATGACCTAATCAGGTCATGACAAATGTTCATGAACTTCAAATTAATACTTACCATGCAGATTCCTTAACCTACTGTGTCTATTTTCAGACTCATACATTGACAGTTACCCTGTGGATAATGCAGAGACAGAGAGTCAGTGAAACTATTCCAAACAAGATGAAGTATAAGGGGTTCATGTAGGCAGTTGAGGCTCCAGACCAGAAGGATCCACTGCAGAGAAACAGATTATTATTTTTAGCTAGAATAGAATAATATAGCTGGCTGGCTAGTTCTAGCTATATTGCTGTCAAAGAAACCCAGCCCTCACTACAAAGCTAGCTAGCTAGCAAGCAACACATTGCTTGGAAAGCAACATTTAACATTAACTAGCTAACTTTGGCAATTCAATTATATCTAAACAATTCTTACCCTTGTCAGTCACACTGCATGTTGTGGTGACAAGCTGAAGGAACTAGCTAGGAAACTAGCTAGCTGTGTTAGCTAGCTTGGTGAAAACTCTTTCTTGCAGGCGGTTGAAGAAAAATTCCTCTGTCACCCGCCAGGTGAAAAACATATTTTAGATCAATGTTATTATTATATAATCAAACAAAATGCAATTACCCATGATATAGATTTTTGGCACTGACAGATGCTTCTCCTTCATCTGAAGAAAACAATTTTGCAATGGCTCCTCTGTCAGTTGGAGGCAGGGCTGGGGGAGGGCTCGGGAACATTTAAAATTGTGATTGATAGCTCGGGAGAAATAAAGGATGTTCTAGGTTCATGTGTCTTTTTTCGAAAATAAACATAGCTAATCTTACTATGTTTCATAAGTGACAGGTAGCCACAATCGCTGCATAATTTATTTTTAACTGTTGCATGCAACCCCCCCTTTGGGAACCTAATGCCATGGTACCACAGGTCAATAGATTCAACATTATAATTCAGCATGATACATGTGGCTCAAGAATATTTAATTAACATACATTATAAAATATGTTTTTCTTTATTTTGACTATTTCCTACATTGTAGAATAATAGTGAAGACATCAAAACTATGAAATAACACATATGGATTTATGTAGTCACCAAAAAAAGTGATAAACAAATCAAAATATATTTTAGATTTTAGATTCTTCAAAGTAGCCACCCTTTGCCTTCATGACATCTTAGCACACTCTTGGCATTCTCTCAACCAGCTTAATCTGGAATGCTTTTCCAACCGTCTAGCATGAGTTCCTACATACAGTGAGGGAAAAAAGTATTTGATCCCCTGCGGATTTTGTACGTTTGCACACTGACAAAGAAATGATCAGCCTATAATTTTAATGGTAGGTTTATTTGAACACTGAGAGACAGAATAACAACAAAAAAATCCAGAAAAACGCATGTGAAAAATGTTATAAATTGATTTGCATTTTAATTAGGGAAATAAGTATTTGAACCCCTCTCAATCAAAAAGATTTCTGGCTCCCAGGTGTCTTTTATACAGGTAAGAGCTGAGGTTAGGAGCACACTCTTAAAGGGGAGTGCTCCTAATCTGAGTTTGTTACCTGTATAAAAGACACCTGTCCACAGAAGCAATCAATCAATCAGATTCCAAACTCTCCACCATGGCCAAGACCAAAGAGCTCTCCAAGGATGTCAGGGACAAGATTGTAGACCTACACAAGGCTGGAATGGGCTACAAGACCATCGCCAAGCAGCTTGGTGAGAAGGTGACAATAGTTGGTGCGATTATTCGCAAATGGAAGAAACACAAAAGAACAGTCAATATCCCTCGGCCTGGGGCTCCATGCAAGATCTCACCTCGTGGAGTTGCAATGATCATGAGAACAGTGAGGAATCCGCCCAGAACTACACGGGAGGATCTTGTCAATAATCTCAAGGCAGCTGGTACCATAGTCACCAAGAAAACAATTGGTAACACATTACGCCGTGAAGGACTGAAATTCTGCAGCGCCCACAAGGTCCCCCTGCTCAAGAAAGCACATATACATGCCCGTCTGAAGATTGCCAATGAACATCTGAATGATTCAGAGGACAACTGGGTGAAAGTGTTGTGGTCAGATGAGACCAAAATGGAGCTCTTTGGCATCAACTCAACTCGCCGTGTTTGGAGGAGGAGGAATGCTGCCTATGACCCTAAGAACACCATCCCCACCGTCAAACATGGAGGTGGAAACATTATGCCAAAGCAACAAAGGAGTGGCTCAAGAAGAAGCACATTAAGGTCCTGGAGTGGCCTAGCCAGTCTCCAGACCTTAATCCCATAGAAAATCTGTGGAGGGAGCTGAAGGTTCGAGTTGCCAAACGTCAGCCTCGAAACCTTAATGACTTGGAGAAGATCTGCAAAGAGGAGTGGGACAAAATCCCTCCTGAGATGTGTGCAAACCTGGTGACCAACTACAAGAAACGTCTGACCTCTGTGATTGCCAACAAGGGTTTTGCCACCAAGTACTAATTCATGTTTTGCAGAGGGGTCAAATACTTATTTCCCTCATTAAAATGCAAGTCAATTTATAACATTTTTCACATGTGTTTTTCTGGATTTTTTTTGTTTGTTATTCTGTCTCTCACTGTTCAAATAAACCTACCATTAAAATTATAGACTGATCATTTCTTTGTCAGTGGGCAAACGTACAAAATCAGCAGGGGATCAAATACTTTTTTCCCTCACTGTATGCTGAGCACTTGTTGGCTGCTTTTCCTTAACTCTGCGGTCCAACTCATCCCAAATGACAAGCTCGGATGGAAAATGGAAAATGACTGAGGATAATAGTGGACAATATTGTCACTCCTTTTGCCATATCTTCAGTTTAAGACTATTAGAAAGTGTGTGTACTCAGGCCTGGAGGGAAGCAAAAGTTATTTCCCTACCTAAGAATAGTAAAGCCCCCTTAACTGTCTCAAATAGCTGACCAATCAGCCTGTTACCAACCCTTAGTCAACTTTTCTTTTAAATTGTGACTTTCAGCACACTTACAGGGAAGGCCATTCAACAAGCACAGCACTATCATAAATTACTGATGATTGGCTGAGAGAAATGTATGATAAAAATATTGTGGGGGCTGTTTAGTTAGACTTCAGTTCGGCTTTTGACATTATCGATCATAGTCTGCTGCTGGAAAAACATATGTGTTATGGCTTTACACCCCCTGCTATACTGTGGATAAAGAGTTACCTGTCTAACAGAACACGGAGGGTGTTCTTTAATGGAAGCATCTCCAACAAAATTCAGGTAGAATCAGGAATTCTCCAGGTCGGCTGTTTAGGCCCCTTACTTTTTTCAATCTTTACTGATGACATGCCACTGGCTTTAAGTAAAGCCAGTGTGTCTATGTAGGCGGATGACTCAACACTATACACGTCAGCTACCACAGCGACTGAAATGACAGCAACACTTAACAAAGAGCTGCAGTTATTTACAGAATGGGTGGCAAGAAATAAGTTACTCCTATAATATAAAAAAACTAAAAGCATTGTATTTGGGACAAATCATTCACTAAACATCATCTAAATATTGTGATGAATAATGTGGAAATTGATCAAATTGAGGAGACTAAATTGCTTGGGGTAACCCTGGACTGTAAACTGTCATGGTCAAAACATATTGATACAACAGTAGCTAGGATAGGGAGAAGTCTGTCTACAATAAAGTGCTGCTCTGCATTCTTAACAGCACTATCAACAAGGCAGGTCCTACAGGCCCTAGTTTTGTTGCACCTTGACTACTGTTCAGTCATGTGGTCAGGTGCCAGAAAGAGGGACTTAGGAAAATTGCATTTGGCTCAGAACAGCTGGCCCTTGGATGTACACAGAGAGCTAACATTAATAATATGCATGTCAATCTCTCTTGGCTCAAAGTGGAGGAGAGATTGACTTCATCACTACTTGTATTTGTGAGAGGTATTGCCATGTTGAATGCACAGAGCTGTCTGTTTGAACTACTGGTACACAGCTCGGTCACCCATGCATACCCCACAAGACATTTCACCAGATGTCTCTTCACAGTCCCCAAGTCCAGAACAGACTATGGGAGGCGCATAGTACTACATAGAGCCATGACTACATGGAACTCTATTCCACATCAAGTAACTCATGCTAGCAGTAAAATTAGATTTAAAAAACTGATAAACATACACCTTATGGAACAGCGGGGACTGTGAAGCAACACAAACATACAAACGCATACAAACATACGATAACATACGCACTATACACATGGATGCTGTGTTATAGAAATGTGGTAGTAGACTGGGCACACACTTAATATGTTGTGAAATCTATTATGAATGTATTGTAATGTTTTTAAAATGAATAACTGTCAAATTTTTACTGGACGCCAGGAAGAGCTAATGGGAATCCATAATAAATACAAATACACAATACAAAACCAGCTCAATTGGGTTGCGGTCAGGTGATTGTGGAGGCCAGGTCATCTGATGCAGCACTCCATTACTCTACTTATTTGTCAAGTAGCCATTACACAGCCTGGAACTTTCTCTAACATATATGTAACACTGTGTCGGTTAATTCGGTTCATTTTTGATTCAGTGTCTATGTTCAGAATAGCTTTTTTCTCTGTAGCTCTTTTTTCTGCCCTCCATCTACAGTACGCACATGCAACACTTTGGTTCATTCGGGTCACTATTTGGTTGGGTCCATAGGTACAGCATGTCTGTTTTGATATTTTCTCTGTGCTCCTTTGGATGAAAGCTTTCTCAGTATCTCTTTTCTCTTTGCTCCATCTACCTTATGCACATGCAACACTTATTTTTCGGTTAATTCACTTAACTTTCTTTTGGGTCCATTTTCTATAGGTACAGCATGTCTGTTTTGATGTTTTCTCTGTGCTCCACTGGATGAAAGTTAGGGCAGTATTTGAGTGTAATTACTGAGAGAATGTTATGTTATGTATGTTCTGTTCTGTTCTTTTCTGCTCTATTCATAGAACTCTCTCTACCCAGGAGGAAGCAAAGACATACCTTTATTACCCCTCTCATCACACGCAACTCAACACTAAAACCTCTAATTGCCAACTGAAAGGCAATAATTGCTACTTACAGTCTGTGGAAAAGGCAGCTGTGAAGCATGATTCAGTCCTATCTACAGAGAAGGAGGGAAAAGAGATCACTGATGTCAGAAAAAAGAATGAATAAGCCTAACCCTAATCTTCACTTCATGTAAAACATCTCTGACCTGTTTTTGAAGGAATGGACGACTCTTGGAATAACAGCTAGGATGACCACATTTAAATTATCCAAATGCGGGACAATGGGATGATTTTGCAGGATGGTGTAGCCTACATGAAAAATGTATTTGGGCAGCACCTCCCCCCACCCCACAAACATCACCCTCCCGCTGCACCAAGTGAGCTAACTGAAGCGCACCTAGCCTACTCTTTTGCCTCGTGCAAAATGTGGTGATGTAGAAACAAGAGACCACACGCGTGCCTGTTTTATGAAAATCTTGGGGGGATAAAAACGTAATAAAAATATAAATATTGAAAAGATTAAAAAGTTATGCTTTTTAGATACAACTATACTAAATATATTCACATCACCAAATAATTGATTAAAACACACTGTTTTGCAATGAAGGTCTACAGTACCCTCAACAGCAATCTCTGGGTAGCACTATGGTGTATGACAGCTAGTTTCCGTCCTCCTCTGGGTACATTGACTTCAATACAAAACCTAGGAGGTTCATGGTTCTCACCCCCTTCTATAGACTTACACAGTAATTATGACAACTTCCGGAGGACGTCCTCCAACCTATCAGAGCTCTTGCAGTATGAATTGATATTTTTGCGACCCAATAAAAGAGAATGAATCTAGCACTGAAAGCATAAGCTACAGCTAGCTGGCACTGCAAGAAGGAATTTTACAACAAGCAAATTATAATTCTGTTTATATGTGGCTGCTACGAAAGTAAACTGTGTTTGTGAATTAATTCAGGGGTGAATTAATTCTGCCGATTCTGTTGAAAAACGTTAAACAGAAACAAACTGAATGAAACGGGGATAAACATAATTGAATTTGTCCAATAGAAACTCTTGTTTGCAAATGTTGGACTAATGATTACACCCTAGATCAGCTAGATGCAGTCAAGAGTGTGAAAGGCGGTATTGAATATGTCACTGTCTGTCACGTTGATTACTACATTTTTTCTCTCGACCTGTGCACCTACATTGTGAACTTTCATTCGTGGCTAGGTTGTAGCAACCTCATGAAAATGTGAGTATCATGTAGTAGTCTAAACCTATCGATGTTACAATGAGCTGGGTGAATGGAAGATGAATGACAGTCAACCAATATGCTGTAATACAAATAAGTGTCACGTTCAGGCCTGATATAGACAGGCTGGCGTGTTTAGTTTTGTTTTGGTGTAGGGTTTTTTCTGTTCTAGGTGTTGTGTTTCTATGTTGGGGTAATGGTTCCCAATTAGAGGCAGCTGTGTGTCATTACCTCTAATTGGGAACCATATGTTTGGGGTTTTCACTAGTATTTTGTGGGTTATTGTTTGTGCATAGCTTGTTGTATGTTTAGTTGTGTGCAGCATCACGATCTTCGTTACGTTCATTTTGTTGTTTTTGCCCAGTTACGTGGATAAATAAAGCATGTATACTGGATACCTCGCTGCGCCTTGGTCTGTCCCTTCTGGAGATCGTGACAATAAGGCCATGCTCATAAAAAAAATAGTCCTCCCTCATCTTAAACAGCACTGACCACCACTGTCCTATACAATAAAAAACTTTACAAATTCTTCAATCTAAGATGTTGGGGGGTTGTTTTAAGATGATCATATTATGGATAATTTAGCAATTTGAGTTTAGATTTTAGGACCCCTTTAGGAATCAAAAACAACAAATACATATCCAACTCATCCCAAACCATCTCAATTGGGTTGAGGTCGGGTGATTGTGGAGGCCAGGTCATCTGATGCATCACTCCATCACTCTCCCCCTTAGTCAAATAGCCCTTACACATCCTGTAGGTGTGTTGGGTCATTGTCCTGTTGAAAAACAAATGATAGTCCCACTAAGCGCAAACCAGATGGGATGGCGTATCGCTGCAGAATGATGTGGTAGTCATGCTGCTTAAGTATGCCTTGAATTCTAAATAAAACACAGACAGTGTCACCAGCAAAGCACACCAACACCATAATACCTCCTCCTCCATGCTTCACGGTGGGAACCACACATGCGGAGATCATCCATTCACCTACTCTGCATCTCACAAAGACACGGCGGTTAGAACCAAAAATCGCAAATTTGGCCCTAGCAAGTCTCTTCTTCTTATTGAAAATAAATTGGATTTCACTGCCCCCAACGTGCTATGTGAATCTCTTGTGTCAGTCAGATCAAGAATATAAGCGTTCTGAGTTTTGATCAACGCTGGGAGAAATATTTAGATTTTGACCAGTATTTGATTTTCTCTATTGTGTACAATATGTATACATTTAAACAATACCATTTTCTGGGGGAAACAATTAACAATGTCTGGACCTCGATGTCCTCATATGTAGCTACGGCCATGATTACCTTATATATTTCTGTCTAGTACGGCTAATTACTCACTTCTGTAGCTCTTTGTTAGAGGCAAGCTTTTTGTAAGTTGTTATAACTGTCCTCTAAGTTTACCTGGAATTTAGCCCAAAAAGACTCGACAACTGTGATTGGTTGATGACATGACATTGTCTTGCGCTGTGCAGAATATCAGACCTCAACAACGATTAAAGAAGTGTTTAACATTACCAGTAACAAATCCTTGTGATACAGTATCTTGCTACAATCGCAATGTAACTGCAAAAGAGACATGTTGGAATGTCAATTTTAATCAAATGAATGGGAAGTCGGACTGAAATACAGGACAAATCAACCATTTTTGTAAATTAGTGTTGTTTTGTTTTAATTTGTTGATAAATGCGGGACATGTACAGTGAGGGAGAGACAGAATAACAACAAAAAAATCCTGAAAAACGCATGTGAAAAATGTTATAAATTGATTAGCATTTTAATGAGGGAAATAAGTATTTGACCCCTCTGCAAAACATGACTTAGTACTTGGTTGCAAAACCCTTGTTGGCAATCACAGAGGTCAGACGTTTCTTGTAGTTGGCCACCAGGTTTGCACACATCTCAGGAGGGATTTTGTCCCACTCCTCTTTGCAGAACTTCTCCAAGTCATTAAGGTTTCGAGGCTGACGTTTGGCAACTCAAACCTTCAGCTCCCTCCACAGATTTTCTATGGGATTAAGGTCTGGAGACTGGCTAGGCCACTCTAGGACCTTAATGTGCTTCTTCTTGAGCCTCTCTTTTGTTGCCTTGGCCGTGTGTTTTGGGTCATTGTCATGCTGGAATACCCATCCACGACCCATTTTCAATGCCCTGGCTGAGGGAAGGAGGTTCTCACCCAAGATTTGACAGTACATGGCCCCGTCCATTGTCCCTTTGATGCGGTGAAGTTGTCCTGTCCCCTTAGCAGAAAAACACCCCCAAAGCATAATGTTTCCACCTCCATGTTTGACGGTGGGGATGGTGTTCTTAGGGTCATAGGCAGCATTCCTCCTCCTCCAAACACAGCGAGTTGAGTTGATGCCAAAGAGCTCCATTTTGGTCTCATCTGACCACAACACTTTCACCCAGTTGTCCTCTGAATTATTCAGATGTTCATTGGCAAACTTCAGTGGGGCATGTATATGTGCTTTCTTGAGCAGGGGGACCATGCGGGCGCTGCAGGATTTCAGTCCTTCACGGCGTAGTGTGTTACCAATTGTTTTCTTGGTGACTATGGTCCAAGCTGCCTTGAGATCATTGACAAGATCCTCCCGTGTAGTTCTGGGCTGATTCCTCACCGTTCTCATGATCATTGCAACTCCACGAGGTGAGATCTTGCATGGAGCCCTAGGCCCGAGGGAGATTGACAGTTCTTTTGTGTTTCTTCCATTTGCGAAAAATCGCACCAACTGTTGTCACCTTCTCACCAAGCTGCTTGGCGATGGTCTTGTAGCCCATTCCAGCCTTGTGTAGGTCTACAATCTTGTCCCTGACATCCTTGGAGAGCTCTTTGGTCTTGGCCATGGTGGAGAGTTTGGAATCTGATTGATTGATTGCTTCTGTGGACAGGTGTCTTTTATACAGGTAACAAACTGAGATTAGGAGCACTCCCTTTAGAAGTGTGCTCCTAATCTCAGTTCATTACCTGTATAAAAGACACCTGGGAGCCAGAAATCTTTCTGATTGAGAGGGGGTCCAATACTTATTTCCCTCATTAAAAAGCAAATCAATTTATAAAATTTTCACATGCGTTTTTCTGGATATTTTTGTTGTTATTCTTTCTCTCACTGTTCAAATAAACCTACCATTAAAATTATAGACTGATCATTTCTTTGTCAGTGGGCAAACGTACAAAATCAGCAGGGGATCAAATACTTTTTTCCCTCACTGTATTGTTTGGTTGCGGGAGGCGGGACAAAGGGCCATGTGGTCTCCCATTGACAGCAAATGTAGCCTACTGTCCATCCTTTCCTCTAAGATTATATTTTTTCTGTGACATAATTATATATATATATATATACACTGCTCAAAAAAATAAAGGGAACACTAAAATAACACATCATAGATCTGAATGAATGAAATAATCTTATTAACTACTTTTTTCTTTACATAGTTGAATGTGCTGACAACAAAATCACACAAAAATTATCAATGGAAATCACATTTATCAACCCATGGTGGTCTGGATTTGGAGTCACACTCAAAATTAAAGTGGAAAACCACACTACAGCCTGATCCAACTTTGATGTAATGACCTTAAAACAAGTCAAAATCAGGCTCAGTAGTGTGTGTGGCCTCCACGTGCCTGAATGACCTCCCTACAACGCCTGGGCATGCTCCTGATGAGGTGGCGGATGGTCTCCTGAGGGATCTCCTCCCAGACCTGGACTAAAGCATCCGCCAACTCCTGGATAGTCTGTGGTGCAACGTGGCGTTGGTGGATGGAGCGAGACATGATGTCCCAGATGTGCTCAATTGGATTCAGGTCTGGGGAACGGGCGGGCCAGTCCTTAGCATCAATGCCTTCCTCTTGCAGGAACTGCTGACACACTCCAGCCACATGAGGTCTAGCATTGTCTTGCATTAGGAGGAACCCAGGGCCAACCGCACCAGCATATGGTCTCACAAGGGGTCTGAGGATCTCATCTCGGTACCTAATGGCAGTCAGGCTACCTCTGGCGAGCACATGGAGGGCTGTGCGGCCCCCAAAGAAATGCCACCCCACACCATGACTGACCCACCGCCAAACCGGTCATGCTGGAGGATGTTGCAGGCAGCAGAACGTTCTCCACGGCGTCTCCAGACTCTGTCACGTCTGTCACGTGCTCAGTGTGAACCTGCTTTCATCTGTGAAGAGCACAGGGCGCCAGTGGCGAATTTGCCAATCTTGGTGTTCTCTAGCAAATGCCAAACGTCCTGCACGGTGTTGGGCTGTAAGCACAACCCCCACCTGTGGACATTGGGCCCTCATTCCACCCTCATGGAGTCTGTTTCTGACCATTTGAGCAGACACATGCACATTTGTGGCCTGCTGGAGGTCATTTTGCAGGGCTCTGGCAGTGCTCCTCCTGCTCCTCCTTGCACAAAGGTGGAGGTAGCGGTCCTGCTGCTGGGTTGTTGCCCTCCTACGGCCTCCTCCACGTCTCCTGATGTACTGGCCTATCTCCTGGTAGCGCCTCCATGCTCTGGACACTACGCTGACAGACACAGCAAACCTTCTTGCCACAGCTCGCATTGATGTGCCATCCTGGATGAGCTGCACTACCTGAGCCACTTGTGTGGGTTGTAGACTCCGTCTCATGCTACCACTAGAGTGAAAGCACCGCCAGCATTCAAAAGTGACCAAAACATCAGCCAGGAAGCATAGGAACTGAGAAGTGGTCTGTGGTCACCACCTTCAGAACCACTCCTTTATTGGGGGTGTCTTGCTAATTGCCTATAATTTCCACCTGTTGTCTATTCCATTTGCACAACAGCATGTGAAATTTATTGTCAATCAGTGTTGCTTCCTAAGTGGACAGTTTGATTTCACAGAAGTGTGATTGACTTGGAGTTACATTGTGTTGTTTAAGTGTTCCCTTTATTTTTTTGAGCAGTGTATATTGAACCAATAGAGAGAGAGGATGACAGTGGAGAAAGATATAGAGAGATTGTGTCAAAGGGCAGTAGGCCGGATTAAAACCTATAGGCCTACCGACATAAACATGTGTGCTGAAAACAACCCTTTGTAGTGGCTCTACAGCAGGTCTTGTCGGAAACAAACGCAGGAGACCAGTTATACACTCCTTAATTTAGTAAGGCACAAATAATCTACGAACGTAGAACAGAGCTGCTCACACACCGAGCCACAAACATGAAACAATCACGGACAACACTGATGGGGGGAACAGAGGATTAAATAACACATGTAATTAGGGTAATGATGACCGGGTGTGAATAATGACAAGACAAACAGAAACTGAGAAATGGTGGTGGCTAGACGCCCGAAAAAGGAGAGGGACCAACTTCAGCTGAAGTCGTGACACCCTTGTGCTGAAGACAACCCTTGTGCTGTAGACAACCCTTGAAATGACAACTACTTGACAGTGGCAGCATCCCAAATGGTGCCCTATTATCTACATAGTGGACTACTTTTGACCAAACTGGTCCTAAAAAATGGTGCCGGAAGAAATGGCAGCCGTTTTACGGGCGCCTAACCAATTGTGCTATTATGTGTTTTTTTCGCGTTATTTGTAACTTATTTTGTACATAATGTTTCTGCAACCGTATCTTACGGCAGAAAAGAGCTTCTGGATATCAGGACAACGATCACTCACCTCGGATTAGACAAGGAATTTTTCAACAACAAGCAACATGATATTCTCCAAACACCCGGCAGGACCGACATCCCAGTTATTCGCAAGAAGAAGCGACGCAGGAAACGGCGGAAAAGAGCCGGATACCTGGTCAGGACCCGGAGGAGGCGATTGGGAAAGCTGCCGTTACCGTCAATACTACTCGCCAGTGTGCAATCATTGGACAATAAATTAGACGAGGTACAATCACGAATATCCTACCAACGGGACATAAAAAACTGCAACATCCTATGTTTCACGGAATCGTGGCTGAATGACGACATGGATATTCAGCTAGCGGGATATACGCTGCACCGGCAGGATAAAACAGCACACTCCGGTAAGACGAGTCTGTGCATATTTGTAAACAACAGCTGATGCACGAAATCTAAGGAAGTCTCTAGATTTTGCTCGCCTGAAGTAGAGTATATGATACATTTCAGGCCACACTACTTGCCTAGAGAGTTTTCAGTTATACTTTTCGTGGCTGTTTATTTACCACCACAGACAGATGCTGGCACTAAGACCGCACTCAGTCAGCTGTATAAGGAAATAAGCAAACAGGAAACCACTCACCCAGAGGCGGCGCTCCTAGTGGCTGGAGACTTTAATGCAGGGAAACTTAAATCAGTTCTACCAAATCTCCATCAACATGTTAAATGTGCAACCAGAGGAAAAAAAATCTAGATCACCTGTACTCTACACACAGAGACGCGTACAAAGCTCTCCCTCGCCCACCATTTGGTAAATCCGATCATTATTCTATCCTCCTGATTCCTGCTTACAAGCAAACATTAAAGCAGGAAGCACCAGTGACTCTGTCTATAAAAAAGTGGTCAGATGAAGCAGACGCTAAACTACAGGACTGTTTTGCTATCACAGACTGGAACATGTTCCGGGATTCCTCCGATGGCATTGAGGAGTACACCACAGCAGTCACTGGCTTTATCAATAAGTGCATTGAGGACGCCGTCCCCACAGTGACAGTACGTACATACCCCAACCAGAAGCCATGGATTACAGGCAACATTCGCACTGAGCTAAAGGGTAGAGCTGCCGCTTTCAAGGTGCAAGACTCTAACCCGGAAGCTTACAAGAAATCCTGCTATGCCTTGCGATGAACCATCAAACAGGCAAAGCGTCAATAAAGGGCTAAGATTGAATCATACTACACCGGCTCTGACACTCGTCTTATGTGGCAGGGCTTGCAAACTATTACAGACTACAAAGGGAAGCACAGCCGAGAGCTGCCCAGTGACACGAGCCTACCAGACGAGCTAAATCACTTCTATGCTTGCTTCGAGGCAAGCAACACTGAGGCATGCATGAGAGCATCAGCCAACGTGAGTAAGACCTTTAAACAAGTCAACATACACAAGGCTGCGGGGCCAGACAAATTTCCTGGACGTGTGCTCCGGGCATGTGTTGACCAACTGGCAGGTGTCTTCACTGACATTTTCAACATGTCCCTGATTGAGTCTGTAATACCAACATGCTTCAAGCAGACCACCATAGTCCCTGTGCCCAAGAACACAAAGGCAACCTGCCTAAATGACTACTGACCCGTAGCAGTCACGTCCATAGCCATGAAGTGCTATGAAAGGTTGGTAATGGCTCACATCAACAACATTATCCCAGAAACCCTAGACCCCCTCCAATTTGCATACTGCCCAAACAGATGATGCAATCTCTATTGCACTCCACACTGCCCTTTCCCACTTGGACAAAAGGAACACTTATGTGAGAATGCTATTCATTGACTACAGCTCAGCGTTCAACACCATAGTACCCTCAAAGCTCATCACTAAGCTCAGGATCCTGGGACTAAACACCTCCCTCTGCAACTGGATCCTGGACTTCCTGACGGGCCGCCCCCAGGTGGTGAGAGTAGGTAGCAACACATCTGCCACGCTGATCCTCAAAACTGGAGCTCCCCAGGTGTGCGTGCTCAGTCCCCTCTTGTACTCCCTGTTCACCCACGACTGCATGGCCAGGCACAACTCCAACACCATCATTAAGTTTGCAGACGACACAACAGTGGTAGGCCTGATCAACGACAACGGCGAGACAGCCTACAGGGAGGAGGTCAGAGTCCTGGCTGTGTGGTGCCAGGACAACAAACTCTCCCTCAACGTAACCAAGACTAAGGAGATGATTGTGGACTACAAGAAAAGGAGGACCGAGCACGCCCCCATTCTCATCGACGGGGCTGTAGTGGAGCAGGTTGAGAGCTTCAAGTTCCTTGGTGTCCACATCAACAACAAAATAGAATGGTCCAAACACACCAAGACAGTCGTGAAGAGGGTACGACAAAGCCTATTCCACCTCAGGAAACTAAAAAGATTTGGCATGGGTCCTGAGATCCTCAAAAGGTTCTACAGCTGCAACATCGAGAGCATCGTGACTGGTTGCATCACTGCCTGGTACGGCAATTGCTCCGCCTCTGACCGCAAGGCACTACAGAGGGTAGTGTGTACGGCCCAGTACATCACTGGGGCTAAGCTGCCTGCCATCCAGGACCTCTACAGCAAAGGAAGGCCCTAAAAATTGTCAAAGACCCCAGCCACCCCAGTCATAGACTGTTCTCTCTACTACCGCATAGCAAGCGGTACCGGAGTGCCAAGTCTAGGACAAAAAGGCTTCTCAACAGTTTTTACCCCCAAGCCATAAGACTCCTGAACAGGTAATCAAATGACTATCTGGACTTTTTGCATTGTGCCCCATTGTGCCCCTGCTACTTTCAAAAATGTTTGGTATAAGAAATATGGTGGAAACTCGATCTAGCCCGTCTCCACCAATCAATGCATTTAGATTATTGGGAAGTAGTGAACGAGTATACATTTCAATAGAAAGAAAAATGGTGCCTCACCCTTGGTAACCTAAAGCAGTGAGTTTTAATTGTGGTCTCTTCCTGATATTACTTAATTTGACGTTCAAGAGGATGATCAAAAACCTTGGGCAAAATGTTTAGACTTAAACGGCGTACATTACATAAACACTTGGACGCAACAACAATGCTAGTTATTCTCAAGCTTTCTGGCTTTTGGCTTTAAGCTTTATTGCTTATTTCCTATGACAAATGTTTTCCAAAATCTTGGATCCAAAGTCCAAAATGACTGCGCTTGCTGCTTTTAAAATCAAGGCTTACATCCAATACATTTGGTTGCAACACCAATGCTTGTTTTCTCAATCTGTAGACTATAACTGTGTAACCTAGTTGCTGACATGCTGTTATTCTTTCTCATGTGTTTTTGCTGGGTTTTCTATGTTAGAGATCCATCAATCCATCACACACACACAATTCCAGTGTGAGGTTTTGTTGTTCTAAATGTCAGAGAGCACTTTGCTCCGGATGGTGGTGATGAAAATTAGAACCCAGCCGTGCCTATAGAGGGCTTGCAGTTGACGAATGACGCCTCCTAACCGCCATGTTGGAAGAACACCGCATTAATTCTTCCAGCTGCCTACCCCCAAACTGCATAAAAATAGTTGATTGATCACCACAGTCATTTTCTGTAGAGTATTTGACTGCTCTAACAAGGAAAGACAATGGCAAAAAATATGTTGACAGATTTCCCGCAATCATTAAACACCATTGGTGACACCAAGAAACCTTTTCGCCTGTCAAGACCTGAACCCAGACAGCTGTCGGTAACGGGTCTGCTACGGTCATTTCATCACTGGTAAGTCAAGTGTGATCGATTTCGAGTTTAGTTTCGATGTTATGCCAAACATGTGTTAACAACAACACTAAGTTAGCCATAATTAGCTAGCTAGATAGCTTGTTGCCTAGCAATTAGCATGTGTCATGTGAGTTTAAAGTTTTGGGGAAGCAATTTTTCACCATAAAAATGCACCTTTAAAACAAAGGTTTGCATGCCTCCATCATTGCATTTGCAGATAAATGTAAGCTTCTATTCCTAATGTGATTAGTAGATTGGATAGTGATAATTTAGGCTATAACGTTTCCTTTGCACAGGAATAATGTGGCCTTTGATAAACATTTCATGCAATTCTACTACATTTTATATGACTGGAGAAATTAGCAGAATATGTTTTAATACGAGGGTAGCCTAGGCTTACTTTACTTCACTGACACTGACAACAGATCAATAAAAACAACCTTTTCTTTAATGCAACCATGTAATCTAGGCCTATGCAAAAGGGGTCCTGGCTAAATGGGATCCAGCTTTTGTCAAAAGTATAATTTTTTTTGCATTTTAGTTAACCCTAACCCTTTTCCTAACCTTAACCTAATTCTCATAATCTGTTACAAAATGTCAAATATAATGTTAATTTGACAGAAGCTGGATCCCTTCTACCCATGACCATGAAAAGGAGAGACAAAAATTGTACAGTCCATACAGCCTGGAGGACATTATTGTCCCATTATTGACCACTTTATTCATAAGAGGAGAGAAAAATGTATGGACATTACAGCATCCCTGAATTATATGAGTTGGTTATATGCTGTGCTTTGGTCAGTCTGAACGATTCTGTTGTGCCATTTGAGTAGAGCACCTTTGCCTTGTCGTCATGAGAAAAGTGCCCCTTTAAACTGCATAAATATAGAAAATGTAATTTGGACTGTGTAAAAGACTATTGTTTGTGATATTGTAAAAAGACTGTACTCTTAATAGTAGGCTATACTGTTGTATGGGTGAAATTAAAAGTATTTTGCCTAGCCCCATTGAATACAACTTTTTTTCTTATAGCGCAACTATTTTCTTTCTTTACAATTTAAGCACAATAATTAGCATAGGCAGTGTAATTGTTGTGGTAGTCTTAAGCAAAGCATTTTCATTATCACAGTGGCACCTCCAAGTGCCACTCAGACCTTCTTGGAGAAAAGTATCTGGCATTGAACTTGATAGTACTAGATGTGTGTATGTTTTAAAGGAAAGATCCCATCTCCTACTTTCAGACATTTCACCACCTAGATTACAAGTGTTGGATTTGCACCAAGAAATGTAATGTCAGCACAAAATTATGATTAGCCTCATATACATTGTCTACTGGTATTGTTTTTAAATTGAGAACGTATAGCTGAACAACATGTAAGTTAAGCTATTCTCTGCTTCAGATGCACAACTTTTTTATTTAACTAGGCAAGTCAGTTATGAACAAATTCTTATTTACAATGACAGCCTAGGAACAGTGGGTTAACTGTCTTGTTCAGGGGCAGAACAACAGATTTTTACCTTGTCAGCTCGACGATTCAATCCACCAACCTTTTGGTTACTGGCCCAACGCTCTAACCACTAGGCTACCTGCCGCCACAATGTCAAGGGGTGCATTACAATTGCCCATAAGGCTAATGCCATCATACTGTAGGCCAGTGGTTCCCAACACCGGTCCTTGAGTACCCGAGTGCAGTTTTATTGCAAAATGAGTTCACATGGCTGATATCCCCAAAAAAGTGACAATCAAATAAATCTAATTGGAGAGCTTATGACTGAACAAAACGGTAATGTTCATTTGAGAATACAACACAAACATTCCCTTCAGATTCCCTTCCCCTCTTTATTGCAGGATTGTGATCTGTAATTAATCAACATCAACACTAGTTAATATTGAATAACAGTTAAGTTAACAATTAAAACAAGTTTAAACACCTCACTTCAAAGAATCAATACTTTAATATAATTTCAAAGTGTACAAGTAAGCTAACTCATATGTAAAGGTTAGCTATACAGTATGTTGTCGTGATGTGACTACCATTAATGTGACGACAGCTATTTATCAAATCAATTAACTATGTTTAATTATTACGTGATTAAATTAATCATGTAACAATTAACTCATTAGTTACTTGGGGCACCACAGAAAAAGTTTGTTTAATGAGTTACCGTTTCCCGATTTAACTCAAGAATATATCAGAATATATCGTTATCATACCAGTCATTCATTAATCATTATTACCTCATATCAGTCTCATTCTGACATCGTTGACCTCATAAATCTGCACGAACCCTGGTCTAAATGATGATTCAGCAATACACAAATGGGCTTAATTATTTATTTACTAACTAACTAAACAATCACACAGAAATACATACACACACAGTATACACTACCGTTCAAAAGTTTGGGGTCTTTTAGAAATGTCCTTGTTTTTGAAAGAAAAGCAATTTTTTTTTGTCCATTAAAATAGCATCAAATTGATCAGAAATATAGTGTAGACATTGTTAATGTTGTAAATGACTATTGCAGCTGGAAAACGGCAGATTTTTTCATCGAATATCCACATAGGTGTACAGAGGCCCATTATCAGCAACCATCACTCTGGTGTTCCAATGGCACGTTGTGTTAGCTAATCCAAGTTTATAATTTTAAAAGGCTAATTGATCATTAGAAAACCCTTTTGCAATTATGTTAGCACAGCTGAAAACTTTTGTCCTGATTAAAGATGCAATAAAACTGGCCTTCTAGTTGAGTATCTGGACTATCAGCATTTGTGGGTTTGATTACAGGCTCAAAATGGCCAGAAACAAAGACCTTTCTTCTGAAACTCGTCATCCTATTCTTGTTCAGAGATATGAGGCCTATTCCATGCGAGAAATTGCCAAAAAGCGACTCCAGGATGCTGGCCTTCTAGGCAGAGTTCCTCTGTCCAGTGTCTGTGTTCTTTTTGCCCATCGTAATCTTTTCTTTTCATTGGCTAGTCTGAGATATGGCTTTTTCTTTGCAACTCTGCCTAGAAGGCCAGCATCCCGGGATCAAATTTGGATTTGAAACTAATGTTCCAACGCCCAATCTTTTGATGTTTGAAGTTTTGGCAGGAGTATCTCTCTACACATAAAGGATTTTTGACTTCTCCATACTACAGTGCAAGAGAGAGAAAGTTTACGACCTGTAGGGAGAAAGGGGGAGGGGGGCTCTCTTTGATCCTTACCCAGGAGGGAAAGTCATGACAATGTAACGTAGGCTAACTAGCGTACATTACGTTAGCAACTCATTTGAATTAGCCTGCACACTAAGTTTCTGTAGCAAGCTAGATAATAATACATATTTTTAAATAGGTTCTCTCACTTTTCTGGGTCCTTAGAAAAATGAACTAGCAAAACATAGCTTGCCATGTGGACGATTGGAGGACTTCCAACAGTCTGAGTTTGGTCTTCCAAAATGGTGCTTGGTGCGGTTGCTAGGTGATTTGTGACGCAACTGCAATTCCTTTATAGATGTGTTCTCTCAACATGTGAGCATGTCTGCCTGAGCGGTCGACTAGTCTGAATACCTCAGATGGGTTGCCTTCCTGTGTCCGCTCTGCCATTGGAGAGCATTGAACTATTTAATATGGGCATTCACATAGAATAATTATAATTGGGGTTTCAGTATCTCATGAAGAAAGACCATGCAGAGAAGGGAAGGAGCTTAAGCCTGAGTTGCCATGGTCACACATTTAAAGAAAAAATCCATACTTTATCAACAGTGGACTAATGAAAAAAAATATACTAAGAGTTCATGAGTGGATTTTTCCTTTAAGGAGAATGATGGATAATAATAGTAGAGTGATAAGATGTCTGTCTTGGTTGTTACAGACTACAGTAACTGTGTCATCATCACGCGTGACTGTGACTCAGCCTCAAGAAACCATGTAGAGAGGTTGTTTCACCATGGGGTGTCTTTTATTTTATTCAGTGAATTATAAGTGAAATAATCTGTCTGTAAACAATTGTTGGAAAAATGACTTGTGTCATGCACAAAGTTGATGTCCTAACCGACTTTCCAAAACTATAGTTTGTTAACAAGACATTTGTGGAGTGGTTCAAAAACTAGTTTTAATGACTCCAAAAGTGTATGTTAACCTCCGACTTCAACTGTATATTCACCATTGGTCGGACTTGAGATGGCTAACGTTAGCTGCAATCTATCCTCTTTGCTCCCTACCTGTACAGGTCTCCCAAGCAACAGGCAATATTACTTCTAGCTAGAGTTGACTAGCAATTGGGGGCAAGTCTCAAGTGAAGAAGCATTGTAAAGATTATCAGAACCATTAGGCCTGCCTGTCATTACATAATCTCATAAACTTTTTTTTCACTGTGTAAATTCACTGTATATTTTCACTGCAGTATTAAGCTGTATATTTAGCTAATGAATGATGGGTTAATATGCATATGCCAACACTTCTATCTGTTAATGCTTCAACATTATCTGTCTTCACCGTTTGCTTTTATCTGGCGTTGTTTTGTCCAGCCAGGTCACCTGTAATCAAGTCAGTATTCGATGTCCGTCCATGTCAGAGGATGTCGGGAGATGACGTGGAAACCTGCCACTAGAGGCAACAGTGAGCACGTTTACCTCCAAGTAAGTTTAAGTTTTGCTAGGGCGTTGGGGACATTGATGGCGAATGGGTGTAAGCATCTGCCTCTGCATCTGGTGAATCCATTAATAAAAAGTTTTTTAGCTAAATAAATTTTTCTTTTAAGCCTATCCCAAACCTTAACCCTTACCTTAACCATTCGGCGTGAACGCCTAAACTTAACCTCAAATTCAGAGTTAATGCCTACACTTAACCTTAAACACTTTGAAATGTGAAGTTTGGAAGAACTTCAGAATTCGACGTTTGAGAACCATGGAAGAACGTCTAATTATTACTTGAGACTGAGAGCCAGTTGGTTTTGTCAGCATGTCAAAGTTAATCATTGGCATGCTTCGTTGCTCAATGCTTAGCAAGGGTCAATTGAGCAATGAGGTAAGCAATGATTAGCTTTGACCTGCTGAGAAAACGATGCCAGGCCAAATTACGTCTGTTCTTAAATTGCTACAGTATATTTAAATACAGGTTTCTATATTATATATTACATGAAGACTACACGATTGTCACTATGACAATGAAAACACCCTGAAAGAACTGAATGGTCTGTGTGACGAAGTTGCACATTATTTAATTTCTCTAATAAATTGTTTAGTGCGTTCATGTTTCCCCTATACAGTGCCTTCGGAAAGTATTCAGACCCCTTGACCTTTTCCACATTTTTTTACGTCACAGCCTTATTCTAAAATGTTTTAAATTGTTTCCCCCTCTCAATCTACACACAATATCCTAATATGACAAAGCAAAAATAGGTTTAGACATTTTCGCAAATTTATTACGAAATAAAAAACGATCACATTTACATAAGTATTCAGACCCTTTACTCAGTACTTTATTAAAGCACCTTTTGCAGCTATTACAGCATCGAGTCTTCTTGGGTATGACACTACAAGCTTGGCACACCTGTATTTGGTGAGTTTTCTTTGCTTCGATCCTGACTATTCTCCCAGTCCCTGCGGCTGAATAACATCCCCACAGCATGATGCTGCCACCATCATGCTTCACCGTAAGAATGGTGCCAGGTTTCCTCCAGACGTGACGCTTGGCATTCAGGCCAAAAAGTTAAGTCTTGGTTTCATCAGACCAGAGAATCTTGTTTCTCATGGTCTGAGACTCTTTATGTGGCACTTTGCAAACTCCAAGCTGGCTGTCATGTGCATTTTACTGATAAGTGGCTTCTGTCTGGCCACTCTACCATAAAGGCCTGATTGGTGGAGTGTTGCAGAGATGGTTGTCCTTCTGGAAGGTTCTCCCATCTCCACAGAGGAAATCTAGAGCTCTGTCAGAGTGACCATCGGGTTCTTGGTCACCTCCCTGACCAAGGCCCTTCTCACCCGATTGCTCAGATTGGCCAGGCGGACAGCTCTAGCAAGAGCCTTGGTGGTTCAAAACTTCTTCCATTTAAGAATGATGGAGGCCACTGTGTTCTTGGGGACCTGCACCTTCAATGCAGCAGAAATGTTTTGGTACCCTTCCCCAGATCTGTGCCTCAACACAATCCTGTCTCGGAGCTCTACGGACAATTCCTTCGACCTCATGGCTTAGTTTTTGCTCCGACATGCACTAACAACTGTGGGACCTTATATAGACAGGTGTGTGCCTTTCCAACTCATGTCCAATCAATGGAATTTACCACAGGTGGACTCCAATCAAGTTATAGAAACATCTCAAGGATGATCAATGGAAACAGGATGCACCTGAGCTCAATTTCGAGTCTCATAGTAAAGGGTCTGACTTCTTATGTAAATAAGGTATTTCTGTTTTTAACTTTAATGCGTTTGCAAAATTGAAAAAAAAAAAAAATTCTTTGTCGTTATGGGGTATGGTGTGTAGATTGCTGAGGAATTGTTTTTGTTATCCATTTTTGAATAAGGCTGTAAAGTAACAAAATGTGGAAAAGGTCATGGGGTCTGAATACTTTACGAAGGCGCTGTATATAGTAATTAATTTCTCCTAAATGTATATACTGTTCTTTTCCTCTTTTGCCAGTATCATGGGTATTTACTGACGGTAAGGCTAATTATGCGTGGAGGAAATGTTTGGTCGAGTTGTGTTGTGATGTGTTTCAATTTCAAATTTAAATGCAGTAATTTACCATTTGCAATCCTCCCAGTGGTGCAATTTTCAGGTGCATATGAACACTTGCTACACTGACAAGAAAAACGTTTGTTTATTTCCATACTAATGTGTCGTGTGTCACGGAGCTCCATGTCTTGTCTGCCATGTCCGTGCATATTGGGAGCGTGCTTGGGTGCGAGGCAACACTTCCGGCGCCGATAGAGATGGCAGCCTCGCTTCACGTTCTCAGGAAGCTATGCAGTATTTTGTTTTTTTTATGTAGTACTTCTTCTGTTGTTACCCCGGGAAATCGTACGTTTTATTACATACAGCCGGGAGGAGTTATTGGATATAAGAGCAACGTCAACTTACCAACATTACGACCAGGAATACGACTTTCCCGAAGCGGATCCTCTGTTTGGTCCACCAACCAGGTCAATAGACTGGATCCCAGCCGGCGACCCAAATCAACGGCGGCACAGGAGAAGGGGTAGCCGGGGCGGTCTTCTGATCAGGCTCCGTAGATGGGCACATCGCGCACCGCTCCCGATTATACTACTTTCCAATGTCCAGTCTCTGGACAACAAGGTATAAGAAATCCGAGCAAGGATTGCCTTCCAGAGAGACATCAGTGGCTGCAACGTTCTTTGCTTCACGGAAACATGGCTCACTCAGGACACGTTATCAGATTCGGTACACCCATATGGTTTCACCATGCATCGAGCCGACAGAAACAAACATCTATCTGGTAAGAAGAAGGGCAGGGGTGTGTGCTTTATGATTAACGAGTCGTGATGTGATTAAAACAACATACAGGAATCAAGTCCTTTTGTTCACCTGACATAGAATTCCTTACAATCAAATGCCGACCGTATTATCTACCAAGAGAATTCTCCTTGATTATAATCACAGTCGCATATATCCCCCCTCAAGCTGACACATCGACGGCACTGAAAGAAATTCATTGGACTCTATGTAAACTGGAAACCACATATCCTGAGGCAGCATTTATTGTGGCTGGGGACTTTAACAAGGCTAATCTGAAAACAAGGCTCCCTAAATGTTATCGAATGTGTGACCCGGGGTGGCAAAATCCTGGATAACTTCCGCGACGCATACAAGGCCATTCTCCGCCCTCCTTTCGGCAAGTCTGACCACAACTCCATTTTGTTGCTCCCAGCCTACAGACAGAAACTAAAACAGGAAACGCCCGTTCTCAGGTCAGTTCAACGCTGGTCCGACCAATCTGATTCCACGCTTCAAGATTGCTTCGAGCATGTGGACTGGGATATGTTCCGGACAGCATCAGACAACAGACAACAGAAACCGTGGATTGATGGCAGCATTCGCGCAAAACTGAAAGCGTGAACCATTGCTTTTAATCAGGGCAAGGCAACTGGAAACATGACTGAATACAAACAGTGTAGCTATTCCCTCCGCAAGGCAATCAAACAAGCTAAACGTCAATATAGAGACAAAGTAGAGTCACAATTCAACGGCTCAGACACGAGAGGAATGTGGCAGGGTCTAGTCAATAACGGAATACAAAAAGAAAACCAGCCCCGTCGCGGACCACAATGTCCTGCTCCCAGACAAACTAAACAACTTCTTTGCTCGCTTTGAGGACAATACAGTGCCACCGACACCCTCCAAACTCATCATTAACAGCCTCCACTCTTCTGGGAAGGCTTTCCACTAGATGTTGGAACATTGCTGCGGGGTCTTGCGCCCCACTGCTCCCTAAGTAGTTAAGCTCAAGACCCTAGGTCTCGACCCAGCCCTGTGCAACTGGGTCCTGGACTTCCTGACGGGCCGGCCCCAGGTGGTGAGGGTAGGAAACAACATCTCCACCCCGCTGATCCTCAACACTGGGGCCCCACAAGGGTGCGTTCTCAGCCCTCTCCTGTACTCCCTGTTCACCCATGACTGCGTGGCCAAGCACGCCTCCATCTCAATCATCAAGGTTTCTGACGACACTACAGTGGTAGGCTTGATTACCAATAACAACGAGACGGCCTACAGGGAGAAGGTGAGGGCCCTCGGAGTGTGGTGTCAGGAAAATAACCTCTCACTCAACGTCAACAAAACTAAGGAGATGATCGTGGACTTCAGGAAACAGCAGAGGGAGCACCCCCCTATCCACATCAACGGGACAGTAGTGGAGAAGGTGGAAAGTGGTGTGGATGCTCCCCAACGTTTATAGTTACAGTGGGGCAAAAAAGTATTTAGTCAGCCACCAATTGTGCAAGTTCTCCAACTTAAAAAGATGAGAGAGGCCTGTAATTTTCATCATAGGTACACTTCAACTATGACAGACGAAATGAGAAAAAGAAATCCAGAAAATCACATTGTAGGATTTTTAATTTATTTATTTGCAAATTATGGTGGAAAATAAGTATTTGGTCAATAACAAAAGTTTATCTCAATACTTTGTTATATACCCTTTGTTGGCAATGACAGAGGTCAAACGTTTTCTGTAAGTCTTCACAAGGTTTTCACACACTGTTGCTGGTATTTTGGCCCATTCCTCCATGCAGATCTCCTCTAGAGCAGTGATGTTTTGGGGCTGTCGCTGGGCAACATGGACTTTCAACTCCCTCCAAGGATTTTCTATGGGGTTGAGATCTGGAGACTGGCTAGGCCACTCCAGGACCTTGAAATGCTTCTTACGGCCACTCCTTCGTTGCCAGGCGGTGTGTTTGGGATCATTGTCATGCTGAAAGACCCAGCCACGTTTCATCTTCAATGCCCTTGCTGATGGAAGGAGGTTTTCACTCAAAATCTCACGATACATGGCCCCATTCATTCTTTCCTTTACACGGATCAGTCGTCCTGGTCCCTTTGCAGAAAAACAGCCCCAAAGCATGATGTTTCCACCCCCATGCTTCACAGTAGGTATGGTGTTCTTTGGATGCAACTCAGCATTATTTGTCCTCCAAACACGACGAGTTGAGTTTTTACCAAAAAGTTCTATTTTGGTTTCATCTGACCATATGACATTCTCCCAATCCTCATCTGGATCATCCAAATGCTCTCTAGCAAACTTCAGACGGGCCTGAACATGTACTGGCTTAAGCAGGGGACACGTCTGGCACTGCAGTATTTGAGTCCCTGGCGGCGTAGTGTGTTACTGATGGTAGGCTTTGTTACTTTGGTCCCAGCTCTCTGCAGGTCATTCACTAGGTCCCCGTGTGGTTCTGGGATTTTTGCTCACCGTTCTTGTGATCATTTTGACCCCACGGGTGAGATCTTGCGTGGAGCCCCAGATCGAGGAAGATTATCAGTGGTCTTGTATGTCTTCCATTTCCTAATAATTGCTCCCACAGTTGATTTCTTCAAACCAAGCTGCTTACCTATTGCAGATTCAGTCTTCCCAACCTGGTGCAGGTCTACAATTTTGTTTCTGGTGTCCTTTGACAGCTCTTTGGTCTTGGCCATAGTGGAGTTTGGAGTGTGACTGTTTGAGGTTGTGGACAGGTGTCTTTTATACTGATAACAAGTTCACACAGGTGCCATTAATACAGGTAACGAGTGGAGGACAGAGGAGCCTCTTAAAGAAGAAGTTACAGGTCTGTGAGAGCCAGAAATCTTGCTTGTTTGTATGTGACCAAATACTTATTTTCCACCATAATTTGCAAATAAATTCATAAAAAAATCCTACAATGTGATTTTCTGGATTTTTTTTCCTCATTTTGTCTGTCATAGTTGAAGTGTACCTATGATGAAAATTACAGGCCTCTCTCATCTTTTTAGGTGAGAGAACTTGCACAATTGGTGGCTGACTAAATACTTTTTTGCCCCACTGTATCTATAGTTTATTTGTATAGTTACAACAATGGAGTTGCTTACCAAGAAGACTTAAATCTGCTAAAAAAATGTATGTCAAGACTTGAAAATGGTAGACTAGCAATGATCAATAACCAATTTGACAGAGCTTGACGAATTTGGGCAGATATTGTACATTCCAGGTGTGCAAAGCTCTTAAAGACTTACCCAGAAAGACTGTAATCGTTGCCAAAGGTGATTCTAACATGTATTGATTTACTCAGGGGTGTGAATACTTATGTAAATGAGATACAGTATTTATGAATTTCATTTTAAATACATTTTCAAAAATGTATCAAAACTTGTTTTCACTTTGTCATTATGGGGTTTTGTGTGTAGATGTTGACTGTCAAGGGGTATGAATACTTTCTGAAGGCACTGTATGTATGTCATTGCTGTTCCACCTACTGCTTCACTAAAGTGGTATAATTTGGAGATGGACCAGAGGATCAAAAAGCCAAGAGCCACTCGAAAACAAATACTTTTTGTATAATAAGCACAGAAATGACATGTAATTACACGCATTAAAGGGTATTATTTACCATGATTATCTATCCACCTCTCAGGCTTGGAAAAAAAACAAGCTTTTATGATAAGAGAACAGCTTCTGTCAGGGATCAGGGGACTGAAGGGAAATATTCTCTTTAACTATCCAAAATGTGATTGTTACTCAAAAGGACAGTAAACCCGCTCTGCCCTCAAACCAAGACACGCTGCCTGTTAATTATCTATCAAAGTAAGTGCCTTATTTTCTGTATATCGTGTTGTCATTTCTACTGTAGCATACCGTATGTATGTATTTATGTATTTATGGATCATAATGTATTTACTGTTTTATGTTTTCAAGCACTGGTGACAAATCATACATTTCAATTCTTGCATAGATTGTAATGGACACACATGATGTGTGTGTAAAATACTTTTTTGAAGGTTGTACGGATTATGATGAGCTAATGCTAAGCTATTTGGCAGCATTGTGCGGCGTCATGTTTGTTGACATCATACAATGCATTCTGGTTGTCATGTAAGCATCTGTCAGACCAAAGATGTTATAATAAGGGATAGTTCACTCGACTGATTTATGGTGCTTTCAAGACAGTAACTGAAAAATACGAGGTCAAATCATGACGTCAGTGAGCAACAGCGCCTCTTCAACCTCAGGAGGCTGAAGAAATTCGGCTTGTCACCAAAAACACTCACAAACTTTTACATATGCACAATCGAGAGCATCCTGTCGGGCTGTATCACCGCCTGGTACGGAAACTGCTTCGCTCACAACCGTAAGGCACTCCAGAGGGTAGTGAGGTCCGCACAACGCATCACCAGGAGTAAACTACCTGCCCTCCATAACACCTACACCACCCGATGTCACAGGAAGGCCAAATAGATCATCAAGGACAACAACCACCCAAGCCACTGCCTGTTCACCCCGCTATCATCCAGAAGGCGAGGTCAGTACAGGTGCATCAAAGCTGGGACCGAGAGACTGAAAGACAGCTTCTATCTCAAGGCCATCAGACTGTTAAACAGCCATCACTAACATTGAGTGGCTGCTGCCAACATACTGACTCAAATCTCTAGCCACTTTAAAAATAAAAAAGTGGATGTAATACATGTATCACTAGCCACTTTAAACGATGCCATTTATATAATGTTTACATATCCTACATTACACATCTCATATGTATATACTGTACTATATACCATCTACTGCATCTTGCCTATGCCGTTCGGCCGTCGCTCCTCCATATATTTATATGTACATACTCTTATTCATTCCTTTACACTTGTGTGTATAAGGTGGTTGTTGTGAAATTGTTAGATTACTTGTTAGATACTACTGCATGGTCGGAACTAGAAGCACAAGCATTTCGCTACACTCGCATTAACATCTGCTAACCATGTGTATGTGACAAATACAATTTGATTTGAAAGAGGCCTGTGTTCCCGAGTTGGAATTCTGAGTTGGATGACCGTTCAAAACTATTTTTCACAATCGGAGCTCGTTTCTTTCCTAGTTCCCAGACCCCCCATTCCAAGGGCTTTAATTTTTATTTTGCGTCTAAATGTCTCCTGTGTTTGCCCTCCATTTATTGATAAAACCGGCATCATAGTAATATTTCCTGCATCATATTCCCCTATGATACCTTCCCCCATTTTTACCCCCATGGATTTGAAAACCCAAATAAATGAAATGAACCCCCCCCCCAGGGACGAAATGGTTTCGTTCCTGTTTAGCTTTCACGCTAAGATTAGGCTAGGCAGTAGGCTTGTATTTGGGGTGATGATCTGTGAGGTGCTAAAAAAAATTTGCTTCGTGATTTGTCAAAAAAACTGTAAACAACTTTTCAAGTCATGTGCTCCGGTTCTTGTATACATTGTAACACCTAAATCAAACATTTGTAATATGCTGAAATGTGACCAAACTAAGTACATATTTTTCAGGCAATGGGCGCAGCCATCTTTTGACTTTGCTGACTTAGCTTAGCTGACACGCATCTCTTATCTAAACAATATTAAACTTCTTCCTGCTCACCAGAGAATTGTGGTACATTGTAAACAAGTCTAGCTGTTAGGACGCTAACTTAAGTTTTGTTTTTTTATCAGCGCAACCTGTTATTTAGACTGGTTTATGGAATGAGTATAGCTGTGGATGTGTTCCATGTGATGTTTGAATGATGAATTGAACTTTTACAATAAAAGGTGAAATTTAGGAATATAGTTGTGAAGACCTTTATTTCCCATCAGTACAAAACATTGTTTAGATACTTTTCAGACAACAATGCTGGAACTTTTTCAATATTTCAAGAATTGCTCTATTGTGTTTTCTGGTGCTTTCTAAAATATATTTTTTCCCCTGTTTATTTTTTCAACTCGATTTGATGCTGCTGCTCTGACTGAAGTGTGGCCTTTTGGGTAGCTAAAAATGTAACTTGATAAAAATGGCTTGTTTTTTTTTCCATTTCAATTTAAAACCCATTCTGATGTTTGAGACTTCTCTTTCCTTCCTTCCTTTTCTTTGTTTGTCCCTCATTGGCTTTCCTCTTTGTGATAACCATGTGATTAACATGTAAAATTCCTCTTTGGCAGACGGTTTAGGCCGCTCATGACTAGGGCTGTTACAGTGACCACACTGGCAGTCACGAGTCATGACGGCAGTCAAATGGCGCTGGAAGAAATGGCAGCCGTTTTACGGGCGCCTAACCAATTGTGCTATTATGTGTTTTTTTTTCACGTTATTTGTAACTTATTTTGTAAATAATGTTTCTGCAACCGTATCTTATGGCAGAAAAGAGCTTCTGGATATCAGGACAGCGATCACTCACCTCGGATTAGACAAAGATTTTTTCAACAACAAGCAAGACGCACATGATATTCTCAAATCACCCGGCAGGGCCGACATCCCAGTTATTCGCAAGAGGAAGCGACGCAGGTACAGGGGGAAAAGAGCCGGGTGCCTGGTCAGGACCCGGAGAAGGCGATTTGGTAAGCTGCCGTTACCGTCAACTCGCCAACGTGCAATCATTGGACAATAAATTAGACGAGGTACGATCACGAATATCCTACCAACGGGACATAAAAAACTGCAACATCCTATGTTTCACGGAATCGTGGCTGAATGACGACATTAATATTCAGCTAGCGGGATATACGCTGCACCGGCAAGATAGAACAGCACACATCGGTGGTCTGTGCATATTTGTGAACAACAGCTGGTGCACGAAATCTAAGGAGGTCTATAGATTTTGCTCGCCTGAATTAGAGAATATTGTGATAAATTGCAGGCCACACTACTTGTAAACTTTGTTTAAACTCCACTGTCTTTATTTCTAAATGTTGTCTATCACTAGCAGCACCATATGTACAACTCTGAGTATGTGTAAATGCACTTGGTGAATAAAGGTGATTCTGATTCTGATAAGAACAAAAACATAGACAATGTTTTTTAGTGATTCCTTTTTTTCTACTCACCCTTCACATGGTTGTTGTTGTGTTATGTATATGTGTCATTGCTGTTCCACCTACTGCTTCGCTGAAGTGGTGTAAACAGGAAGAGAGGGATTTCATATGAAACAGTCATCAGGGAGATGGACCAGAGGATCAAACAGTCAAGAGTCACTCAAAACAAAGATTAAGGGGTATTATTTACCATAATTGTCTATCCACATCTCTGGCTTTGAAAAATAAGCTTTTATGATAAAAGAACAGTGAATCTACCTTCTGCTATGAACATCAGAACCAACCTGCCTTTAAATGCTCCAGTAGTCATCACAATGCATTACAGACGATTCTGTATAGGAAATTAATGAGTAGAGGATCATTATCTTCACTTAAAGGCTAGTTATTGCCCTATTATTTTCTAATCGAACACTTTTAACTCTGCTGTGTCCTCCTCTACTCCTCCTCAGCTGAAAGAGGGATCATTCTGTCTGTACATTAGAGAGCGAGAGAGAGAGAGAGAGAGAGAGAGAGGAGGTTGATGGAATGGTGGAGAGCAAGGAGGAAGAATTCTATTCAGATTGATATCAATGGCATTCTGCTTGTTTATATTCACATGATGTGCTGTACACAAGGGGGATGTTGATGCCATCGTGTTTTGGATGTATTGTGTCGTGCACAATAGATCCTACCTTTTGCTGCTACTGTACTGCCACCTTCCATTAAAGCAGATAAATAAGATAAAGATAAATTGCTAACAGCGGGGACTTGTATCTGTCAAAAAGGCCTTTAGCATAATATTGAAAGGTTAAATGGTTAGATACAGTGGGGCAAAAAAGTATTTAGTCAGCCACCAATTGTGCAAGTTCTCTCACTTAAAAAGATGAGAGAGGCCTGTAATTTTCATCATAGGTACACTTCAACTATGACAGACAAAATGAGGAAAAAAAATCCAGAAAATCACATTGTAGGATTTTTAATGAATTTATTTGCAAATTATGGTGGAAAATAAGTATTTGGTCACATACAAACAAGCAAGATTTCTGGCTCTCACAGACCTGTAACTTCTTCTTTAAGAGACTCCTCTGTCCTCCACTCATTACCTGTATTAATGGCACCTGTTTGAACTTGTTATCAGTATAAAAGACACCTGTCCACAACCTCAAACAGTCACACTCCAAACTCCACTATGGCCAAGACCAAAGAGCTGTCAAAGGACACCAGAAACAAAATTGTAGACCTGCACCAGGTTGGGAAGACTGAATCTGCAATAGGTAAGCAGCTTGGTTTGAAGAAATCAACTGTGGGAGCAATTATTAGGAAATGGAAGACATACAAGACCACTGATAATCTTCCTCGATCTGGGGCTCCACGCAAGATCTCACCCGTGGGGTCAAAATGATCACAAGAACGGTGAGCAAAAATCCCAGAACCACACGGGGACCTAGTGAATGACCTGCAGAGAGCTGGGACCAAAGTAACAAAGCCTACCATCAGTAACACACTACGCCGCCAGGGACTCAAATACTGCAGTGCCAGACGTGTCCCCCTGCTTAAGCCAGTACATGTTCAGGCCCGTCTGAAGTTTGCTAGAGAGCATTTGGATGATCCAGATGAGGATTGGGAGAATGTCATATGGTCAGATGAAACCAAAATATAACTTTTTGGTAAAAACTCAACTCGTCGTGTTTGGAGGACAAATAATGCTGAGTTGCATCCAAAGAACACCATACCTACTGTGAAGCATGGGGGTGGAAACATCATGCTTTGGGGCTGTTTTTCTGCAAAGGGACCAGGACGACTGATCCGTGTAAAGGAAAGAATGAATGGGGCCATGTATCGTGAGATTTTGAGTGAAAACCTCCTTCCATCAGCAAGGGCATTGAAGATGAAACATGGCTGGGTCTTTCAGCATGACAATGATCCCAAACACACCGCCGGGCAACGAAGGAGTGGCTTCGTAGAAGCATTTCAAGGTCCTGGAGTGGCCTAGCCAGTCTCCAGATCTCAACCCCATAGAAAATCTTTGGAGGGAGTTGAAAGTCCGTGTTGCCCAGCGACAGCCCCAAAACATCACTGCTCTAGAGGAGATCTGCATGGAGGAATGGGCCAAAATACCAGCAACAGTGTGTGAAAACCTTGTGAAGACTTACAGAAAACGTTTGACCTCTGTCATTGCCAACAAAGGGTATATAACAAAGTATTGAGATAAACTTTTGTTATTGACCAAATACTTATTTTCCACCATAATTTGCAAATAAATTCATAAAAAATCCTACAATGTGATTTTCTGGATTTTTTTCCCTCATTTTGTCTGTCATAGTTGAAGTGTACCTATGATGAAAATTACAGGCCTCTCTCATCTTTTTAAGTGAGAGAACTTGCACAATTGGTGGCTGACTAAATACTTTTTTTCCCCACTGTATTAGCAACCTCATGGAATGGAATTGAAGAGGTGACGTTGTGCGTACATGCTTTTGTCCTTGCTTCTCTCTTATCCATCTCTCCCTCCTTCCCTTCCCCACACATCCTCTCCTCCCCTGTTTTACCTCTCTCCCTATTTAATAAGAATCTCTCCATTCACTGCCAACAAATGTATGAGTTCCTAATACTGCACGGCCTGGACCGCCCCCACAGAGCGCAGACTGTTTACCTAAAGTAAATGTTAATACCTGTGTGCTTCATTCACCTGTTCCCCGTCGGTGTGTGTTTTTAAAAGGACATTGAGATCTGGGCTTGGATGGGAGCTGAATGCCCATGAACAATAAGGTGTGATTAGGCACCAGCTGGTAGATGGGCGTGGAGGGTTTGTGTGGATAGACGAGGACCAGACATCAGAGGCCATCTATCCCATCACACCTCTAACAAGAAAGGCTAATGAACCAATACATTCGGACCGGGGGATGGACTGGACAGTAATGGTAGTGTGACAATGATCCTGATTTATCTATAAAGTGGGGAAAAATATTTCTCTGTGTGTGTGTTTCATTTAGACTTTTTCCACATTTTGTTACATTACAGCCTTATTCTAAAATGTATTAAATAAAACAATTTCCTCATCAATCTACACACAATATCTTATAATGACAAAGCGAACACCGGTTTAGACATTTTTGCACATTTATTAAAATAAAAAACAGAAATACCTGCCAAGGTACTGAGTAAAGGGTCTAAATACTTATGTAAATGTAATATTCCAGTTTTGTAATTGTAAACATTTTTAAAAAGTGTGTATAGATTGATGAGGGGGAAAAAAACGATTTCATCCATTTTAGAATAAGGCTGTAACGTAACAAAACGTGGAAAAAGTCAAGGGGTCTGAATACTTTCTGAATGCACTGTATGTCTATGGTTGCATTTGCCTATAACAGTAACTTCCATGAAGTGTAACTGCAGTACTGCTTGTGATAAAGCGCCATCCCTAACACTAACACCACCACCAACAGCAAATAGAATATCATCAACAATGATACTCTAGTCGGCAGAGAAATCCCTCTAAGAACATTTCCCCCCAAGGCACTGTCCTGAATTTCAGGGCAAATCATCAACCAGGGCCTTGGAGCTGGGACCAGCGCCCATGGGCATCTTCCTCCTAAATATTTAAACAAAGAAATTGGTCCAAAATAACAACAACAATACATATAGCAAAACGTTTTGCTTTGGGCTATAAAAGTTTTAGAAATTAAAAACACCACAGAGTAATGAACGTAAGGAATTTATATATGTGAATTAGTATGTGGGCAGAGTAACAAAGGTGATCCAAAAAGTAAGGGTTTTCTGTAACACGGGCTTCTTGTGTCTCTGTGAGATAGCTGAAGGATTATTAATTGAGTTTCTACTCTGAGGTAATAGGGGTTTCACCTACGTACATACTCTGATCCTCAAGATATGTATCTCTTGATCCTGCTCATCCCAGGGCCTCATGAACACACAGAGCTTTAATTGGGCAAACAACCTCCAATTTTATCCATTGAACTAAGAAAGTGGGGTCCTTGTGGTCCTTCAAAAAGACTATGCCAATTAAATAGAAATAAGGAATCCTCATATAGAATGTGGCCATCTCATAAACGTGTACACTGCTCATGTAAACATGCGCACGTCTTCTGTCTCCTGCCTCTGAGCACTGACAAATTGGTCTGGATGGAAATACCTGCAGATCCATACACTGTATTATATTATAGCACTGCAGGTAATTAGTCTTGTTCTTCACTGATTGGTTACATGGGTATGTGTCCTGGCTCATCTTGGTTCCGTGGTTAAAATCTTGTAGGTTGTTTTAATAAACTCAGATGAAATGAGCAACATGAGGAACATAAGTGTTATTGTTGATCTTTGAAGTGATACTCTATAGCTCAGTTGGTAGAGCATAACATTTGCAATGCCAGGATAGTGGGTTTGATTCCTGGGACTACCCATATGTGAAATGTATGCACACGTGACTATACATTACTTTGGATAGAAGTGCCTGCTAAAGTGTCAAGCCTACGTCCATGGAATGATGTTGTTTTTTACAAAAACTCCTGGTAGTAGGATTTCTTACTATGAATTTTCATGTCATTCCATTGTATTCAAGCCTTTACACTATATTTTGAAAAAGCATTACCTGAATACTGTCTCTCTCTCTCTGGGGAGGTTGGGGCACACATGTTAAGATTGAACTAACCTGTCTTTAATCATTGACAGTCAAGATAAAAACGGTATATAGCTGCCAATCCTATGTGGTGATGTCCTCAGAAATAATTGAAGGGAATATAATATCATATTAGAGATGAAAAACAGGAAGAGAGGGATGATGAGATGGGAATAAGAGAGAATGGGAGTTTGTAAAGGAGAGGGATAGAGGGAGAGCTCTGAAACAAACAGACCGGGTAACCCACGATGTGTGTGTGTTTGTGCCTATATGCTTGTGTGTTGTCTGTCTGACCATAGCACCACTGTGTGAGGCAAGGGAATTGGGAATTGGGATCAAAACGGGACCTTTAAAGCCCAACATTGGGGAGTGTGGGTTATAAACTATACATTACAGCTGTTACCATTCAGAATCAGAAGTCTCCATGCTCATAGCAAATCTCTCTCTCTCGATTGCTTTTTTTCTCTCTCTCTCCCTTTCTCAATTCAATTCAAAGGGCAAGGGAAACATATGTTTACATTGCCAAAGCAAGTGAAATATATAGTAAACAAAAGTAAAATAAACAATCAAAATTGAACAATAAACATTACACTCACAAACATTTCTAAGGAATAGAGTTATTTCAAATCTCAGATAATGGTTATGTACAGTGTTGTAACAATGTGAAAACAGTTAAAGTACAAAAGGGAAAATAAATAAACATACACATGGGTTGTATTTACAATGGTGTTTCTACTTCACTGGTTGCCCTTTTCTTGTGGCAAAATGTCACAAATATCTCTGCACACTGTGGTATTTCACCTAACAGTTATGGAAGTTTACCAAAATTTGGTTTTCAAATTCTTTGTGGGTCTGTGTAGTCTGAGATAAATATGTGTCTCTAATATGGTCACACATTTGGCAGGATTTCCACGTCATTTTGTGGGCAGTGTGCACATAGACTATCTTCTCTTGAGAGCCAGTTCTGCCTTCGGCAACCTTTCTCAATAGCAAGGCTATGCTCGCTGAGTTTATACATAGTCAAAGCTTTCCTTAATTTTGGGTCAATCACAGTGGTCAGGTATTTTACCACTGTGTACTCTCTGATTAGGGCCGAAACCATCCGCGTAAGAGACAAAGTGGCCTTCGGAGATCATAAGGTTGCCAGTCTCGTCCAGCTTAATGATGGCTCCAGCGTTGGCCTGCACCTCTTCCTTGAAGGCCTGATGTTTCTGGAGCTTGCCCTGTGGGGGGAGAGGAGGCATGTTAGCATGGCACAAAGACTACAGTGGACAGGACAGATATACCTGGCAAAGGGTCACGAATGATAATGTACTGATTATTCTATGTGAGTTTTATGGCCTTGCGGTTCCAGTTGAAGAAGAAGTAAGAATGCGAGAGATAGATAGAGATAGGAAGAAAGAGAGAGATATAGTTGAGAGATAGAGTTTGTGTGACAATAAAATGGAATCAGGACGTTACCCTTCATTTTGTCAAAGCCCAGGTTACAGTACAACACCACCCAAATTCCAATAGCCTAAAATGACAACTGGACAGTCTGATCCTAAATCTACCTGGAGCTGTTGAAACGCATCCTTGTGCACTAAAACCCATGATGTGCGATAGGTAGGTACTGTTATGCCGTATGCTGACAGACATACGGACAAGGCAGACTGACCTGGAGGTTGGTATGGTCCTTGTAGTTCTCATCAGAGGCGATCTGCAGCTTCTCCTGTATCCACTTCTCCAGCTTGTCAGCATCGCGGCGGAAGAACTGGAAGCGGTACAAGTTCTCCAGCTTCTGCCGTCGCACGCCCGACAGCTCCTTGAGGCGCCAGTAGCAGTCCAACACCTGCTGCCGGTGCTCCTGGATGTCATCAGCAGACTCCAGCACTTTCACCCCACTGGTATCCATTCTCTGACGACAGAGAAATACAATGGGGGAGGTAATCATTAACACTTCTTACCATTTACAACAAAACAATTCTGCTTTCTAGTTCTCTCTCTCTCTCTCTCTCTGTCTCTTTCTTTCTACTGTATATCTGTCTCTCTTTACTCTCTCTATATATATACAGTATATATATATATATATATATATATATATATATCTCTTTTACTGTATCTCTCTAAACTGTGTATCACTCTCTTTATCTCTCAACTATATCTCTCTTTCTTCCTCTCTATCTATCTCTCGCAAATTCTTACTTCTTCTTCAACTGCTATTACCAGACACCCCCCACTGCTGTCTTTCTAAAGAAAAGAGGGATCAGAGGAGAGTATTAATGGATTCATGTGCTTTTATTCAAAGCCATTAGATGAGCGAAGGCCCAATCTTAATCTCAACTCACAAAAGGGGTTGTCTGAAAGGTCCCTGAAGCTCTGGTTGTCATTGTAATATGTAATCATATATTTCTTAACTTGAAGCAGGAAAATAAAAACTGTCTCCATCTCAAAAAACAAGTTGTTATTTACTCCTGTTTACAATATACATTGAAACCAAGCCTATATGGTGCTAAAATCAAATAAAATCAAATAAAATGTTAATGGTCACATACACATGGTTAGCAGATTTTAATGCGAGTGTAGCGAAATGCTTGTGGTTCTTGTTTTGACAGTGCAGTAATATCTAACAGTCTGCCATGAAATACTTATCTCTAGGCTTTCTGACATTGGTATCACTGGCTCTGCTCTTTCTTGGCTCATCTCCTACATTAGCGATGGCTCATCTCCTACATTAGTATTATATCACTATACAAGGGTTTAGATCTGCCACTGCTTCACTTACACAGGGTGTCCCTCAAGGTTCGGTTCTTGGCCCACTATTATTCATCATCTACATATATCCACTCGGTGATATCATACGCAGGCACGGACTTCAGTTCCATTGCTATGCTGATGATATTCAAATCTACCTCACCACCAGCTCTGATAGGTTATCTTTGCCTGACTCACTCACTGAATGTATCAGGGACATCAAGAAATGGATGTCCCTGAATTTCCTTAAACTGAATGATAATAAAACTGAGATATTATTGATTGGTCCTGCTGCCTCAGCCAAAAGGATTGATCAGTCCTTTGATGTTGATGGAATCCACGTTAAGCCTTCGTCATTGATTCGTAACCTTGGTGTCTTATTCGATTCAACTCTATCTTTCGGCTCTCACATTTCTTCTCTTGTTAAAAACTCTTTTTCCATCTTCGTAATATTGCTCGTCTCCGATCTTCTCTCACTTTAGCTGATGCTGAAACTCTAATTCATGCATTAATCACTTCACGCTTGGACTATTGCAATGCCTTACTTCTTGGTCTTCCCAAAAACTTATTGCAAGATTACAGTATGTTCAAAACTCAGCAGCAAGAGTTCTCACCTCCACTAGGCGCTCTGCTCACATCACTCCTCTGCTTCATGACCTTCACTGGCTACCTGTGGCATCACGTATCCACTTTAAGGTATTGCTTCTAACTTTTAAAGCATTAAATGGTCTTGCTCCCAATATCTCTCTGACTTACTCTATCCTTACCGCCCTGCTCGGTCCCTTAGATCAGCTGAACTTGGTTTGTTGACCGTCCCTCGTTTCCGGTTGTCCACTGTAGGTGGGAGGTCATTTGGTGTTAATGCTCCTAAATTATGGAATTCACTACCTCTTACACTACGCAATACCTCATCCGTGAGTGCATTCAAGATCCAGTTGAAAACATATCTGTTTGACATGCATTTTGGGTAGTGTGTATCCTATGTGACTGCGATGTATGTGTGTGTGTTCTGAATGTATTGTAATGTGCAATGTAAAGCGACCTTGAGCTATGGAAAGGCGCTATATAAATAAAACTTCTTCTTCTTCTTCTTCTAACAAGTAATCTAACAATTCCCCAACAACTACCTACTACACACAAATCTAAAGCGAGCGGTGAATGAGAATATGTACATATAAATATCTGGATGAAAGATGGCCGACTGGAATAGGCAAGGTGCAATAGAAGGTATAAAATACAGTATATACAGTTGAAGTCTGAAGTTTGGGAAATGCTTAACACCCCGGCCATCCTACAATCTAAGCTTGATGCCCTCAATCTCACACAAATCATCAATTAACCTACCAGGAACAACCCCAAATCCGTAAACACGGGCACCCTCATAGATATCATCCTAACCATCCTGCCCTCCAAATACACCTCTGCTGTCTTCAACCAGGATCTCAGCAATCACTGCCTCATTGCCTGCATCCGTAATGGGTCTGCGGTCAAATGACCACCCCTCATCACTGTCAAACGCTCCCTAAAACACTTCAGCGAGCAGGCCTTTCTAATCGACCTGGCCCGGGTATCCTGGAAGGATATTGACCTCATTCCGTCAGTAGAGGATGCCTGGTTATTCTTTAAAAATGCTTTCCTCACCATCTTAAATAAGCATGCCCCATTCAAAAAATGTAGAACCAGGAACAGATATAGCCCTTGGTTCACTCCAGACCTGACTGCCCTTGACCAGCACAAACACAACCTGTGGCATACTGCATTAGCATCGAATAGTCCCCGCGATATGCAGCTTTTCAGGGAAGTTAGGAACCAATATACACAGGCAGTTAGGAAAGCAAAGGCTACCTTTTTTCAAACAGAAATTTGCATCCTGTAGCACAAACTCCAAAAAGTTCTGGGACACTGTCAAGTCCATGGAGAATAAGAGAAACTCCTCCCAGCTGCCCACTGCACTGTGACTAGGAAACACTGTCACCATTGATAAATCTGAGATAATTGAGAATTTCAATAAGCATTTTTCTACAGCTGGCCATGCTTTCCACCTGGCTACCCCCACCCAGGTCAACAGCCCTGCACCCCCCACAGCAACTTGCCCAAGCCTCCCCCATTTCTCCTTCACCCAAATCCAGGTAGCTGATGTTCTGAAAGAGGTGCAAAATCTGGACTCCTACAAATCAGCAGGGCTAGACAATCTGGACCCTCTCTTTCTAAAATTATCCGCCGAAATTGTTGCAACCCCTATTACTAGCCTGTTCAACCTCTCTTTCGTATCGTCTGAGATCTCCAAAGATTGTAAAGCTGCTGTGGTCATCCCCCTCTTCAAAGGGGGAGACACTCTAAACCCAAACTGCTACAGACCTATATCTATCCTACCCTGCCTTTCTAAGGTCTTTGAAAGCCAAGTTAACAAACAGATCACCGACCATTTCGAATCCCACCGTATCTTCTCCACAATCTGGTTTCCGAGCTGGTCATGGGTGCACCTCAGCCACGCTCAAGGTCCTAAACGATATCATAACCGCCATCGACAAGAGACAATACTGTGCAGCTGTATTCATCGACCTGGCCAAGGCTTTCAACTCTGTCAATCACCACATTCTTATCGGCAGACTCAACTGCCTTGGTTTCTCAAATGCCTGCCTCGCCTGGTTCACCAACTACTTCTCAGACAGAGTTCAGTGTGTCAAATCGGAGGGCCTGTTGTCCGGACCTCTGCCAGTCTCTACGGGGGTGCCACAGGGTTCAATTCTCTGGCCGACTCTTTCCTCTGTATACATCAATGATGTCGCTCTTGCTGCTGGTGATTCTCTGATCCACCTCTACGCAGACGACACCATTCTGTATACTTCTGCCCTTTCTTTGGACACTGTGTTAACTTCTTAGGGAGCGGCAGGTGAGGTGACGGTTTTGGAGAGTCTGGCGTGCCCAAAGCAAAATGCCTGCCACTCAGGCTCAGAAAATAGGATATGCACATAATTAGTACTATTGGATAGGAAGCACTCTGAAGTTTCTAAAAGTGTTAACATAATGTCTGTGAGTATAACAGAACTCATTTAGCAGGCAAAAACCCGAGAACCACCAGTTTCTGGTGACCTTTGGCTCTGTTAGACACAGTGTTAGTGTTTTGTGTGAACCGCAATGGTTTATGAATTTATGCTAATGCAGAAATATTGGAGGTGCTATTCTCAAACAATCAAATGTTGTGCTTTCGCCGTAAAGCCTTTTTGAAATCTAACAACGCTGTGATATTGCCAAGAAGCAGAGCTAGCGCCCCACTGCTCCCTAAGTAATTAACTAACCTCCAGACAATGCCATACAACTCTCCTTCCGTGGCCTCCAACTGCTCTTAAATGCAAGTATAACTAAATGCATGCTCTTCAACCGATCGCTGCCCACACCTGCACACCCATCCAGCATCACTACTCTGGACGGTTCTGACTTAGAATATGTGGACTACAAATAAATAGGTGTCTGGTTAGACTGTAAACTCTCCTTCCAGACTCACATTATGCATCTACAATCCAAAATTAAATCTAGAATCGGCTTCCTATTTCGCAACAAAGCATCCTTCACTCATGCTGCCAAACATACCCTCGTAATACTGACCATCCGACCTATCCATGACTTCGGCGATGTCATTTACAAAATAGCCTCCAACACTCAGCAAATTGGATGCAGTCTATCACAGTGCCAGCCGTTTTGTCACCAAAGCTCCATATACTACCCATCACTGCGACCTGTATGCTCTCGTTGGCTGGTCCTTGCTACAGATTCGTCGCCAAACCCACTGGCTCCAGGTCATCCATAAGTCTTTGCTAGGTAAAGCCCCGCCTTATCTCAGCTCACTGGTCACCATAACAGCACCCACCCGTAGCATGCGCTCCAGCAGGTTTATTTCACTGGTCACCCCCAAAGCCAATTCTTCCTTCGGCCGCCTTTCCTTCCAGTTCTCTGCTGCCAATGACTGGAACAAACTGCAAAAATCACTGAAGCTGGAGACTCATATCTCCCTCACTAGATTTAAGCACCAGCTGTCAGAGCAGCTCACAGATCACTGCACCTGTACCTGTTATAGATTTTATGGTTATGACTAAATGTTTGTACATCTAAGAACATCCCATTCTGAAAATGTATGCAATAGAGAGGGATACAAGACAAATGACAGTCCAATTAATATGTGTGTGTGTCTAGATATTAACTTGGTGTGCAGAAGTATGACTTCATTTTGGGGGTGTCTGTGTGAACAAAGGGTTCTTTGATTCTACCAGACACATGCGAGAGGACTGTCCTTGAGAAGAACGTCCCAACACCTCCCAAGTTTGACTTATTTGCAAAGATTGTGATAAGGCTGTGGGAAGAGACTATGTTCTTGGAGAGGGTGGGGGGAGAGGTGGGAATCTTGCATCGCTGTATTTCAACATTGTACCATATAAAAGACTGTGTAAACCTTTTAGAGCTCAGAGCTCTCCCATGAATAAATAATCTACATTTGACCATTATAGATTGGGCCTCTGTTTGTCTCATTTCAACCAGTATCTTACAAATACTGGGTAACAGACAGAGTTTGTTTAATTGAAGTTCAGTTTATGAACATTGAGAACGAAATTTCTATAACACTACCTCATCCCCATAATGTTATTATTATTATTTTTGCCTCTTTGCACCCCATCTCTACTCGCACACTCATATTCTGCAGTGTTTAATTGCTATATTGTAATTATTTCGCCACTATGGCCTATTTATTGCCTTACCTCCCTTATCCTACCTCATTTGCACACACTGTATGTATACTTTTTCTATTGTATTATTGACTGTATGTTTGTTTATTCCATGTGTAACTATATGTTGTTGTTTGTGTCGCACTGCTTTGCTTTATCTTGGCCAGGTCGCAGCTGTAAATGAGAACCTGTTCTCAACTAGCCTACCTAGTTCATTAAAGGTGAAATAAAACAAATAAAAAAATAAACAGAGCTGGAGTCAAGTTTGTAGGTCTCCTTGCTCGCAAAGGCTTTTTCAGTTCTTCCCACAAATGTTCTATAGGATTAAGGTCAGGGATTTGTGATGGCCACTCCAACACCTTGACTTTGTTGTCCCTAAGCCATTTTGCCACAACTTTGGAAGTATGATTGGGGTCATTGTCCATTTGGAAGACCCATTTGCGACCAAGCTTTAACTTCCTGACTAATGTCTTGAGATGTTGCTTCAATATATCCACATAATTTTCCTTCCTCATGATACCATCTCTTTTGTGAAGTGCACCAGTCCCTCCTGCAGCAATATACCCCCACAACATGATGCTCCCACCCCCCTGCTTCACGGTTGGGATGGTGTTCTTTGGCTTGCAAGCCTCCCCCTTTTCCTCCAAACATAATGATGGTCATTATGGCCAAACAGTTCTATTTTTTTTCATCAGACCAGAAGACATTTCTCCAAAAAGTATTATCTTTGTCCCCATGTGCAGTTGCAAACCGTAGTCTGGCTTTTTGATGGCGGTTTTAGAGTAGTGTCTTCTTCCTAGCCGAGTGGCCTTTCGGGTTATGTCGATATTGGTCTTGTTTTACTGTGGACATAGATACTTTTGTACCTGTTTCCTTGTACATTTTAAAATCTTGTTGTTCTGTTATAATCTGCACCCGGCACCACCAGAAGAGGACTGGCCACCCCTCGCAGCCTGGTTCCTCTCTAGGTTTCTTCCTAGGTTTTGGCATTTCTAGGGAGTTTTTTGATTTGAATGTCATCGATATACACCACTACACCCTGCCCGTGCAGGTCCTGGAAAATCTCGTCAACAAAGGCCTGGAAGACTGATAGAGCATTCATCAACCCGTACGTCATGACGAGGTACTCATAGTACCCTGAGGTGGTACTAAATGTCGTCTTCCACTAGTCCCCCTCCCGGCTACACACCAGATTGTAAGCGCTCCTGAGATCCAATTTTGTGAAGAAGCGCACCCCGAGCATTGACTCGATCGCACTGGCTATGAGAGGCAGCGGGTAGCTGTACCTCACAGTGATCTGATTGATACCCCGATAGTCAATACACGGGCGCAGACCTCCATCCTTCTTCACAAAAAAGAAACTCGAGGAGGCAGGTGAAGTGGAGGGCCGAATGTATCCCTGCCCCAGGGATTCTGAGACATATGTTTCCATAGCCGCCGTCTCCTCCTGGGACAGAGGATACATGTGACTCCTGGGAAGTGCTGCGTCTACCAGGAGATTTATCGCACAATCCCCCCATCGATGGGGTGGTAATGTAGTCGCCCTCTTCTTACGAGAGAGCCAAATCGGCATATTCTGAGGGGATGCACACGGTGGAGACCTGGTCTGGACTTTCCACTGTAGTCGCACTGATGGAAACCCCTACACCTCCCTGAGCACTTTTGGGACCACCCCTTGAGAGCCCTCATGTTGCCACGAAATAGTGGGGTCATGTCAGGCCAACCAGAGTAGGCCCAACACCACGGGAAACTCAGGAGAATCAATAAGGAAGAGACTGATTCTCTCCCTGTGACCCCCCTGCGTAACCATGCCTAGTGGAGCGGTGGCCTCCCTAATCAGCCCTGACCCTAATGGTCGACTATCTAGGGCATGCACAGGCAAGGGTATATCCACAGGAACAACGGGGATCCCTAAACTATGGGCAAATGAACGGTCAATAAAATTCCCAGCTGCACTTGAATCTATAAGCGCCTTATGCTGGGAATGCGGGGAAAACTCAGGAAATGTAATAAACACACACATGTGGGCTCTGGGTGAGCCTGGTGCCTACTCACCTGTGGTGACACGATAGTGCCCTGCCTGCTGCCTCAACTCCCTGAGGAACCCCCCCAGCACCGACCAGCAGTGTGCCCTCTGCGGCCACAGATGGTGCAGGGAATGGCCCCTCCTCCGGTCGCCCTAAGTGCGGCACCTCCCAGCTCCATGGGCGTCGGAGCGGAGGTGCTGGGGGATGGGACTGACAGGCCCTGATCCGGAAGTCCACGGGTAGCCAGCAGGTTGTCCAACTGGATGGACAGGTCCACCAGCTGGTCCAACGTGAGGGTGGTGTCTCGGCACGCCAACTCCCGATGGACGTCCTCGCGCAGACTGCACCGGTTGTGACTGTGGGACCAGCTGTCGTGGGGCTGGTGGATGCGCTGGCAGACCTCCTCTCTCCCATCTATCCATCGTCTGCAGCACGCGATCCATGGCGGTGCCCAGACGTTGCAACATGGTCGCGTGCTGTGGACGCGCTCCTCTACTGCCACAGGGAGGGCGTCTGTTCCTGCTGACTCCATTCATCTGGGTGAGTGATTCTGTGATGCGATTGTGTGTAGCTGGTTTAGAGGAGTCACGCGCAGGACAGCAGATATGAGTAATATAGCAATTTACTGAAATATAAAAAATACACATCAAATATTGCCAAGCCCACAATCACGGACCGCAAAACAATCACTCACAAACAAACATGGAGGAACAGAGGGTTAAATAATGAACAAGTAATTGTGGGATTGAAACCAGGTGTGTATAACAAGGACAAAACCAATGGAAAATGAAAAATGGATTAGCGATGGCTAGAAAACCGGTGACGTCGACCGCCGCCCGAACAAGGAGAGGGACCGACCTCGGCGGAAGTCGTGACAATAGGGTTGGTTATACATGCTGTACTTACTGAATTATGAAGCCATGAACATGGATAGTCAATACTTGACCTTTGTAACCACATCCCTCAAATCTCTCTATGTTTATTAAACCAAGCTGATGCATGTAGGCTGTACATGTACATAGACAAATAATACAATTTCTCTAGTGAATCATGCTTGCTCAATGACAACAAAACTCTAGAGCACTGATGATGATGCATATGGCAGTACTGACCATCACTCATGACATTTGTGATCACATCCCTCAAATCCCTCTGTGTTGGGTATCCATTAGGGCTGCCAGATACATATGCACAGGCAGTACATATACATGTGTGTAGAGACGAACACCATCCGTACATTAATGACAAATCATTATTATTGACCCTGTGTTTCATTATACCTCTGTAACCAATAATTAGATCCGTAACCTACGTTATCAAATCTGTCAAAATCCATGTCCAGATGCATGCAGGACGACACGTCGACAAATAGCCCCATCTTTCAACTGATCATTATTCCCCTGTGTGTTTGGCTTTGTGTTTGGCTCTGTTGTTAAACCAAACCATGGCTACCAAGGCTGAGGGGAGTGAGAATGTCATCTAATTCAATAACCCTACTGCACAAACACTCCTCCTCTCCTCACCTTTAGCCCCAGGCAATATAAAACCACCAGATGATTTCACCTGATTTCATAACACCACGGTCGATAATGTGCCGTCGATGGCTCTGAAGGACCAGATGTCTGATGGGAAATAAACATGATTCGGCCGTTTTACCTGCTCCTCTGTCTGCACCTTCCCTCGCTCTCATAACACACAGACAATAATGACCTGTATTCAGCTGTCAGAAGACCAGCAGTTACAGACAATGGCTTCCGTACAGAGAGGGGACCCACTGGGCACAAACTGGTTGAATCAACGTTGTTTCAACTTAGTTTGTCAACATATTGTTATGTGGAAAATACCTCTCAGCATGGATTTGAAAGAAGTAACATTTCAACCACGGGATTATGTCATCATGGTAACCAATTTTCAACATAGACAAACGTTGAATTTGTACCTTTGAAACAATGTCAGATATTCAACGTCATATCCTCTATTAGAAAAAAATCGATAGGCTGGGCAGCACATCCTACTGGGGAGTTGATCTATCAGCTATCCATTTGGTCTCCCATTCAGGGTTTTAACCAAAGCCCTGCTTACCTTTGATATTTGTCATTGATTACTACCAATGTGCTATTGTGTGAGAGCTCTTAATACCGAACTAGATTCACTGTTGCTATTGAAGTCAATAGAAAGGATAGGTTTAACTACTTACGGAGTGTTGGGGCGCTCCCAACACTACCCGGTGAAATGCAAGGCGCCAAATTCAAAATCCAAAAGTTGAATTATTAAACATTCATCAATATACAAGTGTTGCATAGTCATCAAAAGCTCTGCTTCTTGGCAATATCACAGCGTCGTCAGATTTCAAAAAGGCTTTACGGCGAAAGCACAACATTTGATTGTTTGAGGGTAGCACCTCCAATATTTCTGCATTAGCATAAATTCATAAACCATCGCGGTTCACACAAAACACATTTCACAGCGAAAACAAATCCCTTACCTTTTGAAGAACTTCCGCTGAGGGCTTCCCAAGTGTCCAACGAAGACATTCAATAGTTCTTTTGTTAGAAAAAGTCATTTATTATATCCATAAATCTCCATTTGGTTGGCGCGTTATGTTCAGAAAATCCAACGTCGAATTGCCCATTGAAACGTGAAGAGAACGCATTCAAATATACCTAAAAACTTTTCCTAAACAAAACAAATACCAGTTAAAATGCATCCTTAGCTATCCTTTTATGAATATTAGCGATAATATTTCACTCGGATGGTCACCTATACCTTATATAAGTAAAATAAAGTGGAGCGCGCCAGCCAGACTCGCGCCCGAGAAAACTTGTTGACATTTCAGGTCCCCATGCCATTTCCTGTACCTATTCGTTCTGCTTACTCCAATCTCCCTGACTCTTTGTTTATAGACTGCTGACATCTAGTGGAAGCCATAGGTACTGCCGTCTCAGTCCTGGTAACAAATAGATTCAATAGGTAATGTGTCTAACAGAGCCAAAGGTCACCAGAAACTGATTTCCGGATGGTTTTCTCAGGTTTTTGCCTGCTAAATGAGTTCTGTTATACACAGACATTATGTTAACACCTTTAGAAACTAACATTATGTTAACACCTTCAGAGTGTTTCCTATCCAATAGTACTAATTATGTGCATATCCTATTTTCTGAGCCTGAGTCACAGGCATTTTGCTTTGGGCACACCAGACTCTCCAAAACCGTCGCCTCGCCTGCCGCTCCCTAAGAAGTTAACCAAATACATTTAAACTCAGTTTATCACAACTCCTGACATTTAATCCTAGTAAAAATCTCCTGTCTTAGGTTAATTAGGAACACCACTTTATTTTAAGAATGTGAAATGTAAGAATAATAGTAGAGAGGGTGAATTTTGGCCCATTCCTCCTGACAGTGCTGGTGTAACTGAGTCAGGTTGTAAGCCTCCTCCTTACATGCTTTTTCAGTTCTGCCAACAAATGTTCTATAGGATTGAGGTCAGGGCTTTGTGATGACCACTCCAATACCTTAAATTTGTTGTCCTTAAGCTATTTTCCCACAACTTTGGAAGAATGCTTGGGGTCATTGTCCTTTGGAAGACCCATTTGCAACCAAGAATTAACTACTTGACTGATGTTGTCGGCGCTTCGCGTTCTTAGGAAACTATGCAGTATTTTTTTATGTATTATTTCTTACACTGTTACCCCAGGAAATCGTATGTTTTATAGCATACAGCCGGGAGGAACTATTGGATACAAGAACAACGTCAACTTACCTAGCAAAGACTTATAGATGACCTGGAGCCAGTGGGTTTGGTGAGGAATATGAAGCAAGGGCCAGCCAACGAGAGCATACTGTTACGAGCCAGCTGGGGATCAAACACAGGTCCCCGATGGAGGCGTGTGTCCTTGATGTTGACCACTCCACTACTGGAGGAGGTTGAGCCCAAGTGCAGAGGAATAGAAAACAATGAGATCTCAAAAGTCTGGGTTTTATCTTTGGCTCTTTACTTCAGAGAAAAAAGGCAAAACTTAGCAACAGTCTTAGGCAACACTTTAAATGATTGTGTCCCAGGGTAACTTAAACAACTCCGCTTGGGAGGCAATACAAAAAGGTAATCCAAAACAGAGAGAAATCTCTCAACATGAGTCCAGAAACATCTTTCCAAAAGTCCACAAAAGGAAACAAAAAAAACATAGAATCCAAGTTCAAATATTAGAAGTCAGAAAAATATCAGACACAAGGAATCCTAGAGAATGACAACACCTAGACCAACATCAGGACTGAACATGAACAAAAGGGCAGTGGGGCCTTAAATAGGGTTTGTCATTAAAAGTAATTCAACACAGGTGAGGCCATTACTAACAACAATTAAGACAGGAGAATCAATCTGGGTTGACATAACGCCATCTAGTGGTAAAGTCAAGGGGCTTCAGACAAAACATTACACATACAGGTCGCAGTGGTGGGTAGTACATGGGGCTTTGGTGACAAAACAGATGGCACTATGATAGACTGCATCCAATTTGCTGTTGGAGGCTATTTTGTAAATGACATCTCCGAAGTCAAGGATCGGTAGGATAGTCAGTTTTACGAGGGTATGTTTGGCATCATGAGTGAAGGATGCTTTGTTGCAAAATAGGAAGCCGATTCTAGATTTAATTTTGGATTGGAGATGCTTAATATGAGTCTGGAAGGAGAGTTTACAGTCTAACCAGACACCTAGGTATTTGTAGTCCACATATTCTAAGTCAGAACTGTCCAGAGAAGTGATGCTAGGCGGGTGGGCAAGTGCGGGCAGCGATCGGTTGAAGAGCATGCATTTAGTTTTACTTGCATTTAAGAGCAGTTGGAGGCCACGGAAGGAGAGTTGTATGGCATTGAAGCTCGTCTGGAGGTTAGTTAACACAGTGTCCAAAGAAAGGGCAGAAGTATACAGAATGGTGTCGTCTGCGTAGAGGTGGATCAGAGAATCACCAGCAGCAAGAGCGACATCATTGATGTATACAGAGGAAAGAGTCGGCCAGAGAATTGAACCCTGTGGCACCCCCGTAGAGACTGGCAGAGGTCCGGACAACAGGCCCTCCGATTTGACAAACTGAACTCTATCTGAGAAGTAGTGAACCAGGCGAGGCAGTCATTTGAGAAACCAAGAATGTTTAGTCTGCCAATAAGAATGTGGTGATTGACAGAGTTGAAAGCCTTGGCCAGGACGATGAATACAGCTGCACAGTATTGTCTCTTGTCGATGGCGGTTATATCGTTTAGGACCTTGAGTGTGGCTGAGGTGCACCCATGACCAGCTCGGAAACCAGATTGCATAGCGGAGAAGGTACGGTGGGATTCGAAATGGTCGGTATCAAATCAAATCAAATCAAATGTATTTATGAAGCCCTTCTTACATCAGCTGATGTCACAGGCAGAACAGTTGAAACTGGAGAAGCAGCACGGCCAGGTGGACTGGGGACATCAAGGAGTCATCAGGCCAGGTAGGCCTTGAGGAATGGTCCTAATGCTTAGGTCCTCCGAGAGAGAGAGAAAGAAAAAAAGAGAGAAAAAGTGAGATAATTAGAGAGAGCATACTTAAATTCACACAGGACACTGGATAAGAGAGGAGAACAACTCCAGATATAACAGATGGACCCTAGCCCCCCAACACATAAACTACTGCAGCATAAATACTGGAGGCTGAGACAGGAGGGGTCGGGAGACACTGTGGCCCCGTCCGACGATACCCCCGGACAGGGCCAAACAGGCAGGATATAACCCCACCCACTCTGCCGAAGCACAGCCCCCACACCACTAGAGGGATATCTCCAACCACCAACTTACCATCCTAAGACAAGGCCGAGTATAGCCCACAAAGATCTCCACCACGGCACAACCCAAGGACAGGAAGATCACGTCAGTGACTCAACCCACTCAAGCCACGCACCCCCAGGGACCACGTGGAAGAGCACCAGTAAGCCAGTGACTCAGCCCCTGTAATAGGGTTAGAGGAGAATCCCAGTGGAGAGGGGAACCGGCCAGGCAGAGACAGCAAGGGTGGTTTGTTGCTCCAGTGCCTTTCCGTTCACCTTCACACTCCTTGGCCAGACTACACTCAATCATAGGACCTACTGAAGAGATGAGTCTTCAATAAAGACTTAAAGGTTGAGACCGAGTCTACGTCTCTCACATGAATAGGCAGACTATTCCAACAAAATGGAGCTCTATAGGAGAAAGCCCTGCCTCCAGCTGTTTGCTTAGAAATTCTAGGGACAGTAAAGAGGCCTGCGTCTTGTGACCGTAGCGTATGTGTAGGTATGTACGGCAGGACCAAATCGGAAAGATAGGTAGGAGCAAGCCCATGTAATGCTTTGTAGGTTAGCAGTAAAACCTTGAAATCAGCCCTTGCCTTAACAGTACGTCAATGTAGAGAGGCTAGCACTGGAGTAATATGATCAAATTTTTTGGCTCTAGTCAAGATTCTAGCCGCCGTGTTTAGCACTATCTGAAGTTTATTTAGTGCTTTATCCGGGTAGCCGGAAAGTAAAGCATTGCAGTAGTCTAACCTAGAAGTGACAACAGCATGGATACATTTTTCTGCATCATTTTTGGACAGAAAGTTTCAGATTTTTACAATGTTACGTAGATGGAAAAAAGCTGTCCTTGAAAGTCTTGATATGTTCATCAAAAGAGAGATCAGGGTTCAGAGTAACGCCGAGGTCCTTCACAGTTTTATTTGAGACGACTGTACAACCATGAAGATTAATTGTCAGATTCAACAGAATATCTCTTTGTTTTTTGGGACCTAGAACAAGCATCTCTGTTTTGTCAGAGTTTAAAAGTAGAACATTACTACTGACATTACTACTGACTACTGCCATCCACTTCCTTATGTCTGAAACACAGGCTTCCAGGGAGGGCAATTTTGGGGCTTCACCATGTTTCATCGAAATGTACAGCTGTGTGTCATCCGCATAGCAGTGAAAGTTAACATTATGTTTCCAAATGACATCACCAAGTGCTAAAATATATAGTGAAAACAATAGTGGTCCTAAAACAGAGCCTTGAGGAACACCGAAGTTTACAGTTGATTTGTCAGAGGACAAACCATCCACAGAGACAAACTGATATATTTCCGACAGATAAGATCTAAACCAGGCCAGAACTTGTCCGTGTAGACTAATTTGCGTTTCCAATCTCTCCAAAGGAATGTGGTGATCGATGGTATCAAAAGCAGCGCTAAGGTCTAGGAGCACGAGGACAGTTGGAGAGCCTCGGCCTGACGCCATTAAAAGGTCATTTACCACCTTCAAGTGCAGTCTCAGTGCTATGATGGGGTCTAAAACCAGACTGAAGTGTTTCGTATACATTGTTTGTCTTCAGGAAGGCAGTGAGTTGCTGAGCAACAGCTTTTTCATTTTTTTTGAGAGGAATGGAATATTCGATATAGGCCGATAGTTTTTTATATTTTCTGGGTCAAGGTTTGGCTTTTTCAAGAGAGGCTTTATTACTGCCACTTTTAGTGAGTTTGGTACACATCCGGTGGATAAAGAGCCGTTTATTATGGTCAACATTGGAGGGCTAAGCACAGGAAGCAGCTCTTTCAGTAGTTTAGTTGGAATAGGGTCCAGTATGCAGCTTGAAGGTTTAGAGGCCATGATTATTTTCATCAATGTGTCAAGAGATATGCTACTAAAAAAACGTGAGTGTCTCCCTTGATTCTACGTACCTTTCGAAGAACTTCTGCTGAGGGCATCCCCAGTCCAAGGAAGACATCCAATGGTTCTTTTGTTAGAAAAAGTCATTTATTATATCCATAAATCTCCGTTTGGTTTGCGCGTTATGTTCAGAAAATCCACCGTCGAGTCACCCGTTATACGGTGAAGAGAAAGCATTAAAACTATACCTATCAACTTTGCCCAAACAAATCAAACATCATTTATAATGCATCCTTAGGTATCCTTTTATGAATATTAATGATCATATTTTACACGGATGATATCCTAAACGATATAAAAGGAAAATAAAGTGGAGCGCGCTCACGGAAACTTCAGAGTGTTTCCTATCCAATAGTATTATGTGCATTTCCTAGTTTCTGGGCCTGACTGGCAGGCATTTTACTTTGGGCACGCCAGACTCTCCAAAACCAACACCTCTGCTGCCGCTCCCTAATATGTTAAATTGTTTGGGCACAGAGCTCAATAATTGATGGTTGTACAGTCGTCTCAAATAAAACTGTGAAGGAACTCTGCGTTACACTGGACCCTGATCTTTCTTTTGATGAACATATCAAGAATATTTCAAGGACAGCTTTTTTCCATCTTCGTAACATTGCAAAAATCTGAAACCTTCTGTCCAAAAATTTATCCATGCTTTTGTCACTTCTAGATTAGACTACTGCAATGCTCTACTTTCCGGCTACCCGAATAAAGCACTAAATAAACTTCCGTTAGTGCTAAACACTGCTGCTAGAATCTTGACTAGAACCCCCAAATGTGATATTACTCCAGTGCTAGCCTCTCAACATTGGCTTCCTGTAAGGCTAGGGTTGATTTCAAGGTTTTACTGCTAACCTACAAAGCATTGCATGGGCTTGCTCCTACCTATCTTTCCGATTTGGTCCTGCCGTACATACCTACACGTACGCTTTGGTCACAGACGCAGGCCTCCTTATTGTCCCTAGAATATCTAAGCATACAGCTGGAGGCAGGGCTTTCTACTATAGAGCTCCATTTTGTTGGAATGGTTTTGTTGGCCTATCCATGTGAGAGATGCAGACTCGGTCTCGACCTTTAAGTCTTTATTGAGGACTCATCTCTTCAGTAGGTCCTATGATTTTTATTTAATTACATTTTTATTTCACCTTTATTTAACCAGGTAGGCAAGTTGAGAACAAGTTCTCATTTACGACTGCGACCTGACCAAGATAAAACAAAGCAGTTTGACACATACATCAACACAGAGTTACACATGGAGTGAAACAAACATACAGTCAATAATACAGTAGGAAAAAAACAAATCTATATACAAAGAGTGCAAATGAGGTAGGATAAGGAACATAAGGCAATAAATAGGCCATGGTGGCAAAGTAACTACAGTATAGCAATTTAACACTGGAATGCTAAATGTGCAGTAGATGAATGTGCAAAGTAAAAATACTGGGGTGCGAAGGAGCAAGATAAATAAATGACTACGGTAGGGGATGAGGTAGTTGGTTGGGCTATGTACAGGTACAGTGATCTGTGAGCTGCTCTGACAGCTGGTGCTTGAAACTAGTGAGGGAGATAAGTGTCTCCAGTTTCAGCGATTTTTGTAGTTCGTTCCAGTCATTGGCAGCAGAGAACTGGAAGGAAAGGCGGCCAAAAGAGGAATTGGCTTTGAGTGTAGTCTGGCCCAGGAGTGTGAAAGTAAACTGAAAGGCACTGAAGCGACAAACCGCCCTTGCTGTCTCTGCCTGGCCGGTTCCCCTCTCCACTGGGATTCTCTGCCTCTAACCCTATTATGGGGGCTGAGTCACTGGCTTACTGGTGTTCTTCCATGCCGTCCCTAGGAGGGGTGCGTCACTTGAGTGTGCGTCACTTGAGAGTCACTGACGGGATCTTCCTGTTCGGGTTGGCACCCCCCTCGGGTTCATGCCGTGGGGGAGATCTTCGTGGGCTGTACTCGGCCTTGTCTCAGGGTAGTATGTTGGTGGTCGAGGATATCCCTCTAGTGGTGTGGGGCTGTGCTTTGGCAAAGTGGGTGGGATAATAACCTGTCTGTTTGGCCCTGTCTGGGGGTATCGTTGGACAGGGCCACAGTGTCTCCCGACCCCTCCTGTCTCAGCATCCAGTATTTATGCTGCAATAGTTTGTGTCGGGGTGCTAGGGCCAGTCTGTTATATCTGGAGTATTTCTCCTGTCTTATCCAGTGTCCTGTGTGAATTTAAGTATGCTCTGTCTAATTGTCTCTCTCACCTGCTGTTTGGACCTCTGAATACTCGGCTAAAAAAAGCCAACTGACAATCTCCACAGACACAGCCAGAAGAGGACTGGCCACCCCAGAGCCTGGTTCCTCTCTAAGTTTCTTCCTATGTTCCGGCCTTTCTAGGGAGTTTTTCGTAGCCACCATGGTTCTACATCTGCATTGCATGCTGTTTGGCCTTTTAGGCTGGGTTTCTGTATAAGCACTTTGTAAGATCTGCTTACATTAAAAGGGCTTTATGAATATATTTGATTGATTGAGTGACATCACAATTTCTGCTACCAGACTATTTCTAAATAGTGCACAATTTAAACACTTGCCCCCTAATTCTCCCTTTTCCACAACATGTGTAAATATTAGACTATAAATTGTGCCTTCCTAAATTATATGTATGAAAAAAAAATAATGTTCGTATTCTTATCTTTTATTATTTTTGATTGTGTTTGCATTGTCGAGAAGGAACCTGCAGGTAAGCACTTCGTTGGGCTGTATACACCATGTGTATCCTATACATGTGACTATGTACAACTCGTGTTAGAAGTTCAGAACGAGAAAGTTTTGGCTATATAGAATAATGACCCTCGTTTTTAAAATCATGGAACGGAATAATGAGGATTTCTATCTGCCTGATCGAGGTGTAGATTACATCTCACATTCCAATGTTCGAACTTGTAAACAAGGCTGCATGGGATTTCTCTTAATGGCACTCTGTGCAGCCAACGGGTAGCCAGGTGGAAAGCAGATCCATTGCGGATGCAGGCAATGAGGCAGTGATCGCTTAGATCTTGGTTGAAAACAGCAGAGGTGTATTTAGAGGGCAAGTTAGTTAGGATGATATGTATTTAACAGGGATTATGTAGGTATCACGTCCTGGCCACAGTTAGCCTTCTGGCTCATCTAGGGTGTTTAGGTCAGGACGTGATCAGGGGGGTTTTTGGTCTCTGTTTTATTTTCTATGTTTGGTTTTTTGATGGTTCCCAATTAGAGGCAGCTGTTTGGCGTTACCTCTAATTGGGGACCATATTTAAGTTAGTTCATTTCCCCACTTGCTTGGTGGGTCATTGTTTTGTATTGTGTATGTGCTGCTGCGCTACACAGTTTCGTCAGATCGGTGTTTATTGGTTTTGTTAAGTTTCACCTAATTAAAAGATGTGGAACGGAACTCGCGCTGCACATTGGTCCGCTCATTCAAGCGAACTTGACAGTAGGCCTACCTGTTGAGCTCCTGTTAGACAGATTTGGTTTGGTTTCTCAAGGGGAGGCTGTAAAGTCTTGCCCTCTACCTGCGTCTGTTCAGATAGGACATGTTAAGCCTAAAACGGGCTATTTCTTTTGGGCTATTGCCCATTTATATTTAGTAAATCTATTTGTATATTTTGTATGATATGATGCTTCCACCATTGGATCACAAAGACCTTTAAATAAATCTACACTCTGAGCACGTCAACCTGCCTTCAGCTGATTTCATGCCTTTATGACTGCTACAAGGTCCCTATTTTACAATTAGAGTAGTACAAATCATCAAAAGGGCTGTCTGGTAGCCTCAATAATTAGACAAAGATTTGTAGTTGAACAAGTTGTTGCATGTATAGATTTTACTTGACTTAAACTTGTGACTCGACTCAACTTGACTTGCTCTTTGAATGCACAACTTAGACTTGACTTGAGTCTTGACCCGTTCTACTTGGGACTCGACTTGAGACTCTGACCTTGTAACTTGAGACTTGCTTGTGACTCTAAATATAGTGACTTGGTCCCACCTCTGCTATGGGGCGATAGTCATTTAGGGAGGATCCCTTTGCATTCTTGGGAATGGGGACTAGGGGGGTTTGCTTGAAACAAGGTGGCATTACAGACCGGGTCAGGGATAGGTTGAAAATGTCAGTGAAGACACTTGCCAGTTGGTCAGTGCATGCTCTGAGTACACGTCCTGGTATTCTAGCTGGCACCTCAGTCTTGCGAATGTTAACCTGTTTCAAGGTCTTACATCGGGTGTGGAAGCGAGATCACACAATAGTCTGGAACAGCAGATGCTGTCGTGTATGGTTCAGTGTTGCTTGCCTCGAAGCAAACATAGAAAGCATTTAGGTCATCTGGTAGGCTCACTGAGCAACTCGCGGCTGGGTTTCCCTTTGTAGTCCGTGATAGTTTGCAAGCCCTTCCACATTCTTCAAGCGTCAGAGCCGGCGTAGTAGGATTCGATTTTAGTCCTGTATTGATGGCTCGTCGGAGGTCAGTATGGATGTTGCCTGTAATCCAGTATGGTCACTTTGGGGATGTCGTCATCGATGCACTTATTAATGAAGCCGTTGACTGATGTGGTAAACTCTTCAACGTTATCGGATGAATCCCCGGAACACATTCCAATCTGTGCTAGCGAAACAGAATTCCAATCATGGAGTTTGTAGAGCAGCAGTAGTAACAATCTGACAGGGGAAGTAAGAAAAATACTTGGAAATTAATCATACAGTAGCAGAGGAGTACAAAATGGTTGTTAAATGTAATATATCCGCATTAACAGTCACACTGGTATTCAGTACCGTATGAATGGCCATGGCCCTAAGGCTGCTTGTTAGTGCCCATCTGTAAGGCCCCCCTTAGCCTTGTACATTTTCCCATTTGTAAGTTAATATTTGTCTGGATCCTTTTCTCAAAAGTCACTTGAAATTAGCATTCAAAAACAAATTATCCCCAAAGCAGAATGTGTCCCACACCAATGTCAGAGTCACTCTTACACCCCTGGCCTGGTGAACTAAATATTGGATATTGATGTTTGGCATGTCCATGTCCAGACTACAATTTACAGTGGGCCTAGCCCCTATATCAGTGTGAATGCTATAGACTACGTTTAATAATGTATTTCCATATTGAAACAATGCAATTAGAACAATGCGGACTGCAAACATGTTCAAAATATTTAGCAAATATTGTGCAGGCTATTTAACGAACTAGGCTACAACGGAATGTTTAATTGGATGAGAGTTGATGAGAATGCAATACATAAAACACCATAAAGACACAACTTGAAGCAACCACCTATTTAACTATGGAGCACGTTCTGATTGGCCAATGAGGGGCCAATCCTCGCACACCACAACTTGTTTATTCATCAAAACCCAGCCTTTTCGTGCCACAGCCAGCTACTGCTCCCTTAATTCTGGTTGTGAAATTATCAAAAATATTTCTGACACACCGCCGAACCTATAATTACCGCCCGCGCAAAAATGTACAATTGTGTTAGGTTTGTTGAAATAGAGCCCATGGAGTTTGAAAATGCTCTCCATTTAAGATAGCAATGAAAGGAACATGATGGCTAGAGGATCTTCTGAAGATAAGTCCTCATGGTTCATGGTTGAACATGGGTTTAGTTAACCTGAAAACTGTTCAGATAGCAATTAAAGGAATATGCTGTAAAAGGAAAGCCTAATGTATTTTGACAATGCTTTCCACATACTGTACACATGGAAGGAATATGTTGTGAGGGGATACAGTTTGATAATGCTTTCCACTTGAGATACCAATGAAAGGAATATGTTGTATGAAAAGGATTGTCTTACTTAAACTTGATAGGTTAGGAGTATTTTCAGGGGAACATGTTGTAAGAGGACATAACGTTTTAAAATGCTCTGCGTGTAAAACTGAAATGATGGAAGAGGTTCTCATGGTCAAAGATGATTTTAGTAAACTTCAAACCAAATCAAACTTTATTTACACTTCTTACAAAAAAAATGCAGTTCAAACTTCAAAGTTTTTAAAATAATAATAAACAGTGAGAAATATAAAAACACAATACATTTCTAGACAAATAAAAACATTGAGAGGTAGGAGTCTGTTCATGCTATCCAACATAACAGTAAACAAATCTCACATTTGCACCACAGACAAGTGATGGTGAAGGTGTGATCACACTATGGGCTCTGTCTCTAAACTGTGTAGAATAACCCAATATATGTGTATTTTGGCTTTCAGTCCAGTTAGGGTTCACTGTCCTTGCTTCCAGTGTGTGTGTGTGTGTGTGTGTGTGTGTGTGTGTGTGTGTGTGTGTGTGTGTGTGTGTGTGTGTGTGTGACCTGCTTGTCAATTGAGTGAAACTAGCATTACTTTGTCATCTGTTGAGAGGTGTAATGATGCACCAGAACCAATACATGATGTATAATCATGAAGACAGAGAACAATGATGACAAAACAAAAAACATCAAATATGATGGTTTATGTCATTTCTAATGAGGCAAGAACAAGTATAGAATTCCTTTTGTAGTGCGTGCAATGTTCCCTTGTGACAATTGCAACTTCTGCCATGTCTTTACTAGTTTCCATGTGATAATGAACTACAACTTTATATTAGAGTATATCATTAGTGATCGTACTTTGATAGGGCCACATGTTCACCTCTCTCTGCAGGTGTTTTGGTACCAGCTCTTCTCCAATTAAAAAGTTACTCATCATCTCTCCTCTCATGTTAATCACTGTGGAAACAGCACCACCATTTATTATGCATGCACACTATGACACCATGTTTCAGACATGAACATGACTATGCCCTTGGAGAGAGCAACAGTACATTAGTAGTCATTAAACTGTTTGCATGTCTCTGATATCTTAAAGCCCCAGAACAGTCTTTATGTATTTATTTTATCATCAATTTATGTCTAATAAATCACTGTGTGTGTTTATTTTTTATATATAACTCCAAAATATATTTTTATTATTTATTTTCCTTAGCCTTCTTGAGCCACTGAAATGCTCAATCCATCAGTGTGGTTGTGGGCATACAAATAAATATATTTACATATACAGCCCTGATTGGCTAATATAATCGCAGAGAGACCGCCCCTTACCCCTTGTAAGAGCTGGAGCTGGAGTTAGACCCTTATAGTGACAAACTTCCACAGGTGCGTAGGCTACTTTGTATTGTCATCAAAACAAAAGGATTACATCACGCATCTTAATTTGCTTTATCATTTGTACTGTTTTCAATAGGTCACCAGAAGATGCAGAACCAGAGCAGTTTGTTTGCATGGTGGACCATCCTGGCCTATACCGTCTGACGCAGAGGCCGTGTAAGGAATGACGCTGGAGTCGAGATGCAGGTACGGGGAGTCAACATTTAATTAGGAACAGACATGGAACAGGACAGGAACAGCATCAGAACTGGGCAATACACAGACATAAGACAATTAATGCAGCAGCGGGGAACAGTGGCAGGAGTGCGTAATGCATGGCAGCCTGGCGCCCTCGAGCGCCAGGGGGGAAAAGCGGGAGCAGGCGTGACAAGCCCATGGTATAATCTTCAGTATCACAAAGTTGATTTAATAATTTTGCGAAATGGATGGTGATGATACTGGAGATTATAACCTATTTACATTTTTCTAATGAGTAAACACTCTTGAATTACATATTTTGGAATGTTTTCTGTATAAATTATTACATAACATAATAAATAAATCGTAAACACGGTTATAATGAAAGTCTAAATCATGGCATGTAAGTATCTTTTCATGGTCTTGGTTTACAACTCAAGCTCTGGAAGGTGTAACTCGTTTACAGTACTAGGTATTTCCATTCTGAATCCTTACAAAATAAGGATTCAGAATGTTTTAGTCACCTGTTTTAGTGACTGATCGTACATTTAAAAAATTCTACAGTATTCTTCATGATAAAACTTTCTTACCCAGATAGTAAATTATAAACATAAAAAACTACAGAAAGCATTGTGTCTTACATATGATAAGGGAATATATACACAAGTAATACAATATCAATAAAGAAATAACTATATTGAAAGTTAGGGGAATACTTTGCCTCTTCCAAACCTGAAAACAAAGTATAAGATAGGACCTACACCACTACCATAACCATAACATCAAACACAACCGCTTGCCCCCAAACTCAGGTGCCGCACAAAATATTTTAAATTTTATATTTTCTGTTACAAGTCAACAATTTCTAGAGTAATCTTCAAGTTTATTGAAGTTTCACTCTTTCTGTTCTGACAGTCAGCCAAATGTTAGCTGGTCTTCAGTCCGCTAAATCCTATGACAACATTGCATGACAACTATCATACATTAGGAGTTAGCACGGCAGCATAAACACATCTGGGGCCAGGCTAGAGCCTTTCTATTACCTGCACAACTAGTTGGGTATGTACAGCAGCCACCTCCACCAACATCAACATAGGAGGCTGAACCAGTTCAACTGCTTCTCTACCTGTCTGTCACGATCTTCATATGGAGCGGACCAAGACGCAGCGAGGTTTCCAGTATACATACTTTTATTACGTATATAACTGACAAAACAATAAACAAACAAAGATCGTCACTCCGGTGTGGCTCAAACAGGCACACATACTACAAACATACCAATATAATTAATCCAAATAATGACCCAAACCCCAGTGTAAAAAGCACAAACATATATATGGTTCCCAATTAGAGGTAACGACAAACAGCTGCCTCTAATTGGGAATGATCAACCCAACATAGAAATACAACCCCTAGAACATAAACCCCTACTACACAAAATAACACGCAAGCCTGCTAACCCAGGCCTGGACGTGACAGTACCCCCCCCCTCCCAAAAGGCGCGGACTCCGACCGCAACAAACAGACCATGGGGAGGGTCCTCGGGTGGGTCTATGTTTCCTTGGTGGCGGCTCCGGTGCAGGCCGTGCTGGCCCGAGAAGACGCACCGGAAGCCCGGGGCTTGGAGCCGGAACAGAGGTCATCGGACTCTGGAGACTTACACTGGACCTGATGCGTTAAACAAGAACAGTACGTACCAGGCTCGGACGACACTCTAGAGGCCTGGTGCGTGGAACAGGAACAGTACGTACCAGGCTGGAACGACACCCTAGAGGCTTGGTGCGTGAAGCAGGAACAGTACGTGCCAGGCTGGGACGACATCCTAGAGGCCTGGTTCGTAGAACAGGAACAGTATAATGACCCACAAACCCCAGTGTAAAAAGCACAAACATATATATGGTTCCCAATTAGAGGTAACGACAAACAGCTGCCTCTAATTGGGAATGATCAACCCAACATTGAAATACAACCCCTAGAACATAAACCCCTACTACACAAAACACAAAATAACACGCTAGCCTGCTAACCCAGGCCTGGACGTGACACTGTCGATGTTCACCTGTCTGTCCTGTGTGTGTGTGTCTCAGTCTCATACTCTTTATCCTCATCTTCAAGTAGCTCCTCATCAAAAGCATCTTGCTCCAAGAGGTCCATGACCTCATGGTCGTCCTCATCCTTCAGGCCTTCCTCAGCAATGGACCTTTAGCACAGCAGAAAGGTGATCATGAATGGAAGAGAATTGTGTAGCTAAAGGTTATCGACTTGTTTGCTGACTAAGTTGACTAAGTAACATTTTACAATCCTAAGGTTTTCATTGAGAAAACATATTTATGATAATGTATGCCTGTAAGTAACAAAGTCAGAAACCTGCTAGACCAGGCAGTATTATTTAGTTACCAATCTGAGCACAAAGCATGAGCTATCATAGTCATCTGATTGATTATCATAAGGGTTAGACAATACAAAGACAAAATACCTGAAGTGCTGCTTGTTCCCCCTCATTGATTCACTGGTGGAGGAGAGGCAGACTTTTTTATGCTGAAAGACAAATTCCAGAAAGATATTATTAATTAATCTCCTATAACTTGTTATTGCCCGTTGACTGCTACAACTGTACTAAAATACACCAGCTAAAAAACAAGTCACAGAGGTTCCTAGACTGATTAATTGACTGTAATAAACAATTAATTGGCATATACAGCATCAAACTAATGCCTGCAAAATTGTGTAAATGTTTAATAAAATTACATTTATGCTCTTGTTGTTACAAGTGTCGTTGTCATGGCATGCTAGTGCAATTATTATTGATCTTTTTTTCAACTTTAAGAATAACTGTTGCATTCCTAAGCTACTACTGTAGGTCCTCAATCAACACCCTAAACTGCCAGAGCAGTACCAGAACATCCAAATCAAATGTCATTAGTCACATACACATATAACAGTCTAGTAATATCTAACAATTCACAACAATACACACAAATCTAAAACTAAAATAATGGAATGAAGAAATATGAATATTAGGACAAGCAATGTCGGAGTGGCATTGACTAAAATACAGTAGAATATAATACAGTATATACAGTTGAAGTCAGAAGTTTAAATACACCTTAGCCAAATACATTTAAACTCAGTTTTTCACAATTCTTGACATTTAATCCTAGTAAAAATTCCCTGTCTTAGGTCAGTTATGATCACCACTTTATTTTAAGAATGTGAAATGTCAGAATAATAGTAGTAGAGAGAATGATTTATTTCAGATTTTACTTCCTTCATCACATTCCCAGTGGGTCAGAAGTTTACATACACTCAATTAGTATTTGGTAGCATTGCCTTTAAATTGTTTAACTTGGGTCAAACGTTTCGGGTAGTCTTCCACAAGCTTCCCACAGTTGGGTGAATTTTGGCCAATTCCTCCTGACAGAGCTGGTGTAACTGAGTCAGGCTTGTAGGCCTCCCTTGCTCGCACACGCTTTTTCAGTTCTGCCCACACATTTTCTATAGGATGAGGTCAGGGTTTTGTGATGACCACTCCAATACCTTGACTTTGTTGTCCTTAAGCCATTTTCCACAATTTTGTAAGCATGCTTGGGATCATTGTCCATTTGGAAGACCCATTTGCGACCAAGCTTTAACTTCCTGACTGATGTCTTCAGATGTTGCTTCAATATATCCACTTAATTTTCCTCCCTTATGACGCCATCTATTTTGTGAAGTGCACCAGTCCTTCCTGCAGCAAAGAACCCCACAACATTTTGCCACCCCCGTGCTTCACGGTTGCAATGGTGTTCTTCGGCTTGCAAGCCTCCCCTCTTTTTCCCTCCAAACAAAACGATAGTCATTATGGCCTAACAGTTCTATTTTTGTTTCATCAGACCAGAGGACATTTCTCCAAAAATTACGATCTTTGTCCCCATGTGCAGTTGCAAACCGTAGTCTGGCTTTTTTAATTGCGGTTTTGGAGCAGTGGCTTCTTCCTTGCTGAGCGGCCTTTCAGGTTATGTCGATATAGGACTCGTTTTACTGTGGATATACAGTGGGGCAAAAAAGTATTTAGTCAGCCACCAATTGTGCAAGTTCTCTCACTTAAAAAGATGAGAGAGGCCTGTAATTTTCATCATAGGTACACTTCAACTATGACAGACAAAATGAGGGAAAAAAATCCAGAAAATCACATTGTAGGATTTTTTATGAATTTATTTGCAAATTAATTAATTAATTATGGTGGAAAATAAGTATTTGGTCAATAACAAAAGTTTATCTCAATACTTTGTTATATACCCTTTGTTGGCAATGACAGAGGTCAAACGTTTTCTGTAAGTCTTCACAAGGTTTTCACACACTGTTGCTGGTATTTTGGCCCATTCCTCCATGCAGATCTCCTCTAGAGCAGTGATGTTTTGGGGCTGTCGCTGGGCAACACGGACTTTCAACTCCCTCCAAAGATTTTCTATGGGGCTGAGATCTGGAGACTGGCTAGGCCACTCCAGGACATTGAAATGCTTCTTACGAAGCCACTCCTTTTTTTGCCCGGGCGGTGTGTTTGGGATCATTGTCATGCTGAAAGACCCAGCCACGTTTCATCTTCAATGCCCTTGCTGATGGTAGGCTTTGTTACTTTGGTCCCAGCTCTCTGCAGGTCATTCACTAGGTCCCCCCGTGTGGTTCTGGGATTTTTGCTCACCGTTCTTGTGATCATTTTGACCCCACGGGTGAGATCTTGCGTGGAGCCCCAGATCGAGGAAGATTATCAGTGGTCTTGTATGTCTTCCATTTCCTAATAATTGCTCCCACAGTTGATTTCTTCAAACCAAGCTGCTTACTTATTGCAGATTCAGTCTTCCCAACCTGGTGCAGGTCTACAATTTTGTTTCTGGTGTCCTTTGACAGCTCTTTGGTCTTGGCCATAGTGGAGTTTGGAGTGTGACTGTTTGAGGTTGTGGACAGGTGTCTTTATACTGATAACAAGTTCAAACAGGTGCCATTAATACAGGTAACGAGTGGAGGACAGAGGAGCCTCTTAAAGAAGAAGTTACAGGTCTGTGAGAGCCAGAAATCTTGCTTGTTTGTATGTGACCAAATACTTATTTTCCACCATAATTTGCAAATAAATTCATAAAAAATCCTACAATGTGATTTTCTGGATTTTTTTCCCTCATTTTGTCGGTCATAGTTGAAGTGTACCTATGATGAAAATTACAGGCCTCTCTCATCTTTTTAAGTGAGAGAACTTGCACAATTGGTGGCTGACTAAATACTTTTTGCCCCACTGTAGATACTTTTGTACCTGTTTCCTCCAGTATCTTCACAAGGTCCTTTGCTGTTGTTCTGGGATTGATTTGCACCTTTTGCACCAAAGTACGTTAATCTCTAGGTGACAGAACACGTCTTCTTCTTGAGCGGTATGATGGCTGCGTGGTCCCATGGTGTTTATACTTGAGTACTATTGTTTGTACAGATGAACGTGGTACCTTCAGGCATTTGGAAATTGCTCCCAAGGATGAACCAGACTTGTGGAGGTCTACAATTTTGGTCTTGGCTGATTTATTTAGATTTTCCCATGATGTCAAGCAACGAGGCACTGAGTTTGAAGGTAGGCCTTGAAATACATCCGCAGGTACACCTCCAATTGCCTCAAATGTTGTCAATTAGCATATCAGAAGCTTCTAAAGCCATGACATCATATTCTAGAATTTTCCAAGCTGTTTAAAGGCACAGTCAACTTCATGTATGTTAACTTCTGACCCACTGGAATTGTGATACAGTGAATTATAAGTCAAATAATCTGTCTGTAAACAATTGTTGGAAAAATTACTTGTGTCATGCACAAAGTAGATGTCCTAACCGACTTGCCAAAACTATAGTTTGTTGACAAGAAAATTTGTGGAGTGGTTCAAAAACAAGTTTTAAACTCCAACGTATGTGTATATGTAAACTTCCGACTTCAACTGTATATATATTTTTTAATGTAACCTTTATTTAACTAGGCAAGTCATTTAAGAACATATTCTTTTTTACAGTGATGGCCTACCCCGGCCAATTGTGCGCCGCCCTATGAGACTGCCGATCACGGCCGGTTGTGATACAGCCCGGGATCAAACCAGGGTCTGTAGTGAGAACATGGGATTGGACCTGCACTCATTGAAGATGTACACGAGCCTGCATTTAAACGTGAACAGTTTTTATTGAGGAAACGATCGACTTCACAAACTGACAGGTACTCGTTTACTTTGTTAACTTAGTAAACGAGTAATCTACCTAGGCTAAATGGTTTGAATGTTTTACCAATGGTCACATTGCTTGTCTGGCCAACAAAACAAATTCATCAAGATCTAGAATAGCTAATGTTAACTAGCTAGGCTAGCGTTAGCACTATGATGAAGTTATTTCATGTTGACAGTGTGGCCATTTTACAAAAGTAAGTAAATGATATGAATTCGCTGTTTCAACCCAACCTGTTTCAACGCAAATATGTATTTTAAAGCTAAACCGCAACCATAGGTCAGAAAATCAGTCACTTACCCAGTGTTAACTTCTTGTTATAGATGTTAGCTCAGTTAGCTCATTAGCCATGCTAGCTCACGGTTAACAAAAATATTACAAAGCCTTAATTGACTAAGATCACTTGGCTAATAAGACTCATGTAAGTCGTTAGCTAAGTAACATCTATGAAAGGGGGCATAACTATTTTTATTTAACTAGGCAAGTCAGTTAAGAAGAAATTCTTATTTACAATGACGGTCTACACCGGCCAAACCTGGATGACGCTGGGCCAATTGTGCGCCGCCCTATGGGACTCCCAATCACGGCCGGTTGTGATAAGATGAAAATGTACACATCTAGTGCAAGGGAGTAAGCTTATACATCTATGCAGTAGGTTGCTATCTTAAGGTTACTGGTTTTGGGCTAATGTTACCACAGGGTAGCATCTAGATGTGTGCACTTCTAACTTGACTGGCTAAGAAATGTGAGTTGCCACCATACTTTTCTATGGTGATATTCAATAGTTAGCTAGCTCATTTTGATACAGTAAAACTGTCAATTTAATGTGTAACTGTCTAACTTTTGCGAGGCAAGTAAACATGAATCTATCAAATGATGTGTCCATATTTTAGCTCTACCATATCCCGTATACTAAACGCACATTCTTCACTTATACCACACTGGTTCACATCTTATTTTTTTCAGAGATTTGCAGAAACATAACTCTGAGGCTTTGTTCAGTGTAAGGTCAATCATCTTCTGAATTTAGTCAGTTTATCTGAAGCATAACTGCCTTGCAGTAGTAGTGGCTGTCCAAAGGCAATTACTGTATGTCTGGCAGAAGTTATTGAACGAAACGAAGGCACACATTAAGAATACTCCAATTGTTTGTCAACTCGTCTTCACTAGAGGATATTAATGATTCTCAAGTGTTAATCATGTTAAGACGTTAATCAGGAAATGAATCTCCATGAGGAGCCTAATCATGAAGAAGATGTGTATCTGGACTGCTTAAGTTATTTTGATGAAAACCTTGTTGGTGACAATAGTGATGAGACAAGTGACAGCTTTGATGAGGAAGAAGAGGAAGATAATAATTCTGCAAAGTTATGCAAAGTGTTATGTGAGTGGGAATTGAGAAATTATATTCCACAGAACACCATCTCAGATATTCTTGATGTGCTGAACGAATTCCATCCAAATCTACCATAGCAAGCTCGTACTGTTCTACAAACGGAAAAAATAGAATCCAACATTCAAACCATTAAGATTGGAGAGTATTTACATTTTGGCATTGTGTCTTATATCAAGACAATATCCAGCCGCCTCGTCAACATTGCCAACAACACCTTTGGCCTCCAAGTGAATGTTTATGGTTTGCCCTTATACAAGAGCAGTTGTAGCCAATTTTAGGCAAAGTCTCTTTTGAGAAGGAGTCCTTTGTTATTTTTTCTGGCAAGAGTAAACCACATGATTTGGGGGGATATTTCTCTGACTTTGTGGAGGCGGTAGGGAGACTACAGGAGGGTTTTGAGGTGGCAGGGAAATCATTCACTTTACATATTGATTGTTTCATTTGTGATGCTCCAGCAAGATCGTTCCTTGGGATCGGTGACCCTTCCACGGGACGGTTGAGCTAACGTAGGCAAATGCGATTAGCATGAGGTTGTAAGTAACAAGAACATTTCCCAGGACAGACATATCTGATATTGGCAGAAAGATTAACAAGAATTTAAGGTAACTGCACTAACATGCTATTGTTTGAGGAGAGTGCACAATTTTGAACATAAAAAGTTATTACTAAACAAATCAGGCATATTTGGGCAGTTTTGATACAAAATTTGGAACAGAAATGCAAAGGTCCATTGGATCAGTCTAAAACTTTGCACATACACTGCTGCCATCTAGTGGCCAAAATGTATATTGCACCTGGTTTGGAGTAATACATTATGGCCTTTCTCTTGCCTTACAAAGATGATGCTAAAAAAAAATTACAAAAGAACGGTTGTTTTTTTTCTTTGTATTATCTTTTACCAGATCTATTGTGTTATATTCGCCTACATTCCTTTCACATTTCCACAAACTTAAAAGTGTTTCCTTTCAAATGGTACCAAGAATATGCATATTCTTGCTTCGGGGATTGAGCTACAGGCAGTTAGATGTGGGAATGTAATTTCAGGTGAAAATTGAAAAAAAGGGGCGGTTTTAAGAGGTTTTAAGAACATTAATGGCCATAATGGGTACAGTGAGTTTGAGCACTGAACTCAGGAAGAGGTGTATGTCAAGAATCACATGACATTCCCAACTAAAACAGCTACACTCCGCACAGATGATCAGTTTTCGAGACAGGAAGATGAAAATCACCATAAAGGACAATCTCCTGTTACCCTGTTGAACATAGACATGGTCACATTCATTCTTGACTACATGCACCTTGATTGTCTTGGAGTAACTCGGAAGTTTATGTATTTTTGGCTGAAAGGGGATTTTTCTTGTAGATTGGGATCTCGGACAGTGAGAGCCACCTCTGAGTTTGGTGTCAATCAGACAGCACATTCCAATGGAGTTTCAGAGAAAACCAAGAGGATTGTAAGAAATAGACAGATGGAAAGCAACTGAATTCCCGGCCAATTCTTATTATACACAGGCCCTGTCGTGTTGCAAGACATCCTTTCCTCCTCCCACTACAGCAACTTCTTGACTTTCTTTTGCCATGTACTTGATGCTTTGCCCTGCCTTATGCTGCTACTACTGTGACTATGCAGATGACCTCATGAAACACTTCCTCAGTGAGTTTGAGAATTTGTATGGCATTGAATAGTTGGTCTACAATGTCCATAATATAACTCATTTGGCAGAGGATGTGAGGAGGTTGGGTCCTTAGATAAAATGTCAGCTTTTCCTCTTGAATACTATTTGAGAAAGTTGAAGAAAGTCTGCCAGAAACTGCAATTTGTTCTCAAACAAATTAATCACCGAATTACTCATGAGAAGACGTTCCCATCCAAAAAGACAAAAGAGAAACTGAGGAAAATAAACATTCTCTGAAAAGAACAGACTCTAAAGGCCCAACCATTCCCTCACTCCCTCACTGCCCCCAGTTTCTGAAAGCTATATTTGAACAATTCAGCATGGCCACCACTACTGGGAACAACTGTGGTATGGTTAATGGAGACCTGGGACTGGTACAGAACATCCTACGACATGATCGCACAGGGGAGGAGTACATCATTTTCAGGAAGTTCTTGACATTAGAGTCACTCTTCTCCAGTCCCCTGGATTCAAAAGACATTGGCGTCTATAAAGCAGGCCATCTTCAACTAAGAGACCAAGTTCACCACCTATTGGACATTACCAAAAAATATGTTTTGATCCCAATGGGCACAGATTGGGCAGCCACGCCCTTGCTGCAAAGTCATTAGAGGTATTTTTTTTTTTTTACCTATTTACTGAATTTGCCAAACTCTTATTTTTCTGTTGTCCAACAGAGATCTATACTGTTTACTAATGGCACAGTATCTCATTTCTGGATCATTCAGTTGAGATTGTTAGTAGTACATGGATACAGGAGGACTCATCCATAACATTATGGCCACCTTATACCGATCCGAACGAACGCAGAGAGCTTTAATGACTCATTTAAGTACCTGGTGAAACAAGGATTTCATATGAGATGACAACTTTAGGCACAGCAGGTAGGCATTTTTTATGAATTCTTTCTGCATGTAGTGTCACCCACAAAAAAATGTGTGATGTGATACACTTCAACCCTGTGTGTCCTGCATGTGGTATGACATTTACTCAAGTTGTGTGCAATTTTTGGCTTTCGAGTGCTCTAAAATCAATAGCGGTTATAATTACAGCAAAGTTATGTGAAGCATCTTTACGTTCATATTTTGGTGGTCTTGGGGTATGTATGTGAAATAATTTTCTATTTTCACCAGACCAAACAAGCTATACATTGATTTAGAGCCAGCACCTCCGAAAAGGCAAAATACTTTTCCAAGTGCAAGTGACCTGTGTCTAGTTGTTTCTGTGGATCCAGTCCCACCACCACCAATAAGTTTGGAAATACCTTCACCTCCCAGTAACTCTCTACCAGCAACTATGAACCCTGTGAGCCACTCACTTCCTTTGAGTCACCCCCAATCTGCGAGACGCGCCCGGACTCCAAGCCATCCTCTGCCTCTGAGCCACCCTTTGTCTGCTAGCCATTCTCTGTCTGCAGGTATGTATTACAAAATTCTTTGCTAAGCAGAAATGATAAAAAAAACGCAATTGGGCTTTCAGCCTCGCTGAGTATATGTGATTAGATGCTTTCTTGTCAGGTATTGATAGGTACTTGGTCAATGCGCTTGAAGAAATTAAGGACAGACTAACAAAGCATGAGAGAATGGTGTCAGGTCTCTCGATCAAGTACAGCAGAGGTCACTTTATCTGACGACATCAGCCTACCCTTACAAAACTATGATGAACTTGATCGCCTGGAACAAAAAATTGAGGACCAGCAAAATCGAACAGACTTGGTAAACTCACTCAATACAGTAATTACTTTCTTACTAATAGTATCTCTTTCCATTACAAGTTTGAGTTTTTATTCGTTTCCCTTCATTTTAGATTACATATCTGGGGACCATTGGAGGTTCTGATGTCCAAGCCACAACAAGAAGGATAATGTCAGCACTGATAAGTCATGCTCTAGCAAGACAGCTCAACTGGAAAGGCACAAATAACAAAAGACCCTTTTACAACCTGGGGCTAAGGAAGGTTGTTGCAGGTACATCTGGGGGAATCTCACAAACATTTTCACAATCTTTCGAGCACCTAGACATCTGTGATTTAAAATGTTTGAAACTGCAACTGTTTCAACTCCATCTCCGAATATGGCCAGAAATCTTCATTATGCAGAATATCAATGTGTCGCCATGGGAACCTTGCCGGCTATAGTAAGCAAGACACATGTGGGGGGTGAGTTTATCATAGCAGAAACCACATTTTACACTCTAACGTCCTACTAGACACCATAGCTTTCTCATGATATATGGCAATCCTAGGATCCTGTTATCTGACCCCTGCAATATGTCTATATACTCTAGGGCAGGTATTAGCAAATTGGGGTACGCGCAATGCCATCGGGGGTACACCAAATAAAAATGTGATTCATATATGTATATTTTTCTATGTTTTCTTCACATTTTAATACAGTCCATTTAAATTGCCTCGCTTCACTGCCAAAAACCAAATTAAATCATCTAGCTTGAAAGACATTTTGGACACTACAATGAAAATGGTTAACTTTGTTAGAGCAAGGCCTCTGAACTCTCGTGTATTTTCTGCACTATGCAATGATATGGGCAGCGACCATGTAACGCTTTTGCAACATACATAAGTGTGCTGGTAATCAAGGGGCAAAGTATTGATACATTTTTTTGAATTGAGAGACAAGCTTAAAGTTTTCTTTACTGACCATAGTTTTCACTTGTCTGACCACTTGCATGATGACAAGTTTCTCACACGACTGGTCTATCTGGGTGGTGTTTTTGCTCACCTGAATGATCATAATCTAGGATTATAGGGACTCTCCGCAACTATATTCAATGTGTGGGACAAAATTGAGGCTATGATTAATTTATCCCTTTATGCCCTGCCTCCAGTCCATATCTGAACAAGAGAGCCTCATCAAAATTGCAGCAAGCGGTTCTGTGAAAATGTAATTTAATCAGAAGCCACTTTATGGATTGAGCTGCGCTCAGAGTATCCTGCCTTGGCAAATCGCGCTGTTAAGACAAATCAAATGTTATTTGTCACATACACATGGTTAGCAGATGTTAATGCGAGAGTAGCGAAATGCCCTTTGCAACCACGTAGCTATGTGAGAGTGGATTCTCTGGACCCTCTCTGGATTACTGACCTCTGCCTGCCTTTGACCTGTCGTTTGCCTGCCCTTGTACTAGAAATAAACGTTTGTTTCTTCGACACTGTCTGCATCTGGGTCATACCTGAAACCTGATAGCATGAACTGGCGATGGGGCTGAATAAGGGCTGCCAGCACAGGGCCAGCAATTTCCAAGTGCAAGTGACCTGTGTCTAGTTGTTTCTGTGTTTCCAGTCCCACCACCACCAATATGTGCGGCAATACCTTCACCTCCCAGTAACTCTCTGTCTACCAGCAACCCTATGAACCCTGTGAGCCACTCACTTCCTTTGAGTCACCCCCAATCTGCGAGACGCTCTCGGACTCCAAGCCATCCTTTGTCTGCTAGCCACTCAATTAAGAGCCAATTATTTGCCCATTTAGCAAAAACCCACGGGCTCAGTGCATGGAACAAAGGGCGGGCCTTTATTCCTGCCCAAAGTGGACCTGTAACGAGTGCACTGAGTCGGGAAGCAAGTTCAGGGAGGGAGTGTTTTAATAAATAAAACAACAAACACGAAACACAAACAACGCACCGATATGAAAACAGAGTCAATAACACCAGAAGAAAAAACCAAGGGGAGCCTGGTGACCTAGAGGCTGGAGAGGGAGCACACGTGACAGTACCCCGACAGGTGGCTCCAGCCGCAGGAGGCCGACCCAAAAAACGATCCCGGGGATCAGGAGCGGACCGTTCACCTCTGCAGAGGCGCAGGAAACCCGTCAATCCGGCGGAGACGCAGGAGCATGGCGACCTAGATCGCCGGAGAGAGAGCATACCTGGCTGTACCCCCTCCCCGGCGCGATCGGCTCCAGCTGCAGGACGCCAACCCAAGGGATGATCCCGGGGATTAGGAGCGGACCAGTCATCCCCGCTGATGCGCAGGAACCTGTAGCCGGCTGGGAAGCGGGAACCTAACTGACCGTCTGAAGCAGGGGAACCCGGTGATCTGGCTGAGGCATGAGAGCCTGGCGATCTGGCTGGGGCATGAAAGCCTGTAGCGGTTTCTGGACCCGACATCATTCCACCTGACACGCACAAAAAAAAACTCCCTGATGCTTCCCTTAGGTGAGGTGTTATTCTGTAACGATGTGCGCTGAGAGTTGGGAAGCAAGTTCAGGGAGTGAGTGATTTAATAAATAAAACAATAAACACGAAACACAAACAATGCACCAACATGAAAATAGAGTCAATAACACCTGAGGAAAGAACCAAAAGGAGGGACAGATATAGGGAAGGTAATCAGGGAGGTGAATGAGTCGTGATTTGGGATTATGGTTAATTGTTTAGCTAGCTAGCGACATGTCTTAACAAAGAGACTACACTATAGAAATACCAACTTCAATAGGGCGACTAAAATGGTCAGAGTGAGCTGTTCTGCAAGTAGCTAGCAAGCTAGCCAACGTTAGCCAGTTAGCTTGGGTGCTTGACTGCTGTTGTTAGGTCAGCTAGTTAACGTTACGTGTATGATCTAAGTAGTAATATTATTCGTATCTCAGAGCCATTTGCTTTGCTAGTTATATCCTAATGTTAGCTAGCTAACATTGAACCTGGTTGGTTAGCTGCCTGCAGATTCATGCAGGGTAGTAATGTCATGAGTTGGGATTAGGGTAGCTAGCTACATATCTTAACAAAAGACTCCACTATGCAAGTAACCATTTCAATAGAATGTTAATGAACTCACTGCGACAACTGTTGATAGACAAATGTGGTAAATTCGCTCTGGCTATCCCTTTTTTGGGGGTAGGCACAAAACTACCTCCATACTTCCATTCATTTAACTGGTAGCGATTACCTTAAGAGGAATCCTGTGACACTCTTGTTCATGAGAATCTCCCCTTTCCATACAGTGGTCATAGTAGTTTGTAGGCCAAACCGTTTGGACGCTACAGACGTTTTTGTGAGAAGACCAATTTCCGGGATGTCTCATGGTCTGTAGCTTGACCGCCTTCCACCGCAGATGCGGAAGGCCGGCATAGGCCGCCATAGGCGGATGCAGTGGATTGACAAGCTGCCCACGAAAGAAAAATGATATCTCTAGCCTACTGTGACGGACTTTGATGTGGATTATTTTATATGTTACTTGGAAAGACCATTGGTGCTTCAATAGACTCTAGGGGGTGTGAGTATTTGTTTCCGTTGAAATGGGGCCTGTTTGAATATACTAAAATGAGCAGCTTTGTATACATAGAAAAACATGGCATGTTAACTCCATACTGGTGGCACAGTGGACTAATTCCATGTATAGAGAACAGACGATTGAAGGTTAGAATATCACTGATGCTGTGTCATCGTTGAAAAAAATAGATATGTTTGCGTAATTAATGCCTAAGGAAATTAATTAAAGCTGCATAAATCACCCATTTACACAATTTGGTGTGGGATGTCATAATGACGTTATTTTCTGCAAAAAACATGTAAAAAGAAAAGTCCCCTTTAAATCAGTATACACCCTGACCTTGACACAAACACATAATTACATATAGTGATTTATAGGATCTCTGTGGTCACAAAAAGTCAGCCGGACATCTTTTCAAACAATTTTGCCAAATTGTCAGTAATCAGTCAACCTCCTCTTCCCACCATCTGTTAACCAGTGTGTGGTATGTGCAGTGGCGGATTTAGGCATAGGCGACATGGGCAATCGCCCAGGGCGGCATCTTGCCGGGGGCAGCACGGGGCGCCCACACAATAATAAATAAATAAAATAAAAACTATTTGGAATGGTGACATTTGCTCAATCGGTTTTCTATCGCTAATTTGCACGTCACGTCGATGATATCATGTCACCGTTTTGGAATGTGGTTCAATTAACCTTGTCGGAGTGGGCGCCCTGATTCTAGTTTGTGAGCTAGGCAGGCTACTGCCTGGGAAGGTCTCCCACTCAGAAGTACGAGATGGGGAGGGGGCCGGGGGTAGGTTGACCTCAGGTCTCCCCACTGGAAGCCCAAGTTAGGGGTAGCGGGGGAATCTATCAAATAGCGCACCTCTAACTTTGTACAGAACTAATGCAATTAGTAATGCAATTAGTTGTGCAATTGAGTTTGTGTGTTTATTTTTAAGTGCAAAAGTGTAATAATCAGGTTCTTATTTATAAGTGTGTTATTCTAATGTGTATTTGTGTGATATAGCACTTGTGCAATTTAGTTTTATTTGTGTTTTTTTGTTAGCAATATGGTAATATTGTATAATTCTATTCTTATTTGTATTTATATACTACATTTTGTTTCTATTTGACTTTGTTACCCCTTTTTGTCTTATTTTTGTATATTTGTATATTTGTATATTTATATAGTTTTAAATGTTATGATTATTTATTTGTGTTGTTCCAAACGTCTGAATAAAAATTACAGTTAATGCAGAATGGTGCTTTTTTTTGGTGGGAGGGGGTTGCCCAGGGAGCCATACAAGCTAGAACCGCCACTGGGTGTGTGATTGATAGTCTGTACTCCTTGACACCCTGCGTCCTGCAAACGGGCTCAGGCGTTGATTCAGAAACACTTAAACAGCATTTCCTTTCTTCCCAAGACCCTGTATCCATGGCAATTCATTGATCCTATATCAGCAAGGGTTGATTTTATCGCAGGGCAAATGTCCATACTCATACATTATGAATGACTCATATTGGTTAAAGCATTTCACACCTCTAAAATAATATTTATTCCTCTGCAATTATAGTAGGAGGTTTAGGAGGGCAGCTAAATTCCCTTCAATTACATTTCTTCTTTTTACAGTTTTCCATTCTTAGGTCTGAGCATCCTTCAGTGGTCCAGACAATCTTGGTTAGAGCGCTAGCACACCACAACAATCATGTTTTATTCCTTTTACTTTTGGTTGCTTACTGTAGTATGTCACACTACAGATCGCCTCGAGTGGCAGTACTTGTGGACAGTCTTGCGGAAAAGGCTTCATAGATACAGTATGATTGATATGCCAATTCTTCTGAGATGGTCCTGACGGGCAACAATTGCTCCTCCCATTTTGCTCTATCCTTCAAGTTGGAACCCATCCAACTTGAAGGAGCTGGAGCAGTTTTGCCTTGAAGAATGGGCAAAATCCCAGTGGCTAGATGTGCCAAGCTTATAGAGACATACCCCAAGAGAAGGTGTCTCTACAAAGTATTGACTTTGGGGGGTGCATAGTTATGCACGCTCAAGTTTTCTGTTTTTTTGTCTTATTTCTTGTTTGTTTCAGAAAGAAAATATTTTGCATCTTCAAAGTAGTAAATCAAATCAAATGTTGTGTAAATCAAATGAAACACACCCACAAAAATATGTTAATTCCAGGTTGTAAGGCAACAAAATAGGAAAAATGCAAGCCACAGATGATATCCTGCTATCCCACCAAAATGCACAGCAATCACAGCAAATTCTTGAAATCTTTAATGAATTTAGGCTAATTTCAGGCTATTAACAATTGGGTCAAGTCTGCTATTTTACCTCTTATTAATAAGGGAGATTATCAAATTGCAACCCCTGGTACCCTGTAGTACCCTTCAGATACCTGGGAGTTAATATCCACCCCACAATCCAATCCATAGATAAAAATAATTACAACAAGATTCTCAAAGACGTGGTGTCAGATATGGAAAGATGGAGAAAAAAAATCTAAATTCATTCCAAATCCCTATTATCAAGATGGAAATCCTGCCTCACTTTAATGTTTGCTCCCTCTGGCACCATCGACTGGATATTGGGGAAAAAATCCATTCCTTAGTCTCTAAATTTGTCTAGCCTCCACGCATTACGACTGACCCTGCAAAGGCAAAAGAGCACAGGTGGCCAAAGCCTTCCCGAATTTGTAGTATTATTTCTGGTCATTTGTTTTCCATCTTTCCACGTGGTTTGATTTAGACGCTAAGATGGCTTGGCGTCCCATAGAGGAGAACCTAACACATGCACACAGGTTGCAGGATGTGGTCTATTCCAGCGTCTCCTTGAGATACTCCAAAACATAATTTGCCGCCTTTAATAACACAGTCCCACAGAAAAGTTATGCAAAATCAAAACCATTTGGAACAATCACACTCCTTTAATCCACAAATATGATTTCTGTTTGAGGGAGGGCACCACAGGAGTGACAAGGCTATGCACATCCCAACCCTCTCTCTCCTCTCAACTCATCTACCCTCTCTCTCCTCTCAACTCATCTACCCTCTCTCTCTCCTCTCAACTCATCTACCTTCTCTCTCCTCTCAACTCATCTACCCTCTCTCTCCTCTCATCTACCCTCTCTCTCCTCTCAACTCATCTACCCTCTCTCTCCTCTCAACTCATCTACCCTCTCTCTCCTCTCAACTCATCTACCCTCTCTCTCTCCTCTCAACTCATCTACCCTCTCTCTCTCCTCTCAACTCATCTACCCTCTCTCTCTCCTCTCAACTCATCTACCCTCTCTCTCTCCTCTCAACTCATCTACCCTCTCTCTCTCCTCTCAACTCATCTACCCTCTCTCTCTCCTCTCAACTCATCTACCCTCTCTCTCTCCTCTCAACTCATCTACCCTCTCTCTCTCCTCTCAACCCATCTCTCTCTCTCCTCTCAACTCATCTACCTCTCTCTCTCTCTCCTCAACTCCATCTACGCCTCTCTCTCTCTCAACTCATCTACCCTCTCTCTCCTCAACTCATCTACCCTCTCTCTCCCTCTCAACTCATCTACCTCTCTCTCCCTCTCAACTCATCTCCCTCTCTCTCCTCAACTCATCTACCCTCTCTCTCCTCTCAACTCATCTACCTCTCTCTCTCTCCTCTCAACTCATCTACGCTCTCTCTCTCCTCTCAACTCATCTACCCTCTCTCTCCTCTCAACTCATCTACCCTCTCTCTCTCCTCTCAACTCATCTACTCTCTCTCTCCTCTCAACTCATCTACGCTCTCTCTCCTCAACTCATCTACCTTCTCTCTCCTCTCAACTCATCTACCTTCTCTCTCCTCTCAACTCATCTACGCTCTCTCTCCTCAACTCATCTACTCTCTCTCTCTCTCTAACTCATCTCTCAACTCATCTACCTCTCTCTCTCAACTCATCTACCTCTCTCTCCTCTCAACTCATCTACCCTCTCTCCTCATCCCCTCTCTCCTCAACTCATCTACCTCTCTCTCTCCTCTCAACTCATCTCTCTCTCTCCTCTCAACTCATCTACCTTCTCTCTCAACTCATCTACCCTCTCTCTCTCCTCTCTCCTCAACTCATCTATGCTCTCTCTCCTCTCAACTTATCTACGCTCTCTCGTCTCATCTCATCTACCCTCACATTCCTCTCAACTCATCTAGGCTCGCTCTCCTCTCAATTGATCTATGCTCTCTCTCCTTTCAACTCATCTACCCTGTCTCTCCTCTCAACTCATCTACCCGCTCTCCTCTCAACTCATCTACCCTCTCTCCTCTCAACTCAAATACCCTGTCTCTCCTCTCAAATCATCTACGCTCTCTCTCCTCATCTATCCTGTCTGTCACCATCTTCGAAAGGAGCGGACCAAGATGCAGCGAGGGTTCCAGTATACATACTTTTAATTAACGTAGTGAAACTGGCACAAAACAACAAACAATGAAACAGACCGTAACACTGGTGTGGCACACACAGGCGCGCACACACACAGAAATACAAACAATGACCCAACAAAATCAGTGGGGAATTACAAACTTAAATATGGTCCCCAATTAGAGGTAACGAAACTCAGCTGCCTCTAATTACAAACCATCAATGAAACCAAAACAAAGAAATACACCACATAGAACAAAACCCCTGATCACGTCCTGACCACAAACACCATAGAGAAAAGCCAAAAAAGGGCTATCTCTGGCCAGGACGTGACACTGTCTCTCCTCTCAACTCATTAATGCTCTCTTTCTTCTCAACTCATCTATGCTCTTTCTCCTCTCAACTCATCTACCCACTTTCTCCTCTCAACTCATCTACGCTCTCTCCTCTCAAGTAATATACTGTCGCTTTCCTCTCAACTCATTAATGCTCTCTCTCCTCTCAACTCATCTACCCTCTCTCCTCATCTACGCTCTCTTGTCTCAACTCATCTATAATCTCTCGCCTCTCAACTCATCTAGCATCCCTCTCCTCTCAATTCCTCTATGCTCTCTCTCCTCTCAACTCATCTTTGCTCTCTCTCCTATCAACTCATCTTTGCTCTCTCTCCTATCAACTCATCTATAATCTTTCTCCTCTCAACTCATCTACGCTCTCTCTCGTCTCAACTCATCTACGCTCTCTCTTGTCTCAACTCATCTACCCTGTCTCTCATCTCATCTACGCTCTCTCTCCTCCCAACTCATCTATGCTCTCTCTCCTCTCAACTCATCTATGCTCTCTCTCCTCAACTCATCTGCGCTCTCTCTTCTCAACTCATATACCATCTCTCTCCTCTCAAGTCATCTACGCAATTGTTCCTCCCAACTCATCTATGCTCTCTCTCGTCTCAACTCATCTGTGCTCTCTTTCCTCTCAATTCATCTATGGTCTCTCTCCTCTCAACTCATCTACCCTCTCTCTCCTCATCTACGCTCTCTCCTCTTAGCTCATCTACTCTCTTAACTCATATACCCTCTCACTCCTCTCAACTCATCTACGCTCTCTCCTCTTAGCTCATCTACTCTCTTAACTCATATACCCTCTCACTCCTCTCAACTCATCTATGCTCTCTCTCATCTCAACTCATCTACCCTCTCTTTCCTCTAAACTCATCTACGCTCTCTCTACTCTCAGCTCATCTACTCTCTCAACTCATATACCCTGTCAACTCATATACCCTGTCTCTCCTTTCAACTCATCTATGCTCTCTCTCGTCTCAACTCATCTATAATCTCTCTCCTCATCTACCATCTCTCTCCTCTCAATTAATCTATGCTTTCTCTCCTCTCTACTCATCAACCCTCTCTCTCCTCTCAACTCATCTACACTCTCTCTCTACGCTCTCTCTCCTCTCATCTCATCTCCACACTCTTCGCATTTCATCCATTCTCTCTCTCTCTCTCTCTCTCTCTCTCTCTGCCTCGTTGATGCTAAAAACATTGGTCTGTGTTTCAGGACGCATCCAAGCAGCAGTATAGTTAAACCAGTTCATTAGAAGCCAAATTATGTCTGTTTTTTAAGTGCTTCCCTCGTTATTAGTCACCTCCCAGGACCTCTCGTGACCTGACCTGACTTCAGCTCGCATCAAAAGAGAAAGCAATTAGGAAATAAAAATGAAGCTATACTGAAAATATCCACAATATAGACAGAGATTTCGGCATACCTTTTATGCAGAATAAGTATGAGCGACACAATATCACTGCAGTCGAGAGTGGAATCTTTGGCCTCTGTGGGTTTAGTCTCTCATTGTTGAAATCATCTCTCCCTCTCTGTAGGCTCAATGTTTAAATAACCCCTTGCTATTGTAGCTGATGGGGATCTGTGATACTCAATCCTCAGTCTGAAGTGTCTCCACTTGCGCTGCTGAATAGCTGGCTTTTTGGAGGTGCGACTGGGTAAGACGCTTCAGGAGGGCGGTTACGTGTGTTTGCGAGGCAGAGGTCCTGGGTTCGTTCCTCGGTATGAGCTGCATCATGAAAAAAAGCTGTGTGATGTCCTTTACAATGGCAGTTGTGCTTAGTTCAATGCTGGGGTTGCTGTGGAGTTAGTTTGGGGGATGTAGCAGATGGAGATCTGTGAAACTCACTCCTCAGCCTGAAGAGTCTTAACTTGAGCTGCTGAGTAGCTAGCTTTCAGTGGCATAATTTCACTCAACTTTTTTTTCTACTGTGGCAATTGTGATTGATTCAACGCAATATTAGCCACTTTCAAATGTAATATACCGAAACAAAACAAACTATGCAAAATTTTGTATGCAAAACTAACTGTGCAAGATATTTTCTTGTAGCCGGAGCACAATAGGGTTAGGATTCTATTGCATTGACCAATCAGAGCTGCAATAGGCCTATATGCAAATAACCATTCACTAGATGTTCTTGTTTTGAGATCAAAGTGAGAGCTGCATGTAGCTAGTTAGTGAGTTGTTAGTCCAGTTATAGCTCATTTCTAGTCAACAATGGGGGAGAGGTTGCTGACAACAAGAGACCAAAACTAGTGCATTTCTAGCCATCTTTGAAAAGCGAGTCAAGTAAAGAGGTTTTTATGTCTTGAAGGGGAAGTGTGGAATTTTGAGACGGTCTTGAATAACCTAGCATAAATTCATAATCCAGCTCGGGTCACACAAAACCCATTTCACAAAGAAAACAAATCCCTTACCTTTCGAAGAACTTCTGCTGAGGGCTTCCGAAGTGCCCAACGAAGACATCCAATAGTTCTTTTGTTAGAAAAAGTAATTTATTATATCCATAAATCTCAGTTTGGTTGGCGCGTTGTTCAGAAAATCCAACATCGAATTGCCCATTGAAACGTGAAGAGAACGCGTTCAAATATACCGATAAACTTTTCCTAAACAAATCAAAGACCAGTTATAATGCATCCTTAGCTATCCTTTTATGAATATTAGCGATAATATTTCACTCGGATGGTCACCTAAATGTTATATAAGTAAAATAAAGTGGGGCGTGCATCCAGTCTAGCGCCCGAGAAATCTTGTTGACATCTGAGCTCCCCTGACCATTTCCTGTTTCTATCCGTTTTGCTTACTCCAATCACTCTGTCTTTGTATATAGACTGCTGACATCTAGTGGAAGCCATAGGTACTGCAATCTCGGAGCTGGATTGCCTTGAAGTCAATGGGGAGAGTCTCAAACAGAGCAAAGGTCACAAAAAACTGCAATTCCGGATGGATTTTCCTCTGGTTTTTGCCTGCTATATCAGTTGTTATACTCACATACATTATTTTAACACTCTTAGAAACTTCAAAGTGTTTCCTATCCAATAGTACTAATTATATGCATAGCCTATTTTCTGGGCCTGAGTGGCAGGCATTTTACTTTGGGCACGCCAGACTCTCCAAAACCGTCACCTATGCTGCCGCTCCCCAAGAAGTTAAGCAATGGCTTTTTTCTGGCCACTCTTCTGTAAAGCCCAGCTCTGTAGAGTGTACGGCATAAAGTGGTCCTATGGACAGATACTCCAATCTCCGCTGTGGAGCTTTGCAGCTCCTTCAGGGTTATCTTTGGTGCCTCTCTGATTAATGCCCTCCTTGCCTGGTCCATGAGTTTGTGGGCGGCCCTCTCTTGGCAGGTTTGTTGTGGTGCCATTTTCTTTCCATTTTTTAATAATGGATTTGATAGTGCTCTGTGGGATGTTCAAAATGTTTGATATTTTTTTAGAACCCAACCCTGATCTGTACTTCTCCACAACTTTGTCCCTGACCTGTTTGGAGAGTTCCTTGGTCTTCATGGTGCCGCTTGCTTGGTGGTGCCCCTTGCTTAGTGGTGTTGCAGACTCCAGGGCCTTTCAGAACAGGTGTATATATACTGAGATCATGTGACAGATAACGTGACACTCAGATTGCACACAGGTGGACTTTATTTAACTAATTATGTGAATTCTGAAGGTAATTGGGTGCACCAGATCTTATTTAGGGGCTTCATAATAAAGGGTGTGAATACATAAAGTTGCAGTCTGAAGTTTACATACAATTAGGTTGGAGTCATTAAAACTTGTTTTTCAACCACTCCACAAATGTCTTGTTAACAAAATATAGTTTTGGCAAGGTGGTTAGGACATCTACTTTGTGCATGACACAAGTATTTTTTCAACAATTGTTTACAGACAGATTATTTCACTTATAATTCACTGTATCACAATTCCAGTGGGCCAGAAGTTTACATACACTAAGTTGACAGTGCCTTTAAACAGCTTGGAACATTCCAGAAAATGATGTCATGGCTTTAGAAGCTTCTAAAAGGCTAATTGACATAATTTGAGTCAATTGGAGGTGAACCTGTGGATGTATTTCAAGGCCTACCTTCAAACTCAGTGCTTCTTTTCTTGACATCATTGGAAAATCAAAAGAAATCAGCCAAGTCCTCAGAAAAACTTTGTAGACCTCAACAAGTCTGGTTCATCCTTGGGAGCAATTTCCAAACGCCTGAAGGTACCACATTCATCTGTACAAACAATAGTATGCAAGTATAAAAACCACGGGACCACGCAGCCGTCGTACCACTCAGGAAGGAGACGCGTCTCTTAGAGATGAACGTACTTTGGTGCGAAAAGTGCAAATCAATCCCAGAACAACAGCAAAGGACCTTGTGAAGATGCTGGAGGAAACAGGTACAAAAGTATCTATATCCACAGTAAAACGAGTCCTATATAGACATAACCTGAAAGGCCACTCAGCAAGAAAGATTCCACTGCTCCAAAACCGCCACAAAAAAGACAGACTACGGTTTGCAACTGCACATGGGGACAAAGATTGTACTTTTTGGAGAAATGTCCTCTGGTCTGATGAAACAAAAACTGTTTGGTCATAATGACTATCGTTGTGTTTGGAGGAAAAAGGGGGAGGCTTGCAAGCCGAAGAACACCATCCCAACCGTGAAGCAGGGGGGTGGCAGTATCATGTTGTGGGGGTGCTTTGCTGCAGGAGGGACTGGTGCACTTCACAAAATAGTTGGCATCATTAAGGAAAATTATGTGGATATATGGAAGAAACATCTCAAGACATCAAATCAAATTTTATTGGTCACATACACATGGTTAGCAGATGTTAATGCGAGTGTAGCGAAATGCTTGTGCTTCTAGTTCCGACCATGCAGTAATATCTAACAAGTAATCCAACAATTTCACAACAACTACCTTATACACACACACGTGTAAAAGAATGATTAAGAATATGTGCATATAAATATCTGGTTGAGCGATGGCCGAACGGCATAGGCAAGATGCAGTAGATGGTATAGAGTACAGTATGTACATATGAGATGAGTAATGTAGGGTGTTTGAGTTTGAGTTTATTTTTACAGGGACAGTGCACATTGTGTATGTAAACATTATATAAAAGTGGCATTGTTTAAAGTGACTAGTGATACATTTATTACATCCAATTTTAATTATTACAGTGGCTAGAGATTTGAGTCAGTATGTTGGCAGCAGCCACTCAATGTTTGTTATGGCTGTTTATCACTCTGATGTTCTTGAGATTGAAAAACAGCTTCTATCTCTCTGTCCCAGCTTTGATGCACCTGTACTGACCTTCTGGATGATAACGGGGTGAACAGGCAGTGGCTCGGGTGGTTGTTGTCCTTGAGGATCTTTTTGGCATTCCTGTGACATCGGGTGGTGTAGATGTCCTGGAGGGCAGGTAGTTTGCCTCCAATTATGTGTTGTGCAGACCTCACTACCCTCTGGAGAGCCTTACGGTTGTGGGTGGAGCAGTTGCCGTACCAGGCGGTGATACAGCCCGTCAGGATGCTCTCAATTGTGCATCTGTAAAAGTTTGAGTGTTTTTGGTGACAAGCCAAATTTCTTCAGCCTCCTGAGGGTGGACCATTCTTCAACTGTCTGTGTGGGTGGACCATTTCAGTTTGTCCGTGATGTGTACGTCTAAGAACTTAAAACTTTCCACCTTCTCCACTACTGTCCCTTCGATGTGGATAGGGGGCTGCTCCCTCTTCTGTTTCCTGAAGTCCACGATCATCTCCTTTGTTTTTTTGACGTTGTGTGAGGTTATTTTTCTGACACCACACTCCGAGGGCCCTCACCTCCTGCCTGTAGGCCCTCTAGTCATTGTTGGTAATCAAGCCTACCATTGTAGTGTCGTCTGCAAACTTGATGATTGAGTTGGAGGCGTGCAGGGCCACGCAGAAACGGGTGAACAGGGAGTACAGGAGAGGGCTGAGAACACACCCTTGTGGGACCCCAGTGTTGAGGATCAGCGGGGTGGAGATGTTGTTTCCTACCTTCACAACCTGAGGGCGGCCTGCCGAAAGTCCTGGACCCGGTTGCACAGGGCGGGGTCGAGACCTAGGGTCTCAAGCTTAATGACGAGTTTGGAGGGTACTATGGTGTTAAATGCGGAGCTGTAGTCGATGAACAACATTCTTACACATGTATTCCTCTTGTCCAGATGGGTTAGGGCAGTGTGATTGCGATTGCGATTGCGTCGTCTGTGGACCTGTTGGGGCAGTAAGCAAATTGGAGTGGGTCTAGGGTGTCAGGTAGGGGGAGGTGATATGATCCTCGACTAGTCTCACAAAGCACTTCATGATGACGGAGGTGAGTGCTACGGGGCGATAGTTGTTTAGCTCAGTTACCTTATCTTTCTTGGGAACAGGAACAATGGTGGTCCTCTTGAAGTATGTGGGAACAGCAGACTGGGATAAGGATTAATTGAAGACGTCCGTAAACACACCAGCCAGCTAGTCTGCGCATGCTCTGAGGACGCGGCTAGGGATGCCGTCCGGGCCTTGCGAGGGTTAACACGTTTAAATGTTTTACGTTGGCTGCGGGGAAGAAGAGCCCGCAGGTTTTGGTAGCGGGCCGTGTCGGTGGCACTGTATTGTCCTCAAAGTGAGCAAAGAAATTGTTTAGTTTATCTGGGAGCAGGACATCGGTATCCGTGACGGGGCTGGTTTTCTTTTTGTAGTCCGTGATTGACTGCCCTGATTAAAAGCAGTGGTTCGCACTTTCAGTTTTGCGCAAATGCTGCCATCAATCCACGGTTTCTGGTTGGGGAAGGTTTTAATAGTCGCTGTGGGTACAACATCACCGATGCACTTGCTAATAAACTCGCTCACCGAATCAGCGTATACATCAATGTTATTGTCCGACGCTATCCGGAACATATCCCAGTCCACGTGTTCGAAGCAATCTTGAAGCGTGGAATCAAATTGGTCGGACTAGCGTTGAACAGACCTGAACACGGGCGTTTCCTGTCTTAGTCTCTGTCTATAGGCTGGGAGCAACAAAATGGAGACGTGGTCAGATTTGCCCGAATGGAGGGCGGGGGCGGGTTTTGTATGCGTCGTGGAAGTTAGAGTAACAATGATCCAGATTTTTCCAGCCCTGGTCGCGCATTCGATATGCTGAAAAAATTTAGGGAGCCTTGTTTTCAGATTAGCCCTGTTAAAATCCCCAGCTACAATAAATTTTGCCTCAGGATATGTGGTTTCCAGTTTAGATAGAGTCCACACTTTCCTCCATTGCTTTGTATGGCCGTGTAACTGTTTTTTTTTTTCCCGGGTTACCAGGACCAGATTTTCAAAAGGGATTTAAATGCATTAAGGAGGGTGCTTCTGATCCAGGATCCGAATGGGAACATCCCACTACGGCCCTAAGTCAGTGGGAGCTGCCACTGCTCATTTATGGAGCTTTATATTTTTGGTTTAAAAAAAAACGACAGAGTCCACACTCTCTTCCATTGCTTTGTATGGCCGTGCAACTGTACAGTACATTTGCAATATGTTTCAATGGGCATTTAACATCATGAATATAACAAGCTCTAAAATACTGCAGAAATGCCCAATTGACTGCCCGTTGATCTCGGGATGGCCGGGATTGATAGTGGTTCCTCTCCATCGCTCGTTGGTGTTGATTTCAGCATGTCAAGTTCGTGATGTTAAATGCCCATTGAAACATACTGCAAATGTACAGTACATTTGCATTGACTGTGTGTGTGTGTGTGATTTCAGAAAATCACAGAAATCACGTAGAGCTCCGAAACCCACGTTAACGGATTCGTCTGAACACGCCGCAACTGGATCTATAACTTTTTTGGGACCAAAAACATTCTTTGAACATTACGAATTGTACATTTTACGATTTCTCAAAAATTACAACAGATAAATGTCTGTTTCTTTTTTTCCTTACACCGTAGGTTCATGTACTTTGACGTGAAGCTGTCAAATTAGCCCTCTATTTCCGTTTTTGACCTTTAATCCCAGAAAATGGGCCTTAACTCAAAAACCGTGAGTCCCTGACGCCATCTTGTTTCGGGGCTAATATCCCATTTGGCCAAACCCATGCTCACCAAGTTTCGTCTTTGAAGTATTTTCTGTTTAGGAGAAATGGCCATCTCAATTAGGTGTATGTTTTGTACATTTGCAATATGAAGCCATTCGCCATCTGGGGGAATTAACCGGAAGGGCGGAAAAATTATAAAACATTTTTATTTTTATTAAAAACGGACACCGAATGTCCGAGAGACTTCGTTTGATGACTTCCCGGAAGATCTGGCCCTGGGGCACGGCCCGAGGCCGTCGGCCTATTTTAGAAACATTTGTGGACGTCTAGTAAGGGACCGTAAATTTGCAATATGCAGTTTCTCATCAAACACACAGAAAATGCCATCCGTGTCCCTTATGTAGGTAAAGCCCACCTTATCACAGCTCACTGGTCAGCATAGCAGCACCCACCCGTAGCACGCGCTCCAGCAGATATATTTCACTGGTCACCCCCAAAGCCAATTCCTACTTTGGCCGCCTTTCCTTCCAGTTCTCTGCTGCCAGTGACTGGAACGAACTGCAAAAATCACTGAAGCTGGACTCATATCTCCCTCACTAACTTTAAGCACCAGCTGTCAGAGAAGCTAACAGGTGCTCATTGCACCTGTACATAGCCCATCTGTAAATAGCCCATCCAACTACCTCAACCACATACTTTTATTTTGCTCCTTTGCACCCCAGTATCTTCTACTTGCACACTCATCTTCTGCACACCTATCACTCCAGTGTTTGATTGCTATATTGTAATTATTTCGCCACCCCGGCCTATTTATTGCCTTACCTCCCTTATCCTACCTCATTTGTACACACTGTATCTAGACTTTTTCTATTGTATTATTGACTGTATGTTTGTTTATTCCATGTGTAACTCTGTGTTGTTGTTTGTGTCGCACTGCTTTGCTTTATCTTGGCCAGGTCGCAGTTGTAAATGAGAACTTGTCCTCAACTTTGGCCGAGTTTAAAAGTAAAACATTAGCCGCAATCTTTTTCCTTATGTCTAAAACACAGGCATCCAGGGAGGTCAATTTTGGGGCTTCACCATGTTCCCATCGAAATGTACAGCTGTGTATCATAGCAGTGAAAGTTAAAATGATGTTTCCGAATATATTGTGAAAACAATAGTGGTCCTAAAACTGAACCTTGAGGAACACCGATATTTCCAGTTAATTTGTCAGAGGACAAATAATCCACAGAGACAAACTGATATCTTTCCAACAGATAAGATCTAAACCAGGCCAGAACTTGTCTGTGTAGACCAATTTGGGGTTCCAATCTATCCAAAAAAAAAATGTGATGGATGGTATCAAAAGCAGCACTAAGGTCTAGGAGCACGAGGACAGATGCAGAACTAGACTGAAGCATTTCGTATACATTGTCTTCAGGAAGGCAGTTTGTTGAGAGGAATAGGACATTCGATATAGGCCGTTTTTTAAATATTTTCTGGGTCAAGGTTTGACTTTTCAAGAGAGGCTTTATTACTGCCACTTTTAGTGAGTTTGGTACACATCCGGTGGACAGGGAGATGTTTATTATGTTCAACATAGGAGGGCCAAGCTCAGGAAGCAGCTCTTTCAGTAGTTTAGTTGGAATAGGGTCCAGTATGCAGCTTGAAGGTTTAGAGGCAAAGACTATTTTCATCAATGTGTCAAGAGATACAGTGAGGGAAAAAAAGTATTTGATCCCCTGCTGATTTTGTATGTTTGCCCACTGACAAAGAAAGAAACAGCGATCACTAGCACATTAGAGGCTGGCCAAAAGTTGAGAATGACACAAATATTAATTTCCACAAAGTTTGCTGCTTCAGTGTCTTTAGATGTTTTTGTCAGATGTTACTATGGAATACTGAATTATAATTACAAGCATTTCATAAGTGTCAAAGGCTTTTGACAATTACATGAAGTTGATGCAAAGAGTCAATATTTGCATTGTTGACCCTTCTTTTTCAAGATCTCTGCAATCCGCCCTGGCATGCTGTCAATTAACTTCTGGGCCACGTCCTGACTGATGGCAGCCCATTCTTGCATAATCAATGCTTTGAGTTTGTCAGAAATAGTGGGTTTTTGTTTGTCCACCCGCCTCTTGAGGATTGACCACAAGTTCTCAATGGGATTAAGGTCTGGGGAGTTTCCTGGCCATGGACCCAAAGTATCAATGTTTTGTTCCCCGAGCCACTTAGTTATCACTTTTGCCTTATGGCAAGGTGCTCCATCATGCTGGAAAAGGCATTGTTCGTCACCAAACTGTTCCTGGATGGTTGGGAGAAGTTGCTCTCGGAGGATGTACCATTCTTTATTCATGGCTGTGTTCTTAGGCAAAATTGTGAGTGAGCCCACTCCCTTGGCTGAGAAGCAACCCACACATGAATGGTCTCAGGATGCTTTACTGTTGACATGACAGGACTGATGGTAGCGCTCACGTGGTCTTTGCCTCACTGTGCGTGCAGATGCACTCACACCTGCCTGCTGCCATTCCTGAGCAAACTCTGTACTGGTGGTGCCCCGATCCCGCAGCTGAATCAACTTTAGGAGACGGTCCTGGCGCTTGTTGGAGCTTCCTGGGCGCCCTGAAGCCTTCTTCACAACAATTGAACCGCTCTCCTTGAAGTTCTTGATGATCCGATAAATGGTTGATTTAGGTGCAATCTTACTGGCAGCAATATCCTTGCCTGTGAAGCCCTTTTTGTGCAAAGCAATGATGACGGCACGTGTTTCCTTGCAGGTAACCATGGTTGACAGAGGAAGAACAGTGATTCCAAGCACCACCCTCCTTATGAAGCTTCCAGTCTGTTTTTCGAACTCAATCAGCATGACAGAGTGGTCTCCAGCCTTGTCCTCGTCAACACTCACACCTGTGTTAACGAGAGAATCACTGACATGATGTCAGCTGGTCCTTTGTGGCAGGGCTGAAATGCAGTGGAAATGTTTTTTGGGGAATTCAGTTCATTTGCATGGCAAAGAGGGACTTTGCAATTAATTGCAATTCATCTGATCACTCTTCATGACATTCTGGAGTATATGCAAATTACCATCATACAAACTGAGGCAGCAGACTTTTAAAATTAATATTTGTGTCATTCTCAAAACTTTTGGCCACGACTGTACTTCTACTCTAGGAATCACTGGCCACTTTAAGGAATTGAACATTAGTCACTTTAATAATATTTACATATCTGGCATTACTCATCTCATATGTATCTACTGTATCTTAGTCATTTAATGTTTATATTTTATATTACTCATTTCATGTGTATATACTGTTTTCTATACTATTCAACAGTATCTCATTCATTGAATAATGCTTACATACAGTTGAAGGCAGAAGTTTACATACACCTTAGCCAAATACATTTAAACTCAGTTTCACAATTTTTGACATTTAATGCGGGTAAAAATTCCCTGTCAGTTAGGATCACAACTTTATTTTAAGAATGTGAAATGTCAGAATAATAGTAGAGAGAATTATTTATTTCAGCTTTTATTTCTTTCATCACATTCCCAGTTGTCCAGAAGTTTACATACACTCAACTAATATTTGGTAGCATTGCCTTTACATTTTTTTAACTTGGGTCAAACATTTCGGGTAGCCTTCCACAAGCTTCCAACAATAAGTTGGGTGAATTTTGGCCCATTCCTACTGACAGAGCTGGTGCAACTGAGTCTGGTTTGTAGGCTTCCTTGCTCACACACACTTTTTCAGTTCTTCCCACAAATTTTCTATAGGATTGAGGTCAGGGCTTTGTGATGGCCACTCCAATACCTTGACTTTGCTGTCCTTAAGCCATTTTGGAAGTATGCTTGGGGTCATTGTTCATTTGGAAGACCCATTTGCGACCAAGCTTTAACTTCCTGACTGATGTCTTGAGATGTTGCTTCAATATATCCACATAATTTTCCTTCCTCATGATGCCATCTAGTTTGTGAAGTGCACCAGTCCCTCTTGCAGCAAAGCACCCCCACAACATGATGCTGCCACCCCCGTGCTTCCCGGTTGGGATGGTGTTCTTTGGCTTGCAAGCCTCCCCCCTTTTCCTTCAAACATAACAATGGTCATTATGGCCAAACAGTTCTATTTTTGTTTCATCACACCAGAGGACATTTCTCCAAAAAGTACAATCCTTGTCCCCATGTGCAGTTGCAAACCGTAGTCTGGCTTTTTTGTGGCGGTTTTGGAGCAGTGGAATCTTTCTTGCTGAGTGGCCTTTCAGGTTATGTCGATATAGGACTCGTTTTATTGTGGATATAGATACTTTTCTACCTGTTTCCTCCAGCATCTTCACATGGTCCTTTGCTGTTGTTATCGCACCAAAGTACGTTCATCTGTAGGAGACAGAATGCGTCTTCTTCCTGAGCGGTATGACGGCTGCGTGGTCCCATGGTGTTTATACTTGCGTACTATTGTTTGTACAGATGAACATGGTACCTTCAGGCGTTTGGAAATTGCTCCCAAGAATGAACCAGACTTGTGGGGGTCTACAATTTTTCTGAGGTCTTGGCTGATTTCTTTTGATTTTCCAATGATGTCAAGCAAAGAAGCACTGTGTTTGACAGTAGACCTTGAAATACATCCACAGGTACACCTCCAATTGACTCAAATGATGTCAATTAGCCTATCAGAAGCTTCTAAAGCCATGACATCATTTTCTGGAATCTTCCAAGCTGTTTAAAGGCACAGTCAACTTAGTGTATGTAAACTTCTGACCCACTGGAATTGTGATACAGTGAATTATAAGTCAAATAATCTGTCTGTAAACCCTCGTTCACTTACCCTCGCCTTATGCTCTTGGGGGAATCCCTGTCGCCATCTTGGAGGGTGGTCCAAATGATTAGCCAAGCAAGGGAAGTTTGCAATGTAAGCCCCTCAGCCCTCATTTTCAGTCGGCGTTGCGAGTGTACAATTATGTTCACTCCGGGGCCTGAAACTCACCATAATTCAATTTGCGACGATTGTGTCACGATCTTCAAAAACGGACCAAGGCGCAGCGTGCCGGGTTGAGTGAAACATGTTTAATAGTTTAACTCACCGAAACAGAAACAAAGATCAGACATGCACTGCGTGGCGCATCGACACCTACAAACAAAGTTAACTTCCCACAAGGAAAGGAGGGAAAAGGGGCTACTTAAGTATGGTTCCCAATCAGAGACAACGATGGACAGCTGTCCCTGATTGAGAGCCATACCCGGCCAAAACAAAGAAATACAAAAGTGAACATAGAATGCCCACCCCAAATCACACCCTGACCAAACCAAAATGAGACATAAAAAGGCTCATACAGGTCAGGGCGTGACAGATTGTACATCCGCTAAGAAAAGTCTGCGAAAACTTAAAAACAACGGAGAAGTCAACATACAAGTGTAAGTAAAAACGAATGCAAATAACTTATACATTTTGCTACTACGTAAAAAGTACATATGTTTTTGTTTGGTTATCTTTTGGAAATTGTAGAAATAAAATATTTCCCTTCAGAACTTCCAGCAATGCAGGCTAATGTTAGTTAGCTAATTAATTTGCTAGCTATTATACAGTAGGCGTATATTGATAATTATATATTTAATATAGACAAGTAGACATACAATCATAATTGACTGTAGCCCATATAAAGCACCCACAAGCCAAACGTGGCTGAAAACACAATCCTCACTGGATGATCTAGTTACGAATTTCCAGCCAAGGGTGGTCCATTTAAAAATCATTCCTTCCTCCCTCGCCCCTTGCCCTGCAAGTGTATACTCGTCAGACGTCATGATACATCTTCAGAAGTGTCCACTTAATTTGAGGGCTGAGGGGATAGGGTGTGTCTAAGTGTTTGGACTGCAGCCACAGTTTTTCTATACTATTCTACTGTATCTTAGTCCGTTCGCTCATCCATATGCATATAGTCTTAATTCATTCCTACTTAGATTTGTGTGTATGTGTAATATGTTAGATATTACTTGTTAGATTTACCTCACTGTCAGAGCTAGAAGCACAAGCATTTCGCTACACCCACAATAACATTTGATAATCACGTGTATGTGACCAATAAAATTGATTTGATGTCCCTCAACCCTAAACACAACACTAACCCTAGCTTCATGTCCATCTGTCAAATGTGGAAAGCCTCTCACAACTTTCTTTCCCAGGCCAAGACATGACAACCACCCTTGCTAAAATGAACAATAACAGCCACTTTTTCATTGGTCCCCAAAAATATACATGAAAAATAAAGAAGCACATTTTCTTATATCAGTCTAACTGGCCTGTAACAAAGCTGCTGTCTGACAAAATCTGTGAAAAAAAGATCCCAGGTGTGAGAAGAGGAAAAAAACTAAAACTAAATTATGGATAGTCTTTAATGGCAGGGAAGCCATCTGGAAAATCATACTGATGAGAAGCAGGTTGGAAAGGCCACATAATCCTAATGGCACTGAGGGAATAGAGGCATTATGGACAGTTTGAGAGGGGAGTAAAGGCTCCACAGGGTGAATGGAGTGCCTATAATCTGAGAAGTCCAAGCTCTCTCCTCGATCCTCTGGAACAAGGCTTGGATGGGGGGCAAGGAGAAGATGCTAACAGCACGGTAGTACCAGTAGATCTGTCCAGTGTTGCCCCCTTTCAGCACAACCATCTTGTAGTCTTTATGTTCTCTCTCTCTCTCTCTCTCTCTCTCCCTTTTCTCAGCCCTACCGGATAAAAGTAAAAAATGCATTTGACTCTATTTACATATTGGGTTTCAGAGGTTGAGCCATGACCAATACTATAGACTAACTGTTATGTATTATAGTGTGTACAGAGCCACAGATGTCCCTTTTGGCATTAGAGTGATATTAGGCATCTCAATTATGTCTGTGTCATCCAAGCTCAACAGTTGGCTGCCCTTCACAGTGTGAGCTGGAGGCAGTGATGCAGTGAGAGGGGATTCTCCTTCACCATTCTGGTCTCTGTGGCAGGGGTCATCAATTGGGTATGTCAGTCGCCATACCCTAGCTCAACACCAACAATTTAAAATAAGCTATTAAAAGGCGACATTCCTGGCTGCCTTTAGGACCATGAGGACGCCTGTGAGTGGGAGGGAAGGCTGTTTGTACAGCTGGATGGCTTTATGGAGAGTATAGATCTGTATATAATGATGAGATGCTCATGTCTCCGCCCTAACAATAAGAGTTGTTGTCCCAAAGGCGGGAAGGCAGGCGACAAGCTTAGGTCCAAAATAAACCCATAGATACGTATTGGGCTTATTTTGGACAGATTTTGGCAAGAGTGAAACCTCTCGCTTCGCTTCTTCCTCACAGCCCCCGCGCAAGGCGGGCAGGCCCATGAGCTCTGGGGGACCATGCGCCTGTCATTGATGTATATATTTTTTTATTGTATAAATCATTTTCACAGTAACCTTACAAAAAGTAATTAATAAACCTTTAAATTTCCATAAGTACTAGGAAGCTAAGTGTTTGTTTCTTGAGCTTCAGGAATGTGACTTAAAAAGTGCCTCAGCCTTGAAAAATAAAACATTTAACTGATTAAAGTATAAGGGGGGATATCACTAAACAGATGCCGTGGTGAAGGCTATGATGGAGCCAGTGTGGAGCTTACTCAGTTGTTTAAAAGTGCATATTAGACTGAGAGTCTAATGCTTCTTAGTTCTTTATGTTTTAGTTTAGAAAACGATCTTGTCACGTCCAGGCCTGGAAAGACAGGCTGGCGTGTTTTGTTTTGGTTTTGGGTGTAGGGTTTTTATGTTCTAGGTGATATATATCTATGTTGGGGTAATGGTTCCCAATTAGAGGCAGCTGTGTGTCGTTGTCTCTAATTGGGAACCATATATATGTTTGGGGTTTTCATTTAGATTTTGTGGGTTATTGTTTATGCATAGCGTTGTTGGTTTATGTAAGTCTATGTTAAGTTACGATCTTCGTTTGTTTGTTGTTTTGCCCAGTTACGTGTGTTTCGTTCGTTTTAATAAACATGTATACTGGATGCCTCGCTGAGCCTTGGTCTGTCTATCCCGAAGATCGTGACAGAATAACCCACCACAAAAGGACCAAGCAGCGAGAGAGCCAGGATTTCTGGACCTGGGAGGAAATCCTGGCTGGAAAGGGGCCTTGGAGGAAGACGACGGAGCATCGTCACCCCCCAAGAAGAGGATGGAAGTGGCTAAGACTGAGCGAGGCAGTTACGAGGATATACACTGCTCAAAAAAATTAAGGGAACACTAAAATAACACATCATAGATCTGAATGAATGAAATAATCTTATTAAATACTTTTTTCTTTACATAGTTGAATGTGCTGACAACAAAATCACACAAATTATCAATGGAAATCAAATTTATCAACCCATGGAGGTCTGGATTTGGAGTCACACTCAAAATTAAAGTGGAAAACCACACTACAGCCTGATCCAACTTTGATGTAATGTCCTTAAAACAAGTCAAAATGAGGCTCAGTAGTGTGTGTGGCCTCCACGTGCCTGAATGACCTCCCTACAACGCCTGGGCATGCTCCTGATGAGGTGGCGGATGGTCTCCTGAGGATCTCCTCCCAGACCTGGACTAAAGCATCCGCCAACTCCTGGACAGTCTGTGGTGCAACGTGGCGTTGGTGGATGGAGCGAGACATGATGTCCCAGATGTGCTCAATTGATTCAGGTCTGGGGAACGGGCGGGCCAGTCCTTAGCATCAATGCCTTCCTCTTGCAGGAACTGCTGACACACTCCAGCCACATGAGGTCTAGCATTGTCTTGCATTAGGAGGAACCCAGGGCCAACCGCACCAGCATATGGTCTCACAAGGGGTCTGAGGATCTCATCTCGGTACCTAATGGCAGTCAGGCTACCTCAGGCGAGCACATGGAGGGCTGTGCGGCCCCCCAAAGAAATGCCACCCCACACCATGACTGACCCACCGCCAAACCGGTCATGCTGGAGGATGTTGCAGGCAGCAGAACGTTCTCCACGGCATCTCCAGACTCTGTCACGTCTGTCACGTGCTCAGTGTGAACCTGCTTTCATCTGTGAAGAGCACAGGGCGCCAGTGGCGAATTTGCCAATCTTGGTGTTTTCTGGCAAATGCCAAACGTCCTGCACGGTGTTGGGCTGTAAGCACAACCCCCACCTGTGGACGTTGGGCCCTCATACCACCCTCATGGAGTCTGTTTCTGACCGTTTGAGCAGACACATGCACATTTGTGGCCTGCTGGAGGTCATTTTGCAGGGCTCTGGCAGTGCTCCTCCTTGCACAAAGGCGGAGGTAGTGGTCCTGCTGCTGGTTTGTTGCCCTCCAACGGCCTCCTCCACGTCTCCTGATGTACTGGCCTGTCTCCTGGTAGCGCCTCCATGCTCTGGACACTACGCTGACAGACACAGCAAACCTTCTTGCCACAGCTCGCATTGATGTGCCATCCTGGATGAGCTGCACTACCTGAGCCACTTGTGTGGGTTGTAGACTCCGTCTCATGCTACCACTAGAGTGAAAGCACCGCCAGCATTCAAAAGTGACCAAAACATCAGCCAGGAAGCATAGGAACTGAGAAGTGGTCTGTGGTCACCACCTTCAGAACCACTCCTTTATTGGGGGTGTCTTGCTAATTGCCTATAATTTCCACCTGTTGTCTATTCCATTTGCACAACAGCATGTGAAATTTATTGTCAATCAGTGTTGCTTCCTAGGTGGACAGTTTGATTTCACAGAAGTGTGATTGACTTGGAGTTACATTGTGTTGTTTAAGTGTTCCCTTTATTTTTTTGAGCAGTGTATATGGAGCATGCGATCCGGAGCGAGAAAAGTTTATTGGAACTCGCCTGGCACGGAAGCCCGAAAGGCAGCCCCAAAAAACTTTTTTGGGGGGGCACACGAGGAGGTTGGCCGGTTCTGGAGGGACTCCTGAGCCAATTCCTCGTGCTTTGTGGAGAGAGCGTTGGGGAGAGCGTCGCACGGAAAGGACACCGTGCTATGCAGTTTTGCGCACGGTTTCTCCTGTGCGCGTTCACAGCCCGGGTCCGCCAGAGAGGGTCGCCAGCCCGGGGCCGCCAGAGAGGGTCGCCAGCCCGGGGCCGCCAGAGAGGGTCGCCAGCCCGGGGGCCGCCAGCGAGGGTCCCCAGCCCGGGGCCGCCAGAGAGGGTCCCCAGTCCTGCAAATGGCCCAGGGCCTCCGGTGCGTGACCTCGGACCAGCACGGCCGGCACCGGAGCCGCCACCTGGGACTAAGAAACCCATCTCAAGACCCCCATGGACTTTTTGGCGCGGTCGAGTCCGCGCTTTGGGTACTGTCACGTCCAGGCCTGAAAAGACAGGCTGGCGTGTTTTGTTTTGGTGTATGTTTTTTTATGTTCTAGGTGTTATCTATGTTGGGGTAATGGTTCCCAATTAGAGGCAGCTGTGTGTCGTTGTCTCTAATTGGGAACCATATATATGTTTGGGGTTTTCGTATAGGTTTTGTGGGTTATTGTTTGAACATAGCTTGTTTTGTGTCTAGTTTGTTCTACTTCACGATCTTCGTTACGTTTACCTTTTGTTATTTTGCCCAGTTACGTGTGTCTCGTTCGTAAAATAAAACATGTATACTGGATGCCTCGCTGCGCCTTGGTCTGTCTATCCCGAAGATCGTGACAGATCTCTCCGCAGAAGTGACAGTTACATGGATGGTAAAAACAGTGTGATTGCCGTATCAACATCAGGGCAGAAGGGAGTGGTGCTTCAAATACAACAGTTCTGTAACATAATTAATTGAGCCTCTCATTCTTGTTAATTGTCAGGCCTCAACATGTCATGTAAAGAGATTAGCTGTATATCTCCCTCAACGTGATCTGGCAGTCTCTATGGGGGTGCCACAGGGTTCAATTCTCGGGCCGACTCTTTTCTCTGTGTACATCAATGATGTCGCTCTTGCTGCTGGTGATTCTCTGATCCACCTCTAAGCAGACGACACCATTCTGTATACTTCTGGCCCTTCTTTGGACACTGTGTTAACTAACCTCCAGATGAGCTTCAATGCCAGACAACTCTCTTTCCATTGCCTCCAACTGATCTTAAATGCAAGTAAAACTAAATGCAAGCTCTTCAACCGAGGGCTTAAACTAAAAAAGCGGGGATTTCGTTCATACTGGTGAACCGGCGTTTGAGTTGTGTTTTTGCAATATCAACAGTCCCTTATCTCTGATATATATTGGTATCCACCATTCAAGACTACGTTTGAATTGTGTGCAGCGCAAGGGCCATATAATGCACAATGTCTCAGGAAATAATGTATGGGTTGGCAATACTCAGTATAGAAAACAGTTGGGTCTGCAACCTGGACCTACAAGCCGTGGTGAAAACATTTGGACACAAAGAAACGAGGGCTTCAGGAGACCAGGGGAGTCTCTCAAGCTGGATTTAATTTAATTGACCTTGAATATTGCAGCCCATTTGTGTAGGCTATTAGCCAGACAAAACCCTAAATAGTGGCTGAATTTATCCTCAAGCTTACTATTTCTTTTCTCATTGTTAGGCTATTTGATGTGTAATTTTTACAAAAGGTTTATAAATAGAAGCTAAATAGCAGATAAATAGATTATATACAGTGAATTTGGCCATGTGGTGCCAGGACAACAACCTCTCCCTCAATGAGGTCAAGACAAAGGAGATGATTGTGGACTACAGGAAAAAGAGGACCGAGCACACCCCCATTCTCATCGACTGTGCTGTAGTGGAGCAGGTTGTGAGCTTCAAGTTCCTTGGTGTCCACATCACCGACAAACTAACATGGTCCAAGCACACCAAGACAGTCGTGAAGAGGGCACGACAAAACCTATTCCCCCTCAGGAGACTGAAAAGATTTGGCGTGGGTCCTTAGATCCTCAAAAGGTTCAACACCTGCACCATCGAGAGCATCCTGACTGGTTGCATCACTGCCTGGTATGGCAACTGCTCGGCCTCCGACCGCAAGGCACTACAGAGGGTAGTGCGAACGGCCCAGTACATCACTGGGGCCAAGCTTCCTGCCATACAGGACCTCTATACCAGGCGGTGTCAGTGGAAGGTCCTAAAAATTGTTAAAGACTCCAGCCACCCTAGTCATAGACTGTTCTCTCTGCTACCGCATGGCAAGCGGTACCGGAGTGCCAAGTCTAGGTCCAAGAGGCTTCTAAACAGCTACTACCCCCAATCCATTAGACTCCTGGACACCTAATCAAATGGCTACCCTGACTATTTGCATTGCCCCCTTTTATACTGATGCTGCTCTCTGTTGTTATCATGTATACATAGTCACTTTAATAACTCTACCTACATGTACATATTACCTCAACTAACCGGTGCCCCCGCAAATTGACTCTGTGCCGGTACCCCCCTGTATATAGTCTCGGTATTGTTATTTTGCTGCTGCTTTTTAATTACTTGTTACTTTTATTTCTTATCCTTATCTAAAAAATTTTAACTGCATTGTTGGTTAAGGGCTCATAAGTAAGCATTTCACTGTAAGGTCTACACCTGTTGTATTTGGCGCATGTGACTAAAAACATTTTATTTTATTTGAATTTGGAAAGTATCCAGACCTCTTGACTTTTTCCACATTTTGTTTCGGTAGTCTACAGCCTTATTCTAAAATGGATTAAATAAAAAATTATCCTCATCAATCTACACACAATACCCCATAATGACAAAGTAAAAACATGTTTTTAGAAATGTTTGCAAAGTATTAAGACCCTTAAGTATTAAGATACTCGAAATTGAGCTCAGGTGCACCCTGTTTCCATGAATCATCCTTGAGGTGTTTCTACAACTTGCTTGAAGTCCACCTGTGGTAAATTCTATTTATTGGATATGATTTGGAAAGGCACACACCTGTCTATATAAGGTCCAACAGTTGACAGTGCATGTCAGAGCAAAAAACAAGCCATGAGGTCGAAGGAATTGCCCGTAGAGCTGCGAGACAGGATTGTGTCGAGGCACAGATCTGGGGAAGGGTACCAAAACACTTCTGCTGCATTGAAGGTCTCCAAGAACACAGTGGCCTTCATCATTCTTAAATGGAAGAAGTTTGGGACCACCAAGAGCAATCGGGGGAGAAGGAACTTGGTCGATGGTCACTCTGACAAAGCTCCAGAGTTCCTCTGTGGATATGGGAGAACCTTCCAGAAAGACAACCTCTTAATCTCTTCAGCACTCCACCAATCAGGCCTTTATGGTAGAGTGGCCAGACGGAAGCCACTCCTCAGTAAAAGGCAATTGACAGCCCGCTTGGAGTGTGCCAAAAGGCACCTAAAGGACTCTGACCATGAGAAACAAGATTCTCTGGTTTTATGAAACTTGGCCTGAATGCCAAGCGTCACGTCTGGAGGAAACCTGGCACCATCCCTACGGTGAAGCATGGTGGTGGCAGCATCCTGCTGTGGGGATGTTTTTCAGCGGCAGGGACTGGGAGACTAGTCAGGATCGAGGGAAAGAGGAACGGAGCAAAGTACAGAGAGATCCTTGAAGGAAACCTGCGCCAGAGTGCTCAAGACCTCAGACTGGGGCAAAGGTTCACCTTCTAACAGGACAATGACCATAAGCACACAGCCAAGGCAACTTGGGAGTGGCTTTGGGACAAGTCTCTGAATGTCCTTGAGTGGCCCAGCCAAAGCATGGACTTTATCCCGCTCTAACATCTCTGAAGAGACCTGAAAATAGCTGTGCAGCGACACTCTCCATCCAACCTGACAGAGATTGAGAGGATCTGCAGAGAAGAATGGGAGAAATTACGCAAATATAGGTGTGCCAAGCTTGTAGCGTCATACCCAATAAGACTCAAGGATGTAATCGCTACCAAATGTACTTCAACAACTGAGTACATAAAAACCTGTTTTTGCTTCGTCATTATAGTGTATTGTGTGTAGATTGATGAGGGGAAAACTATTTAATCAATTTTAAAATAAGGCTGTAACGTAACAAAATCTGGAAAAAGTCAAGGGGTCTGAATACTTTTGTGAATGCACTGTAAGTGGTGTGGGGTGGTGGGTGAGCATGAGAAGAGGGTCACATCCGTGTCTCATGCCCAATGCTTGAGAGCTGGCAGCTCTGCATTTTTTATTCGCTTCTGTGCTTTCATGATTGAGGAAAATTACAATCAATATTATTTTTTCTGAATTGAGGACAAGCGATGGGATGCGGTAGCAAGCGAATCAAAGCCATCATCACAAGAAATGTTTCTGAACGTGTGACTGTAGACTATATAGTTTCTCTTTTCATTTTTTCTGTGCAATCAAGGAGTCTACCATATAGAGGATGGGAGATTTCAGGTTATTTGAGCACAAATCAATCTAATTGGAGTGAACGTGTTACCGTGGTAAGGTGAGGACATGCAAGAGCACTAATCAATTTAATCTGACACCTGGAAATATTGTTATCCTGTCCCTGGGTCTGGAGCTGGGCTGTCAGTTGGTCAACCTTCACAATCAAACAACACTGGCAGTTGGTTAACCAAGTTTTAAAATCCAACGAGACTGACAGTTTCTGATCTTCTGTTTGTGATTCCTCATTGTCAGTTTCTCTTGATTTTGACACCTGGTCAACGACGGATCACAATCAGAAAGAAGTTGATAAAGAGACAGCAAGGGTTGAGGTTTCCCGCATGTATGAGAACAGGCTGCTGTAGTCCTACTGCTCACCGTCTCACAACATACTGTGGAGGCAGATGACCAGTTGGTGCGACCCTGACAATTGTAACGAGGCACCGGCACAAGGTCTGTTTGAAAGCACAGGTTTTGTTTGAAAGCATCTGAAACTCTAACAGACACATACACACACGTATTCAGTACTCTCTTATTGTAGATGTGTTCACTGTTCAGCTACAGAGTATAACTTACATGAAACAAGTGAAGTAATTAAAACACGCCCAGACCACAGAGCAGGGGCATCATTTTAGCTAAACATAGGAAAATAACAAGAACAATTAAGCTCATTTACTGCATTTCTACACAGTATAAAATCTGAAATGCAATTTGGAGAACAGAAAAAAACAAGCAAAATTTGCTCCAGCCATTATCACCTTGCTGTAACTTCAATCACCTCATTAAATGGAGACTTAACATTCTACAAAAATGTCATAGAATAATTAGCTGCCTGCTACGCAGTAGCTCAGCATCAGGATTAAAACTATATTTTCATATCACATCAAACTGCAGTTACATAGCCAAAGCCATCTCTAACAGCCAATCTTAAAAAAAAAGTCTCACTGTTCCCTGCAGCTGCGTCAGATACGCTCTCCACAGAGAGGAAGAGCACTGGCATAATGCAGTTTCTCTGGACCCCCACAAGGTCGGAGTTGGGCTCCCCCCTCCCTCATAAAACAACAAATCGAATGTGTCAGCTAGACACAAGGTATAGACTACCAATTTCTGTCCATGGTGCTGAAATTCCAACATGTCTATGCGGCTGCGTTCCTACAGAATCAATGATAGGCTTTCTGTTGTGCCAGGGTATGTATAGCTTTACCTTAATTTAACTAGCCAAGTCAGTTAAGAACAAATTCTTACTTACATTGAAAGCCTAGCAGAGAACAGTGGGTTAACTGCCTTGTTCAGGAGTAGAACAACATTGATTGTGTTGAATGTACAACTGTCATGTATAGTCTACCTGTCACAATCCTCATAAGTGTCAGACCAAGACACAGCGATGCTTCCAGTATACATTTTAATAACAACGAACTTAACTGGGAAAAATAACGAAATATAAACGAAGATCGTGATGTTGAAACATAACAAACACAGCTATGACCAAACGATAACCCACAAACCCCAAGTGAAAACTACAAACTTATATATGGTTCCCAATTAGAGACAACGACACTCAGCTGACTCTAATTGGGAACCATTACCCCAACATAGAAATATATAACCTAGAACAGAAAACCCCTACACCAAAAACAAAACTAACCACTCCAGCCTGTCTTTCTCATGCCTGGACATGACAGTACCCCCCCCCAAAGGCGCGGACTCCGACCGCGCCAAAAGTCCATTGGGGGGGTCTTCGGGTGGGCCTTCCTGTCCCAGGTGGCGGCTCCGGTGCCGGCCGTGCTGGCTCGATGTCCCGCATCGGAGGCCCTGGGCTATTGGCCGGACTGCGGACCCTCTCTGGCGGCCCCGGACTGGGGACCCTCTCTGGCGGCCCCGGACTGGGGACCCTCTCTGGCGGCCCCGGACTGGGGACCCTCTCTGGCGGCCCCGGACTGGGGACCCTCTCTGGCGGCTCAGGACAGGGGAAGCACACTGGCGGACCTGGACAGGGGAAGCACACTGGCCCTCTGGTGCGGGGAGCAGGAACCGGCCGCACTGGGCTCGTAACGCGCACTCTGGTGCGGGGAGCAGGAACCGGCCGTACTGGGCTCATAACGCGCACTCTGGTGCGGGGAGCAGGAACCGGCCGTACTGGGCTCATAACGCGCACTCTGGTGCGGGGAGCAGGAACCGGCAGTACTGGGCTGAAATAGCGCACTCTGGTGCGGGGAGCAGGAACCGGCCGTACTGGGCTCATAACGCGCACAGGGATCCTGGAGCGTGGAGCAGGGACAGGACGTGCTGAGTCCACGACAGGCACAGGAATCCTGGAGCGTGGAGCAGGGACAGGACGTGCTCAGTCCACGACAGGCACAGGAATCCTGGAGCGTGGAGCAGGGACAGGACGTGCTGAGTCCACGACAGGCACAGGAATCCTGGAGCGTGGAGCAGGGACAGGACGTGCTGAGTCCACGCCGGGTGCAGGGATCCTGGAGCGTGGAACAGGGACAGGACGTGCTGAGTTCACAACGGGCACAGGGATCCTGGAGCGTGGAGCAGGGACAGGACGTACTGGGCTGTGGATGCGAACCGGAGATACAGTGCGTAGAGCTGGCGCAGGATATCCTGGTCCAAGGAAGCTCACCGGAGACCAGGAGCGCTGAGCCAGCACCACTCTACCAGGCCGCACACTCACCATAGCCTGACAGATGAGTGGCGCTGGAATCTCTCGCACCGGGCTGTGAATGCGCACTGGGGACACCGTGCGCAAAACTGCATAGCACGGCGTCTTACCAGTGCGACGCTCTCCCCAACGCTCTCTCCACAAAGCACGAGGAGTTGGCTCAGGAGTCCCTCCTGAACCGGCCAACCTCCTCGTGTGCCCCCCCAAAAAAAGTTTTTTGGGGCTGCCTTTCGGGCTTCCGTGCCAGGCGAGTTCCAATTAACTTTTCTCTCTCCGGATCTCATGCTCCGTATAGCTTCTCATACCTGCACCGCTCCGCCGCCGCTGCTTCCAGCTCCTCTCTTGGCCGACGATACTCTCCAGGCTGGGCCCAGGGTCCGTCCCTAAATAATTCCTCCTCCCAGGTCCAGTACTCCCGGGTCTCTCGCTGCTTGGTCTTCTTATGGTGGGTTATTCTCACGATCCTCATAAGTGTCAGACCAAGACACAGCGATGCTTCCAGTATACATTTTAATAACAACGAACGTAACTGGGGAAAAATAACGAAACATAAACGAAGATCATGATGTTGAATCATAACAAACACAGCTATGACCAAACAATAACCCACAAACCCCAAGTGAAAACTACAAACATATATATGGTTCCCAATTAGAGACAACGACACTCAGCTGCCTCTAATTGGGAACCATTACCCCAACATAGAAATATATAACCTAGAACAGAAAACCCCTACACCAAAAACAAAACTAACCACTCCAGCCTGACTTTTTCAGGCCTGGACGTGACACTACCTGAACCTGCATGACATTTACATAAGTATTCAAAGTACTCAGTACTTTGTTAAAGCACCTTTGGCAGCGATTACACCCTCGAGTCTTATTGGGTATGACGCTACAAGCTTGGCACACCTGTATTTGGGGAGTTTCTCCCATTCTTCTCTTCAGATCCTCTCAAGCTCTGTCAAGTTGGATGGGGAGCATCGCTGCTATTTTCAGGTCTCTCCAGAGATGCAGCTCTGGCTGGGCCACTCAAGGACATTCAAAGACTTGTCCCGAAGCCACTCCTGCATTGTCTTGGCTGTGTGCTTAAGGTCGTTGTCCTGTTGGAAGGTGAACCTTCGCCCCATTCTGAGGTCCTGAGCGCTCTGGAGCAGGTTTTCAACAAGGATCTCTCTGTGCTTTGCACTGTTAATCTTTTCCTCATTCCTGACTAGACTCCCAGTCCCTGCCAATTAAACACATCCCCACAGCATGATGCTGCCACTAACATGCTTCACCGTAGGGATGGTGCCAGGTTTCCTCCAGACGTGACGCATGGCATTCAGGCCAAAGAGATCAATCTTGATTTCATCAGACTAGACACTATTGTTTCTCATGGTCTGAGAATCCTTTAGGTGCCTTTTGGCAAACTCCAAGCGGGCTGTCAATTGCCTTTTACTGAGGAGTGGCTTACATCTGGCCACTCTACCATAAAGGCCTATTTGGTGGAGTGCTGCAGAGATGGTTGTCCTGCTGGAAGGTTCTCCCATATCCACAGAGGAACTCTAGAGCTCTATCAGATTGACCATAAGGTCTCCTCCCTGTCCAAGGCCCTTCTCTCCCGATTGCTCAATTTGGCCGGGCGACCAGCTCTAGGAAGAGTCTTGGTGGTTCCAAACTTCTTCCATTTAAGAATGATGGCCAGTGTGTTATTGGGGACCTTCAACGCTGCAGAAATGTTTTGATACCCTTCCCCAGATCTGTGCTTCGACACAATTCTGCCTCAGAGCTCTACGGACAATTCCTTCGACCTCATGGCTTGGGCTTTGCTCTCACATGCGCTGTCAACTGTGGGACCTTATATATCGACAGGTGTGTGGCTTTCCAAATCATGTCCAATTAATTGAATTTACCACAGGTGGACTCCAATCAAGTTGTAGAAACATCTCAAGGATGATCAATGGAAACAGAATGCACCTGAGCTCAATTTTGAGTCTCATAGCAAAGGGTCGGAATACTTATGTAATCATGGCCTTTTTTATAAATTTGTATAAACTTGCAAAACATTAAAAAAAACTTGTTTCCCACTTTATCATTATGGGGTATTGTGTGATGATTGATGAGGAAATGTTTGTATTAATCCTATTTAGAATAAGGCTGTTTCCAAATACACTGTGTATCTCACACATTGAAAAGTACTGTTTTATTTTTCTAAAAAGTCCATTGTATAGTCAATTTATTAACTTCTCAATTGTGCCTCGAAATCGTTTTAAAATCGGAGCTCCAATTGAAAATTGGAACCTCTTATCTGTCCTGCCACAGCACTTTGAACCGCAGCAAACTGAAGCATATGATTGGTCTAGTTATGTAAGGGATCGAGGGGATTGGATGCGCGTTTAAAGATAAAAAGAAGGAGCAGTGGAGTGGAGCAGACACAGCTGAATGGAAAGAGAGAAAGTTATTTTTCTGCCAAATTTATAAAACTGTAAAAACTGAAGCCTGTTTTCTTATTCAATGTTGTCAACAAATTAGGTTCCTGTTACTCCCTTCCCTATTGCAGGAATTCTGCCTTGTGCATTTTGACAACATGTAGCCTACTAAAGTCGATTTATTCTGCCCTTGTTATAATCTAGGGGGCTGTGACAACGATAATGCAGCAGACCTATGTTTAGCAGGGAAGAATACCTGATTTGTAAATATGAAAATAGTTTTTCAAATATATGAACCCAAAAATGTAAGTTTGATTCTAGAGGGGGGACAATAAATAGAACAATTATTTGGTTAGGGTGTAGGGACAGATTTATGTCATTTTGTCTTCAGGATATTTTATTATCTATTTAATTTATTTGATCTGATCAGTAGAACAATTCTCATTCTTAACAATGGGCTAAAATATGGGGGAATTTGTGTGCTTGTCAGGAAGAACATTAGTGTTATTCCCCATACTTATTTTAAAATTCCACTTCTTCCCATTTTGCCAGTGTAATTACATACACTGAGTGTACAAAACATTAGGAACACCATCCTAATATTGAGTTGCACCCCCTTTTTGTCACGTTCAGGCCTGATATTTTATAGGCTGGCGTGTTTAGTTTTGTTTTGGTGTATGGTTTTTTAGTTCTAGGTGTTGTATTTCTATGTTTGGGTAATGGTTCCCAATTAGAGGCAGCTGTGTGTCGTTGTCTCTAATTGGGAACCATATATATGTTTGGGTTTTTTTTTCTATAGGATTTTGTGGGTTATTGTTTGAGCATAGCTTTGTTGGTATGTTATGGTCATTGTTGCGATCGTTGTTTGTTTTGTTATTTTTCCCAGTTACGTTTTATTTAATAAAATATGTATACTGGATGCCTCGCTGCGCCTTGGTCTGTCCCTTCAGGAGATCGTGACACTTTTGCCCTCAGAACAACCCTCAAATCGCCGGGGCATGGACTCTACAAGGTGTCAAAAGCGTTCCAAGGGATGCTGGCTCATGATGACTCCAATTCTTCCCAGAGTTGTGTCAAGTTGGCTGGATGTCTTTTGGGTGGTGGTGGATCATTCTTGATACACACCAGAAATTGTTGAGTGTGAATGCAGTTCTTGACACATTCAAACCGTTGTTCTTGGCACCTACTACCATATCCTAGCACACATACACAAAACAAGTCTGAATTGTCTCAAAGCTTAAAAATCCTTCTTTAACCTGCCTCCTGCCCTTCAGTGACAGTGATTGAAGTGGATTTAACAAGTGAAATCAATAAGGGATCATAGCTTTCACCTGGATTCACCTGGTCATTGTATGTCATGGAAAGGTGTTCCTAATGTTTTGTACACTTAGTGTATTTGAATATGCCTACTTTAGTCTTTGAAAATGAATTATAGGAGGAAATGTATTTTTTCAGCCATTCATGGACTGTAAGTCATACAAATATGCATTGGATATTAAATTCTACAGGCCTCAAATATAGTTTTTTTTTTACATTTTAGTATTGTGCACATGCTAGGCATGTTTTGTCTATGTAGAGTAAAATGATGACAAGGATCTTCAACTCGTAGGTCGCAACCACCTGACTATTGATATTCATTATGGATTGTTATGACAAGAATATTTTCAAACCATCCAGCACTTGGGAAACATAGATCAGGGTTGGTCAACCCTCCAGGTGAGCATACAGGATTGTCTTCGGCTCTATTTTAAAGAGATATTTCACCCAAATTAAAAATGTTCATGTGTTTGTGACACACACATTGTCCTTGCTTTGAAATTAGTTTGACGTTTGAGAAACATGGATGAACGACTAATTCTGACATGAAACTGTGAGAGCTAGTTGGCAAGCTATATTTTGGTTACCCACTGCCATCAACTGTTAATATTAGTATTTCCGGTGCTGAACCGTGGTGTAGCGTTAACACTCCCCGGCCGTGTCACATACAACTCCATTTGCCTGTCTCCCCATCTTCTTTCCCTACTGTCTAAATAAAGTGTCAAAGCAAACCTCAAAAAAATTCATAAAAACATATTTGCATAGGCTTCTTTACGTTTCAAACACCGAAAAAAGTAAGTCCACCCTGGTCATGGGCCTAAGCCATGTCAAAATACATAGAATTCCAGGAAATTAGGATGAAAAAATAGTTAATTTGATGTATTGGGCAGTACGCACTACTCTCTGAAACGACTTGTGGTCGGATGCCAAGCATACCAAGCGATGATGCAGCCAGTCAAGATGCTCTCACTCTCAATGGTGCAGCTGTAGAACTTTTTGAGTATCTGAGGGCACATGCCAAATCTTTTCAGCCTCCTGAGGGGGAAGAGGCGTTGTTGTGCTTTCTTCACGACTGTGTTGGTGTGTGTGGACCATGATATATCCTTAGTGATGTGGACCACGAGGAACTCAAAGCTTTCGACCTACATGTGAACGGGGGCATGCTCGGCCCTCCATTTCCTGTAGTACCATGATCAGCTCCTTTTTCTTGCTGACATTGAGGGAGAGGTTGTTGTCCAGGCACCACACTGACAGTTCTCTGACCTCTTCCCTATAGGCTGTGTCATCCTCATCGGTGATCAGGCCTACCACCGTCGTGTCATCTGCAAACTTAATGATGGTGTTGGAGTAGTGCACGTCCACTCAGTGGTGGGTGAACAGGGAGTACAGGAGGGGTCTAAACACACACCCCTGAGGGGCCCACGTGTCGGGTCAGCGTGGTAGATGTGTTGTTGTCTACTCTCACCACCAAGAGGCAGTCCCTCAGGAAGTCCAAGATCCAGTTGCAGACGGAGGTGTTCAGTCCCAGGGTCCTTAGCTTAGTGTTGAACGCTAAACTGTAGTCTTTGAACAGCATTCTCACATAGGTGTTCCTTTTGTCCAGGTGGGAAAGGGATGTGTGGAGTGCAATAGAGTGGAGTGGGTCCAGGGTGTCTGAGATGATGGTGTTGATGTGAGCTGTGAGTGCTGGCTGTGAGTGCTACAGGGTGATAGTCATTTAGACAGGTTACCTTGGTGTTCTTGGGCACAGGGACTATGGTGGTCTGCTTGAAACATGTAGGCATTACAGACTAGGGTCAGGGAGATGTTGAAAATGTCAGTGAAGACACCTGCCAGCTAGTCAGCGCATATTCTGAGTACTCGTCCTGGTAATTTGTCTGGCCCTGCACCTTGTGAATGTTAACATGTTTAAATGTCTTAATCACATCAGCTACAGATAGTGTGATCACATAGCTGTTCCGAACAGTTGGTGCTGTCATGTATGGTTCAGTGTTGCTTGCCTCGAAGCGAGCAGAAAATCAATTTATCTAGTCTGGTATCAAATCAAATCAAATTTATTTATAAAGCCCTTTTTACATCAGCTGATGTCACAGAGGGCTGCACAGAAACCCAGCCTAAAACCCCAAACAGCAAGCAATGCAGGTGTAAAAGCACGCGTCACTGGGCAGCTCATGGCTGGGTTTCCCTTTGTACTCCGTGATCATTTGCAAGCCCTGCCACATCCGACGAGCATCAGAGCCGGTGTAGTGGGATTTGATTTTATCATAGCATAGCAAGATTTCCTATTAGCATCCGGATTAGTGTACCGCTCCTTGAAAGCAGCTCAGTGCGGATGTTGCCTGTAATCCATGGCTTCTGGTTGGGATATTTACATACGGTCACTGTGGGGACGGCGTCGTTGATGCACTTATTAATGAAACCGGTAACTGATGTGGTAAACTCCTCAATGACATTGGGTGAACATATTCCAGTCTGTGCTAGCAAAACAGTCCTGTAGCTTAGCATCCACTTCATCGGACCTCTTCCATATGAGCGTATCACTGGTTTGAGTTTTAGCTTGTAAGCAGGAATCAAGAGTATAGAGTTATGGTCAAATTTGCAAAATGGAGGGTGAGGGAGAGCTGTGTATGCATTACTGTGAGTGGAGTAAAGGTGATCTAGAGTTTTCTCCCCTCTAGTTGCACAGGTGACATGCTGGTAGAAATTATGCACGATGAATTTCAGTTTTCCTGCATTAAAATCACTGTCCACTAGGTGTGCAGTCATAGTGCCAGCATCAGTTTGTGGTGGGAGAAATAGACCACAAAAGAATATAGATGAAAACTGTCTTGGTAAATAGTAAGGTCTACAGCTTGTCATGAGGTATTTTAACTCAGGCGTGCAGAACCTTGGGACTTAATATTAGAGATCACACATTGGCCTATCTTATGACACCTTTTTCTTTTAGGGCCCGGTCCGGTGTGAGCAGTATGTCCCGCGCCTCTGACTTTTTGAAGTAGAAATCTTCATCCAAATCAAGGTTAGTGATCGCTGTTCTAATGTCAGAAGCTCTTCTCGGTTATAGGAAACGATGGCGGAAACATTATGTACAAAAAAGATAAGATCAGCGTGAAAACACACAAAATAACAGAGTTGGTCAGGAGCCCGTAATACTGCTTTTCATTGCAGAAAATGGTTGTGTTTATATCACAGCTAGATATTTTATTTCCTGGTATATCATTTAGCCTGTAAATTCTCTGGTAACTCATTGGGGTTCGGACAAAGAGGCATGCTAGTAAAGAGTAAAATAAGAAACATTGAATTGTCATCCTCACATAGAATTACATTACGGCTACCTTTCACAGATTAATTCCAAGATGCATGCAGGATGCATATCCATTGGCCTGGATTGTCATCAAAAAGAATCAAAAGAGACATTCTTGAAGTCTTCAAAGTTTAATTTACTGTAAGGGGAGCTCTTATTTCATGAATATAAAACATTTCCTAAATAAACTTTCATGAACATAAAACATAATTGACACTTCACTCTTCAATATTTTCAAAGCAACCTTTGTGAAATCTACTGTGTCAATCAAGTGAATGGGTAATTATATGGAACGCTCTGTAATATAAGGTGTATTAAAAGTTATGTTAATGACAATTGTGATAAAAGTTTCCATGAATATAAAGGCTTTAAAGAGACCACAACAAATTCGACCTTGTGATTTGAAGTGTGTATTTTATTTAATTGTGCTCGCAGCATGTCACTAGCATAGTGGTTTCCTTGGTGACTCCTCATCATTATTCATGTTTGTCGAAGCCACCAACGAAGCCACCATTATATTTACCCTGTCTAATATTAACAGAATTTCAGACTTTTAATAAAGGCTGTTGTGGACTAAACCTGTACCTGTTTCGAAGTTGTATCTTAACAAAGATTGTGTTGCTCTTTCAGCCTCTTTCACAGCTTGATACTCGTTGATCTTCTTTTTTAAACCACCTTTTATTCCAAGACTTGACTTGAAGCCTTCGTCATAAGGGCTACATAACATGGTCATAATCATTATAAACAGTCATGGCAGATGTTCAAGTGAAGTGCAACCCACCCACAGAGATCCTATAATCCACTCTATATTATTCTATGAACCCATCTGTGGGTCAGGCCATCTAGGACACAAAGGGGACAGGTTATGGCATAACATTGCATCACTGAGTCTAGGTCTAGTACAACATATTTATCTAGGCATGGAGACAGTAGGACAGATTTAACTAGCCTTGGCCTTGGACATTACACTTGGAATTTTTACAACATGAATCCAGGCAGTCACACATGGTAGGGCTATCATTCTGTTTGGCTTCACTGCCCCTTTGTAATGCTCTCTGACACAGCAGCCTCTGACTGTCAGCCTCTGACACATGCACACACACACATACACACACACTCACGCACAAACGCACACAAACCAAACACACACGTTCCACAAGGTGATTCCACAGTGTGAGGTTTTGTTGTTCTAAATGTCAGACAGAACTTTGCTCTAGTGCAAATAGAAATCCATCAGTCCATCACACACACACACACAACATAGAACCCACAGCCTTACAGATGTGACTTACGCCATGGCCGTTCACTGTAATTACTCTGTTGTCATTGTGGGAGGAGTGACAGTAGCAATGGTCCGTGGCTTGCCCTTCTGTCCTCCCTCCCTTCCTCCAACCTTCCCTCTCTCTCTCTCTCTCTCTCTCTCTCTCTCTCTCTCTCTCTCTCTCTCTCTCTCTCCCTCCCTCCCTCCCTCTCAGTGTTTCAACATCACATCTCAATGAGACTCTATATATTACATGTAATCAAGCAGGCCTATATACTCCCTATATCTGTCAGATAGTTGCCAGGCAACTCTAAATCTAATGGCACTATTGTAAAATAATTGGCATTTCTGTATTACGCTGGGGCTGTATGCATTACCCTGTCGCTGGGCATCTTGGAAAGATGCTGGTTGCATTCTAATTTGGCCTGTGAACAATACCTGAAATGGTGTTCGTTTACGATACCCTGTCAAGCACTGCAATCACTTCACATATCTGGGGAGTAGGAGGAATGATATGAATTTACACATAAATGTGTACAGATGTATTGTGTAAAATTAGAAATAAAGGATGTTATTAATCTTTTCATTCTACAACCAGCTGTGACAGTTAGATAATAAGGCGCTGGCTGTTGTTGTAGTTGTTTCGTAATGGTAGAACTACTGTCCTATTCTGTTCGCTTTCCTTTTAATATACATTATTCGGTTCTTTATATGCACACAAAATTGTGAGTCACGATGCCACAGTCGACCACAAAATAACCCTTTAACCCCTTAAAATAGGGGACACTAACAATCAGTTGTTTACGAGAAGAGAGACGATATGGGGTTGCCGTAACCGTTTGATGTTCAAGAATGTAAACAAGGTTTTTTTCAAGGTTTAAGGGAGTTAGTGAAGGGAATTCTATGTTAAAGAACTACCCACATCCTTTGTGTACTGTGTGTGATCAAATATAATTTAACCGCTATGTATGCATGTGTGCATGTCCTTAGATTAAACGCCCCCTTTGAAAAAGACAATTGTTATTCTCCACACCACTAACTCTATCTGTTGTTGTTATTCTGTACACCAATAACTCTACCTGTTGTTGTTATTCTGCACACCAATAACTCTACCTGTTGTTGTTATTCTGCACACCAATAACTCTACCTGTTGTTGTTATTCTGTACACCAATAACTCTACCTGTTGTTGTTATTCTGCACACCAATAACTCTACCTGTTGTTGTTATTCTGAACACCACTAACTCTACCTGTTGTTGTTATTCTGCACACCAATAACTCTACCTGTTGTTATTATTCTGCACACCACTAACTCTACCTGTTGTTATTATTCTGCACACCACTAACTCTACCTGTTGTTATTATTCTGCACACCACAAACTCTACCTGTTATTATTTTGCACACTACTAACTCTACCTGTTGTTATTATTCTGCACACCACTAACTCTACCTGTTGTTATTATTTTGCACACTACTAACTCTACCTGTTGTTATTTTTCTGCACACCACTAACTCTACCAGTTGTTGTTATTCTGCACACCAATAATTCTACCTGTTGTTGTTATTGTTATTATTTTGCACACTACTAACTCTACCTGTTGTTATTTTTCTGCACACCACTAACTCTACCAGTTGTTGTTATTCTGCACACCAATAATTCTACCTGTTGTTGTTATTCTGCACACCACTAACTCTACCTGTTGTTGTTATTCTGCACACCACTAACTCTACCTGTTGTTATTATTCTGCACACCACTAACTCTACCTGTTGTTATTATTCTGCACACCACTAACTCTACCTGTTGTTATTATTCTGCACACCACTAACTCTACCTGTTGTTATTATTCTGCACACCACTAACTCTACCTGTTGTTGTTATTCTGCACACCACTAACTCTACCTGTTGTTATTATTCTGCACACCACTAACTCTACCTGTTGTTGTTATTCTGCACACCAATAACTCTACCTGTTGTTGTTATTCTGCACACCACAAACTCTACCTGTTATTATTTTGCACACTACTAACTCTACCTGTTGTTATTATTCTGCACACCACTAACTCTACCTGTTGTTATTATTTTGCACACCACTAACTCTACCTGTTGTTGTTATTCTGCACACCACTAACTCTACCTGTTGTTGTTATTCTGCACACCACTAACTCTACCTGTTTTTATTATTCTGCACACCACTAACTCTACCTGTTGTTGTTATTCTGCACACCACTAACTCTACCTGTTGTTATTATTCTGCACACCACTAACTCTACCTGTTTTTATTATTCTGCACACCACTAACTCTACCTGTTGTTATTATTCTGCACACCACTAACTACCTGTATGCCCTACAGTATATGACCCAGACAAAAGACCATCCCTCCTCCTCCCGAACCCACTAAACTGGCACCTTTGAAAATGGCAGTTGTTATTCTGTGCAACTATCTCTACCTGTATATCCTATCTGACAATGAGAAAGGTCAATCCCTCCTCCTTTTCCTCCTGCTGTTGTTATTCTGTGCACCTCTAACACCTGTATGTCCTATCTGACCCTGAAAATCTATCACCAGCCCATTCCTCCTCCTCCCTCATCTCTCCTCTAAAAGTAGAGAGGATGAAAGGGACTCTCTCTACCCGCGCAAAGCCTGTCTTTATCTCCAGGAAGAAAATTGAGATCCCTCTTCACTGATAGAATCTAGGCTTGGATTGTTTTAGAGAAGAGGGATCTATCTCAATTTACTACCCAGGACTGACTTCTTTGATGTGTCTTTTCTTTTACTTCAAAAGACACATTCTCCAGAGCTAGAGAAGCTGTGGCTTCTGCTTTAGATTAGTGGTAGCCTACATTATAGCTCTTCTACCCGACCTGAGTCCGATGGGCTCCGACATTATACATTCGGTTAAGGTCAGATAGGACCTGTTTTTTCATCAATAACTAGGCCTCGGGATTCACTAAATTGATCACTAACATTTTGAAGCTGAGCCATTTGCTCATGCTCTGCTGTCCCTTACAGTCATATATCTGACTAAGATCATAACATGGTGTCAGAAGTGCTTCAACCTTGTCAAATATAAGAGGAGCGATTATTTCACAGAAAATCTCTCTCTTCATTGAGCAGAGTAGGCTAAGCTAAGACATTGCCATGGATACTTACAGACTCAGAGCTACCATGAGCAATGCGCATGCACAGCAAGCTGTGCGAAGGGAGCAAGTGATAGACAGAGAGGAGCAGCTAATGGATTTACTAACGGAGGAAGTTATTTCTGATTTCAGGTTTCGGGCAGGTCCTTAAATTTGGCAGAAGCAATCGGGCCTGGGTAGGGTAGGGCCTGAACGTTGAGGGCATTGGTAGGGCTCAAGCATAAATTAAATGCCAGTGCAGGGCTCTGGCCTGTAGCCTCTAGCCTCGGGTGAGTGAGGACAAAGTGTGGAGGCAGTGGTATCACCCTGATATCTGATAACAGTCTTTATTTCCTTTTCATGTCCTTTCTTTTTATTAGATCACACAAAGCCTCTGATTAAAACTCAGGCGTTCAGATCCAAATACCTTTTCAGTCACAAACGTATATACTATTGTCAGTCTGGGTCTCAAATGGCACACTGTTCCCTATATAGTGCACAAGATTTGGGCCCATAGGATGTCTCAGTCTGCCCTTGCTGACTGACTCAAGATCTTCACAGTGACTGAAGTAGTCTGAAGGTTCCAAGGGCGAAAGTTCCACAATAAAACCTGTTCATGTTGTTGAATATGATATCAGCTACACACTTTAATGCCTGTCCACGGCTGTCCTTCTGTTCTATGTTAAGTATAATGCATCAGGCATGGGATGAAAAGAAAAAAGCAGTGTTCTGAGGGGGCATGATGTCAGGTTGTTTTTATGTCAGCATCACTAAACATCTCTCTCTCTCCTCTTTCCCAACACCAGTCCAGTAGGAAGTTAGTCAGCACTCTCCCTGACATGACACCTTTGATCCCAGAGCTAAAGCAGATGGGTGCTGAGAAATGCACTTATAAAGAGAGGTGTGTGTGTGTGTGTGCGTGTAAGTGCGTGCGTGAGTTTGTGTGCGCATGTGCGTGAGTGTGCGTGTGAACGTGCACTGTTCATTCCGTGTCATGCGTGCAATGTGCATGTGATTGTGCATGTGTGTGTGTTATATCTCTTAAGACATAAGGGAAAGCATATTCAATAAATACATGTGCAACACCCCATAAAGGGAATATGGAGCAGCAAAGTTGTTTGTTGAGGAATGACCTGAGGAAATATGAACTAGCAGGTTGCTGGATGCTGGATAATGAGGAAACTGAATGAAATCAGATACTATCAGACAAAACCTCAGATAAAAGTCCCTTCTCCATTCCACTGTTGGTTATCCTTAGAGACACACAGTGCTCTGTTTCACTGAAGCAAGCAGCCATAGAATAGGAAGGACAAAATCTCACACAGCAGCTCTCACTTTTCTATCTTGCCCTTGGTCTTTCTGACTCGCTGTCTCTGTCTTTGTTTCTGTCCCTGTCTGTCTGTCTGTCTGTCTGCCCCCTCTCTCTCTCTCTCTCTCTCTCTCTCTCTCTCTCTCTCTCTCTCTCTCTCTCTCTCTCTCTCTCTCTCTCTCTCTCTCTCTCTCTCTTTCTCTCCCTATCTGTCTGTCTGTTTGTCTGTCTCTCTCTCCCTGGCTTTTGCGTGTGTGTCTGTGTATGTGTTTGTGCGTGCCCTCATTGCGTCGAACACCTCCTCTCACTCGCCACAGACCAGTGGACCAACAACAGGGTTATCATACTGTTAAGAGGAGGTGGTGCCCTCACAGGTCTTTCAGAGAGGAGACACAGTGTGCTCTTCCAGACCAACTGTACTATACGTCCATTTAAGAGGGGGTGGGGGTCTTCCATACCACACGTATCGTTGTCATCCTATTCTGCACCACACAGTACTATACCATACTTTCCATTCCCTTCCTATACATCCTGAGAGCGAATACACAGTGTTCTTCTTCACTTCTGCCCTATGCTGTCTGCTCTGCACCACACTGTACTGAACCATATACAATTCCCTTTCTCTCCCTCTCTCTTCCCTGGACACTTTTTTCAGGCCCGCTGGCTTTGACACGCTGGAATGCTGATGCCTGGCTGAGATGTGATGGACGTGCATTCTGATGTTAAGGCTCTTTTCACTCTCTCTGAAGAGGAGAGGAGCACAGGCTGCAGAAATCTCACCTGGAACAAGTGCCATCTCCATGCAATATTACATATGAGGTGTCATCTCCATGCAATATTACAAATGAGGTGTCATCTCCATGCAATATTACAAATGAGGTGTCATCTCCATGCAATATTACAAATGAGGTGTCATCTCCATGCAATATTACAAATGAGGTGTCATCTCCATGCAATATTACAAATGAGGTGTCATCTCCAGACAGTATAAAAGGGCATTCATAAAACATTTACCGTCTGGGATTTAATTCTAGTGCCTCCTGATTATAATGATGGTTTACAGAAGCAAATTAGTGGATTTAAATAGATGCAGGCTCCCATGTACTGTAATGAACTGGTCCTCCTAGTCGGTAGCTTTAATCTAAAAGCCATGTTGGCTCAAAAGCTCTATGAATCATGTTAACCCAAAAACTATGTGATTCAAATTAAACTGTTAATAAAGTGTTACTATTTTCAATTATAATATATTATATTATGGTATATTTATGTAGTTATAATATCATATTATAAAATCAAGCTGCGGTCTATGTTCCACTAGGTGATTTGTGGGATGAGAGAAAGTAGATCTACTGATGTTTATACAAATAAAGAGAGGGATTGATGATAAAAGTCTGACGATGAGAACCGCTGATTCACTGTGGGGTCTTTTATGCTACTTTTATGTACTCTTCTTAAAGGGGAATATCACAAAAACTATATTTTGGTAAATGTTTCATTAGTCCACTGTTGATACAGTCACAAAATGGTTTTCATGTCAGAAGTCAAGTTGTCAAGATATTGGACCTTTAAGAAGAAAAGTGTTTCCAGCCACATCATCATGATGATGCGTTTTGCGTCATATGATGACGAGTGAAATTCCCATTTAAAACAGAACAATGGCAAATACTTTGTATGAACAGAACATAGTGTCCCTGAGCATTCAATGGCTTTTTTATTTTCCATCATGATGTCTGGTTTGCTACATTTATATGTTTAAAATCAAATCAAATTGTATCAGTCACATGCGCTGAATACAACAGGTGTAGACCTTACAGTGAAATGCTTACTTACGAGCACCTAACCAACAATGCAGTAAATATATATATATATAGTGAGGGAAAAAGACAGAATAGCAACAAAAAAAATCCAGAAAAACGCATGTGAAAAATGTTATAAATTGATTTGCATTTTAATGAGGGAAATAAGTATTTGACCCCCTCTCAATCAGAAAGATTTCTGTCTCCCAGGTGTATTTTATACAGGTAAGGAGCTGAGATTAGGAGCACACTCTTAAAGGGAGTGCTCCTAATCTCAGGTTGTTACCTGTATAAAAGACACCTGTCCACAGAAGCAATCAATCAGATTCCAAACTCTCCACCATGGCCGAGACCAAAGAGCTCTCCAAGGATGTCAGGGACAGGATTGTAACCTACACAAGGCTGGAATGGGCTACAAGACCATCGCCAAGCAGCTTGGTGAGAAGGTGACAACAGTTGGTGCGATTATTCGCAAATGGAAGAAACACAAAAGAACTGTCAATCTCCCTCGGCCTGGGGCTCCATGCAAGATCTCACCTCGTGGAGTCGCAATGATCATCAGAACGGTGAGGAATCAGCCCAGAACTACACGGGAGGATCTAATCAATGATCTCAAGGCAGCTGGGACCATAGTCAACAAGAAAACAATTGGTAACACACTACGCCATGAAGGACTGAAATCCTGCAGCGCACGCAAGTTACCCCTGCTCAAGAAAGCACATATACATGCCCGTCTGAAGTTTGCCAATGAACATCTGAATGATTCAGAGGACAACTGGGTGAAAGTGTTGTGGTCAGATGAGACCAAAATGAAGCTCTTTGGCATCAACTTAACTCGCTGTGTTTGGAGGAGGAGGAATGCTGCCTATGACCCCAAGAACACCATCCCCACCGTCAAACATGGAGGTGGAAACATTATGCTTTGGGGGTGTTTTTCTGCTAAGGGGACAGGACAACTTCACTGCATCAAAGGGACGATGGACGGGGCCATGTACCGTCAAATCTTGGGTGAGAACCTCCTTCCCTCAGCCAGGGCATTGAAAATGGGTCGTGGATGGGTATTCCAGCATGACAATGACCCAAAACACACGGCCAAGGCAACAAAGGAGTGGCTCAAGAAGAAGCACATTAAGGTCCTGGAGTGGCCTAGGCAGTCTCCAGACCTTAATCCCATAGAAAATCTGTGGAGGGAGCTGAAGGTTCGAGTTGCCAAACGTCAGCCTCGAAACCTTAATGACTTGGAGAAGATCTGCAAAGAGGAGTGGTACAAAATGCAAACCTGGTGGCCAACTACAAGAAACATCTAACCTCTGTGATTGCCAACAAGGGTTTTGCCACCAAGTACTAAGTCATGTTTTGCAGAGGGGTCAAATACTTATTTCCCTCATTAAAATGCAAATCAATTTATAAAATGTTTCACATGCGTTTTTCTGGATTTTTGTTGTTGTTATTCTGTCTCTCACTGTTCAAATAAACCTACCATTAAAATTATAGACTGATCATTTCTTTGTCAGTGGGCAAACGTACAAAATCAGCAGGGGATCAAATACTTTTTTCCCTCACTGTATATGGATAAGAATAAGAAATAAAAAGTAACAAGTAATTAAAGAGCAGCAGTAAAATAACAATAGCGAGACTATATACAGGGGGGTACCGGTACAGAGTCAATGTGTGGGGGCACCGGTTATTTGAGTTAATATGTACATGTAGGTAGAGTTATTAAAGTGATGATAACAACAGAGTGTAGCAGCGATGTAAAAGGGGGGTGTTAGAAGATAACCTAGGGGTCATGATAAAGCTGTACTAAATGTTTGATGTATTATAATAATTAATTATGCTTATGTTATATTAATAGAAGGGGAGGGGTTATAAGACCCCTCCCTCCTTACATATATAGGTTCCTAGACTACAGATTAACAATATATATTAATTGTAGAGGTTTTAGTATTGTTCCACAATTGTTTTAGTTCTCTCTCTCTGCTTCTTATAAAGAAGCCCTATGAGAAATGTGTGACTGAGACAGAGCTTTGCAGGGGAGTGGGGGTGATAAGAGACTAGTCAAGACATTCCACAATAAATCAACTTTGGGGAGTGGACATTTATTGCCTAGCGTTTAGATAACACCGAACTATATGTTTGTGCAGCTGTGGATGCATGGGCTTGGTCTGATAAGTAGATAGTAATAAACAAACGCAGTGACATCACAGAGGGTTGGCTACAAGCATGATAAAAGCAACTTAGACTTTCCCTAAAGTGCAGAACTTACTCGGAAACATGTGTGCTATGTTCCTGTTTGTCAACTTCTGTCTGCAATTGCATTAATAAAGGTTTTTGAATAATTTAATTAAAGATATTGTCATAATGCTAATTTCACCAATGAGCCAATGATTGACAAGGACACAAGGAACGAACCCTAACAGGAGCAATGCAAATAGTCTGGGTAGCCATTTGATTAGATGTTCAGGAGTCTTATGGCTTGGGGGTAGAAGCCGTTTAGAAGCCTCTTGGACCTAGACTTGGCGCTCTGGTACTGCTTGCCGTGCGGTAGCAGAGAGAACAGTCTATGACTAGGGTGGCTGGAGTCGTTAACAATTTTTAGGACCTTCCTCTGACACTGCCTGGTATAGAGATCCTGGATGGCAGGAAGTTTGGCCACAGTGATTTACTGGGCCGTACGCTCTACCCTCTGTAGTGCCTAGCGGTCGGAGGCTGAGCAATTGCCATACCATGCAGTGATGCAACCAGTCAGGATGCTCTTGAAGGTGCAGCTGTAGACCCTTTTGAGTATCTGAGGACCCACGTCTCTTTTTGCCACTGTTGTATGTCACTTCTGGTTACAGTAAGTGATTTCTCTCTTAATAAAAATTATCTTGGAGAATGTCATGTAGCAATGCACTAGGTCATGATCTAAGCCATTGAGATACATCAGTGTTATGTACTTGACTTATCTGGTAAAAGTTTTTCTCCTTTGCTGACAGGTGTGTAAGATTGAGCACACAGCCATGCAATCTCAGTAGAATGGCCTTACTGAAGAGCTCAGTGACTTTTAAAGTGGCATCGTCATAAGATGCCACCTTTCCAACAAGTCAGTTGTTTTTTGCCCTGCTAGAGCTGCTGTAAGTGCTGTTATTTTGAAGTGGAAACATCTTGGAGCAATAACGGCTGAGCTGCAAAGTGGTAGGCCGCATAAGCTTGAAAATAAAGGTGGGCCGCAACTGGGTAAGTAGAGTTTACAGAACGGGACCGCAGAGTGCTGAAGCGCATAGTGTGTAAAAATCGTCTGTCTTCGGTTGCAACACTCAATACCGAGTTCCAAATTGACTCTGGAAACAACATCAGCATAAGAACTCTTCGTCGGGAGCTTCTTTAAATGGGCTTCCAGGAGTGATGAATCCCGCTTCACCATCTGGCAGTCCGACAGACTAATCTGGGTTTGGCAGATGCCAGGAGAACGCTACCTGAACCAATGCATTGTTCCAACTGTAAAGTTTGGTGGAGGAGAAATGATGGTCTGGTTCTGTTTTTCATGGTTGGGCTAGGCCCCTTAGTTCCAGCTAAGGAAAATCTCAACGTTACAGCATACAATGACATTCTAGATGATTCTGTGCATCCAACTTTGTGGCAAAAGTTTGAGGAATGCCCTTTCCTGTTTCAGCATGACAATGCCCCGGTGCACAAAGTGAGGTGCATACAGACAGGTTTGTCGAGATTGGTGTGGAAGGACTTGACTGGCCTGCACAGAGCCCTGACCCCATCTAATACCTTTGGAATGAATTGGAATGCCAACTGCGAGCCAGGCCTAATCGCCCAGCATCAGTGCCCGACCTTACTCATGCTCCTGTGGCTGAATGGAAGTCCCCGTTGTAATGTTCCAAATTTAGTGGAAAGCCTTCCCAGAAGAGTGGAGGTTGTTATAGTAGCAAAGGGGAGAAACTCAATATTAATGCCCATGATTTTGGAATGAGATGTTCGATGAGCAGGTGTCCACATACATTTGGTAATGTAGTGTATGTCATGATATTAGGAAAAGTGTTTTTTTCCAGCAAGTGTATTTTATGGGTTTTGTTTCTGTAACTAGCTTGACTGGGCAGCTAGCTCAGCCCGAAGACATTAAATAACGTTTTTTCTGATTGAAGCACATACAGTGCCTTTGGAAAGTATTCAGAGTCCTTGACTTTTTCCACATTTTGTTACGTTACAGCCTTATTCTAAAATGGATTAAATAAATAAAAATCCTCAGCAATCTACACACAGTAACCCATATTGACAAAGGGTAAACAGGTTTTTTGAAAATTTTGCAAATGTATTACAAATAAAAGAAGGAAATACCTTATTTACAAAGTATTCAGACCCTTTGCTATGAGACTCGAAATTGAGCTCAGGTTTCCATTGATCATCCTTGAGATGTTTCTACAACGTGATTGGAGTCCACCTGTGGTAAATTCAATAAATTGGACATGATTTGGAAAGCCACACACCTGTCTATATAAGGTCCCACAGTTGACAGCGCATGTCAGAGCAAAAACCAAGCCATGAGGTCAAATGAATTGTACGTAGAGCTCCGAGACAGGATTGTGTCGAGGCACAGATCTGGGGAAGGGTGCCAAAACATTTCTACAGCATTAAAGGTACTCAAGAACACAGTGGCCTCCATCATTCTTAAGTTGAAGAAGCTTTGAACCACCAAGACTCTTCCTAGAGCTGGCCACCCGGCCGAACTGAGCAATCGGGGGAGAAGGGCCTTGGTCAGGGATGTGACCAAGATTCCGATGGTCACTCTGACAGAGCTCCAGAGTTCCTCTGTGGAGAATGGGAGAAGCTTCCAGCAGAAGCTTCCAACAACCCTAAGCACACAGCCAAGACAACGCAGGAGTGGCTTCGGGACAAGTTTTTGAATGTCCTTGAGTGGCCCAGCCAGAGCCTGGACTTGAACCCAATCGAACATCTCTGTAGAGACCTGAAAATAGCAGCGACGCTCCCCATCCAACCTGACAGAGCTTGAGAGGATCTGCAGAGAAAAATGGGAGAAACTCCCCAAATACAGGTGTGCCAAGCTTGTAGAGCAGCGTTTCTTAAAGTGGTTTGCAGACGTGTTAAGGGTGGGTCGCGATGTAAACGTATAATTATTTCATTAATTACTGGAATTGATTTGGCCAAGTGCAACTGAGCTATCGGTTCAGTGCGCTCTCTGCTTATCAGCGGTCTCTTCTCAGTTTGGCAGCTGCGCGAGTGGGAGTGGAAGAGGTAGAGGGAGATGCCCATGTGCTTTGCTGTTTAACTGCAGTTTTCTTGAAGATCACTTCGTGAACCACACACTGCAGCGCTGTCGTTCAAGCCACTGACTTGTTATTCCCACACGCCATCACTCACCACTGTCATGCTAGCCACAAGTTCTGACTGAGCTCAATCGTCATGAAACGCAAATACAGTGATGACTTAATGAGTCTCTCAAAACGAACAAAGTAATAAAATGACACGTCCTGACCAAACATCCAGGCACAACATGACGGTAAACCCAGGGGGTTATTTCAGAACAGGGCAGAATGCTTCAGGAAACAGTGCCTCGAAAGTGGAAAAGTAAGTCAACTAGCAAGGCATTGTTGTCATTTTATAACAGGTGATGATAAGCAGATATACAGTAAGGGAGTACTATCTCTCATAGTAGTCGATGTGAGTTTCTCTTTCAAACAATCCCCTGGCCATGTAACGTTACACAGCTAATATCTAATGTTAGCCAAAGCAAGCTAACTAGCTACTGACAGTGCAACTCTAAGTAACAGTACAGAGGAAGATTATCAGGCCTACTGTACATTTTACTGTAGCAATTATTGTTGAAAACAAGTCTAGGTTGCAACTGTTGCTGTGACAAGTAATACTTTTTATTCTGAAGTGGAATAAACTGATTGAAGCAAGACGCTTTTTTTAGACAAACACACACACAGTTCTGGGTTGTTCATCTGCAGCAGGAAGCCATCTCCAGCCTGACTGAGAAAGAAGTAGATGTTCTGATCCAGTTTGGCACCACATACTTATTCAAGTCAGGGTTCTCAAGTACAGAAACAGTGTCAATGCTGAGCATGACCTCAGTGTTGCACTGTCAAAAACCGAGACCCAGAATAGGCATGCTTGTTGAAAACTTCAACAGGCCACACACCTCTCATTAGAACTGTGTGTATGTGTGTGTTTTCTGGTCTACATTTGTGTTAGGTGATCAATCAGTTTATTCCAACTTAACTTAAGTTAAGCTAACTTAACTAAATGTGGAAAGATTTAAGGCGTCTGAATACTTGTACCATGTGTATATGACAAATGAAAAACTTGAACTTCAACTTAGAAGGGAAGGGGGAGGGCAGCCAGAAAGAGTGGGGGAAAGATGGCAAGCTTTGTGGTTAGATTTTAGGTGAACAAAACATAAAATCTCTAGGGTGGCAGGTAGCCTAGTGTTTAGAGTGTTGGGCCAAGAACTGAAAGGTTGCTGGTTTGAATACCTGAGCAGATAAGGTGAAAAATCTGGCAATGTGCTGTAAAACACCTTGTTTCACTGCACCTATCTGGTGTATGTGTCCTCAAATGTTATGTAGTCTCACATTAGCTGGTAGTAATAATGAAATGAATCATAGAGGTCTGTATCCTGTTTGGCTCATGTCTCTTCATATTCATATAGCCTATGGGCTATATAGCTTCTTATCTGTCCTGTTTTGGAGTTGTGTTGCTCTGTTACACAAACACTTACATTTTTTTTACAGTTAAGTTGCCCTGGTCATGTCAGTATACAGTAACTTTTATTACGAACTAATGGCATGTTGCACCTCTACCTTGCTATCTTGCAGATAAGCCAAGGAGGAGGACAGATGACAACAGCAGCAGCCAGGGGCAACTGGTAGGGAAGAGAATGATTTAGATGACCCAGAAACAGGCCCAAAGCAAGTTAAGCTACCCCAGTATCCCCTTGACCATTTTGGATTGCAAAACTAGTGGGAGACACACCAGACAAGACACAGAGGCAGCAACAGAAGAATAGGTTATGGAACTGAGGCATGCATGGGAGCATCAGCTGTTCCGTACGACTGTGTGATCACGCTCTCATCAGTGAGTAAGACCTTTAAACAGGTCAACATACACAAGGCTGCAGGCCAGACAAATTACCTTTAACTATACATTCATGTACATACTACCTCAATTGGCCCGACCAACCAGTGCTCCTGCACATTGGCTAACCAGGCTATCTGCATTGTGTCCCGCCACCCACCACCCACCAACCCCTCTTTTACGCTACTGCTACTCTCTGTTCATCACATATGCATAGTCACTTGAACCATATCTACATGTACATACTACCTCAATCAGCCTGACTAACCTGTGCCAGTATGTAGCCTCGCTACTTTTATAGCCTCGCTACTGTATATAGCCTCGTTACTGTTATTTTTCACTGTCTTTTTACTGGTGTTTTTATTTCTTTACTTACCTATTGTTCACCTAATACCTTTTTGCACTGTTGGTTAGAGCCTGTAAGTAAGCATTTCACTGTAAGGTCTACACCTGTTGTATTTGGTGCACGTGACAAATAAACTTAGATTTTATTTTATTTGACAGCAACAGAAGAATATGATATGATGGACAGAGAAGAACAGAACAGGCCATAACAAAAAGTGGACAAGGAGACTCAGACGGCAACAGACAAGACATAGAGAAAGTGACAGAAGAGGGCAGATAGAGAAAGAACAGAGTTTTTTTAAATATGTTTTATTATTTAACCTTTATTTAACTAGGCAAGTCAGTTAAGAACAAATTCTTCTTTACAATGACAGCCTACCAAAAGGCCACCTGCGGGGACGGGGGACGGGGATTTATTTTTTTAAATGTAATATAAATATAGGACAAAACACAAATCACAACAAGAGAGACAACACAACACTACATAAAGAGAGACCTAAGACAACAACATAGCAAGGCAGCAACACATGACAACACAGCATGGTAGCAACACAACATAACAACAACATCGTAGCAACACAACATGGTAGCAGCACAAAACATGGTACAAACATTTTTGGGCACAGTCAACAGCACAAAGGTCAAGAAGGTAGAGACAACAATACATCACAATAAGCAGCCACAACTGTCAGTAAGAGTGTCCATGATTGAGTCTTTAAATGAAGAGATTGAGATAAAACTGTCCAGTTTGAGTGTTTGTTGCAGCTCGTTCCAGTCGCTAGCTGCAGCGAACTGAAAAGACGAGTGACCCAGGGATGTGTGTGTTTTGGGGACGTTTAACAGAATGTGACAGGCAGAACGGGTGTTGTATGTGGAGGATGAGGGCTGCAGTAGATATCTCCGATAGGGGGGAGTGAGGCCTAAAATGGTTTTATAAATAAGCATCAACCAGTGGGTCTTGCGACGGGTATACAGAGATGACCAGTTTACAGAGGAGTATAGAGTGCAGTGATGTGTCCTATAAGGAGCATTGGTGGCAAATCTGATGGCCGAATGGTAAAGAACATCTAGCCGCTTGAGAGCACCCTTACTTGCAGATTTATAAATTATTTATCCGTAATCTAGCATGGGTAGGATGGTCATCTGAATCAGGGTTAGTTTGGCAGCTGGGGTGAAAGAGGAGCGATTACGATAGAGGAAACCAAGTCTAGATTTAACTTTAGGTGGGTTGAGCACACAGTAGATTGTATTACTTCAAGTTGCTCTACAGATTCTAATTAGTTTTATCTATTATCAAAAATTATAGCAGGTAAAATACAAAGTAAAAACATGGAACATTTACAAAGACTTTGCAGGTGAGGTGAAAAAGCCTGTAAAATTACTGTTAAAACAATTGTTTACTGCCGCAAAGTGCACATCTAGGTCATATCAGTTGTTCCAAAATCCTGCGAGGTGTGATGTTGCATGCAGATATGGATAGAGAATGGGTTGCCACAGTGACTTTGGCCCCGTAAATACTCAAGTTGTACATCTGATGTACAGCACATTTGACAAAACAGTTGAGTTAGAATTAAATACTTTTCTGGATAAAAATAATTACACAAACATAGTGGAGACACCACACAATGGTTGTGTAAACATTTTTGTGCAGACTAACTCTCCGTGGAATAAAATATATGCTGTGCATCAGTTGTAAAACCTCAGTGTGTAGGCCACTGTGAGGTGTAAAGTAGTTTAATGGTTTAGATTGTGAATTGTTTGGATACAAGATGGTTTAAATACAGGACGGTTTAGATAGAAGATGGTTTAGATACAGGACGGTTTAGATACAGGTTGGTTTAGATACAGGATGGTTTAGATAGAAGATTGTTTAGATACAGGACGGTTTAGATACAGGATGGTTTAGATACAGGATGGTTTAGATAGAAGATGATTTAGATACAGATTGGTTTAGATACAGGATAGTTTGGTTGCAGGACGGTTTAGATAGAAGATGGTTTAGATACAGGTTGGTTTAGATACAGGATGGTTTGGATGCAGGACGGTTTGGATAAGTAAAAAATCCTGAAAGGTCGCTGGTTCGAATACTCAAACCAAGAAGGTGCAAAATCTGTCAGTGTGCACTCAAGAAAGGCACTTAACCTTAATTTTCTCCTAAAATGTTATGTAATCTAAAAATCTCACATTAGCTGGTAGAACTGATACAATTAAATTAATCATAGAGGTCTTATAACATATTCCATTCTACAGGAATTGGTTTTGGCTCATGTCTCTTTATAGTCATATATACTTGGGGCTATATAGCTTCTTATCTGCCATGTTTGGAGTTGTGTTTCTCTGTTATGCAAAGACTTGAATGTTTCTTTACTGTTGAGTTGCCATGGTCATGTCAGTATTCAGTCATGTTTTGGGACTCCCAATCACGGCCGGATGTGATACAGCTTGGATTTGAATGAGGGACTGTAGTTACGCCTCTTGCAATGAGATGCAGTGCCTTAGACTGCTGCGCCACACGGGAGCCCAGACTTGTTGCACCTCTTCCATCCTACCTTGCAGAGGAGCTACAGAGGAGGACGGATGAGAACAGCAGGCCAGTGGAGCATTTAGAAAAGCAGCAGCCAGGGACAACTGGTAGGGAATATTTAGGTGACCCAGACACAGGCCCAAAACAAGTTAAGCTACCACAGTATCCCCTTGACCATTTTGAATTGCAAAACTAGTGGGAAACACACCAGACAAGACACAGAGACAGCAACAGAAAAGTAGAATATGATGGAGAGAGACACAACAGAGAAGACACAGAGACAGCAACAAAAAAGTAGATTATAATGGAGAGAGGCACAACAAACAAGACACAGAGACAGCAACAGAAGAATAGGTGATGAAAAGAGACACAACAGACAAAACAGAGACCGCAAGAAAAAAGTAGAATATGATGAGAGAGGCACACCAGACAAGACACAGAGACAGCAACAGAAGAATAGGATATAATGGAGAGGCACCAGAAGAACAAAACAAGACAGTAACAAACAAGAACATGAGACAGCAAAAACACAGAGAAAGTGACAGAAAAGGGCAGATGGAGAGAGAACAGAGGTGGGTTGAGCACACAGTAGAATGTATCACTTCAAGCTGGTCTACAGATTCTAATTAGTTTTATTTATTTGCACAAATTATAACAGGTGAAATACAGACTGTGAAAAAGTAAAAAATTATTTGCAGGTGAGGTGAAAAAGCCTGTAAAATGATTGTTAAGGAGGGCGGACAAGAGAGACAGCAACAAACACAGAGAAGGCAATGGAGAGAGGCAGAGGAGGGGTGAGCACACAGTAGACTACATCACTTAAAGCTGTTCTGTGGATTTGAATTACTGCACAATGCTTGTGTGTGTGCGTGTGTGTAAGTGAGTGAGTAAATGAGTGAGTGAGTGAGCGTGAGAGAGAGAGACACAGCGAGAGAGAGAGAGAGAGAGAGAGGGTTGGATACTGTGGGATTCTTTAACTTGGCTTATTGGGCAGGCCAGAGTCTCTGTTTGAAGTTGCTAAGTGATATAGAGGTTTTTGGCAATACACTGTAGATGTATGTGCTCCAGAGAAGAGAGTAGAGAGTGTTCCAGAGTAGAGCAATCCACAATACCTACTGTATCTGAATACTGTCAGTGTCTGCTGTGTCAGGTGGGAAGATGCAAGTTACCTGATAAATATCTAGTCTTTCAATGTTCTAATCTCTCAATGTTCATCTCAAAGTGTACCAAATTCATGCATTTAGCTGTTGAAATTCCTACTTTTTTGTCGGGGGAGGATGCCCCCAGACTCCCCCACTGGCTTTGAGCTAAGCCACCGATGTCTTCAAATCCCCAAAATACCCCTGGCATCTGGTAGTTTGTTTAACATAAATTACCAACAACCAAGGAGTGAAACCAAACTACTCCTGGTATTATGCTATTATCCTTAACTATTATTAATAACAACCCCATTAGCTGAATATTTTACTGTGATCTTTTAATGACAAAACAGAGTGGGATACATTTGCTTTAAGGAAGGCTTAGTTTAATCTAAAAAGACTACACAATTTAAGACACTTTCTGAACCACTCTTGGGACAAAGGATTTCGCGAAGAAAAGAGCACTCAGTCAGGGCAGCCATTTTACAAAATGGCAAAACACTGTATGGTGATGTGTAGCTTCTATAATGTTTCAGATAAATAATAAAAGACAGTATTACACTTAAGAATCGATTGAACACTACTCTACTTCTCTGTGGAAAATTGTGTTGTATTTTCAGAGTAGAACATAAAATGGACAGCATTTAAAATATTCCCAAGGTTCAATTTCAATACAGTATTCAACATCAAAACCAGAACCAAAAACAAATGATTGACATACACTACTACAGGGCTACCCAACTGGCAGCCCCCGGACAAAATTAGTTTTATCTGGCCCCCCAAGTGTTCCCATGCGTTATAGAGAGATACATGATCATATACATATGTCAGCAAGATTTGAAATGCTTAGGTTTTAGTCAAATAGGACATCTGTTTGAGGTCAATTATTTGTAATTATGTTCCGGCTCCCCGACAAGCCGCTCAAGAAAAAATCACTGAATCTAGTTGAATCTGCACTACTACATTGTGAAAATGTGTTGCTCTTTTCAACTGCAAAAAAAATCGTATTTTGCCTTTAAAAGACACAACCATTGCTAATTTGTTTTACTGATTCCATTATTTAATATGTGTAGATCACTTTACTTACTGCTTTTAGCAGTGGTGTAGCGCAGTTTCTCGACGCCCCCCGCTAGGTCCGAGCAAGTTTTTTTAGGGAGAAAAACAGCTTACATCTTTCAATTCAATGAGACATCGCGGGGGGCTGCATGGGCTGCTGAATCACAAATGCACTGTGCATCAGTTGTAAAACCTAAATGTGTGCAGGCCACTGTGAGGTGTAATGTAGTAGAATGGTTTGGATAAATGATGGTTTGGAAACAGGATGGTTTAGATACAATATGGTTTGGATACAGGATAGTTTAGATACAGGATGGTTTGGATACAGGATAGATTAGATACAAGATGGTTTGGATACAGGATAGTTTAGATACAAGATGGTTTGGATACAGGATAGGTTAGATACAAGATGGTGTGGATACAGGATAGATTAGATACAGGATGGCTTGGATGCAGAATAGTTTAGATACAGGATAGTTTAGACACAAGAGGGTTTGGATACAGGATAGTTTAGATACAGAATAGTTTAGATACAGGGTAGTTTAGATACAGGATAGTTTGCATACAGGATAGTTTAGATACAGGATGGTTTGGATACAGGATAGTTTAGATACAGGATGGTTTGGATACAGGATAGTTTAGATAAAGGATGGTTTGGATACAGGATAGTTTAGATACAGGATAGTTTAGATACAGGATAGTTTAGATACAGGATGGTTTGGACACAGGATTGTTTGGATAAAGGATGGTTTGGATACAGGATAGTTTAGATACAGGATAGTTTAGATACAGGACAGTTTGGCACAGTGACAGAAGGTCACAGAGAAACGGAGAAAAAGAGAAAGATTTACAGAGGGGAACAGAGAACGAAGATTTTTGGGATAGTTGCAGTAAAGGAAGAGAATGTGCTCAATTGTAAATCCTCTTGTGTTTTGAGATAAGCATAGAGTTACAGTATAATCCCCTTCTAAAGGGATACTGTGATACATACGCAAGCGTACCTGTAGACTTCCAGTCATTGCGCTAATGCTAGATAGCATTTGCTTTGTGAAACTACCTCTAACTCCATTCATACATCACGCAGAGACATGCAAATGGTATCCACAAGTTCGTCTGTCTCTGGGTAAGTTAAAAAAATATATCTCGCAGTATTCCTTTGAACACCTACTATATCATGGTGAGACAACTGTTTCCATAGAATTAACTATTGCACTACGTTCCTTTCTACGTATAGTAGAGCCAGTGGGAAATCTGTGGTGGAATCAGACATAAGAGAGAGAGAGAGAGAGAGAGAGAGAGAGAATGAGGGAGAGTAAGAAAGAGAGAGTGAGAGAATGAGTTAGCGTGAGAGAGAGAGAGTGAGAGAATGAGTTAGCGAGAGAGAGAGAGAGAGAGAGAGAGAGAGAATGAGTTAGCGTAAGAGAGAGAGAGAGAGAGAGAGAGAGAGAGAGAGAGAGAGAGAGAGAGAGAGAGAGAGAGAGAGAATGAGGGAGAGTAAGAAAGAGAGAGTGAGAGAATGAGTTAGCGAGAGAGAGAGAGAGAGAGAGAGAGAGAGAGAGAGAGAGAGAGAGAGAGAGAGAGAGAGAGAGAGAGAGAGAGAGAGAGAGAGAGAGAGAGAGAGAGAGAGAGAGAGAATGAGAATGCAGGAGAGTAATCTGCCCGGAATCTCATTGTCCTTTTTAACTTCATATGCATTATCTCCAGCACCAAACCAGTCAGGGGTGTCACCCCAAAAATCTGAGTAGCACAAAGTATTTGAGGATGGCTGAGAGGTGGTAAGTTTTCAAATGTAGCATTTCTCAAAAACCTGAAACAGTTTTTTCCTGGAATCTAGAGCCATAAACATTATGCTCGAATGTATGTCAAAAATATTTATATTTTTCTGCATATCTAAGCATAACTCTTGAGCTGTCTGTATCCTCCTGACTGGTGTTTTTTTTTAAAGAATCAAAATATGCTTCTCTGCATACTCCAAAAATCTTGATAAAAGATTAGAAGGAATGTGAGTCTTATTTGTCACATTTAGTTATTGCTTGGTTTTATAAAGTCTACCAACCTTGCCAGCAGGTATGCCAGCTAAGATGGTTAGACAAGCTATCCACTGGGCACACACTGGTTGAATCAACGTTGTTTCCAGGTCATTTTAATGAAATTACATTGAACCAACATGGAATAGACATTGAATTGACTTCTGTGCCAAGTGCGTAACTATTCTAACTTGATTGATGGCTTGAAATGGCTTCTTGGTAGCTAGTTACAGTGGTTCTTCCTGTAAACGTTGCGTCAGACTGCAGCACACCTTGCGGGCTGCCGCAGAATTCTATGGCGTGTTACATGCCGAACTTCACATTTACGGTCGGCTCTCACCCACAATGGAACTGTGATTGGCCACCATGATGCGCAGCTGCAGAAATTATTGGATGATTTAAGGACAGGACAGACGGGGGCAACGGCTGCTGCACCTGTGGCTGTTCCAAATCCTCCACTCCCTACCAACTCAACGTCTTCCTCTCTTCGGGAGCATCATCTCCCGGCACTGGAGCACTATGACGGGCATCGTGGGAGGTGTCGTGGGTTCCTGCTCCTCTCTGGTCTTCGAGCTGCAGGCATCAAAGTTTCCCACTGAGCATTCCAGAATGGCATACGTCATCTCCTTGCTCTCAGGGCGGGCTTTGGCTTGGGCCACGGCCATCTGGGAGCACCAATCAGAAATTTGTTTTAATTGGCAAAGCTTCACCCAGGAGATGAGGAGGGTTTTTGGAATGCACATATTCTCAAGGATGAACTGGCTTCCCGGGACAACCCTGACACTCTGGATGAGCTCATCGTTCTGGCCATCCGGATTGACAACCGTCTCCGGGAAAGACGTCATGAGAGGACGGAGGGATTCCGAGCGGTCTCCAGTGGGTCAGGTCCCGCTGAGGGAGCTCTTTTCTTCACTCGGCTCAGATTCATGTTAACTTACCGCCCAGGGTCTAAGAACGTGAAGCTGGATGCTCTATTTCGCCAATTTCCCAGCTCCATTGAGGATTGACCGCTTGGATCCATCATCCCTAAGTCGCTCATCCTCGCGCCAGTGTCCTGGGTTATAGAGACAAGTAGTGAGGGAGGCGCAAGGTAGGGAGGCATTTCCTGACGGCTGTCCGTCTAAAATACTTTTTGTTCCTCTTGGCCCACGGTCCAAGGTACTTCAGTGGGCTCACTCGTCACGTCTCACCTCTCATCCGGGAGGGCAGCGAACGCTAGAGTTTTTAAGGAGGTGGTTTTGGTGGCCCTCTGCGGAGGTGGACACTCGAACCTTCGTGGCTGCCTGTCCGACATGCGCCCGGAACAAGACTCCTCGTCAGCAGCCTCTGGGGCTTCTTCATCCACTGCCAACATCTTCTCGACCATGGTCTCATCTCTCTATGGATTTCATCACAGGTCTTCCATCCTCAGAGGGGGCCACACTGTCATCCTGGTCATTGTGGACCGCTTTTCCAAGGCGGCACATTTCATTCCGCTGCCTAAGCTTCCATCTGCCCGTGAGACTGCTCAGCTAGTTATTCAGTATGTTTTCCACCTTCACAGACTTCCTCTGGACATCGTCCCCAGTTAGCCTCCAGATTCTGGAGGGCATTCTGTACTCTTCTGGGGTCATCAGACAGTTTGTCCTCGGGCTATCACCCTCAGTCCAACGTCCAAACGGAGTGGGTGAACCAGGATCTGGATACCGCCTTACGATGATGTGTGTCCGCCAACCCCACCACTTGAGGTCAGCATCTTCCCTGGGTGGAATACGCACACAACACTCTCCAGTGTTCCTCCACCGGCCTGTCACCATTCCAGGTGTTGGACAGGTACCAGCCTCCTCTGTTTCCAGATCAGGAGATTGAAGTGGCGGTTCCATCCGCTCAACATCTCATCTCTCGTTGCCGCCGGACCTGGAAGAGGGCTCGGTCAGCGCTCCTGAGGTCCTTTGCCCGGGCTCAATGACAAGCCAACCGTCATCACCGTTCTCACCCTCTCCTGTGTCCAGGCTAGATGGTCTGGTTGTCTACTAGGGATCTGCCTCTATGCGTGGAATCTAGGAAGTTGCACCCCGGTACGTTGGGCCATTCAAGGTTCTACGGCGCATCAATCCAGTGGCCTATCGCCTTCGTCTTCCCCGGTCCATGAGGGTTCACCCTACCTTCCACATCTCCAGACCCAAGCCGGTGGTGTTCAGTCCTCTGGTTCCGGCCACTCGGCCTCCAACTCCGCCTCGCATGATAACGGGATAGCCAGCATACACTGTGCAACTCATCCTCTCCAGTCGCCAGTCCCGGCATGGGACTCAGTATCTCGTGGACTGGGAGGGTTACGGTCCTGAGGAGCAATCCTGGGTTCCGGACATTCTGGATCCCGGACTCATTCGGGAGTTCCGTCACCTCCCTGCTACCCAGGTTCCATTTATTTGATTGTTGTTCCCTTGGGTTACCGCTGAAGGGCACCTTTGCCTTGTGTTCTAGTTTCCAGGTTAACCTAATTATTACTTATTGGTTTCACCTTGTTTTGATGACCTTCTCTGTTCACCTGGTTGCCTTGCTATTTAGGTTCCTCTGTTGCTTGTATCTATGCTTAGGTCTTATGTTTTGTTTAGTGCACTCTTGTGCTGTTGCCTTGTTTTTGTCAAGACTTTAAGTAAAGAGCGGAATTCACCTTTACCTCTGCTTGCTGTGTTTCTCTGCGACTGGGTTCGAGTTCGTGCAAGCATCAGTGTAACAAGGTGTAGACCTTACAGTGAAATGCTTACTTACGAGCCCCTAACCAACAATGCAGTTTTAAAAAAATATGGATAAGAATAAGAAATAAAAGTAACAAGTAATTAAAGAGCAGCAGTAAAATAACAATAGCGAGACTATATACAGGGGGGTACCCGGTACAGAGTCAATGTGCGGTGGCACCGGTTAGTTGAGGTAATATGTACATGTAGGTAGAGTTATTAAAGTGACTATGCATAGATGATAACAACAGAGAGTAGCAGCGGTGTAAAAGCACCGAATAAGTCAAGGGGTATGAATACGTTCTGATGGCACTGTATGTAGACATTGGTATGATGCTGGAGATAATGAATATGAGGTTGAAAAGTAGCGGAGTTGCCCTTTAAGTAGTGTTCTCTGATTCATGTTATGCCTTTACGACTATTGAAATCCCCTGCTCATGAAATCAGTCAGTCACACACCTGTCCTCTGACCGCGGATGCATTGAAACTTTATTTTTTCAGGTTGAATGACAAATAAATAAATACAGGACAATAAGGGGAGGTTTAAAATCACAATGCCGCACAGAATGCACCTTCACACGCCCTATGGTTCATGACTGATGTACTTGATTTGGCTATAGCTATATGTGTTAATCATATTTATCAAAAGGCTGTTGTTTTGTATTTTATTATATATAATGACGATTTACATAATCTATCGAACCATTATTTTTAAACTTATTTGCCGTCTATATAATGGAATAAGATGCTACTATATCTGTAAACACACATTTCTGCTTGTTAAAGCCTAATTTCTCCATTGGGTTGCTGATAAGCAGTTGCCCAAATAAAGGAATCAGAATGAATTACACATTGTGGAAAGGAGATCCAAGCCATATAGTCACATATAGAAGCACCCGCCTGCTGCATCCATGATTTACTATGTCAATGGCATTGTGAGTTCACATTAAGTTGCATTAGCCTACCAGGAACAGGGTTTGAGAGCCCTGGCCTACGTGATGAGAGCTAAACACACGCCTGCGAACAGATGGGGAGGTGCAGGCTGCACGGCCTTAGCCTTGTATCAAGTGATTTACCTTTCAACGAGGCACAGTATGTGGAGAAGTAAGAACAACAACAATAACAACAGTAACAGCAACAAACATGCAGAGTACTTTACTAGGTTTGATTAAGCCTTAGCGGGCACAGGTGGATGTGATTTGGCAATGTGCCATAGGAGGGCCGTGAGTGTGTAATCCTGCAGGATTAATTGGAGGGCAGAGGGCTGTGAGACAGACAAAGATGGAAAGGGAGAGGGATAAAGAAGGAGAGAGAGAGGGAGAGGGAGGCAGAGAGGGAGAGAGAGCAGCAAAGAGAGAGAGGAGGGGGGGAGAGAGAGCGGCAGAGAGGGAGAGAGAGATAGTGGAGAGAGGCAGAGAGGGCAAGAGAGATAGCGGAGAGAGGTAGAGAGAAAGAGAGAGAGAGAGAGGAGAGAGAGAACGAGTGAGAATGAGAGAGAGAAAGAAGGAGAGGGCAAATCTCTCAGGGTTTTCATTGACAGTGCATACCGTATACCTTCCATGTTCATCCATAAGGATTAAAAACATCTTGGGATTAAAAGGGTTTGCAAATGCGGTGGATTCATTTATTTTTGACATTTTTTTCATCCCCTTGTTTCATCTGTAGCCTGGTCTGTTTATTTTGGAATGAGGTATTATTTAAATTGAACATTCACAGAATCCATTAGCTTAGCTAAGATGGCTGAAATCGCTACAGGGTTTACTGAACTGAACAGCCACACTTAACATGCCATAGATCTTATACACGTGTAGCTGCCAGTTTATTACCCTGTAACAGAACCATATAATACCGTTAGTAGGCTATAAGTAGACAAGGTGTGCAATTATGCAGTAGCACTTCACTTCACAAAAATGGTAAGTGCTACTACAGTAGGTTCAGTAATTATAGTGATCTGTGCCATTCCTGTAAAATGTGTTGCCAACAACAAGGGCAATGTGGTGAATTCCATGTCTAAATGTGGTGGAGTCCTTGTCGAATAGACAAGAATAGAACTTTATCGAGTCCCAGGGGGGCATTAAGATGGAATTACTTTTATACTACTTCTGTATATGACTACAAGCCAACACTCAGACAAGGACGATGAAACTCTAGGAACTATTTGAGCTCTCTAAAATCCAATTGACTCCATACTCCTCTTATAAAAATGTCAAGCACAGTCCACATCTCACGGCAGACTTGTTATACTATTCACTAAACCTTTCTCTATGTTTCATCTACAGACATACAGTAGGTTTCTGGATTTTGCTAGTGAACAGAACATTATATTGAAAAAGTGATGTGAAACTGATAAGTGACAATTCATTTCATGGTGAATTACAAGTCCCTCAAAGCATACATTTGTTCACAAACTCACTGACTCAACAACTTATGTTCCATGTAGATTTATAACATGTTAATTTTGAAGCCCCAATGTTCTCCTCCACCAGCAATGATAAGCTCACACAGCGTACAAAGCATTTATGTAGAAGCCCAGTAACACAACATAACAACCCACATGAATTTTTTTTACAGTTTACTATAGAATACTACAGCACTTACTATAGAATTCTGTGGTAAACTGTAGAATACTATACTACACATTGTAGTATACCTTGAGCATGTGTAGTACTTACTATAGAATGTTTTAGTATACTGAGGAGTAAATGTATAGTAAATACTATAGTATACTACAGACCACAAAAACACCACAGCAAATACTATAGTAATGTTTGCAAAAACACTTGTCTGCAAAACACTTTAATACTACAGTAATATCCGCAAAAACACTACAGTAATTACTATAGTATACATTCAAGTATTTCATTTGCATATACACTGCCCATTCCCCTTCCCCATATCCCAATGTGTGCCACCCATACGAAACCTACATACCAAGTATAGAAACCTACATACCAAGTATAATGTGTTCCCTACAGTTTATAAAAAAAGAGCAGAAGCTCTGAACTGTCCATTCAGACCTCAATTCTACCTACATGTTATGGAAAATATGCTCTTTGAGTATTTTGTCCAGTATGTTTCCTCAAGGACAAAGCCCCCACTGCTATGTCAATGATATAACAAAAGCAGTATTGTAAATACTACAGTAAAGTCCGCAAAACCACTACAGTGAATAATAAACTGTTTTTTCATGTGGGAACATAGCACAGCCTTTGACATCTTCAAAATTAAATAATTGTTAACTGATTTATTACGTTTACTTAGCAGCTGTAAACAGTTCAAATGATTGTACAATCTCAGAGGCTGGGTGGACTCATCTTCAACCGATAAACTGAGGTATGTCTTTTTTATGTTACAGATTTATTGAACCAGACAATCACAACACCGCTATTGACTTCATGACAAATTACATCCCTGTCAGTTTCATGACAATGACAGACAACCTATCATAACATTTGATGACATTTGATGACTTTGACAGGTATGATACAGTATATATTTATACAACAACCCCTTTTATACAACAAACCCTGTTCCTGTAAATTTTTGCTCCAACCTTAATTTAGCACACCTTAATCTGATAATTAGCTGGTTGATAAGCCAAATCAGGTTATACTTCTGGGGTTGTTACAAGAACCTACAGGAGGGTAGCTCTCCAGGAACAAGTTTGGATAGCCCTGGTCTAGATCCATAATTTCCTGTTACCTAACAGTGTCATTGTGTCAGCTGACATAACTGTGATGTTATGTTACTATGTTAAGACACAGTGTTGCGTGGGAATTAGAAACCATGATGGAAGTGAAATATTAGGCTACCAGTTATTTTCCAACATCAAAGGTTTTCCAACATCATAAAGGTTTCCAGAAGAGTAAAACATGCATGAATACAGCTACAAAATTCCACCGCCACTGTATTTATATGACAGATAGATAGATAGATAAATTCCTTAGCCTCCAAATTAAGTAGGCTGTCAGTCATAAATTAATATTTTCTTTGTTAACAAGGATAAATTAGTCAGAGCAACTATTCCTGTTCTGCAGAAGAGTTTACGATATTTTGGCACACAGAAAAGCAGCATAAAATTCTGGTGCAAGACACTCATCGTTAAAAAGTAATATTCACAATCACTATTAAAATACAAACAAAACAACATAAAATAATATCCTTCACTGTATCTCATAAGTACACTGGTTAATTGTTGGTCGTTGGTCGTTGGTTGGTTGATTCTGTTCCCTTTTATTCCCAGTCCTCCTGTCTGTTTAAGTGTGCAGCAGCAGGAGGCATCTCTCATCCCTGCATGGTCTCTTGTCATGTTCTAATCAGTCCCAAGGCAACTGAATAGGCACGTCACTGCGTTATCCTCGGCTCTGAGTGCCCCTCCCTTTGACTGAGAGGTGTGGAGCACAAGTGTCCCTCTGCATCCATCCTCTCACTCCCATATTTGACAGAGGTGCGGAGCACAACAAGTGTCCCAACTGCATCCATCCAGCCTCCCACTCCCCTCTTTGACTGAGCACAGCCCAGCAAGAGGCACAGGTACTCTATTGTCCACCTGTAAGGATGAAGCCATGCATATCATGTGACATTCAATAAGATGTCCCTCTTAATTGTGAGATGTCATCCTTAAATGTCACCAGTCAGTCATGACCCTAAAGAGCCATGAGGAAATTGATGTCCATTGGCTACTGCACGGCTGAATGAAGGTTGACTGCACCATTTCTTTGTGACATTAAGTGTGTCTCATAGGTCATATATAACCTGCGGAAGGAAAAGAAAGGAGAAAATGTGCCCCCTTAAACATCAGTTTAATTATGGTTATGGTTTCAATACAAAAGAGGTACTGGAATGGAAGATTGTATATTTGGTGCAAGAAAATGGAATGCAATGTTCGAGACAAGACAATCAAAGTGCAGTATAATACAAGATGATGCTCAAATCAAATCTTTCTTACATCTATAGTTAATGTTGTCTTTTCCAATCAGACTTTCCCAATAGAGAAATTGGCATATAATTGAACATAATCAAGAATTGTGTATAAAAAGAAATCCCTGTTAATCATCTTCCCTCTTCTCCACAATCAGTGTCTCTGTATTGATTAATCCACCATCCACTAAACACAGACACAATAATGAAACATATTCATGACATGTTTAGACAGATTGTACATACTTCTGCTAAGCAGAGATGTGCCTGCAGTGTAAAAAATATTGTGCTAGTTTGGTGACAGGTAGCCTAGCGGTCCCTAGTTCGTAACCAAAAGGTCCCTAGTTCGAATCCACGATGTGACTAAGTGAAAATTCTGTCAATGTCCCCTTGAGCAAGGCACTTAACCCACTTTGCTCCTGTAAATTGCTCTGGATAAGAGTGTCTCCTAAATTATGTAAATGTATTTAGAAAAATTTTGCATCAGCTTTTTGAGTAATTCCAACATGAGGTATTCTTATGTATAATATACTTAACATTTGGTGTTTCACAAGTCCAGCATCTAAAAATGGCTTAGATCCAACTTAATTTGATCAAATTCCAAAACTGTTATGTGTTAGATCTAGTTAATATTTTTGATTAGTTACTTTCAGTGATTGTGTCTTATTGTTTTAACATTGATTTATGTTTTTGATTATCAGTAATTTTAACCCACTTTCGCAGGCATTGTTGAGCATAGTGCTCAATCCACTAGCAGTAGAATAAGTGGCGGTAGAGCTGCAAGCAGTGTGGAATGTTGCATTTGCCTCGGTCATTAAGGGTGGTGCACATGACATTGTTGATGTCAGGAATATGTTGTGTCATCGGCTTTGATATCCGCGTACCATGATCCAGTACACCTAAAAGCACAACAAACTGCTTAATACTAATATAGAAATATCGTTTTTTTTCTTCAAACATGCATATAATATTGTGTAAAAGTATCATGAAGTAAAAAAAAATTGAATTACCCACAATCCTTTAAAAACGGGGCCACATGGCAGGTTGTTGCAAGAATTTAGGGGATAAGGTGCCATTTGGGACCCAGCCGGTATCCTCTGTGCTCAGTGCAGGGTCTGGCTCCTCAGGCCGGTCCCAGTGGGCAATGGCACGTACAGTATATGTGTTACAGTACATGTTTAAATTCAGTGTTTAAATCTGGGATATCTTCTCCAGGTACACTATGTGGGTGTGAGGGTCTTCTCAGTGCAGCGTCTGCCTCTACAGGTTTCTATGGCAGGTACAGTATGTGTGTTATCTGGGATACCTTCTGCATTTCCTGAATGTCTGTAGCACAGTATGGGTATTACAGTAAATGTAACAGTACATGTTTAAATGTCATGTTTAAATCTCAGATACCTATTCCAGGTTATCTGAATGTTTCTCTATGGCATGTACAGTACAGTATGTGTGTTTCAGTACATGTGGTTAAAATCACATCTTTAAATCTGTCCACTACATGTCCCAATGGCACATACAGTATGTTTGAAATGTTCAAATCTGGGATACCTTCTCCAGATCCTCCATGATCAGATCCTGCTCCTTCACGTCGCTCTCTGACGATCGCCCGCCGGATGTCCGCCCGACAACTTCCTCCCGACCCAGCCCCTTCCTGTTCACCAAAGCCAATTCCGACCCCCCCCTGAGCCGGGCCCGGTGGGCAGGTGCAGGTTTGCTGGTAACACTGCATTGCCTTGGATACGATGCGAGTAGGTCTTCTGGCGCTCCATGACTGCAGAGCACAGCTGGAATTTAAATGCGGCCTGGAACCCCCGTCGGAAGTTCTCATTGAAGAAGCCGTAGATGATGGGATTGACGGAGGAGTTGAAGAAGGCCAGCCAGTGGGCCAGCGGGTACACGTAGATGTTGATGATGCGGTGCTGGCTTGCCGTCAGGCTGGCGTAGTCGCTCAGCATCATCAGAGTCCACAGCGGGAGCCATGACAGGATGAAGAGAAGCGCCACCACCAACAGCATCTTGATCACCCTCTTCTTCTTCTTCGACTGACGGTGGTTGTCCAGGCTGGGTTTCGTCCCACCGCTGCTGCCATTACCACTGCACCCACCAGAGGAGGGTACGGCCGTCTTAAAGAGGGTGAATCCGATGCGGGCGTACATGATGACAATGAGTGACAATGGGGCTAGATAGATGTTAGCAAATAGGACGGTGGTGTAGATCTTCCTCATCTCTTGATTGGGCCAGTTCTCACGGCACCAGTAGAAGGGGCTGGTGCTGTTGTAGCCATCCCCCAGTAGGATAAGGACACGCTGCTCTTTGGTCACCTTGGAAATACGGAGTCACAATAAAAAAAACAGAAAGGGATGAAAATGTGTCTGATGCTTACGCTTTACATTGATGTTAAACCTGACATGTTGATGTGTCCCTCTCAAATCCATTGATTAATAAAACCTGACATGCACCAGCATTAGACAGTGTACCTGGAGCATGACCCCTGAGGGACACATTATGGAGATAGCCAGCACCCAGATGATGATGATGATCAGTGTGGAGGTGGAGATTGTCAGCTTCTGCTTGAAGGGGTACACGATGCAGCGGAACCTGTCCAGAAGTGGGGTGAGGGGGGAGGAGAGTATAAGAGCATTTTCTGTGAAAATGTCTATATTGTGAAATTGTCTGTTGTGCTGTGAAATTGCATTGAAATTGTCTAAACACACACAAACACGCACAATTAATTTAATAAAATTATTTAATCAGTTGAAAGAAACCTCACCTATCCACAGCTATTGCCACCAGAGTAAAGACTGAAGCTGACACTGATATGCCTTGAACCATCCCACTCAGCTTACACACTAACCTCCCAAACGGCCAGCCTGTCAAAAGAGACATATTTAGAATATACAAGAAAGGAGATATCTGGGACAAATAATGAGTCATGTGAAGTGGATTCTGAGGTTGAATCTCTTTTCACATAAAATGTTATTTGTCAGATACGCTGAATACAAGTGTAGCCTTTACCGTGAAATGCTTACTTACGAGCCCCTTACCGAACAATGCAGTTAAAATGTTGAAAATTAACAAATAAATAAAAATAAAATAGAAGTAACACAAAATAACACAATAAAATAACAATAACGAGGCAATACACAGATTATATACAAGGAGTACCGGTACCGAGTCAGTGTACTGAGGTACAGTACGTGGTAGTTGGGGTGATTGATTGAGGTAATATGTATATGTAGGTTTGGTTAGGTGATTGATTAATTGAAGTACTATGTACATGTAGGTAGGGAGTGAAAAGCATAACATCCGGGTAACCGTTAAAATAACAGTTCAGAAGTCTTTGGGGTAGAAGCTGTTCACAAGCCTTTTGGTTCCAGACTTTGCGCTCCGGTACCGCTCTGCGGTAGCAGAGAGAACAGACTGTGACTTGGGTGGCTGTAGTCTTTGACAATGTTTAGGGCCTTCCTCTGACACGCCTGTTATAGAGGTACTGGATAGCAGGGAGCTGGGCTGTACGCATTACCCTCTGTAGTGCCTTGCGGTCGGATACCGAGCAGTTGCCATACCAAGCGGTGATGTAGCCAGTCAAGATGCTCTTGATGGTGCAGCTTTAGAACTTTTTGAGGATCTGAGGGCCCATGCCAAATCTTTTCAGCCTCCTGAGGGGGGAAAAGCTGTTGTCATGAATGGGGTGTGCTCGGCCCTCCATTTCCTGTAGTCCACGATCAGCTCCTTTGTCTTGTTGACGTTGAGGGAGAATTTATTGCCCTGGCACCACATTGACAGGTCTCTGACCTCCCTGTAGACTGTCTCATCGTAGTCGGTGATCAGGCCTATCACCATTGTGTCGTCAGCAAACTTAGTGATGGTATTGGAGTTGTGTGCAGCCTTGCAGTTGTGGGTGAGTAAAGGAAGGGGCTAAGCACGCACCTCTGAGGGGCACCCGTGTTGAGGGTGGGCTTGGATGATGTATTGTTGCCTAACGTCACTACCTGGAGGCGGCCTGCCAGAGGGTCCAGTATCCAATTGCAGAGGGAGGTGTTTAATCCCAGGGTCCTTAGCTTAGTGATGAGCTTGGAGGGCACTGAGCTGTAGTCAATGAACAGCGTTCTCACGTAGGAATTATTTTTGTCTAGGTGGGAAAGGGAAGTGTGGAGTGCAGTAGAGATTGTGTCATTTGTGAATATGTTGAGGCTGTATGTGAATTCGAGTGGGTCCAGGCTTTCAAAGCATTTTATGGCTACAGATGTGAGTGCTACGGGGCAATAGTCATTTAGACAGGTTACCTTGGTGTTCTTGAGCACGGGTACTTTTGTAGTCTGCTTGAAACATGTGGGTATTACAGACTGGGTCAGGGAAAGGTTGAAAATGTCAGTGAAGAAACTTGCTAGCTGGTCAGCACATGCTCTGAGTACGTGTCCTGCTAATCCGTCTGGCCCTGCCGCCTTGTGAATGTTAACCTATTTAAAGATCTTACTCACATTGGCTATGGAGAGTGTGATCACACAGTCGTCAGGAACAGCTGGTGCTCTCATGCATGGTTCAGTGTTGATTGCCAGTAGCGAGCATAGAAGGCATTTAGCTCCTCTGGTAGGTTTGCGCACTGGGCAGCTCGCGGCTGGGTTTCCCAAACTATAATGGACTACAGTCTATGATAGTTTGCAAGTCCTGCCACATCTGACAAGCATCAGAGTAGGATTAGATTTTAGTCCTGCATTGATGTTTTGCCTGTTTGATGGTTTGTCGGAGGGCATAGCGGGATATCTTATAAGTGTCCAGATTGGTGTCCTGCTCCTTGAAAGTGGAAGCTCTAGCATTAGCTCAGTGTGGATGTTGCCCATAATCCATGTCTTATGGTTAGGATATGTACGTACGATCACTGTGGGGATTATGTCATCGATGCACTTATTAATTAAACTGGTGACTGATATGGTAAACTCCTCAATGCCATTGGATGAATGTCGTAGCATATTCCAATCTGTGCTAGCAAAACAGTCCTGTTGTTTAGCGTCCGCTTCATCGGACCACTTCCATTTTGAACGCATCCCTGGTACTTCCTGTTTGAGTTTTTGCTTGTAAGCAGGAATTAAGAGGATGGAGTATTGGTCAGATTTGCCAAATAGAGGGCAAGGGAGAGATTTGTATGCGTCTCTGTGTGTAGAGAAGAGGTGACCTAGAGTTTTTTCACCTCTAATTGCACAGGAGACTTGCTGGTAGAAAGGAGGTCAAATGGATTTCAGTTTCCCTGCATTGAAATCCCTGGCCACTAGGAGTGCCGTATTTGGGTGAGCATTTTCTTGTTTGCTTATGGTCTTATACAGCTCGTCAGTGCGGTCTTAGTGGCAGCATATATTTGTGGTGGTAACAAAAAAATTATTATGAAAAAGTTCATAAGCATGATTAATAATGTATAGGGACTGAGCAAGGGAATACTTGGAAAGACAAGCAGAGTGATTGGAAACTGTGTAATAGACGTTGGGCAAAGGCAGATAGCACTCTAAGCCCTAAGTTCATGACTTTGTCACTTAAAGTAAGTGCTGTAAGGATAGAAGTAGCAATGGTTGATGGTCTTGGACTGATTTTATCCATTGGACCTATCAGCTGTCAGAATATGACCATTACAGTAAACAGAAACATTAAAGAAAATAACCCCAATACCACAAACAACATGTCAGCAATACTATCCCAGAGAAAGTGTGGACACTGACATGTTATTAAGTTGTTGGCATGCAGGATTGTTAGGGTTACTGTGGTTAGGGTTGAGCCGGAGGGTGGACATGAAGCTAGGGTTAGGGTTGCGGTTGGGGGTTAGGGTTAGGGTTGAGTCGGAGTGTGGACATGAAGCTAGGGTTAATTTTAGGGCTGTGGTTGAGGCTAGAAAGAGTGGCGATTCTGCGCTTCAGTGTTTTATAATTTTTTAAAACACTTCAGGAAAGGGGATACCTAGTCAGTTACCTAGTCAACAACTCAATGCATTATACATTTTATATTTCTAAGACACATTTTATACCTATAAAACCATTGTTTTAAGTGTTTTATTTCGCGATCATGGTTAATGCTGTTCTTAACAGACCGTGTTCGGTTGGATTTTTTTTTCTCCTGTAACTAAGTATAAGCATGTCCGACTCCTCTGTTTTGGAGTCAGATCCAGAGATGGAGTGTAAAGCCATAAAATGTGAGACCTGTGACACAGTATGTTCACCGTAGTGAAAGCAAAATAATTTACTGACATAAACAATTAAGAAGAGACTGGATGCTGTTTTTGATGGAACCAAGGGGATGATCCAGGGTTCTCTATGATATTTGGTTATTCTCCTGTAGCTACTGAGGATACTACCTTTGACCACTTTCCCGTTTTAACACATCAGGAGATTGAAAAGATTTAGCACAGGCCCTCAAATCCTCAACAAAATCTTCAGCTGAACCATTGAGAGCATCTTGACTGGCTGCATCACTGTTTGGTGTGGCAATTACACTGACCTTGATCGCATGGTGCTACAGAGGGTGGTGCGGACAGCCCAGTGCATCATTGGGGCCGTGCTCCCTACCATACAGGACCTCTATATCAGCTGGTGTGAAAGGAAGGCCCGGAAAATCATTAAAGACTCCAGCCACCCAAGTCATAGAGTGTTCTCACTCTTTCCGGCATGACAAGCGGTACCGTTGCCTCAAGTCTGAGACCAGCAGGCTCTTGAACAGCTTCTACCCTCAAGCCTCTCAAGAAACTACACTGGACTTTGTGCAAACTAGAAACTGACTTATCAACACATCGCCTGCGCTACTTGCTCGTCAAGTATTCTTAACCATTGCTACTCCCCCTTCCAGGACGGCTACAAGGCCCTCCCCCGCACTCCCTTCAGCAAATCAGATCACGCCTCCATTCTGCTCCTCCCTTCCTATAGACAGAAACGTAAACAGGAAGTATACTGGACTGGACTATAAGGACTGTTCAACGTTGGTCTGACCAATTGGAATCTATGTTTCAAGATTTTTTTCATCACGAGGACTGGGATATGTTCCGGGTTACCACTGGTAATTACATTGACGTATACACTGATTCTGTGACTGAGACCTTCATCAGTAAGTTCATTTAGGATGTTGTTCCCACTGGCACAATTAGAACTTATCCAAACCAAAAACAGTGGATAGGTGGCAGCATTTAAAGATGGCAAGGTGACTAGGAACATGGACGAGCACAAACAGCCCAGCTATACCCTCCGTAAGGCAACTGAAACTTGCCAACAACCTGGTGATTATTTTTCTCTTAACCAAGCTACTACGGGTAAGAATACTGAATTGGGTGGAGGATGTGGCAGGTGGCAGTGTGGTAGGCACAGCTTGTCCCATGAATTAATCACAAAAATTGAGGATTAGCTGATAACTTTCATGCATTATGGAACCGTGGACTATGTGGATTTAAAATTAGGTTTAATTTATAGTAATGCAGATTGGCTATGATGAACTTATAATTTTTCTATGCAATATGGAACTTTGGACTATATGGATGTAATATCAGGTTTTAATTTAGGGGAAGGCAAAGATGAGTAAGGCAGACCTTTTTTTTCTTCAATGATTTTTTATGTATTTAATTTAAAGATTGTACATTAGAAATACCACACTTTTTTTGTGTTTAATATGATGTCCTAATTGTAGAGGTCGGGTATATTATGACTTAAAGGCTGTTATACAGTGCGGCCCTTGTTCGCCGATGTGAATCGGAATTTTGGTATTTGGTATTTTATTAGGATCTCCATTAGCTGTTGCAAAAGCAGCAGCTACTCTTCCTGGGGTCCACACAAAACATGAAACATAATACAGAATGACATAATACAGAACATCATTAGACAAGAACAGCTCAAGGACAGAACTACATAATTTGTTTAAAAGGCACACGTAGCCTACATATCAATGTATACACACAAAATATCTAGGTTAGAATGATTAGCTTTTAAGATAAAACTTAATAAATATGAATAGATGTATTATAGGGCTAGGATAAAGGATTGTATAATTAAAAACCTGCCTAGGTTCTCTATTGGAATAGGCCTATATGATCCTAAAATAATTGGCATAACCCTTTTACGTTTAAAAAATAAATCTCAATATAAAAATGTAAAGGATGATTATTTTTCCGATACACACCGGCAAATGGATGGATTGGGTATTGTCAACAGGCTTGTTGTCTCTAGTGTGTGTGGGCTGGTTAACACTGGGATAAAGTGATTCAAGTTAACGGTATAACTAATACAATAATTGGCTTATGGAAGCACTTCTCTAAGCGAGAGAAAGGTATATTACATATTTCTATATAAGCTATTTATGCTACCTTTTATATTCCTGATCCTAATGATATAGGCCTAGGTGTAAAACAGCTGAGGTGATAGAGCAACGACCCTGGAATAAAAAAACGATGTGTATGGGTGGAGAGAGGGCTGGTTTTACAGGTTTACTCGCTCTGGAATGTCAGTATTGCATGTGTTCTTGGCTGTCGTTCTGTGAATGAGTCGGAATAGATTGTGAGTTGAACTTGACTATGCCTTCCCATAAGGGAGTTCCCGGGGTTGGCTTGCGGTTGGCTCTGGCACAGCCATGGTACGATACAACAGGATATAATGTGATGCCTAAGACAATTTCTTTCTTGCGGTCATTAGCGGCCGTTAGAATCTATGTTCCTTTTTCCTTCCTTTTTTTTTGTCGGAATACAACAGGATATAATGAGGACAACATGAAATATGTCTTGCATAATGTTATCTATTATTGTTACAACAACAAAAAAATCGGTTTCCATGTTATCTGGTTAGTTCTCTCAGGCATCGTCATAGATAATTATGTTATCATGGGACTGCCCATATTTCCGTCTGGCCAACGGCAATTGGTCGGCCAAGGGTTTGCCTTAGGACGCAAAGGTGCGTCATGAGTCAGGGAGATGGTCTGATGGTCTTAGTGACAACAAACCTAGATATGGGGAAACATTTTAGTGGGTGGAATATTAGGACAATGACAAGTTGCAGCTACAGCATGCTTAACAGTGCAAATTATATGGACACTGAATCATCATGGTGCTTTTTAATGGTAAGTTTACAAACATTTGTGGTAAGTGGGGAAATAAGTATAGCAAGTTATAATTGTAATGGCTTAGAAGATCATAAAAAAAGAAGATACATTTTTACATGGCTAAAATAGAAAGAATATTACACAGTTGAAGTCGGAAGTTGACATATGACCTTAGCCAAATTGATTTTCACAATTCCAATAACTTAGAAAAGCTTACTTGGGATAGCTTAGATTACTTGGAAAGGCTCTGTGGGACACAGCAGGAGACACATAGCCAAGACTTAAAAACCAAGTGAGGAACAAGGGGAAAAAAACACAGCTAAAATACTCTAGGGGAAACAAGACACAGGTGACCTGGATAACGCTAATAAGGACACACGAGGAAGAGCTAAGGCAGAGGGGAACACAGGTGACCTCTAGAGGCCCGGAGACAAACAGGAGGCAGGAAGCTGACAGGACCCCCTCCTCTAGGGACGACTCCTGACGTTCCTTCCAGAACACCCTGGCCTCAGGGTGCGAAACTCTCGGATCAGACCTGGGTCCAGGATGTCCTTGGCTGGAACCCAGGAGCGCTCCTCTGGCCCGTAGCCCTCCCAGTCCGCCAGATACTGCAGAGAGTTCTGGACCCTCCGGGAGTCCAGTATCCGGCGCACTGTGTAGGCTGGCTGGCCGTCAATGATCCTGGGAGGTGGAGGGTCTGCGTGGGGGCAAAGGAGAAGACAAGACAGGTTTTAGTAATGAAACATGGAAAGTGGGGTTAATTCTAAGGGAGCGATTGAGAACCAAACGATAAGAAACAGGGTTAACTTTCCTTGCTATGCGAAAAGGGCCGATGTATTTCTGGGAAAGCTTCTTGGATTCGACCCGGAGGGCAGGTTCTTAGTGGCCAACCAAACTCTCTGACCAGCTCGGAAACTAGGGCCGTCCGGCGGCGATTAGCCTGACTTTGGTATCTCTGGGAGGTCCGAAGGTGGGTACTCCTGGCCTTCTTCCAGGTCCGCCTACAGCGTTGGACAAAGCGCTGGGCCGAGGGAACACCAACTTGCGCCTCTTCCTCTGGAAATAATGGAGGGGTGTATCCGAACTGGCATTGAAGGGGGCAATCCGGTGGCTGAGGACTGGAGGGTGTTGTGGGCATATTCAGCCCAAATGATATAGGTGGCCCAAGACGTGGGATTACTGGCCTCCATACACCGCAAGGTGGTCTCCAGATCCTGATTAATCCGTTCCGTTTGGCCATTAGACTCTGGATGGAACCCAGACGATAGGCTGGCTGTGGCCCCAATAAGCCTGCAGAAGGCCCCCCAAAACCGGGACGAGAATTGGGGACCTCGGTCGTCCAGAGGAATTCCAGATATCCGGAAGACATGGTTCATGAGGAGCTCAGCAGTCTCCTTGGCCGAAGGCAGCTTGGGCAGGGGAATAAACCGGGCAGCCTTAGAGAACCGGTCTACAACCACTAGGATGACTGTGTTGCCCTGGGATGGAGGAAGTCCCGTAACAAAGTCCAGAGAAAGGTGTGACCATGGCCTGCGAGGAACAGGTAAGGGATGGAGAAGTCCCTGGGGTCGCTGACGTGTCGACTTTCCCTGGTTGCACACAGGGCAGGCCTCAACATAGACCTGCACGTCCTTCTTGATGGACGGCCACCAAAACCGCCGCTGGATGGCATGTCAAGGGCGACTCATGACCCCACTGCAAAACGCGGGCCCGAACAGAGAGAGGAACGTACAGGCGTCCGGCGGGACCACCGCCTGGATCGGGCTCATGGACAAGGGCCTCTCGTACCCCTCTTTCTAGTTCCCACTGAAGAGGTGCGACGATCCTAGACCTCAAAATAATCGATGCCAAGGGCTTCTCTTGTATTTCGGGAGAATAGGCTCGAGACAGGGCATCCGGCTTGACGTTCTTGGTGCCAGGTCTGTAAGACAGGAGAAACTGGAATCGATTAAAAAAAAGGGACCATCGTGCTTGCCGAGGGTTCATCCGCTTTGCCTGTTGGAGATATTCCAGGTTCTTGTGGTCTGTGAGAACCTGGAAAGGATGCTGAGCCCCCTCAAGCCAATGGCGCCACTCTTCCAAGGCCAGTTTTACCGCAAGCAACTCTCAATCCCCCACGTGGTAGTTGCGCTCGGCCTCGGACAGGCGGCGAGACATGAAGGCACAAGGGTGTAATCTTCCATCCTCACACCTCTGAGGCGTCCACCTCCACCACAAAAGGTCTTTCTGGGTCAGGGATAACCAGAATCGGAGCAGAAGTGAAGCGGCGCTTGAGATCCTCGAAGGCCCCTGCTGCTTCCGGACCCTAGTGAATCTTGGTCCCTCCTCCTTGGTAGCGTCGTCAAGGGGCTACCACAGAGCTGAAATTCTTAATGAACTTCCGATAGAAGTTAGAAAAGCCAATGAACCGTTGAACCTCCTTGACCGTGGCAGGTGTGGGCCAGTTGTGGACCGCTTTGACCTTCTTGGGATCCATCTCTAAGTGGCCGGGAGTGACAAGAAACCCGAGAAACTGAGTCTGGGAAACATGAAATTCACACTTCTCAGGTTTAACGTAGAGGTGATTGTCAAGGAGCCTCTGGAGAACCCTGCTAACATGCCCCTCATGCTCCTTCAGTGACCTCGAGAAGATGAGGATATCGTCCAGGTACACGAAGACGAACAGATTAAGCATATCCCGGAGAACATCATTAATCAGGGCTTGGAATACTGCGGGGGCATTGGTGAGCCCGAACGGCATCACCCGATATTCATAGTGCCCCGTAGGCGTGTTGAAGGCCGTCTTCCATTCGTCTCCTTGCCGGATCCGCACGAGATGGTAAGCATTCCAGTTTAGTAAAAATGGAAGCCCCTTGAAGCAGCTCAAAAGCAGTGGCCATGAGAGGAAGGGGGTATCGATTCCGAACCGTGATCTTGTTGAGTCCCCGGTAATCAATACAAGGCCTAAGACCCCGTCTTTCTTTTCAACAAAAAAGAAGCCCGCCCCAGCCGGGGAAGTAGAGGCACAGATGATGCCGGCTGCCAAGGACTCCTTAATGTAGGTGTCCATAGCTGAGTGCTCGGGGGAGGATAAGGAAAAGATCCGACCTCTAGGAGGGCAGGAGCCAGGGAGTAGATCAATGGCACAGTCATACGTGCGGTGAGGCGGTAAGGAAGTAGCCTGGGACTTGCTGAACACTGCCTTGAACCGATGGTAAACACTGGGGACTCGGGAGACATCAACAGACTCTTGAAACTGGGTACTAGGGGCTGAGGGACTCTGAAGCATGCAGGTGAGTTGGCAAGTGGGACCCCAGCTTAGAATGGTGCCAGTAGGCAAGTCGATCTGGGGATTATGTCTGCACAGCCAAGGGTGACCCAGGATAATAGGATACTCAGGGGAGTCAATGAGATAGAAGGTCTCCTCCTGCTGGTGTTGAAAGATGGTAAGTCGCAGGGACTGAGTCGCCTCTGTAACTTTTCCTGGTTCCAGAGGTCTGCCATCTAAGGCTGTAACTGCCTGGGGTTGAGGAAGTAGTTGGGTAGGGATCTTAAGTTCCTTAGCCAAGGTTAAATCCAGGAAATCACCTGCGGCGCCGGAATCGATCATAGCCTGGACCCGATGCTGGTGGCCCTCCCAGGACAGAGTGGCTGGAATAGCTAGGACAGCGTTAGTAGGAGGAGCACTAATTTTCCCCATCACAGCCCTCCTGTAGCTAGGCGGGGACAGGCGTTTCCCGAAAGCTCTTGGCAAGTGGAGCGGAAGTGGCCGGCAACCCCGCAGTAGAGGCACCGACGCTCCCTCATGCGACGTTCCCTTTCATTGGGAGAAAGCCTGGAATGGCCTAACTGCATGTCCTCCGGGGAATCCTGGAGCTGTTCAGGAGCCGGGGAAGCTCTGAATGACGGAGCCCAAACTGGAGAAACAGAGCTGCTCAGAGGAACTAGGGACTGAGACACCTGGCGGCGAGCCGTTCTCCGCTCTCTCAGACGATTGTCCAGGCGGATGGCCAATGCTATGAGGGACTCGAGATCCCCAGCTGGTTCTTGGGTGGCTAACTCATCTTGAAGGGGCTCAGATAACCCTCCCTGAAAACAGACCCTCAGCGCTTCATCATTCCATCCGCTCCTTGCTGCTATGGTCCGAAATTCAATGGCAAAATCTGCCGTGCTTTGGGAACCCTGACGGAGGGACAGTAGGCGCTTGGAAGCTTCCCGACCACTGACAGGATAATCAAACACCCACTTGAACTCTTCTACAAATGCCGCGTAGGAGTCACAACAGGCCTCCTGGGATTGCCACACCGCAGAGGCCCAGGAGAGCACCTTGTCTGAAAGAAGGGTAATGATGTAAGCAATCTTGGAACGGTCTGTGGGAAAACTTGAGGGTTGGAGCTCGAAGGTGAGGAAACCCTGGCAAGAACTTGGATCTCCAGAAAAGGGCTTGGGAGGTGGTAGTCGGGGCTCCACCACTGGAGAAGGCCTGTCGCCACTGGGGGTGACCCAGAGGAAGGGGAAGGACCAGGGAGGCGTTCAAAGAGCTGGCAGATGGAACTCATCATATCGGCCAGGAGTTGAGAATGACTAGCCTCTTCTTGTCGGCTGAGAATGGCTTCATGGCGCTGGAAAGATGCCTCATGTCGAGCGATTACCGCCAACAGGTCATTGGAACTGAGTGTTTCTGAGTCCATGATTGGCATGGTTTTTCTGTCACAGGCTGGGCTCAAACTCAGGTCTCAGATGTGGAGAGTTGGGGGTTCTACCCCTTAGCCACAGAGGAGGTATAGTTGGACCCAAACGAAACACTCAAGGCAATACTCCAGGCAAAGTAGATTTAATTTAAAGAAAGGTTCTTTGCAAGTCAAAAATAATCCAACAAAAGTTCTTCTCAGAAAGAGGTATACTAACGGAGATAAAGTAAACAAAACAGGAGGAAAAACAAAATAACTCCACGAGGGGAGAAAAACAAAATAAAAAATAACTTAGAAAAGCTTACTTGGGATAGCTTAGATTACTTGGAAAGGCTCTGTGGGACACAGCAGGAGACACATAGCCAAGACTCAAAAACCAAGTGAGGAACAAGGGGAAAAAAACACAGCTAAAATACTCTAGGGGAAACAAGACACAGGTGACCTGGATAACCCTAATAAGGACACACGAGGAAGAGCTAAGGCAGAGGGGAACACAGGTGACCTCTAGAGGCCCGGAGACAAACAGGAGGCAGGAAGCTGACACCTTGGAAGTATGCTTGGGGCCATTGTCCATTTGGAAGACTCATTAACTTCCTGACAACATCTTGAGATGTTGCTTCAATATATCAACATAATTTTCCTCCTCATGATGCCATCTAGTTTGTGAAGTGAACCAGTCCCTTCTGCAGTAAAGCACCCCCACAACATGATGCTGCCACCCCCGTGCTTCACGGATGGGATGGTGTTCTTCGGCCTCACCCTTTTTCCTCCAAACATAACGATGGTCATTATGGCCAAACAACACTATTTTTGTCCCCATGTGCAGTTGCAAACCGTGGTTTGGCTTTTTTATGGTGGTTTTGGAGCAGTGGCTTCTTCCTTGCTGAGCGGCCTTTCAGGTTATGTCGATGTAGGACTCGTTTTACTGTGGATATAGATACTTTTGTACCTGTTTCCTCCAGCATCTTCACAAGGTCCATTGCTGTTGTTCTGGGATTGATTTGCACTTTTGGCACCAAAGTACGTTCATCTCTAGGAGACAGAACACGTCTCCTTCCTGAGCGGTATGACGGCTGTGTGGTCCCATGGTGTTTATACTTGCGTACTATTGTTTGTACAGATGAACGTGGTACCTTCAGGCGTTTGGAAATTGCTCCCAAGGATGAACCAGACTTGTGGAGGTCTACAATTCTTTCTGAGGTCTTTGCTGATTTCTTTTGATTTTCCAATGATGTCAAGCAAAGAGGCACTGAGTTTGAAGGTAGGCCTTGAAATACATCCACAGGTACACCTCCAATTGACTCAAAGTTTGTCTATTGGCCTATCAGAAGCTTCTAAAGCCATGACATCATTTTCTGGAATTTTCCAAGCTGTTTAAAGGCACGGTCAACTTAGTGTATGTAAACTTCTGACCCACTGGAATTGTGATACAGTGAATTATAAGTGAAATAATCTGTCTGTAAGAATTGTTGGAAGAATTACTTGTGTCATGCACAAAGTAGATGTCCAAAACTATAGTTTGTTAACAAGACTCTTAAAGGGAGTGCTCCTAATCTCAGTTTGTTACCTGTATAAAAGACACCTGTCCACAGAAGCAATCAATCAGATTACAAACTCTCCACCATGGCCAAGACCAAAGAGCGCTCCAAGGATGTCAGGGACAAGATTGTAGACCTACACAAGGCTGGAATGAGCTACAAGACCATCGCCAAGCAGTTTGGTGAGAAGGTGACAATAGTTGGTGCGATTATTCGCAAATGGAAGAAACACAAAAGAACTGTCAGTCTCCCTCGGCCTCGGGCTCCATGCAAGATCTCACCTCGTGGAGTCGCAATGATCATAAGAACAGTGAGGAATCAGCCCAGAACTACACGGGAGGATCTTGTCAATGATCTCAAGGCAGCTGGGACCATAGTCAACAAGAAAACAATTGGTAACACACTACGCCGTGAAGGACTGAAATCCTGCAGCGCCCGCAAGGTCCCCCTGCTCAAGAAAGCACATATACATGCCCATCTGAAGTTTGCCAATGAACATCTGAATGATTCAGAGGACAACTGGGTGAAAGTGGTGTGGTCAGATGAGACCAAAATGGAGCTCTTTGGCATCAACTCAACTCGCCGTGTTTGGAGGAGGAGGAATGCTGCCTATGACCCCAAGAACACCATCCCCACTGTCAATCATGGAGGTGGAAACATTATGCTTTGGGGGTGTTTTTCTGCTAAGGGGACAGGACAACTTCACCACATCAAAGGGACGATGGACGGGGCCATGTACCGTTAAATCTTGGGTGAGAACCTCCTTCCCTCAGCCAGGGCATTGAAAATGGGTCGTGGATGGGTATTCCAGCATGACAATGACCCAAAACACACGGCCAAGGCAACAAAGGAGTGGCTCAAGAAGAAGCACATTAAGCTCCTGGAATGGCCTAGGCAGTCTCCAGACCTTAATCCCATAGAAAATCTGTGGAGAGGGCTGAAGGTTCGAGTTGCCAAATGTCAGCCTCGAAACCTTAATGACTTGGAGAAGATCTGCAAAGAGGAGTGGTACAAAATCCCCCCTGTGATGTGTGCAAACCTGGTGGCCAACTACAAGAAACGTCTGACCTCTGTGATTGCCAACAAGGGTTTTGCCATCAAGTACTAAGTCATGTTCTGCAGAGGGGTCAAATACTTATTTCCCTCATTAAAATGCAAATAAATGTATAACATTTTTCACATGCGTTTTTCTGGATTTTTTTGTTGCTATTCTGTCTCTCACTGTTCAAATAAACCTACCATTAAAATGATAGACTGATCATTTGTTTGTCAGTGGGCAAACATACAAAATCAGCAGGGGATCAAATACTTTTTCCCCTCACTGTATCGGTTTTGTGTGACCCGCGCTGGTTATGAATTTATGCTAATGCATAAATTTGAGAGGTGCTATCCTCAAACAATCAAATGTTGTGCTTTCGCCGTAAAGCCTTTTTGAAATCTGACAACTCTGTGATATTGCCAAGAATCAGAGCTTTTGATGACTATGCAACACTTGTATATTGATGAATGTTTGATAATTAACCTTTTGGATTTTGAATTTGGCGCCTTACATTTCACTGGGTAGTGTCGGGAGCGGCCCGCTAGCGCGCCGCTTCTCACTAAGTGGTTAACTAAAACAAAATGATTCATAATTGACTGTTTTGTACAACATGTACAACATACAACATCTACCATACAAATGGTAGACTTTCAGGTACTTAACAAGAAGGTCTGATTTCATTACTACTAAAACACGACCCAGGTGGTAAGTATAAAGATCCAGTCCATTTAAAAAACTGGAGGCCCCTAACACTTTAATGTTGTGATGTGAAAATCCTGGCGAACTGCATAGCATATAGAATAAAAAAGGTTATACCAAATACTGTTCATCCTGATCAGACAGGTTTTTTACATGGACAATATATTGGAGATAACATGCGACAATTACTTGAAACAATTGAACATTATGAAACATTGAAGATACCAGGTCTGGTCTTCATAGCAGATAAAGTACGATTAGAATTTATATATAAACGCCTGGAATACTTTGATTTAGGTGAATCTCTTATACAATGAGTTAACTACTTAGGGAGCAGTAAGGCGCCAAATTCAAACTCCAAAAGTTGAATTATTAAACATTCATCAATATACAAGTGTTGCATAGTCATCAAAAGCTCTAATTCTTGGCAATATCACAGCGTTGTCAGATTTCAAAAAGGCTTTACAGCGAAAGCACAACATTTGATTGTTTGAGGATAGCCCCTCTCATATTTTATGCATTAGCATAAATCCGTAACCAAAGCGGGTCTCATAAAGCACATAAAATCGCTAATATAAAATCCCTTACCTTTCGAAGAACTTCTGCTGAGGGCTTCCCAAGTGTCCAAAGAAGACATCCAATGGTTCTTTTGTTAGAAAAATTATTATATCCATAAATCTCTGTTTGGTTGGCGCATTATGTTCATAAAATACAGCGTCCACTTGCTCATTGAACCGTGAAGAGAACACGTTCAACCTATACCTATACACTTGTCCAAGAACAATCAAACATCGTTGATAATGTATCCTTAGGAACACTTTTATGTATATTTACTATAATATTTCAACCGGATTATAAACTGGACGATAGGAAAGGAAAAAACCACAGCGCGCGCAAGCCCGTGAACGCGCCTTCTCTTCTGTTTACATCCGGTGACTAGTTCAAAATTCTTCTTCTATTACCATCCAGAGCAACCTAACATCACCAAACACTGTCTAGAGACTGTTGACATCCAGTGGAAGCAATAGGTACTGCAATCTTACTCATATATATGGCTGTTTTCAATAGGGAGGGGTTCAAAATGAGGCAATGTGTCAAAAACACTTTTTCCAGGACAGAAATTCTACGGGTTTTCGCCTGCTATATAAGTTCTGTTATACTCACAGACAATATTTTAACACTCTTAGAAACTTCAGCGTGTGTCCTATCCAATAGTACTAATTATGTGCATATCTTAGTTTCTGGGCCTGAGTGGCAGGCCTTTTACTTTGGGCATGCCAGACTCTCCAAAGAAGTTAAAGTTATGTATAGCCAGACTCCCTAAGAAGTTAAAGTTATGTATAGCAACTGGAGATGTAAAATAGTAAACAATGGTTACTTCTCAGAAAGTACTGAGCTTTTAAGAGGGGTGAAACAAGGTTGTCCGTTGTCGCCATATCTATTTATTATTGCCATTGAAATGCTAGCTATTAAAATTAGATCCAACAAGACATCAAGGGGTTAGAAATCCAGGGGATCCAGGTGTCAGTGTATGCTGATGACTCTAGTTTTTTTCTTAAGTCCGCAATCTGGATCCCTGCACAATCACATTGAAGATCTTGATCCCTTTTGTAGCCTCTCTGGATTAAAACCTAATTATGACAAGTCTACCATATTTCATATTGGATCGTTAAAAATGACAGTGTTTACACTACCTTGTAGTTTACCAATAAAATGGGCGGATGGTGAAGTAGACATAATTGGTATTCAATTCACATCTCAAAAAATATAAATGAACTTACCACAATTAATTTCAATAGAAAGTGGAAAAACATAGACACCATTTTGAAACCATGGAGAGGTAAATATTTGTCTATTTATGAAAAAATTACATTGATGAACTCTTTGGTCCTATCACAGTTTACTTACTTACTTACTAATGGCATTGCCTACTCCAGATGATTCATTTTTAAAATCATATGAGCAATAAAAATGTCATTATATTTGGAATGCTAAATTAAACGTGCCTATTTATATAATGAATATGAGTTTGGGGGGCTAAAATGATTAAATGTTAGAGCTTTAAACCTCTCACTAAAAGCTTCACTCATCCATAAATTATACTTAAACCCCAAAATGGTTCTCCAGTAGATTGTTAAGAAAAGCTCATCCTTTGTTCAAAAATTGCTTTTTTGCCTTTATACAGATTAAAACTTCTAATTTCCGACTAATTGAAAATAAAATTTTGTTTAATGTATCGCCCTTTCTTAAAACCTCTTAGGGATAAACGGCGGGCTAGCGGGCCGCTCCCGACACTACCCGGTGAAATTTAAGGTGCAAAATTCAAAATCCAAAAGTTTAATTATTAAACATTCATCAATATACAAGTGTTGCATAGTCATCAAAAGCTCTTATTCTTGGCAATATCACAGCATTGTCAGATTTCAAAAAGGCTTTACGGCGAAAGCACAACATTTGATTATTTGAGGATAGCACCTCTAATATTTATGCATTAGCATAAATTCATATCCAGCGTGGGTCACACAAAACCCATATAAGAGCTAAAATAAATCACTTACCTTTCGAAGAACGTCTGCTGAAGGCATCCCAAGTGTCCAACGAAGACATCCAATGGTTCTTTTGTTAGAAAAAGTAATTTATTATATCCATAAATCTCCGTTTGGTTGGCGCGTTATGTTCAGAAAATCCACTGTCGAGTCACCCATTGTACAGTGAAGAGAAAGCGTTCAAATATACCTATCAAATATACCTAAATCAAACATAATTTATAATGCATCCTTAGGTCCCCTATGAATATTAGCGATAATATTTCACTCGGATGATATCATAAACGATATAAAAGGAAACAATCTCGTGCCTGGGATAGGTTGTTGACATTTGTGGTCCCTTGACTATTTCCTCTTCCTTTCAGTTCTGCTCAGTGCTAAAGCCTCCAAACACTGTATAAAGACTGTTGACATCTAGTGGAAGCCATAGGTACTGCAACCTAGGAGCTGTTATACATGGATTTCAATAGCAAGTCTATGGAAAAGAGGAAATGTCACAAAAACAAAATTCTGGACAGAAATTCCTTGGGTTTTCGCCTGCTATATCAGTTCTGTTATACTCACAGACATTATTTTAACGGTTTTAGAAACTCCAGAGTGTTCCCTATCCAATAGTACTAATTATGTGCATATCCTAGTTTCTGGGCCTGAGTGGCAGGTATTTTACTTTGGGCACACCAGACTCTCCAAAACCGACACCTCAGCTGCCGCTCCCTAAATAGTTAAACAGATACAAAGCTGGTTACAATTTCAGTTTTAGCCTCCAGAAAAGATAGAACAAATATTACAACAAATGTTATGGTTAAACTCAAATATATTGATTAATAAAAAAAACATTCTTTATGGATTTAAAAAAAAAAATTGTATTATATTTATTAATGATATTATATGATATTATGAATAGAAATGTAGGAGTTGTGTCACATATGCAGTTATTGAAAATATATGGGAATATCTGCTCAATCCAAACTTACAACCAACTGATTGCAGCACTACCACAAAAATGGAGGAGGCAAGTGGAAAAGGGAGAAGGTAGGGAACATGTTTGCCGGCCATATATTAAAGATACAAATTGGCTGAAAGGAACTGGCATAAATGGAAAAATTTACCAGTTTCATCTGAGGACAAAAATGTTGACAGCTGCACAATACAGGTTGCAAAATAAATGATTTTCGATGTACCAATTCCATGGCAGATGGTTTATGAACTGGTACAAAACACTACACTTGACTCAACACTTAGAGTTTTTCAATTTAAATGATTATATAAAATTCTTGCCACCAACAGAATGCTATATATATATGGGACAAACAACAGTCTCAGATCTGTAGATTTTGTTGCGAAGAGACAGAATCAATAGATCATTCTAGTTTGGCCCCTATGTAGCTTGTTTCTGGTTCAGGAATTGTTAAAAATCACAACATGAATTTAAAATGAACCTTACAAATAGCAGTGTTGTGCAATCTGGAAAGCCATAGCCAGTCAATAAATAATATAATAATACTTGTAGGAAAGGTTTTCATATTTAGCTCACTATCTGTGGATAATATACGATTAGAAAGTTTAAACATTTTGTAAAACATCACAGCACAATTGAAAAATATATGGCACATGGAAAACAAAAAAGGGCGGTCAATGGTGATACTGCAGGTGGGATGGGCTGAAAGTGGCTGAGGGTTGGGATTAAAGAGTTTGTTTGGTAATGTATTGTTGTTATATATACCATGTATGTAAAATGTATATGTAAAATGTGCATGTAAAATGTATAGGTAAAATGTATGTATATGTAGCAAAAAAAGCTGTAAAAAAAACCTAAGATATCCGAAAGGTTGCAAGTTCAATTCCCCGAGCTGACAAGGTACAAATCTGTCGTTCTGCCCCTGAACAGGCAGTTAACCCACTGTTCCTAGGCCGTCGTTGAAAATAAGAATTTGATCTTAACTGACTTGCCTATTAAAATAAAGGTAAAATAAAAAAAGTAAAAAATATTTGTCCTCCATGGAGGGGTTAAAATATATATATTTTTTTAAATATATATTTACAAAAAAAAAAAAATCTACTCCCGCTGGTTTTGGCTACCTGTGTCACCCTCACTCCACCGGCCGTGGTGGCGGCCTAGCTCTACTGTGCAATTCCAAAATCAAAATAACTGAACTGTCTTACTGTCTCCTCATTTGAATACATTGCTTACAATCATCTTGCTCCATGATCACTATCTGTCCTGAAGCGAATTAATCATTCCTGTCTGAACTGCTCACCGTTGCTGTCCCACTCTCCCCCCACTTACTGTTTCTTGGTAATATTCATATTCACGTGGACTCAAATTCAAAACTTGCCTCTAATTTCATTGCTGTTCTGAACTGTTTCAATATTACCCAACATGTACATTTTCCCACTCATATCAAGGGGCACATACTTGATCTTGTTGGAGACTATCTGACTTGAGCCCATTTTAATTAAATAAAGGTGAAATAAAAAAATATTGTTTATAATTGTATAATTAGCCTGCTAGTAGTAATTGTCGTGTTATGGGTTAGATGGAATGATCTACTGTATCTGCATTGTATTTGGGCAGAGAGCAAGGATGTTTCCATACGGGTTGAATAGAAGCCATACTCTGTAAAACATGTAAAAAAACTCAAAACTGTAACTAGGCCACTCAGGAACATTCAATGTCGGCTTGGTAAGCAACTTCAGTGTATATTTGGCCTTGTGTTTTAGGTTATTGTCCTGCTGAAAGGTGAATTTGTCTCCCAGCCTGTGTTGGAAAGCAGACTGAACCAGGTTTTACTCTAGGATTTTCCATTTATTTTTATCCCCCCCAAAAAAACTCCCTAGACCTTGCCTGACAAGCATACCCATCAATGGCAGTCAATGCCGTTTAAGATGAGGGAGGACTTTTTTTAAATGAGCATGGCCTTATATCATTCATTTTCCATTCACCCAGCTCAATGTAACATCGATAGGTTTAGGCTAATACATGATACTAAAATGTTCCCTATACCCATCATGAGGTTGCTACAACCTAGCTTACGAATGTAAGTTTACAACCTAGGTGCACAGGTCAAGAGGATCTTTTTTGTAATCAAGGTGACAGACCGTGACACATTTCAATACTGCCTTGCACACTCTTGCCTGCATCTAGCTGATCTAGGGTGTAATCCCTAGTCCAACAGTTGCAAACAAAAGTTTCTATTGGACAAATTCAGGTATGTTCATCCCAGTTTTGCTTCCGTTTAAGAAACGTTCTTCAACAGAATCAGCGGAATGAATACACCCCTGATCACCACAAACACAGTTCACTTTCATAGCAGCCATACGCAAACAGCATGATCATTTCCTCGTTGTATAATTCAATCTCACATCTGCGCGCTCTCCAAGCCAACCTTCATACCATAACCACTAACCACTACACACAGCCTACATCAATTGTCACCATATTAGCTAATTTCATAGTCAACATAGCTAGCTACAAGAACTAATGCGTAAATAAACCCGCTACAATTATGCAGTACAGTATAGAGCAAGCCGTTTAGCAATTACACCGGCAGGCCCCGGTGGCAATAAATTCATAAAACCAAAAGCTTACTTTGACTTGGAAAAGTTCCTATGTTAGATAACCATAGCCAGCTAGCTAACATAGCACCCCTCTCTGTTTGAGACCAGTGTTTGATTGGGATAAGTGTAAGTGAAAGTGAGAAAATAAAATACAAGGAAATATAGCTCTCTCTCTCTCTTTCTATTGCTTCTCCTTCATTTTTGAAGTAATTCATTTGTTAAAAACTGTTCAAATATTGTCTTTCTCACTCTTTAAGTCAAATACCCACCACATTCTCTGCACCACATTGATAGATAGCTGGAGCTTATGCTTTTTTAATTCTCTGAATCTTTGATTGTGTCGACAACATGTCAGTTCATACTGCAAGTGCTCTGATAGGTTGGAGGACGTCCTCCAGAAGTTGTCATAATTACTGTGTAAGTCTATGAAAGGGGGTGAGAAACATGAGCCTCCAAGGTTTTGTACTGAAGTAAATATACCAAGAGGAAGATGGAAACTAGCTTTCCATCCGTCTACACCATGATGCTACCTCATCAAATCAAAATCACATTTTATTTGGCAATATGAATAGAATGCTGTTGAGTGCTGCTGAGGCTACTGTAGACCTTCATTGCAAAACAGTGTGTTTTAGTCAATTATTTGGTGACGTGAATGTTTTTAGTATAGTTTTATCTAAAAAGGGATAACTTTATTGTTTCACTATATTTATTTTTCTGAAATTCATTGAGGATGGTCATCCCCTTCTTCCTCTGAGGAGCCTCCACTGACACCGATAACATGATGCAGCCACCACCACGCTAGAAAATAAAAAGAGTGGGACTTTGTGATGTGTTGTATTGGATTTCTCACGAATTCGATGGTGTTCTCCGTTTTGCTCTACGACCTCCACAAGTGTCACAGGATTCATCTGAAGGTATCCCATACAAACAAATGGAAGTATAGAGGTAGTTTTGTGGATTGACTGAAAGCTATCTTTCAAAAAGCATGTTGATAAGTTAGTTAAGAAATTAAGAATTGAACTAGGCTTCTTCTCTAGCAGGGGTAGGCAACTAGTTTCAGCCACAAGCCATTTTTGTGTCGGGGCAGATGGTCGGGGGCCAGAAAATTGAACACAACTAATCCTAAAAAGAGATTGTATTTGAAAATAGCAATAATTTCAGACCTTGATTACAATGAGACATGATCTATTTTTCTATTCGTGGGAATACTTGGGAACAGATTTCCTAAATTAAACTCACTCTAGCTGAATTCCTGGTGATTGGAGTCTTTTTTACTTGTATTTGAGTGTTTCTCCCATTCTTCTCTGCAGATCCTCTCAAGCTCTGTCAGGTTGGATGGGGGGCATCGCTGCACAGCTATTTTCAGGTTGTGCTCCAGAGTTGTTCGATAGGGTTCAAGTCTGGGCTCTGGCTGGGCTACTCAAGGACATTCAAAGACTTGTACTGAAGCCATTCCTGTGTTGTGTTAGCTGTGTGCTTAGGGTCGTTGACCTGTTGGAAGGTGAACCTTCACCCCAGTCTGAGGTCCTGAGCATTCTGGAGCAGGATTTCATCAAGGATCTCGCTGTACTTTGCTCCGTTCATCTTTCCCTCGATCCTGACTAGTCTACCAGTCGCTGCCGATGAAAAACATACCCACAGCATGATGCTGCCACCCCCATGCTTCACCGTAGGGATGCTGCCAGGTTTCCTCCAGACGTGACACTTGGCATTCAGGCTAAAGAGTTCAATCTTGGTTTCATTAGACCATAGTATCTTGTTTTTTCATGGTCTGAAAGTCTTTAGGTGCCTTTTGGCAAACTCCAAGCGGGCTGTCATGTGCTTTTTACTGAGGAGTGGCTTCCATCGTTCCACTCTAACATAAAGGCCTGATTGGTGGAGTGCTGCAGAGATGATTGTCTTTCAGAAAAGGTTCTCCCATCTCCACAGAGAATCTCTGGAGCTGTGTCAGAGCGACAAACGGGTTCTTGGTCACCTCCCTGACCAAGGCCCTTCTCCCCCGATTGCTCAGTTTGGCTGAGCGGCCAGCTCAAGGAAGAGTCTCGGTGGTTGCAAACTTCTTCCATTTAAGAATGATGGAGGACACTGTGTTCTTGGGGACCTTCAATGCTGCAGAAATGTTTTGGTACCTTTCCACAGATCTATCCCTTGACACAATCCTGCCTCGGAGCTCTACTTACAATTCCTTCGACCTCATGGCTTGGTTTTTGCTCGTACATGCACTGTCAACTGTGGGACCTTATGTAGACAGCTGTGTGCCTTTCCAAATGATGTCCAATCAATTTAATTTACCACAGGTGGACTCCTATAAAGTTGTAGAAACATCTCAAGGATGATCAATGGAGGCAGGATGCACGTGAGCTCAATTTCGAGTCTCAAAGCAAAGGGTCTGAATCATTATGTAAATACGGTATTTCTATTAATTTTTTTAACATTTACAAACATTTCAAAAAAACTGTTTTCGCTTTTCCATTATGGGGTATTGTCTGGTGAAAAAATAATTTTATCAATTTAAGAATAAGGCTGTAACATAACAAAATGTGGAAAAAGTAAAGGGGTCTGAATACATTCCGAATGCACTGTACAGTATTAAGTTACCAGACCCGGACTGAGTGATTGCTAACCCTGGAGATCCCTTTAATCTCCATTGAGTTAAGTTCATTTGCCTTAAAAAATGTTGCCTCTCATGGAATGATCGATCTCCAAAAGTCCTTAACTTTGGTGGATTTGGTCCCTCTGGGGCAGGGCTCTCCAACCCTGTTCCTGGAGAGCTACCATCCTGTAGGTTTTCGCTCCAACCCTAATCTAACCTGATACTAATAATGTGTGCACATAATTTGAGAGAAACAAGTTTTTTGAGCATAAACAAAATTTCTGGGATCATTTATTTCAGCTCATGAAACATGGGACCAACACTTTACATTGTTGCATTTATATTTTTGTTCAGTGTAGATAATAATTATATACTCTAATTGTTGTTTATTGATGTGTGATTAATTGATGTGTTTGACAGGTTGTCATTGTAAATAAAAATGTGTTCTTAATTGACTTCTGTATAAATAAAGATAACATTTAAAAATATATAATAAAGCTAGGGTTAGGGTTGTGGTTAAACTAGGGTTGAGCAGGAGTGTGGACGTAAAGCTAGGGTTAGGGTTGTGGTTGAGACTAGGATTAGGGTTGAGCCAGAGTGTGGACATTAAGCTTGGGTTAGTGTTGTGGTTGAGGCTAGGGTTAGGGTTAAGAGGCCTTTGGCTACTAACCTGTTATGATGTTGTCCACCAGGGTAGTTGGCATGCAGAAGATGCCCACCAGTAGGTCACTGATGGCCAGGTTGAGTATAAAGAGGTTTGTGACCGTCCTCATGTTCTTGCTCCGCAACACGATGAAACACACAACACCATTCCCCACCATGCACACGAGGAAAATTAGCAGGTAAGACACAATGAAGACTACCACCACCGAGGGCTTGTGGAGGTAGAGGTCCACGTAGGTGATGTTCTGTTGGGAGTATGGGTATGGGGGGTGCTGGAGGTCCCTGGATGAGTTGAAGAAAGTGGTGTTCCAGTCTTCTGTGCTGTTGGAGCTGATGGGATCCAGAGTGTGCGTCATGGTGGAATCTGAGGACAGAGAGAGCGAGAGAGAGAGAGAGAGTGAGAGAGAGAGCGAGAGCGAGAAAGAAAGAAAGAAAGAAAGAAAGAAAGAAAGAAAGAAAGAAAGAAAGAAAGAAAGAAAGAAAGAAAAAGAGCGAGAGAGAAAGAGGAGAGGAGATACGGTAGTTTTAGTTTGTGGGTTTCTTTGTGCTTTTCAGACAGTGAAATTATGTGTCACATTGGACACCTCTAGAATATATTGTAATCATTCACAAATAAAATTGGTTGAGATGGTGTGCTACCTTCTGTTTTTTTTTTTTTTTATCTACTTTAAAAGCCATCTTTCTATGGTGGTGTGGAACCTTGAAGGCACTTTCCATTGACTTACAGTCCACCTTATGTGAATAATCTTCTAATGTATGTACGTACATACTGTGTGTGTGTGTGCGTGTCTGTGTGCGTGTGCGTGTGCGGAGGTGTAACCTTTCCATTCACATTAATAAGATTTCAATTACCATGACCTTGTGCTGAGACCTTGTTAGAAACATCCCCTTGACAAAGTCATCCAATCAAGAGAGCCCATACTTGTTAGAGCCTTTACAATACTAAGGTAATAACAGGCAATACCACACTCACAGGAAGTGAATATTGATTGGTTATTATGTATAAAACACAACACAGTCTCCAGAAATCCATAAGAACCATTTTTCTGCCGGTATGCCGTCTCTCACACACACACACACACACTCACTCAAACACACACTCAAACACACACAAACACAGATGACAAAAGAATGAGCGAAGTGAAAAATGTCTAGGTATTTTTGCTAGTGATTATATTCTGCTGGTGTGCTGGTACCCCGCTGAGCACCATGGCATCAAAACGTTATTCATCAATCACATCAGCTCTGCCTCAAAAACGGTCAAAGTTTCTCCTCAACTGGAGAGAATAACTATTGACGTCAAGCTCCTTTCTCTCTGAAGTTTCTAACCTGCCAATGATTGATAAGTAGCCTAAGCTCCTTTAGGCTTTTGTTAATTAACTTTCACATGTGAAACATTGACAGAATTGACAAGTTGTTTTGAAGTCCGAAGTTTTGTTTTAAGCCTTTCCCAAACCTTAACCCTTAACTCAACCACTCAGAATGAATGCCTAAACTTAAGTTTAACCCTATCCCTAACCTTAACCCAGTGGTGTAATGGGGATATACGCAGGTATGCGCAGTATACGCACTTGTTTTTCAGTGGCCATTGCGTATGCTCACTTCTTAATCCTCACACAAAGTAGAGGAGTGGAAGTCTATGTCATATCAATTAACAAGGCTGATGGAACAGATCAGAATGTTTAGCTTAAAATGTTGATAAACTATTATTTATTTCCATTATAGGTGCAGCAATGTACACACGGCGGTAGGCCTACGCGTGAACGTTCCAAAATGCAATTGCAGGAAATCACTGGTCTAAAATGTGCATGCGAGCGGTTTCATGGACAGAGATGGAAATATCCGTTAGAAATGTAAAAATAGGGGGTATTTAAAGATGCAACAACTATCATGGGTTGCTAATATGACTAGGATAATGCCTTTGGCTGCTAGACAATGAAAGAAAGTTTAAAGAAAACCAATAACCAATAACCAGGAGATTTTGCTATAGGTTATTTTGAAGCAAGGCAAGACATGACTCACAATATCAAGTAAACCGTCCAGGTGTCAAAAAATTATGGAACAGGACAAATATAGCATTGCTAATGATAGACCTGACTGTTATCTGGTAGATGGCAAGGATTTCCCAAAACGTCCCTTTTAAATGTTAACTAGCTACAAAGTAGCTTATGCCTACCTGTCAGAATATAATTTGCATCAATCCAGTTTAGCAAACTCCTTCTCATGTTCAATAGAAACACTGCTAATCAAACAACAGTGCTAGGTGCCTGCACACTTGAATTAAAAGGCAATTAAATAAAAATATAAAGAATTCTTAGATCTTTTCAGAGACCTCAAAAGTGGTCTGCTGATGTGGTTCAAGCAATGTCATGGTATTAGAACATACAATTGTGTTGTATTTCTGTTTTAAAAAAGTGTGACTTTGAGAGCAAAAACCTGAAAAATTGGGGGGAAATCGGACATTTCTAACTCAGTTTAAAGCCAACTTTTTCTGTTTCTATAGTAGGCCTACTATTAATCTATTTGCACAGTACAGCTTGGGTTAGCCTGAGTGTGAAAGACCAATTTGTGATATTTTATTTTAGGTCATTCAGATTGTGTCACTGTTTCTCGGGGGGCTGGGCTCCTGAGTGGTGCAACGGACTAAGGCACTGTATCTCAGTGCAAGAGGCATCACTACAGTCCCTGGTTCGATTCCAGGCTGTATCACATTCGGACGTGATTGGGAGTCCCATAGGGCAGCGCAAAATTGGCCCAGCGTCGCCGTTAAATAAAGGTTAATTAAAAAAAAATAATAATAATAATTCTCATAGAATGTTTCACACAGGGAGCCTTTCCTTCGCTGGACGGGCCGTTTGGAAATGTTTTGGCATAATTAGAGTATGCTGACAGCTTGACTGACAGCTATGATATGGCATCACATGGCATAATTAAAACGTCAAGCCATGGCGTAATTTTGCGACAGCTAAGATATGACACCACAATGGCATAATTATGTTGCTGCACGGGTTGGCGTTTTATTTGAAGATTAGGTTGTCTGTAAACCTCGCCAACCAGTCAACAACTAGACAAAACTAAGACCAAGATATTAAGGTAAACAGGATGACTGAGCAGCAGTAAGTCCCCCTCCCTCTGCATGTATACAGAATGTCCAGTGTGAACAAATCAAGAGAGATTTCATTTCAGAACCTTGGACAGCGGGATAGTGGCGTTCCGAGGTTCCAACCTTCAGCACCACAGGTCAATGGATAACGACAGTTATGGAAATAATTCCAATTCTACTCATGTAGATGTTAATATTCAATATGTAATGAAATGTCCATATTTAATTACATTCACATAAACTCAATTTAATTTCCTGAACTATCTAACTATAAACTAAATTGAATTGTGCCAATCTCTAGCACTCAATTATGTGGATGGGAGAGGGTATACTGCTATACCATCTGCCATTGTTCAGAAAGATCAGTCCTATACACTGTAGGCCAGCCCTCTGCTCACTGAGCTCCGTCAGTCAACTCTGCAAGAGTTGAGCAAATGACACGAATATTTTAATTTGCAGTTTTAAATCAACCACGGTCAATAATTAGGTTGATTATGGACCACGGGACGGAAGTCGTTCTCTCGCTTGAAGAGATGAGGCAATCTGTGTGGATTTTAAATGAAATAAAGGCAAAGTATTTTTCAATAGGTAGGCTAATGAATTGATGATTGATCATTATTTTCTAACATACTTCAAGTAATTATTAAGCTATTACAATTTCTACTCACATTTACTCCTAAAATATGATTTTGTTGTATTAACCTAACAGTAAAGATGTTGTTAATTATTCAATCAGCAAATCCTTAAAAAAGAAAAACAAGAAAGATCTTACATTGAGTAACTTGAAAAAGATGTCCAATGTATATTTCCTTCCAAAATGTGAATATAGAAGAATCAAAAGTCCAAAGAGATGTATGTGCGCCACTTGTTAATGAGAAAGCATTGCTGTGAAGATTCTCTGTAGCCTACATCGCAACGACGGAGAGGACAGACACGGACAGAATGCTGTTGCTCCGCGCGCTTTGGCACAAATAGCTAAATCCACTAACAAGAGCAAGATACATTGAATGGGGTGGGAGGAGGCGCGCAGGGCGGGTAAGTAAAGTGCGTGCCACCCAACGCCCCACTGTTTCTCGCGCAACAAGAGGTTGCCAAAAGAGGGAAATATAGATGAGAGCAAAGGTGACGAGATCACACCAACTGCGTGGGTGGTGGTGGTGCTGTAATTCAATTAAATGTCTCCAATTAAAATGCAATTGCCACATCTAGTGCCATACAAAAGCAAAAACAGTAAATATCGACTTTTTAGCATCTCACAGTATCTGTCTTCGAGTTCATACTTATTGCTCTGTATGGATTTTAATCCATAAAAAAAATGTGATAAGGATTTATCCAGAGCTTTAAAAAGGGAGCTCTAGCCAAGCCTTGAGCTGGGGGAGGTTGAAGTGGAGGGAGTACAGTTCTTAGCATGTCTCTTGAGGAGGCTTAAAAGAGATTTCTGTTTGGAAAATTTGAATATGTTCAGAAGGAGTTGGGTAATTGGTTAAGGAATGAGGACTGGAGGGAAAAAGAGGAGGTTGAAAAGACTGAGGGAGGCAGAAGATGAGTTTGAATCTGTTGAAGCTAGCAATAAATAACAAGGGAGAAGGTATGTCAAGGAAGATTGGTGTCAAGTTCAGTGTGAGCCAGATGCCAGCTTGAGTTCTGGAGGTGAACTGGTAGAGGTAGAAGGTGTTGTGAGGAGCTTGGAGCCTGAGCCATTGATGGACATGGTTATGATAAAGATGCGTTTGGTCCAGTAGGAGTGACATTTTTTGAGAAAGTGGATCCTTGCCTTTTGGTGGATCCGTTTCAAGGTGGGTGTGAAAGGAGGTGAATCAGTGAAGGTAACCTGTAGTGGACTTGTGATTGTTTCTTCTGAGCAGAGGGCTCCGTGTCATGCAACTTAGGTCAAGATCTGTTTCTTGCTTAGCTCTTAAGAACAGGGCACATTTGAAAGGAGTGATTTCTGGGGTAGCGTTAAATGTGGAGGTGGAGCCGTTGAAGATCCCTGGTGTTTGTGACGCCTGCTGTTTGGTGCGACACAGACCCGGTGGTGAGTGTGGTGAAACGAAGGTGTCACATCAGTTCTTTTGAGTCAGTCTTTATCTGACAAGATCTTGTTAGGATATCATTTCTCCTGTTAGAGCTTTTTTCGCGAATTCACCACACTGTTTCAAGTGCAACTTTATGGTCAAGTCACAGCAGTGTAGGAGGGAGATTCCAAGATGTGGAAAGTGTGCAGGAGGGCATGGGATAGAAGATTGTGTAGTTTCGGTGGATAAAGTAGGGCTAGGCCAATGAGTGACATGCTTCAGTAAGGTTGGCTTCTTAGTGTTCACAGCAATGGTTATCAACTGTACTGCAGAAATCGAAAGTAAATCACAGAAAAGAGATGTGGTGGAAGCTGCAGAGAAGTACTTGGGGGTATGATATTTGACTTCAGAAGTTACAAGATGTGTTAAGTGGTAGTGTCCTGTCCTCTCAGGCTGTTGGCCTGGGGTAGGATCAGATGGGGTTAAAGTAATGGAATAAGGTGATGGGTTTTAATGAGTATACTGTAGGGTTAATTGGTAGGTTAATTAAAACGTATGTATTTTTAGTTTTCCTGGTTCTCCTTTCCCATTTTGTGTCAAAGTGTAATAGATCTATATTTCAGTTGGGGGCGGTAATGCAACCTATTGGATGCCAACTGCCGTTAAACCTCACTGAAGAAGTGTTCTAGGCGGCTTCGCATAGGAATTGATGCAGTCCAGAGACATGGCAGCTTCCTGGGCCATGTGTGAGATTTGGGTTTAGAGGACAATAGGGCTGAACCGCTTCCTGTGCTTGTTTCTTTTCTCCCTTATGGTATGTTTTGTGTTTATCTTGCATGTTTTTTTTTAAGTATACTGAAGAAAAATAGAAATGCAGTGTTGGTTTCATGAGCAGAAATAAGGTTCCATACACATAAATTATTTAGCATTTTGTGCCCAAATTTGTTTACATACCTGTTAGTGGGCATTTCTCCTTTGCCAAGATAATTCATCCACCTGACAAGTGGTGTATCAAGAAGTTGATTAAAGAGCATGATCATTACACAGGTGCACCTTGTGCTGTGGACAATAGAAGGCCACTCTTAAATGTGCAGTTTTGTCACAACACAATGCCACATATGTCTCAATTTTGAGGGAGTGTGCAATTGGCATTCTGACTGCAGGAATGTTTGCCAGAGCTGTTGCCAGAATGGCCATAAACCGCCTCCAACGTCATTTTAGAGAATTTGGCTGTACATCCAACTGGCCTAACAACCACAGACCATGTGTAACCATGTCAGCCCAGGACCTCCACATTCAGCTTCTTTACCTGCGGGATCGTCTGAAACCAGCCCCAGACATCTGATGAAATTAGCATTTCCTTCTGTAATTAAGCCCTTTGTGGGGAAAAACTCATTCTGATTCAGCGCGCCTGCTTAGTGAAGTGAAATCCATAGATTAGAGCCGAATTAATGTATTTCAATTGACTGATTTCCTTATGAACTGTAACTCAGTTACATGTTGCATGTTGCATTGATTTTTGTTCAGTATAATTTATGGATACAACTTAAAAGTGCAATGTTATGGAAAGAACCAAGCCCTAAAATGTTGTGGAAAGAACCATGCCTTAAAATGTTATGGAAAGAACCATGCCCTAAAATGCTACAAACTGTTCCTTTGTCTGCCTCTACTTCATGGTGTCTGTTCAACCCAGATTCTAAAGAACTTGTCACTTTTCCACCTCGTGACAGAATCCTAAATGTTTCTGAGAACCACATGGTGCCATCTTCCTCTGTAATTTTCTGTAGACCACCTGCTTTCATGTAGCCTAACGGCTTATACTTCCATTAGGTACAGATTGTAACACCAGATAATGTGATTTAACCCAAACATTTTGGATCATTATACTGGTAGTTACAGATGTAGCTTTACAAAATGTTGCCAGAGATTTTTCAACCAACCTGTTATTCGTCCTCAATTCGTGGAAACGGGAGTCTCAAGTCTGTGTCCAGTTGAAGGGGCTCAGATTGAATTTAGAAAATGCTTCCTTAATTAAAATAATTGTGTTAGTCTAAGAAGTAATTCAACAATGCATACACCGCCATCTTGTCTTTTTCAAATCTCTCGAGACAGGTGGGTCAATTCCAAAGTGCCGCATGTCATGATGTCAGACACCTGTCTCGATCAATGAGAGAAGACTTTAAATAGACAAGATGGCACCGTACTTTTACCAGGTTAGTTGGAAAATATCTGCAAACATTTTGTATAGCCACACCTGTAACTACCAGTATAATGGTCCAAATTGTTTTGGTTAAATCACATCTCATGTTACAATCTGTAGCTACACTTCCTGGTTAGAGGGCACAGCATACACACCTGGGTTCAAATACTATTCAACATCTTTCAAATACTTTGAGTGTTTGCTTTAGCCTGCCTAGAGTGCCCGGCATACAAGGATTACACTTTTGGGACTTTTCTATTGGTTGCAGCGTAACTGGCAAGCTCATTCAAGCGCAGCAGAAGTATTTTAAATTATTTCAAATAGAGTTTGAACCCAGTCCTGGTTAGACCACATTTGAATGAGCTTGGATGGTTTCTCTAGAGACAGACAGATCGAGAATGACTTTCACAACCAGAGCCAACACAATCTGTCTGACACAAGCCTCACACCACACAGCCTAAGTCACAGCTGTCAAACTGATTCCACGGAGGGCTGAGTGTCTTCAGGTTTTTGCTCCTCCCTTGTACTTGATTAATTAATTAAGGTCACAAATTAGTAACGAACTCCTCACACCTGGTTGTCTAACAATTAATTTAAAGGATAAACCGGCAAACACTAGACCCTCCTTGGAATGAGTTTGTCCCCCCTGGCCTAAGTGTTCACACATGGTCTATGTAGCCTATTAGGGCGCTTTGATTGGATCGGCCACACAAATTGCATCATATACCATCCATTTAATTTAGTACTCACTTACTAAGGTTTTTCATTGATGTTTTTTATTCATGCAAACGTGAATCATTAGGCTATATGCCTACGTAATAGTAGTATCATAGTCTATTACTCTAGTCTATTACCCTCAAACCCAGTGCCACTGCGTTTTTCATTGTTGCCCTCTAATCAGGGACTGATTTAGACCTCGGACACAAGGTGGGTGCAATGAATTATCAGGTAGAACAGAAACCCAGCAGGCTCTGGACCTCATAGGGTAAGAGTTGAGTACCCCTGGTCTATTGTTTGGTTTATACAACCATCCAGACAGTAATTTTCTCGTTCATTTGTGGACATCACTTCATCCCCAAAAAGCATGGACATTTCTAAGTCAGTTTTTCTAATTCAGGTAAAAACAATATTATACTGTAAAAATTGCAAATAGATTCCACAAAAGAGCACAACGGCCTGCAAAAGATGAATGCAACCATACTTATCTCTTGCGTCCAAGCAGACAAGACAGAAAGTTAGAATAGTCTTTTATAAATCCCAGTAGATCAATAGTTTGTCTTTGCAGTCACTAAATCATGATGATAATAATTGGAAGTACTATCCAAAGGATCAGAATTATAGGACATTACTCTCCTTTTATGCCTATTTCAACAAACAATTGCATACGCATCAAATATTATTCCTGATTTTAAAATAAATAAGGACTCATCATCGCTATCATCACAATCCAATTCCATGTATTCAATACAAAGGCTGCTTTGCTGATTGTTTTGTAGACTTTCCATTGGTGCACAGAAACACCATCACAATAGAAATAAGGAGAGGTGACTGACATTAATATACAGTATATATACATTTAACCTTTATTTAACTAGGCAAGTCAATTAAGAGCAAATTCTTATTTACAATGACAACCTACCAGGGAACAGTGGGTTAACTGCCTTGTTCAGGGGCAGAACGACAGCTCAGGGATTCAATCCAGGAACCTTTTGGTTACTGGCCCAACGCTCTAACCACTAGGCTACCTGCCGACCCCAAGTATAGGCCTCGATCCACACTAAAGCAAAACTTTTTGATGGTAGGTCACAATGTTGGAGATCATGACTTAGAAGTAACCCAAAGTTACTTAGAAGTAACCCGAAGTTACATAACAAGTAAGTAACATAACATCATTCACCGCATCAATGCATGTCCACAATGTGGTAAAAAAACATAACAATTACATTAGACGGTCCCCATTGACTAGATCTTTCTATATACTGTACATGGTATGAGACTGATGAGGTGATTTATAATTTTGTACAGTAATATTTACTGATTGCCGGAAACAGTGAACACAATTGCACACATTTATTTTCTGATGAAAACAATGTGTTATATTATGTGAACTGACCACTTAACAGTGAATTTTATATTCATTGATTATATTTGTATTTAAAGTTGTGCAAAAGGTGGTCTAAGCTATGCAAGTCAGGTACTAAGGCAAGAAAATGATCAGAATTTATCTAAATGTATTTGAACATTTGATCATTGCTGTTCTGCTATAGATACATTTCACCACAAATCCCAAAATTGCTTGTACGTGATTAAGAAATACTTGAATGAACTGATACAGCCTATGTTTTATAAATCCAAAACATGTTTGTCTTGACAATGAGCAAAGGAGTTGGCAAGAGCACAAACAGTTCTGTGTTTAATGTGTTTATCAACTGTCTTTACTCTTTACTTTCTTCCCCGTCCCAGGTGTGCAAGGCATGATGTACATTAGGCTATGATACAGACAGGGCTTCAATTATCTGTGTCATTGAAAAACAAAAGTCAATATTCTTGATGCTGTCACCGTAAGCATACAGAGGCTCCTCAGAGGAGGAAGGGGAGAACCATCCTCCTCAGTGAATGTCATCAAAATAAAAATAGTGAAACATTTAAAAAGTTATCCTTTTTAGATAAATACTAAATATATTCACAAACCAAATAATTTATTAAAACACACTGTTTTGCAAAGAAGGTCTACAGTAGCCTCAGCAGCACTCTGTAGACTAGCACCATGCTTTAGCCGGAGGACAGCTAGCTTCTGTCCTCTTCTGGGTACATTGACTTCACTACAAAACCCAGGAGGCTCATGGTTCTCACCCCCTTCCATAGACTTACACAGTAATTATGACAACTTCCAGAGGACGTCCTCTAACCTATCAGAACTCCTGCCGCATTAACTGACATGTTGTCCACCCAATCAAATAATCAGAAAACTAATATAGTACTGAAAGCATAAGCTACAGCTAGCTAGCACAGAAGTGCATAAAATGTGGTGAGTAGTTGACTCAAAGAGAGAAAAAGACAATAGTTGAATAGTTTTGAACAAATGAATTTCTTCCAAAAATGAAGGAGAAGCAAGAGAGAGAGAGAGAGAGATACAGTGCCTTGCAAACGTTTTCATCCCTGTTGGCGTTTTTCCTATTTTGTTGCATTACAACCTGTAATTTAAATCGATTTTTATTTGGATTTCATGTAATTGACATACACAAAATAGACCAAATTGGTGAAGTGAAATGAAAAAAAGTACTTCTTTCAAAAAATTTATACAAAACAAAATCGGAAAAGTGGTGCGTGCATATGTATTCACCCCCTTTGTTATGAAGCCCCTAAATAAGATCTGGTGCAACCAATTACCTTCATAAGTCACATAATTAGTTAAATAAAGTCCACCTGTGTGCAATCTAAGTGTCACATGATCTGTCACATGATCTCAGTATATATACACCTCTTCTGAAAGGCCCCAGAGTCTGCAACACCATTAAGCAAGGGGCACCACCAAGCAAGCTGCACCATGAAGACCAAGGAACTCTGCAAACAGGTCAGGGACAAAGTTGTGGAGAAGTACAGATCAGGGTTGGGTTGTAAAAAATATATCAGTAACTTTGAACATCCCATGGAGCACTATCAAATCCATTATTAACAAATTGAAAGAATATGGCACCACAACAAACCTGCCAAGAGAGGGCCGCCCACAAACTCACGGACCAGGCAAGGAGGACATTAATCAGAGAGGCAACAAAGAGACCAAAGATAACCCTGAAGGAGCTGCAAAGCTCCACAACGGAGATTGGAGTATCTGTCCATAGGACCACTTTAAGCCGTACACTCTACAGAGCTGGGCTTTACAGAAGAGTGTCCAGAAAAAAAGCCATTGCTTAAAGACAAAAATAAGCAAAAAGCATGTGGGAGACTCCCCAAACATATGGAAGAATGTACTCTGGTCACATGAGACAAAAAATTAGCTTTTTGGCCATCAAGGAAAACGCTATGTCTGGTGCAAACCCAACATCTCTCATCACCCCGAGAACATCTCCACAGTGAAGCAGGGTGGTGGCAGCATCATGATCATGCTGTGGGGATGTTTTTCACCGGCAGGGACTGGGAAACTGGTCAGAATAAAAGGAATGATAGATTGCGCTAAATACAGGGAAATGACTGAGGGAATTATTTTTTCAGTCTTCCAGAGATTTGAGACTGGGACGGAAGTTTACCTTCCAGCTGGACAATGACCCTAAGCATACTGCTAATGCAACACTTGAGTGGTTAAGGGGAAACATTTAAATGTCTTGGAATGTCCCAGTCAAAGCCCAGACATCAATCCAATTGAGAATCTGTGGTGACTTAAAGATTGATGTATACCAGCAGAACCTATTGAACTTGAAGGAGCTGGAGCAGTTTTGCCTTGAAAAATGGGCAGAAATCTCAGTGGCTAGATGTGCCAAGCTTATAGAGACATTTTCCAAGAGACTTGCAGCTGTAATTGTTGCAAAAGGTGTCTCTACAAAGTATTGACTTTGGGGGGGGTGAATAGTTATGCACTCTCAAGTTTTCCTTTTTTTTTGTCTTATTTCTTGTTTGTTTTACAAAAATATATATTTTGCATCTTCAAAGTGGTAGGCATGTTGTGTAAATCAAATGATACATAACCCCCAAAATCCTTTTTAATTCCAGGTTGTAAGGCAACAAAATGCCAAGGGGGTGAATACTTTCGCAAGCCACTGTATATATTTGTTTCACTTTCACTTACCTAGCTAGCATCAAATGCAGCTAGCTAGTTTAGCCTGTTCAAACACCATGCTCAAACAGAGAGGGATGCTATGTTAGCTAGCTGGCTATGACTATCCAACACTGGAACTCTTCCAAGTCAAGGTAAACTTTTGGTTTTATAAATGTATTGCCACCGGGACCTGCCGGTGTATCTTCTAATCTGCTTGCTTCTGACTGTAGACTGTACTGCATGATTGTAGCAGTTCCAGCAACTATGGTTACTGTCTATGATCTGACAACTATTTAGGCTGTGTGTAGCGTTAGCACTCATGATATGAAGATTTGGCTTGGAAAGGATTTTTCACCTGATCACAGACAGCTGATGTGTTGTGCACTGAAGTCCACAAGCTAAGGAAAAAAGTGAGAGGAGGAGAACATGTAGATATTTGCTAGAAGGAATTATATACAGTTGAAGTTGGAAGTTTACATACACTTAGGTTGGAGTCATTAAAACTTGTTTTTCAACCACAACCACTAACTATAGTTTTGGCAAGTCGGTCAGGACATCTACTTTGTGCATGACACAAGTCATTTTCCAACAATTGTTTACAGACAGATTATTTCACCTATAATTCACTGTATCACAATTCCAGTGGGTCAGAAGTTTACATACACTAAGTTGACTGTGCCTTTAAACAGCTTGGAAAATTACATAAAATGATGTCATGGCTTCAGAAGCCTCTGATAGGCTAAATGACAGATTGGAGTCAATTGGAGGTGTACCTGTGGATGTATTTCAAGGCCTACCTTCAAACTCAGTGCCTCTTTGCTTGACATCATGGGAAAATCAAAAGAAATTAGCCAAGACCTCAGAAAATGTGTAGACCTCCACAAGTCTGGTTCATCCTTGGGAGCAATTTCCAAACTCCTGAATGTACCACGTTTATCTGTACAAACAATAGTACGCAAGTATAAACACCATGGGACCACGCAGCCGTCATACCGCTCAGGAAGGAGACGTGTACTGTCTCCTAGAGATCAACGTACTTTGGTGCAAAAAATACAAATCAATTCCAGAACAACAGCAAAAGACCTTGTGAAGATGCTGGAGGAAACAGGAACAAAAATATCTATATCCACAGTAAAACGAGTCCTATAACGACATATCCTGAAAGGCCGCCCAGCAAGGAAGAAGCCACTGCTCCAAAACCGCCATAAAAAAAATAGAACTGTTTGGCCATAATGACCATCGTTATGTTTAGAGGAAAAAGGGGGAGGCTTGCAAGCCGAAGAACACCATCCCAACCGTGAAACACGGGGGTGGCAGCATCATGTTGTAGGGGTGCTTTGCTGCAGGAGGGACTGGTGCACTTCACAAAATAAATGGCATCATGAGGAAGGAAAATAATGTTGATATATTGAAGCAACATCTCAAGACATCAGTCAGGAAGTTAAAGCTTGGTCGCAAATGGGTCTTCCAAATGGACAATGATCCCAAGCATAGTTCCAAAGTTGTGGCAAAATGGCTTAAGGACAACAAAGTCAAGGTATTGGAGTGGCCATCACAAAGCCCTGACCTCAATCCTATAGAAAATTTGTGTCCAGAACTGAAAAAGTGTGTGCGAGCAAGGAGGCCTACAAACCTGACTCAGTTACACCAGCTCTGTCAGGAGGAATGTGACAAAATTCACCCAACTTATTGTAGGAAGCTTGTGGAAGGCCTCCTGAAACATTTGACCCAAGTTAAACAATTTTAAGGCAATGCTACCAAATACTAATTGAGTGTATGTAAACGTCTGACCCACTGGGAATGTGATGAAAGAAAGAAAAGCTGAAATAAATCATTCTCTCTACTATTAATCTGACATTTCACATTCTTAAAATAAAGTGGTCATCCTAACTGACCTAAGACAGGGAATTTTTACTCTGATTAAATGTCAAGAATTGTGAAAAACTGAGTTTAAATGTATTTGGCTAAGGTGTAGACTTCAACTGAATACAACGGCCTGTTTGTAGGTGGTTGCTATGAAAGTGATCAGGGGTGTATACATTCCGCCGATTCTGTTGAAAGACGTTTCTTAAACAGAAGAAAAGGGAACAAAACGGGGATAACATACCTGCATTTGTCCAATAGACTAATTATTACACCCTAGATCAGCTAGATGCAGGCAAGAGTGTGCAAGGCTGTATTGAATGTGTCACTGTATGTCACCTTGGGCGTGTTTGTAAATTACCTCTGGAGTGCCAGAGTATGCTCATAGTGCACTCTGGGCATGTGTAAATTCAGAGAGTTGTCAGATTGTCCATTTATATATTCAGAGAGTGTTGCTTTCAGAGCGTTCAATAGGGTTGATGCGAGCGTTCTAACCTCACAACGGCAGTCAAGCACCCAAGCTAATTGGCTACAGTTGGGTAGCTACTTCCAGACACAAATGAGAGAACAACTCACTCTGACCATTTTACTCGCCCTAGCATATTATCTAGAGCGTTAGTGAACGTAACTGTGCTGCTGTCAACAATTTAATTAAGTTTCTTTGCCAATGTTTACTGACACCTCTCACATTCAACGGTGTTGCGCATTCAAAATTCAACAGTTGTTCTGCACTCTGACACACAGAAGAGTGCTTTGAAATCGGAGTAGATAGCCAGAGTGAATTTACAAACACACCCCTTGCTTACTTAAATTCTTCTCTCGACCTGTGCACCTACGTTGTAAACTTTCTTTCATAGGCTAGGTTGTAGCAACCTCGTGATTTGTATAGGGAAAATTATAGTATCATGTAGTAACCTAAACCTATCGATGTTACATTGAGCTGGGTGTATTGAATATGAATGACAGTCATCCAATATGCTGTAATGGAAATAAGGCCATGCTCCAAAAAAAATTATCATCCTCCCTCATCTTAAACGTCACCGACCGCCACTGGTCTATACCTGGGAAAACAATTACTACAGCGTTCTTTACTGTAAAGTCTGATGTGATTATGTGTGTGTATATACAGTATATAATAATGCTGTAACAACGCAGATACTCATTAGTCTCTAAATATTATTCACAATTTTCAAGACTTTTGATTCAAACCACAGGTTGCATCCCAAATGGTACCCTATTCCCTATATACTGTAGTGCACTACTTTTGACCAGAGCTCTATGTGCACTATACAGGGAATAGGGTGCCCTTTGGGACGAAGGCATTTTCTCCTTGCATTTACTATGCCTTCTGTACTGGCCTTGTTTAACCCATCAGCTGTTCCAGGAAAGAGAACAGAATGTCTCTTTCTATTCTATTCCTAGTCACAGAATTCCAGAGGGGGAAAAACGCTCATTATTGTTCTGGCCTTCATGTAAATGTAATCATCAACTGGGTCAAAGGTCAGGGTTTTCCTCTGTATGAGAGTCATTAATAATGGATGACTATAGGCCTATTTGCATGTGTGATTCCGGTCTCAAAGGGTTCTATCCCAAAAGGTTCATCCTAGTTGTGTCCTGAATGGCACCCTATTCTTTATATATACCGTGCATTCAAAAAATAATAATCCTCATCAATCTACACACATCGATCAGGTTCAAGTCCGGGCTCTGGCTGGGCCACTCAAGGACAATCAGAGACTTATCCTGAAGCCACTCCTGTGTAGTCTTGACTGTGTGCTTAGTGTCGTTGTCCTCTTGGAAGGTAAACATTCTGAGGTCCTAAGCGCTCTGGAGCAGGTTTTCATCAAGAATCTCTCTGTACTTACATTGTTACATTCATCTTTGCGTCGATCCTGACTAGTCTCCCAGTCCATGCCGCTGAAAAAATCCCCACAGCATGATGCTGCCATCACTATGCTTCACCGTAGGGATCGTGCCACGTTTCCTCCAGAATTGACGCTTGGCATTCAGGCCAAAGAGTTCAATCTTGGTTTCATCAGACCAGAACATTTTGTTTCTCATGGTCTGAGAGTCTTTAGGTGTCTCTTGGAAAACTCCAAGTGGGCTGTCATGTGCCTTTTACTGAGGAGTGGCTTCCGTCTGGCCACTCTACCATAAAGGCCCTTTTGGTGGAGTGCTGCAGAGATGGTCCTTCTTCTGGGAGGTTCGTTTTCAAATCATGTCCAATCAATTGAATTTTCCACAGGTGGACTCCAATGAAGTTGTAGAAACATCTCAAGGATGATCAATGGAAACATAATACCCCTGAGCTCAATTTCGAGTCTCATAGCAAAGGGTCTGAATACTTATGTAAATAAGATATATATATATTTTTTTATACATTTGCAAAAATGTCAAAAAAACTGTTTTCGCTTTATCATTATGGGGTATTGTGTGTAGATTGCTGAGGAATCCATTTTTTTTTAATCCATTTTAGAATAAGTATCGTCACAAAATGTGGAAAAAGTCAAGGGGTCTGAATACTTTCCGAAGGCACTGTATTTTATTTTTAAAATTCTGATTGAGACCAAGGTCTCTTTTCAAGGGAGCCTTGCAGTGCAACCCTTAATTATAACGAACCCTTTTGGATATAACCCACTGGGATAGAACCTTCTGAGATAGAACCCTCTAGGATAGAACCATTTGCGACAGAAATCACACGCAAACAGGCTTCTATCCATTATTAATGCAAATAGTGCACTACTTTTGACCAGGGCCCACAGGGCTCTGGTTAAAAACAGTGCACTATGTAGGGAATAGGGTGCCTTTTAGGATGCAGACTAGGTCATTGCAAGAAATTTCCTCACAAGATGATGTACAAAACACTAGCCAGTAGCCACATCAAGGGAGTTACACAATACACTAGCCCTGTAGTCCCAACTAATCTCTTGTGATCATCCTCTAAGAACATCAAAATGTATTTTATTTTCCTGTCATTGTTGGCATGCCCTGTGTTGCCCCTCTGGAGAGTACAGTGATTGGATTGATCAAAAGGGGATTTTTAAAGTATTTATAAGGATCTCAAAGAATCATAAGGACATAATGGTGTGATGATACGTGTGTGGGGTGTGTGTGAATGCTCTGCCCCAGTTTCACACTCAGATAAGTTGTTATGTTATGCACAATTACAGTGGCACTGTACTGTAGCAAGTGACTGTATAGTGGAATAGCTAAAGCACAGACATTAAAAATTCATAAAAATTAAGAATACTAAAGAGGATGTCCAAGAAAACGCAACCATGTAAATTAAAAGAGTACAATACATAGTATATCTGTGGTAGCTCTGAAGTGTGACCCCAAAAGCCCACAAGATGTGTTCAAGTCTGTTGCACAATTGATTTTCCCCAGCAAGACTGCATGAGTTTAGAAGTCAAAATACACACATTTGATTCAAGTGCAGACATAGGTTTGAATCAGACCTTGGTTTAAATACTATTTAGGGTATTTCAATTACTTTCAAAGACATTTCAAAATAAGTATTTGGATATTTTTTATATGAAAATACAAGTACAATATTGGAATGTTTTTGGAAATACACTTGGAAAGTGTATCTATTGGCATCTATTTGAAAATACACAAACAATACACAAACAAGTGCAATTTCAAATACTCATTTGAACCAAATATGCATTTGAACCAAGGTCTGGTTGGTCCTAGGGGTATTTGAAATAATGTATTTATAGGAAGTTATTTGAAAATACTTTTAAATACTTCAAATAGAATAAGCTGATTTGGCCACATTATTTGAAAATACAGAAATATGTTTAATATAAAAAATTATTAAATACCTATGTATTTTAACCTAGGTCTGGCTTGAATAGAGCCCAACGGCATGCATTGTTACAGGCCCATTGGACACAGCAACACAGAGAAAGACTAGCTAGATCAGGCCTGGGCAAAGGGGGGCCCGCCGGGGGCCATATGTGGCCCACGACCTGATTCAATACGGCCCACGGAATCATGCTCAGATCACATAAAAATGTGCGATAATAACGTTTTGAAAAATGTTGTTGTTATTCAAATTAAAAGCCCAATGAATACTCACCTTTGTGTAATGATTTAACTCCCACAGCTTGTGGGACATTTATTATAAGAACGTATAAATATACGTTTTTTCAAAGATTTCAAAGAAAAGGAAAGTAGATAATGAATGTAGGGTGTTCCAGCAAGAGTGGACATCGACATGTTTCTTTATTGAGGTATCAGGGAAAGATGTGTGCTTAGTGAGCAAAGAGAGCATCGCTGTCTACAACTTGTCCTGACACTTCCAGACGAAGCATGCAGAGAAATATAGGAATATGTCTTCTGAGCAGAGGGCAAGTGCATCGAAAGAGTTGCTTTCTCAGTTGCGAAAGCAGCAAGGACTTTTCACAAAACTGCATTCAGCAAACAACAGAATTGCGAGAGCTAGCTATGTACTGTTCCACAAAATTGCTAAGCATAACAAGCCTGAGGGCAAATTCATTAAATAATGTTTAATTGACTCTGCAGCAATTTATTTATTTATTTAATTTCACCTTTATTTAACCAGGTAGGCCAGTTGAGAACAAGTTCTCATTTACAACTGCGACCTGGCCAAGATAGAGCAAAGCAGTGTGACACAAACAACAGAGTTACACATGGGATAAACAAATGTACAGTCAATACAGTGTGTGCAAATGTAGAAGATTAGGGAGGTAAGGCAATAAATAGGCCATAGTGGTGAAATATTTACAATTTAGCAATTAAACACTGGAGTGATAGATGTGCAGAAGATGAATGTGCAAGTAGAGATACTGGGGTGCAAAGGAGCGAAAAAATAAATAACAATATGGGGTGAGGTAGTTGGGTGGGCTATTTACAGATGGGCTGTGTACCGGTACAGTGATCGTTAAGTTGTTCTGACAGCTGATGCTTAAAGTTAGAGAGGGAGATATAAATTTCCAGCTTCAGTGATTTTTGCAATTCGTTCCAGTCATTGGCAGCAGAGAACTGGAAGGAAAGGCGGCCAAAGGAGGTGTTGGCTTTGAGGATGACCAGTGAAATATACCTGCTGGAGCGTGTGCTACGGGTGGGTGTTGCTATGGTGACTGAGATAAGGCGGGGCTTTACCTAGCAAAGACTTATAGATGACCTGGAGCCAGTGGGTTTGGCGACGAATGTGTAGCGAGGGCCAGCCAATGAGAGCATACAGGTCGCAGTAGTTGGTAGTATATGGGGCTTTGGTGACAGAACAGATGGCACTATGATAGACTACATCCAGTTTGCTGAGTAGAGTGTTGGAGGCTATTTCGTAAATGACATCGCCAAAGTTGAGGATCGATAGGATAGTCAGTTTTACGAGGGTATGTTTGGCAGCATGAGTGAAGGAGGCTTTGTTGCGAAATAGGAAGCAGATTCTAGATTTAATTTTGGATTGGAGATGCTTATTGTGAGTCTGGAAGGAGAGTTTACAGTCTAACCAGACACCTAGGTATTTGTAGTTGTCCACATATTCTAAGTCAGAACCGTCCAGAGTAGTGATGCTAGTCAGGCGGACGGGTGCGGGCAGCAATACTAGCATTTAAAAGCAGTTGGAGGCCAAGGAAGGAAGAAGATGGAATTGTGAAGATGGAAGCCTTTTTCAATGAAGTAAAACAAAAGTTAGAGGAAAAAGAGTAGGCCTATAGTGAAAAGCCTACAAGGGGAATTTTATATGTTTTAATATTGTAGGGGAAGATGAGAAGAATGTTGCACGGCCAAATGCAGGCTACTGTTCAATTCCATATTCAGGTAGGATGCAATTTTGGAACTGATATTTATTTATACTAATTTGTTTAATCATTATTGTTATTGTATTTCATTGTTATTATTGTAAGCCTATGTATTAATTGAACCCAGCTTTTTAAATATGCAAAACCTGTCACGTCCAGGCCTGAGTTTTACAGGCTGGCGTGTTTAGTTTCGTTTTTGGTGTAGGGTTTTTCTGTTCTAGGTGTTCTATTTCTATGTTGGGTAAATGGTTCCCAATTAGAGGCAGCTGAGTGTCGTTACCTCTAATTGGGAACCATATATATGTTTGTGGTTTTGCACTAGGGTTTTGTGGGTTATTGTTTGTTCATAGCGTAGTGTTTAGTATATGTTATGTTTATCTTACGATCATGTTACAATCTTCGTTCGTTCTGTTTATTATTTTCCCAGTTACGTTACAAAAATAAATATGTATACTGGAAGCATCGCTGCGTCTTGGTCCGTCACTCGTGAAGATCGTGACAGAATAACCCACCAACAAAGGACCAAGCAGTGAGAGAACCGGGAGTTCTGGACCTGGGAGGAGGAACTGTTTAGAGAGGGACCCTGGACCCAGCCTGGGGAGTATCGCCGTCCAAGAGAGGAGCTGGAAGCAGCGGCGGCGGAGCGGCGATATTACGAGGAGAAGTACGGAGCATGGAGCTTTAATAAGGAGAGATATGTTGGAACACGCCTGGCTAGAAAGCCCGAGAGGCAGCCCCAAAATAATTTTTGGCGGGGGCACACAGCGAGTTTGGCTGGTTCAGGGTGGACTCCTGAGTCAACTCCTCGTGCTCTTTGGAGGGAGCGTCGCACTGGTAAGACGCCGTGCTATGCTGTATTGCGCATGGTGTCTCCAGTGCGCATTCATAGGCCGGTGCGCGACATTCCAGCTCTACTCATCTGTCAGGCTAGGGTGAGTGTGCAGCCTGGAAGAGTGGTGCCGGCTCTGCGCGCGAAGTCGCCCGTGCACCTTCTTGGACCAGGATATCCTGCACCGGTTCTGCGTGCAGTGTCTCCGGTGCGTATCCACAGCCCGGTACGCGACATTCCAGCTCCACTCATCTGTCAGGCTAGGGTGAGTGTGCTGCCTGGAAGAGTGGTGCCGGCTCTGCGTGCTAAATCTCCAGTGCACCTTCTTGGACCGAGATATCCTGCTCCGGTTCTGCGTGCAGTGTCTCCGGTGCGTATCCACAGCCCGGTACGCGACATTCCAGCTCCACTCATCTGTCAGGCTAGGGTGAGTGTGCTGCCCGGCTCTGTGCACCAAGCCCCCTGTACGCTTAAAGAGCCCAGTACATCCAATCCCTGTTCCACGCTCCAGGATCCCTGTACGAGTCGTGGACCCAGCACGTCCTGTCCCTGTTCCACTCTCCAGGATCCCTGTGTGAGTCGGGGACCCAGCACGTCCTGTCCCTGTTCCACGCTCCAGGATCCCTGTGCGCGTTGTGGACCCAGCACGTCCTGTCCCTGTTCCACACTCCAGGATCCCAGTGCGCATCGTGAGTTCAACACGGTCCGTTCCTGCTTCCCGCACCAGAGTCCCAGTGCGCATAGAGAGTCCAATACGGCCCGTTCCTGCTCCCCGCACCAGAGTCCCAGTGCGCATAGAGAGTCCTATACGGCCCGTTCCTGCTCCCCGCACCAGAGTCCCAGTGCGCATTGTGAGTCCAACACGGACCGTTCCTGCTCCCCGCACCAGAGTTCCAGTGCGCATCTTGAGTCCAATACGGCCCGTTCCTGCTCCCCGCACCAGAGTCCCAGTGCGCATAGAGAGTCCAACACGGCCCGTTCCTGCTCCCCGCACCAGAGTTCCAGTGCGCATCGTGAGTCCTACACGGCCCGTTCCTGCTCCCCGCACCAGAGTTCCTGTGCGCATCGTGAGTCCAGCACAGCCTGTTCCTGCTCCCCGCACCAGGTCCCCTGTGCGCATCGCGAGTCCAGCACAGCCTGTTCCTGCTCCCTGCACCAGGTCCCCGGTGCGCATCGCTAGTCCAGCACAGCCTGCTCCTACTCCCCGCACCAGGTCCCCTGTGCGCATCGCGAGTCCAGCACAGCCTGTTCCTGCTCCTCGCACCAGGTCCCCTGTGCGCATCGCGAGTCCAGCACAGCCTGTTCCTGCTCCCCTCACCAGGTCCCCTGTGCGCATAGCTAGTCCAGCACAGCCTGCTTCATGCACCAGGTCCCCTGTGCGCTTCGTGAGTCTAGAACGAACTGTTCCGGCTGCTAGCCCAGGGCCTCCGGTGCGTGACCTCGGCCTAGCACAGCCGGCACCGGAGCCGCCACCTTGGACAAAAAAGACCCACCCGAGACCCCCCCATGGACTTTTGGCGCGGTCGGAGTCCGCGCCTTTGGGGGGGGGTACTGTCACGTCCAGGCCTGAGTTTTACAGGCTGGCGTGTTTAGTTTCGTTTTTGGTGTAGGGTTTTCTGTTCTAGGTGTTCTATTTTTATGTTGGGTAAATGGTTCCCAATTAGAGGCAGCTGAGTGTCGTTACCTCTAATTGGGATCCATATATATGTTTGTGGTTTTGCACTAGGGTTTTGTGGGTTATTGTTTGTTCATAGCGTAGTGCTTAGTATATGTTATGTTTATGTTACGATCTTCGTTCGTTCGTTCTGTTTATTATTTTCCCAGTTACGTTACAAAAATAAATATGTATACTGGAAGCATCGCTGCGTCTTGGTCCGTCACTCGTGAAGATCGTGACAAAATCTGTTTGTTTAATTCTGTTGAGACATTTTCATTGACTAAATTAAAATAATCTGTATTTTTAATTGTGTGCTCCATTATTAGTTTAAGATGGGTTATAAGTAGGTATGTTGTAAAATAAATAACATTAATCTATTTCTGTAATTTGTTGGGTAGGGTGGGCACTTGCCTTTGTTGGTAATTGCTGAAATATAGCTTGTGCAGAAATTTAAAAAAAGGTTTAAACCACGTTCATTCAGTTGAGGCATTTTTCTTTGGCCAAATTAAGTTCCAACTGTAATGGTGTGTTTGCCGCAATATAATAGCCTGCTCCTTTATTCCTTATGAGCAATGGCTTGACTTACTTTTGATATTACCTTAATAAAGATTTAGAAGCTCTTGTGAAGGTTTGGTGTGGTGTGGTTATTATTAAGCTTTAGCTCCTGCAGGCCTATGATATGAAGGCAGCGTGCACCTGACTGACTCAAACAGTTGAACTTGAGGTGAGGAAGAATGTTTCAGACCTGCCATAGTTACTCCTATAATCTAACAATATAATGCTTGTCTTTATAAAACATATTCTGATTGAAAATGAACGAATTACCTCCTTCTGTAAGTCTATATCTGTATAGCAGATGCATTAGCCATCTGACATAAAGAAGTGTCATAGCATTTTTAAATATTAATATCATACTGTGGACACCGAAACCTAAAGGCCTATACATGCAATTCCCTGATGCATGTGAGGTGGATGATTATTGTTTTAGAAAAGTAGCCTAAAAATCTATAAAAAATGGACTATAAAGTTTTGTGTATGCTACACAAGGAATAGTGTTTTGTAATTTGTTATAGGCTGTTTTTAAGGACATGTAAATGTGGCTTACTTGGCCAACTTCCCTCATTTATTGATGGCACTGGCTGCTCAAGTCAGATCTGAATGCATATGGATGTCTGGTAAATTTATTCCCAGGCGCCAAATATTCCCTAAAGGAAACCGTGAAATGCTCCTATTGTTGATATGCAGATTTTAGAATATTAGCATGAAAATCTGTCAGCAATTGGATGGAAACCTACAGCTATGGACACCCTAAAGACTGTGGCAAGTGCGCTAGTCCAGTGTCACTTTGATTATGCCTGCCCATCATGGTTCACCATCAGCCCCAAACATCTAAAGAATAAGATACATATTAGGTTTGGATATTTTCCCTGTATTTTACAAATGTTCCATGCCGAGAATAATCACTTTCCTCCCCAAACCGAAAGTGTCATTCTAAAGCATATAAAGCATACGTCTGGATTTAATAGGCCCTATTTTACATGTTTATAATTAGTAGGCTGACACATGCATACCTTTCATAATATTTCCTCTAAAAAGGTGTCATTTCCATGTTAGCCTACCTCCTCTTTGTCTATTGTTGCTTCATTCTTTCCTCGCTTTCAACAGTTAAATGAAATGTTTCGTTGTCCTGATCTTCATCATTGTAATGACATGCTTGAATAATATAGGACTAGAATTCTCTTCATGAAGATTAAATAAAGGGTTTGAACCAATAACTGCTATAGCCCACCGCCATCCCGCGTTGTCTCTTTTTTCAAACTTCCCGGCAGTGGTCATGAGTTTTATTGGCTGCTGTATTTAACAGTAAGCAAACAAGGGCTTGCATCCCTCTTCCAATAGTCTGTTAGTAATAGAAATGCTAAAAATACATTATTCCAGCAAGCTTTTCTAGTCTAGCTTTTCCTGGGACTCCAAGAGCTAAGGAGCATTTTTTAAGGAGAGAGGCCAGCAGAGTGCATGGTGCCTATTACGCAAGAGACAGAGGCTATAAGTTAGAAGCTTATTTATAGCTCATCATTCATTAGCTAAATATAAATATATACCTGAAAGAGGTTGGCTATGAAAAGTGGTGTGTGCATATGTATTCACCCCCTTTGCTATGAAGCCCCTAAAGAAGATCTGGTGCAACCAATTACCTTCAGAAGTCACATAATTAGTCCACCTGTGTGCAATCTAAGTGGCACATGATCTGTCACATGATCTCAGTATATATACACCTCTTCTGAAAGGCCCCAGAGTCTGCAACACCACTAAGGGGCACCACCAATCAAGCGGCACCATGAAGACCAACGAGCTCTCCAAACAGGTCAGGGACAAAGTTGTGGAGAAGTACAGATCAGGGTTGGGTTATAAAAAAATATCAGAAACTTTGAACATCCCACGGAGCACCATTAAATCCATCATTAAAAAAATTAAAGAATATGGCACCACAACAAACCTGCCAAGAGAGGGCCGCCCACCAAAACTCACGGACCAGGCAAAGAGGGCATTGATCAGAGAGGCAACAAAGAGACCAAAGATAACCCTGAAGGAGCTGCTAAGCTCCACAGCGGAGATTGGAGTATCTATCCATAGGACCACTTAAGCTGTACACTCCACAGAGCTGGGCTTTATGGAAGAGTGGCCAGAAAAAAGCTAGTGCTTAAAGAAGGAAATAACCAAACACGTTTCGTGTTTGCCAAAAGGCATGTGGGAGACTCCCCAAACATATGGAAGAAGGGGTACTCTGGTCAGATGAGACTAAAATTTAGCTTTTTGGCCAGCAAGGAAAACGCTATGTCTGGCGCAAACCCAACACCTCTCATCACCCCGAGAACAACATCCCCACAGTGAAGCATGGTGGTGGCAGCATCATGCTGTGGGGATGTTTTTCATCGGCAGGGACTGGGAAACTGGTCAGAATTGAAGGAATGATGGATGGCGCTAAATACAGGGAAATTATTGAGGGAAACCTGTTTCAGTCTTCCAGAGATTTGAGACTGGGACGGAGGTTCACCTTCCAGCAGGACATTGACCCTAAGCATTCGGAAACTAATCAGACCACCTTACCTTTTCCACATTTTCCTTATAAATCTACAGACAATACCCCCTAATGACAAAGCACATTTTTGTTGTTGTTGAAAGTTGAGCAAATTCAATAGAAATATAAAAACTGAAATATCACATTTACATAAGTATTCAGACCCTTTACTAAGTACTTTGTTGAAGCACCTTTGGCAGCAATTACAGCCTCAAGTCTTCTTGGGTATGACGCTAAAAGCTTGGCACACCTGTATTTTGGGAGTTTCTCCCATTTCTCTCTACAGATCCTCTCAAGCTTTCAGGTTGGATCGGGAGCATCACTGCACAGCTATTTCAGATCTCTCCAGAGATGTTCGAACGGGTTTAAGTCCGGGCTCTGGTTGGGCCACTCAAGAACATTCAGACACATGTCCCGAAGCCACTTCTGCGTTGTCTTCGCTGTGTGCTTAGGGTCGTTGTCCTGTTGGAAGATGAACCTAGACACAATCCTGTCTCAGAGCTCTACGGACAATTCCTTTGACCTCATGGCTTGGTTTTTGTTCTGACATCCACTGTCAACTGTGGGACCTTACATGGACAGATGTGTGCCTTTCCAAATAATGTCCAATCAATTGAATTTACCACAGGTGGACTCCAATCAAGTTGTAGAAACATCTCAAGGATGATCATTGGAAACAGGACGCACCTGAGCTCAATTTCAAGTCTCATGGCAAAGGGTCTGAATACTTATGTAAATAAGGTATTTCTGTTTTTAATTTTTAACAAATTAGCAAAAACTTCTAAAAGCCTGTTTTCATTGTATAATTATGGGGTATTGTGTGTAGATTGCTGATGATTTTATTTATTTAATAAATGTTATAATAAGGTTGTAACGTAACAAAATGTGGAAAAAGTAAAGGGGTCTGAATACTTTCCGAAGGCACTGTATATGTTATATATATATAAAAAGTATGTTGACACCCCTTCAAACTAGTGGATTCAAGCAGCTGCACACAAGCCTAAGATCACCATGCACAATGCCAAGCGTCGGCTGGAGTGGACTCTGGAGCAGTGGAAACATGTTCTCTGGAGTGATGAATTCACCATCTGGCAGTCCGATGGATGAATTTTGGGTTTACCTGCCCAAATGCATAATTCCAACTGCAAAGTTTGGTAGAGGATAAATAATTTGGGCTAGGCCCCTTAGTTCCAGTGAAGGGAAATCTTAACTCACAGAATAATCGCTCAGGAATTTCACCATGAGGCCAATGGTGACTTTAAAACAGTTACAGGAGTTTAATGGCTGTGATAGGAGAAAACTGAGGATGGATCAACAACATTGTAGTTAGTCCATAATACAAACCTAATTTACAGAGTGAAAAGAAGGAAGCCTGTACAGAATACAAATATTCGAAAACATGCATCCTGTTTGCAATAAGGCACTAGAATAATACTTCAAAAAAATGTGTCAAAGCAATTAACTTTTTGTTCTGAACACAAAATGTTTTGTTTGGGGCAAATCCAATACAACACATTACTGAGTACCACTCTTCAAATGTTCAAGCATAGTGGTGGCTGCATCATGTTAAAGGTATGCTTGTAATAGTTAAGGACTGGAGAGTTTCTCAGGATAGAAAATAAACTGAATGTAGTTAAGCACAGGCAAAATCCTAGAGGAAAACCTGATTCAGTCTGCTTTCCACCAGACACTGGGAGATGAATTCACCTTTCAGCAGGACAATGACCGAAAACACAATGTCAAATCTACACTGGAGTTGCTTACCAAGAAGACACAATGTTCCTTTTTTTATTTATTTATTTCACCTTTATTTAACCAGGTAGGCAAGTTGAGAACAAGTTCTCATTTACAACTGCGACCTGGCCAAGATAAAGCTAAGCAGTTCGACACATACAACAACACAGAGTTACACATGGAATAAAACAAACATACAGTCAATAATACAGTAGGAAAAAAAGAAATCTATATACAAAGAGTGCAAATGAGGTAGGATAAGGAAGGTAAGACAATAAATAGGCCATGGTGGCAGAGTAATTACAATATAGCAATTTAACACTGGAATGGTAGATGTGCAGTAGATGAATGTGCAATGTAGAAAAACTGGGGTGCAAAGGAACAAGATAAATAAATAAATACGGTAGGGGATGAGGTAGTTGGTTGGGCTATTTACAGATGGGCTATAAACAGGTACAGTGGTCTGTACACTGCTCTGACAGCTGGTGCTTAAAGCTGTTGAGGGAGATAAGTGTCTCCAGTTTCAGAGATTTTTGAAGTTCGTTCCAGTCATTGGCAGCAGAGAACTGGAAGGAGAGTCGGCCAAAGGAGGAATTGGCTTTGGGGGTGACCAGTGAGATATACCTGCTGGAGCGTGTGCTACCGGGTTGGTGCTGCTAAGGTGACCAGCGAGCTGAGATAAGGCGGGACTTTACCTAGCAGGGACTTGTAAATGACCAGGAGCCAGTGGATGTGGCGGCGAGTGTAAAGTGAAGGCCAGCCTACGAGAGTGTACAGGTCGCAGTGGTGGGTGGTATATGGGGCTTTGGTAACAAAACGGATGGCACTGTGATAGACTGCATCCAGTTTGTTGAGTAGAGTATTGGAGGCTATTTTGTAAATTACATCACCGAAGTCGAGGATCGGTAGGATGGTCAGTTTTACGAGGGTAAGTTTGGCAGCATGAGTGAAGGAAGCTTTGTTGCGAAATAGGAAGCCAATTCTAGATTTAATTTTAGATTGGAGATGTTTGATGTGAGTCTGGAAGGAGAGTTTACAGTCTAACCAGACACCCAGGTATTTGTAGTTTTCCACGTAATCTAAGACAGAACCGTCCAGAGTAGTGATGCTGGACGGGGGGACAGGTGCGGGTAGCGATCGGTTGAAGAGCATGCATTTAGTTTTACTTGCGTTTAAGAGCAGTTGTAGGCCACGGAAGGAGAGTTGTATGGCATTGAAGCTCGTCTGGAGGGTAGTTAACACAGTGTCCAAAGAGGGGCCAGAAGTATACAGAATGGTGTCGTCTGCATAGAGGTGAATCAGAGACTCACCTGCAGCAAGAGCGACATCATTGATGTATACAGAGAAAAGAGTCGGCCCAAGAATTGAACCCTGTGGCACCCCATGGAGACTGCCAGAGGTCGGACAACAGGCCCTCTGATTTGACACACTGAACTCTGTCGGAGAAGTAATTGGTGAACCATGCGAGGCAGTCATTTGAGAAACCAATGCTGTCGAGTCTGCCGATAAGGATGCGGTGATTGACAGAGTCGAAAGCCTTGGCCAGATCAATGAAAACAGCTGCACAATAATGTCTCTTGTCGATGGCGGTTATGATGTCATTTAGGACCTTGAGCGTGGCTGAGGTGCACCCATGACCAGCCCTGAAACCAGATTGCATAGCGGAGAAGGTACGGTGGGATTCGAAATGGTCGGTAATTTGTTTGTTAACTTGGCTTTCAAAGACCTTAGAAAGGCAGGGAAGGATGGATATAGGCCTATAACAGTTTGGGTCAAGAGTGTCTCCCCCTTTGAAGAGGGGAGTTCCTGAGTGTCTGAGTTACAGTTTTGACTTAAATCTACTTGAAAAGCTATAGCAAGACCTGAAAATGGTTGTCTAGCACTGATCAACAACCAATTTGACAGAGCTTGAATAATCTTTTCAAGAATAGTGGGCAAATGTTGCACAATCAAGGTGTAGAATGCTCTAAGACAGAAAGACTCACAGCTGTAATAGCTGCCAAAGGTGCTTCTACAAAGTACTGACACAGGGGAGTGAACACTTATGTAAATGAGATATTTCTGTATTTCATTTTCAATGCACTGGCAAAAATTGATAAAAACATGTTTTCACTTTCTCATTATAGGGTATTGTGTGTAGATGGATGAGAATTTTTTTTTAATCAATTTTGAATTCAGGCTGTAACACAACAACATGTGTTACATGGTTATGAACACTTTCTGAAGGCACTGTACTGTATATGGATGAGATGGATCCTATAACTGTATGTCTGGTGAAAGCCAAACACTGCATTCCACAGTAAGAACCTGATACCAACAGTCAAGCATGGTGGTGGTAGTGTGATGGTTTGGGGATGCTTTTTCTGCCTCAGGACCTGGACAACTTGCCTTAATAGAAGGAACCATGAATTATGCTCTGTATCAGAGAATTATACAGGAGAATGTCAAGCCATCAGTCTGTGAGCTGAAGCTGAAGCGCATCTGGGTCATACAGCAAGACAATGTTCCAAAACACACAAGTCTACATGAAAATGGTTAAAAAGCAAGACATTTGAAGTTTTGGAACAGCCTAGTCAAAATCCAGACCTAATCCCAATTGAGAAATTGTGGCAGGACTTGAACAAGCAGTTCCATGCTTGAAAAGCCACAAATGTCACTGAGTTAAAGTGGTTCTGCATGCAAGAGTGGGACAAATTAAAATGTAAAAAATATGAAAACATTTAGAAAATCAGAAAGGGGACAAATACATTTTCATGGCACTGTATGTATGTTTTTTTTACTGACAAATAAAATCAATCAATCAATCCAAACTGTGCAGCGGCAATTTGATGAATGGAAAGAGACATCTGTTGCAAAACACCGAAAGGTTTAATGACATTCAGAGCTTGTCAAGCCAAGCCTTCAATACTGGGAAAGCCGGTCTTCCATCTAAAATGCGCGTGGGCGCGCAGCTCCCCTTCGACTGCCATGCAGATGAAATATCAGTGTGCCCAGAGAAGCACGAAATTGAACTTCACTCAACTTTCTAGAGTTTTCCTGTTTAGTTAACACTATGGACGTTTTGGTCTGCTGTGGTAATTGTGCTCGAATCAATGCAATATTAGACACTTTATGTAACATACCGAAACAAAATGAACTATGCAAGACTTCGTATGCAAAACTAACTGTGCAAGAGATTTTCTTGTAGTTGGAGTAGGATTCTATTGCATTGACATGCATGACTCAGGCCCTTACTCAACACAGGCCAGGGCGCCATAACCAATCAGAGCTGCAGTAGACCTATATGCAAATAGCCATTGCCATGTATGGATCTGTTCAATTCACTTTGAACTGGACAGCATGAGTGGTCATAAGTAGATGTGCTTGAGATCAAAGCGAGAGCTGCATGTAGCCAACTGTGTACATTTGTTCATATTATTTGCTAGTTAGTGAGTTATTAGCCCAGTTATAGCTATTTTCTAGTCAGTAATGGGGGAGTGGTTGCTTCCTACAAGAGTACAAAACAGGTACATTTCTAGACATATTTTTTATGTCTGAAAGGGGCAGTGTTGTATTTTGAGACTAAGTAGTCAATAGGCAGAGGGTAGAATAATTTGTCTGATTTCTGAAATAATGGTATGGGAATAATAATGACTTTTATTTTGTAAAGTTCTTTCTTGCATCAAACAACACAACATTTTCAGTCACCTCCTTGTCTGAAGGTCAAGTGGATAAATAGGTTAATGTCAAGCCCTACATGTTTTTTGTTCAAAAGTCTCACGGAATATAGACCTACATTGAACACCACACATTTGCTGCTACTGTAGGCTGAATGATAGAACAGCTATTTCCATGTTAAATGTTATGGGATGCATTTTTCTTCGTTGTTTTTGAAGGTAGGTCACTCTGCTAGGCACAGAAACCTGTTGGTGGAAAAGTTGTTGCATATCTTTTTATAGAATTATAAACATGGCATCAAAATCTGATTCCCCGTAGCTGAATATTGTCTGCAACTGGCTCTGATCGTGAAGTAATGAAACAGGCAGGGAGAGAGCTCTGTGGTGGTCGGCGAACCCTCAACCTTCTGGCCCGTAGCCCTGCGTGGCATCGACAGTGCCACAAAAGCGGCCAAGATGATTAAAAACTGGGTCACAACAGTTATTGTTATTTGTGGTCTTAAACATTATTCTGAGTTAATTCTATGAGGGAGTAGGGTGTTCAATTTATTTTACAGTGCAAGGGGAGGGTCATGTAAAATATATTTTTTAATTGGGTAAGGGGGTTCATTATTTTTATTTTTTTTTATGAAACCTTGAAATTATATATTGATTTTGTTACAGCAAGCAAGGAGAAGCTGATCTCAAATAACTAGGTAGATTGAAAGGGGATTAACGTCTTCACTGCCATCTCACAGAGTCGCGGGTATTCTAAGCTGCTGAACAGCCAGCATGTGGACATGAGCATCTCATTAAAACGAGAGCACAGGCCAAAGAACAGCTCCAATAGTCATCAAGAACGGTGACAGCTGTGAGTCTCTTTAGTACCGGTGAACGGATTACACACCCAATGCTTTCCCAAGCATGGATCCGATTGTGAGGGGAAGTAATCCTTGAATTTGAGCAGAGTTTTGCTCAGATGTCACCCCATCAACGTATGCATGCGATCCATGTCTACATCCCCCAGCCAGAATTGAGAATAGGGGGAATGTATAGAAAATGTCACTCGGTCTCTCCAGACGCCCATCATCTGTCATATCCTGGATTCAACATGTGACCGTGTCATTGTAAAGTGGGATTTCACTGATCTTTGTAGCAGCATTTGGGCCTAAAACCTCTTAGCAAGCATCCACGACTGAGGGCATGACCAGCTTTTCAACTATATTGAAAGGAGCCTGGCACGTGGAAATGTTATGAGAGAGTAAGTATGAAGCCTTCAGTCAATCAATCAATCAAATGAATTTATAATTCCCTTATTACATCAGCAGATGTCACAAAGTGCTTATACAGAATGGCTAGAGAGGGAGAGGGAGTGTCAAAAACAGCAGGTTCGGCACAAGGTAGCACATCCGGTGAACAGGTCAGGCAGGGTTCCATAGCTGCAGGCAGAACAGTTGAAACAGGATCAGCAGCACGACCAGGTGGACTGGGGACGGGGACGGCCAGGATTCGTCAGGCCAGGTAGTCCTGAGGCATGGTCCTAGGGCTCAGGTCCTCCTCAGAGAGAAAATTGAATTGAATTGAGAGACACTCTGACCCTAGCCCCCCCGGCACATAGACTATAGCAGCATAAAAACTGAAGACTGAGTAAACACTCATTGTCTGTGAAATTATTGTGCAGCATTTTTGTTTGGTTGGTCATCTCTTTTTTGTAAGTTTCTAAATGTCTGCACATTTTCATTGGCTTCATAACATTGTTGCTGAAGCAAGTCTGACATATCACACAGACCGGTTATGGTGGGCAGCTGTTATCTGAAACAAATCCATGAAGTGAGAGAGAGACTGTGCAAGCAGCGCAACAGTGCTATCTTGTGTGTTTTTATAGTTCAGCGCCATGCATAGTTCAGAGTATTGCGCAAGTAGGCCTACGGCAAGTACACTACATGACCAAAAGTATGTGGACACCTGCTCGTTAAACATCTCATCTCACACACAAGCAAGCAATGATCATTATGATCTTGTTGTTTCATCTGGATGCTTTGTGTGCAACCCGCACCCCTTTTTACTTGTGGATGGCGACTTCAGGTTTTCGGAAACACATTGAAAGTAATTTCACACCGTTTTAATGACAAAAAGAAAATTGCATTGACAGAAGAGGGAGAGTACTGGTAAGGGATAGAATTTGCTCTTGATCTTCTAACAGCAACATGTCTGTTCTGGTCAACCAGATCTCACAATCTCATGACAGAATTAGACGTTCATCCATGTTTCTCAATCATCAAATTTCAAAGTTGTTCTAAACGTCAAACATCAAAGTGTTTAAGGTTAAGTTTAGTCATTAACTCCAAATGTTTAGGGTTAAGTTCAGGCAATAACGCCAAAGTCTTAAGGTTTGGCATTAATTCCAAATGATTAAGGTAATGTTAAGGTTTGGGCTAGGCTTAAAACAAAAATATAATGGCCTCCTGAGTGGCATAGTTGGCTAAGGCACTGCGTCACAATGCTAGCTGTGCCACTAGAGATCCTAGTTCAAATCCAGGCTCTGTTGCAGCCAGTCGTGACCAGGAGACCCATGGAGCAGTGCACAGGGATATTCCTGTCCCATCATGCACCAATGACTCCTGTGGTGGGCCAGGTGCAATGCACAGTTGCTAGGCATATGGTGTTTCCTCTGACACATTGGTGCAGCTGGCTTCCAGGTTAAGTGGGTGTTGTGTCAAGAAGCAGTGTGGCTGGGTTGTGTTTCGGTCAGGATGCATGGCTCTTGACCTTTGTCTCTCCTGAGTCTGTACGGGAGTTGCAGCAATGGGACAAGAATATAACTACCAATTGGGGAGAAAAAGGGGTACAACTTGCTACCTTCATTTTGCTTCTCATCCAACTGGTGTTAGCTAGCTAGTTACTGTTGCTAGTCTTCTACTAGCTAGCTTCTACTGTTGCACAGCAACCAAGTTGCACCCGGTTTTAGAACTCTGTTATTTGGTTGTATGACTATAATGATGTCTAATGGGGTCTAAAACCAGACTGGAGTGCTTTGTATACATTATTTGTCTTCGGTAAGGCAGTGAGTTGCTGAGCAACAGCTTTTCCCCAAAAAATGTAAAGGAATGGGAGATTCGATGTTGGCATCTAGGAATCTTTGTGTTGTTCGAGAATTTATAGCACGGCTTTTGATAATCCTTGGTTGCAGTCTAAGCAAATTATTTGTTGCGATTGCAAACTTAATAAAATGGTGTTCCGATACTTACGGATTATGAGGAAAAACATACAGATCCACAATATCTATTCCACAGGACAAAACTAGATCCAGGGTATGATTGTGGCAATGCCTAGGTCCTGAGACATTTGACAAAACAGACTGAGTTGATGATGGCTCCGAAAGCTTTTTGGAGTGAGTCTGTGGACTTCTCCATGTGAATATTGAAATCACAAAAAAATATATCAAATCAAATCAAATCGTATTTGTCACATACACATGGTTAGCAGATGTTAATGCGAGTGTAGCGAAATGCTTGTGCTTCTAGTTCCGACCATGCAGTAGTATCTAACAAGTAATCTAACAAATTCACAACAACTACCCTATACACACAAGAGTAAAGGAATGAATACGAGTATGTACATATAAATATATGGATGAGCGATGGCTGACCGGCATAGGCAAGATGCAGTAGATGGTATGGAGTACAGTATATACACATATATATATGAGATGAGTAATGTAGGATATGTAAACATTATATAAATGGCATTGTTTAAAGTGGCTAGTGATACATTATTTCATCCAATTATAATTATTAAAGTGGCTAGAGATTTGGGTCGATGACCGAACGGCATAGGCAAGATTCAGTAGATGGTTTAGAGTACAGTGTATACATTTGATATGAGTATGTCGGATACGTAAACATTATATACAAAATTGTTTAAAATGGCTAGTGATACATTGTTATATCCAATTCCTATGTTTAAAGTGGCTAGAGATTTAAGTCAGTATGATGGCAGCAGCCACTCAATGTTAGTCCTCACTACCCTCTGGAGAGCCTTACGGTTGTGGGCGGAGCAGTTGCCGTACCAGGCGGTGATACAGCCCAACAGGATGCTCTCGATTGTGCATCTGTAGAAGTTTGTGAGTGATTTTGGTGACAAGACGAATTTCTTCAGCCTCCTGAGGTTGAAGAGGCGCTGTTGCACCTTCTTCACCACGCTGTCTGTGTGGGTGGACTAATTCAGTTTGTCCGTGATGTGTACGCCGAGGAACTTAAAACTTTCCACCTTCTCCACTACTGTCCCCTCGATGTGGATAGGGGGGTGCTCCCTCTCCTGTTTCCTGAAGTCCATGATCATCTCCTTTGTTTTGTTGACATTGAGTGAGAGGTTATTTTCCTGACACCACACTCCGAAGGCCCTCACCTCCTCCCTGTAGGCCGTCTCGTCGTTGTTGGTAATCAAGCCTACCACTGTAGTGTCGTCAGCAAACTTGATGATTGAGTTGGATGCGTGCTTGGCCACGCAGTCATGGGTAAACAGGGAGTACAGGAGAGGGCTGAGAACGCACCCTTGTGGGGCCCCAGTGTTGAGGATCAGCGGGTGGAGATGTTGTTTCCTACCCTCACCACCTGGGGCCGGCCCGTCAGGAAGTCCAGGACCCAGTTGCAGAGGGCTGGGTCGAGACCCAGGGTCTCAAGCTTAATGACGAGCTTGGAGGGAACTATGGTGTTAAAGGCTGAGCTGTAGTCGATGAACAGCATTCTTACATAAGTATTCCTCTTGTCCAGATGGTTTAGGGCAGTATGCAGTGTGATTGTGATTGCGTCGTCTGTGGACCTATTGGGACAGTAAGCAAATTGGAGTGGGTCCAGGGTGTCTGGCAGCATGGAGGTGATATGATCCTTGACTAATCTCTCAAAGCACTTCATGATGACGGAAGTGAGTGCTACGGGGCGATAGTCATTTAGCTCAGTCACCTTAGCTTTCTTGGGAACAGGAACAATGGTGGCCCTCTTGAAGCATGTGGGAACAGCAGACTGGGATAGGGACTGATTGAATATGTCCGTAAACACACCAGCCAGCTGGTCTGCGCATGCTCTGAGGACACGGCCAGGGATGCCATCTGGGCCGGCAGCCTTGCGAGGGTTAACACATTTAAATGTTTTTCTCACACTGGCAGTGAAGGAGAGCCCGCAGGTTTTGGTAGCAGGCCGTGTCGGTGGCAACGAGGCTGGTTTTCTTCTTGTAGTCCGTGATTGACTGTAGACCCTGCCACATTCCTCTTGTGTCGGAGCCGTTGAATTGTGACTCTACTTTGTCTCTATATTGACGCTTAGCTTGTTTGATTGCTACACTTGTTTGAATAGCTACACTGTTTGTATTCAGTCATGTTTCCGGTAGCCTTACCCTGGTTAAAAGCAGTGGTTCGCGCTTTCAGTTTTGCGCGAATGCTGCCATCAATCCACGGTTTCTGGTTGGGGAAGGTTTTAATATTTGCTATGGGTACAACATCACCAATGCACTTGCTAATAAACTCGCTCACCGAATCAGCGTGTACATCAATGTTGTTGTCAGATGCTGTCCGGAACATATCCCAGTCCACGTGCTCGAAGCAATCTTGCAGCATGGAATCAGATTGGTCGGACCAGCATTGAACAGACCTGAGAATGGGCGTTTCCTGTTTTAGTTTCTGTTTGTAGGCTGGGAGCAACAAAATGGAGTCATGGTCAGACTTGCCGAAAGGAGGGCGGAGAATAGCCTTGTATGCATCACGTGATCACACCACGTCTTGTTAATCATAAGACACACACCCCCGCCCTTCTTCTTACCAGATAGATGTTTGTTTCTGTCGGCGCGATGCGTGGAGAAACCAGGTGGCTGTACCGACTCTGATAACGTGTCCTGAGTGAGCCATGTTTCCGTGAAGCAAAGAACGTTGCAGTCTCGGATGTCTCTCTGAAAGGCAACCCTCGGTCGGATTTCGTCTATTTTGTGTGATCATAACAACATAGAGGAACTCAAGTCCTTTTGTTCACCTGACATAGAATTCCTTACAATCAAATGCAGACCGCATTATCTACCAAGAGAATTCTCCTCGATTATAATCACAGCCATGTACATCCCCCCTCAAGCTGACACATCGACGGCACTGAAAGAAATTCATCGGACTCTATGTAAACTGGAAACCACATATCCTGAGGCTGCATTTATTGTGGCTGGGGATTTTAATAAGGCCAATTTAAGAACAAGGCTCCCGAAATTTTACCAGCATATCGAATGTGCCACCCGGGCTGGTAAAATCCTGGATCACTGTTATTCCAACTTCCGTGATGCATACAAGGCCATTCTCCGCCCTCCTTTCGGCAAGTCTGACCATGACTCCATTTTGTTGCTCCCAGCCTACAAACAGAGACTAAAACAGGAAACGCCCGTTCTCAGGTCTGTTCAACGCTGGTCCGACCAATCTGATTCCATGCTGCAAGATTGCTTGAGCACGTGGACTGGGATATGTTCGGATAGCATCGGACAACAACATTGATGTATATGCTGATTCGGTGAGCGAGTTTATTAGCAAGTGCATTGGTGATGTTGTACCCATAGCAAATATTAAAACCTTCCCCAACCAGAAACCATGGATTGATGGCAGCATTCGCGCAAAACTGAAAGCGCGAACCACTGCTTTTAACCAGGGTTAGGCTACCGGAAACATGACTGAATACAAACAGTGTAGCTATTCCCTCCGCAAGGCAATCAAACAAGCTAAGCATCAATATAGAGACAAAGTAGAGTCACAATTCAACGGCTCAGACACAAGAGGAATGTGGCAGGGTCTACAGTCAATCACGGACTACAAAAAGAAAACCAGCCCCGTTGCGGACCATGACGTCCTGCTCCCAGACAAACTAAACAACTTCTTTGCTCGCTTTGAGGACAATACAGTGCCACCGACACGGCCCGCTACCAAAACCTGCGGGCTCACCTTCACCGCAGCCAATGTGAGAAAAACATTTAAATGTGTTAACCCTCGCAGGGCTGCCGGCCCAGATGGCATCCCTGGCCGTGTCCTCAGAGCATGCGCAGACCAGCTGGCTGGTGTGTTTACGGACATATTCAATCAGTCCCTATCCCAGTCTTCTGTTCCCACATGCTTCAAGAGGGCCACCATTGTTCCTGTTCCCAAGAAAGCTAAGGTGACTGAGCTAAATGACTATCGCCCGTAGCACTCACTTCCGTCATCATGAAGTGCTTTGAGAGATTAGTCAAGGATCATATCACCTCCATCCTGCCAGACACCCTGGACCCACTCCAATTTGCTTACCGTCCCAATAGGTCCACAGGCAGCGCAATCGCAATCACACTGCATACTGCCCTAACCCATCTGGACAAGAGGAATACTTATGTAAGAATGCTGTTCATCGACTACAGCTCAGCATTTAACACCATAGTTCCCTCCAAGCTCGTCATTAAGCTCGAGACCCTGGGTCTCGACCCAGCCCTGTGCAACTGGGTCCTGGACTTCCTGACGGGCCGGTCCCAGGTGGTGAGGGTAGGAAACAACATCTCCACCCCGCTGATCCTCAACACTGGGGCCCCACAAGGGTGCGTTCTCAGCCCTCTCCTGTACTCCCTGTTTACCCATGACTGCGTGGCCAAGCACGCATCCAACTCAATCATCAAGTTTGCTGACGACACTACAGTGGTAGGCTTCATTACCAACAACGACGAGACGGCCTACAGGGAGGAGGTGAGGGCCCTCGCAGTGTGGTGTCAGGAAAATAACCTCTCACTCAATGTCAGCAAAACAAAGGAGATGATCGTGGACTTCAGGAAACAGGAGAGGGAGCACCCCCCTATCCACATCGAGGGGACAGTAGTGGAGAAGGTGGAAAGTTTTAAGTTCCTCGGCGTACACATCACGGACAAACTGAATTGGTCCACCCACACAGACAGCGTGGTGAAGAAGGCGCAACAGCGCCTCTTCAACCTCAGGAGGCTGAAGAAATTCGTCTTGTCACCAAAATCACTCACAAACTTTTACAGATGCACAATCGAGAGCATCCTGTCGGGCTGTATCACCGCCTGGTACGGCAACTGCTCCGCCCACAACCGTAAGGCTCTCCAGAGGGTAGTGAGGACTGCACAGCGCATCACCGGGGTAAACTACCTGCTCTTCAGGACACCTACACCACCCGATGTCACAGGAAGGCCAAAAGATCATCAAGGACAACAACCACCCGAGCCACTGCCTGTTCACCCCGCTATCATCCAGAAGGCGAGGTCAGTACAGGTGCATCAAAGCTGGGACCGAGAGACTGAAAAACAGCTTCTACCTCAAGGCCATCAGACTGTTAAACAGCCATCACTAACATTGAGTGGCTGCTGCCAACATACTGACTTAAATCTCTAGCCACTTTAAACATAGGAATTGGATGTAACAATGTATCACTAGCCACTTTAAACAATTTTGTATATAATGTTTACGTATCCGACATACTCATATCAAATGTATACACTGTACTCTAAACCATCTACTGTATCTTGCCTATGCCGTTTGGCCATCGACCCGAATCTCTAGCCACTTTAATAATTATAATTGGATGAAATAATGTATCACTAGCCACTTTAAACAATGCCATTTATATAATGTTTACATATCCTACATTACTCATTTCATATATACAGTGGGCTCCAAAAATACTGGCACCCCTGACTAGCAATGCACAAACAATACTTAAAAAAATATAAACAATATAATTATAGAGATAAACTCAAAATACCAACATGTGAGAAATACTGTACTTTATTAATGTTTCAATGGAACCAACCAAAATCATACAATTATTTAATACAAAATAAATGTAACCAAAATCAAGGTTTCATAATTATTGGCGCTCCTCATTTAGTACTTAGTGCAACCACCTCTGGCAAGGATAACAGCATGGAGTCTTTTCCTGTAATCTTTGACAAGGTTAAGGAACACATTTGGAGGGATTTTGGACCATTCCTCTATGCAGATCCTTTCAAGATCCTTCACATTCTTGGGTTTGCGCTTATCAACTGCCCTCTTCCACTCAGCCCACAGGTTTTCGATTGGATTGAGGTCCGGCGACTGAGATGGCCATGGCAGAACATTGATTTTGTTGTCACAGAACCATTTCTGTGTGGATCTTGAGGTATGTTTCGGGTCATTGTCTTGTTGGAAAGTCCACCTACGGCCAAGTCCCAGCCTTTTGGCAGAGGCAACCAGATTGTCAGCCAAAATTGCCTGATACTTGGTGGAATTCATTATGCCATCAATCTTAACCAGTGCCCCTGGACCTCTGGAATTAAAACAGCCCCAAAACATCACTGACCCCCCTCCATATTTCACCGTGGGTATGAGGTGCCTCTCCTTGTATGCATCTCTGTTTCGACGCCAAACATGCCGATGCTGTATCTGACCAAAACGTTCAATTTTGGTCTCATCTGACCAGAGCACCTTCTTCCAGTCATAATTTAAATGACGTTTGGCAAACTCCAAGCGCTTGCGTCTGTGTCTTGGGGTCAGAAAGGGCTTTCTTCTGGCAACCCTTCCAAAGAGCCTGTGGTTGTGGAGGTGGCGTCTGATGGTGCTTTTTGAAACCTGGTGACCCCAAGACGCCACCAAGGCCTGCAATTCTTTCACAGTGATTCTTGGGGATTTTGTTGCTTCTCTCACCATCCTCCTCCCTATCCTGGGGAGCAAAATGCATTTAAGGCCCTCTACCCGTGAGGTTTTCAACTGTTCCATATCTTTTGAATTTTGTAATAATTGCCCTGATAGTGCTCAGTGGTATATTCAATCGTTTGTGGATCTTCTTGTAGCCATTACCAGATTTATGAAGATCTACGACCATCTGTCTCTTTTGAACTGCCAGTTCTTTTGTTTTCTTCATGGTGTTGGATGACAAAGGGATATTGCATGCGTGTTACCTCATTTATATACCCTAGTGAAACAGGAAGTGATGTAATGGCTCAATATAGTTCCTTAAGACTTAGATAAACTTAAATAAGTGGAATTTAATTTGTGGTTTAATTTTGATAGATGTTATTTACAATAATCTTTAAGGGTGCCATTAATTGTGAAACCTTGATTTGGAGGACATTGATTTTTAATTAAATCAATAAATTATTTTGGTGGGTTCCATTGAAACATTAATAAAGTACAGTATTTCTCACATGTTGGTATTTTGAGTTTATCTCTATTATTATATTGTTTATATTTGTTTAAGTATTATTTGTGCATTGCCAGTCAGGGGTGCCAGTAATTTTGGAGCCCACTGTATATATGTGTATATACTGTACTCCATACCATCTACTGCATCTTGCCTATGCCGGTCAGCCATCGCTCATCCATATATTTATATGTACATACTCGTATTCATTCCTTTACTCGTGTGTGTATAAGGTAGTTGTTGTGAATTTGTTAGATTACTTGTTAGATACTACTGCATGGTCAGAACTAGAAGCACAAGCATTTCGCTACACTCGCATTAAGATCTGCTAACCATGTGTATGTGACAAATAAAATTTGATTTGATTTGTTGTCCAGAGACTGTACATTGGCGATTAAAATACTCGGGAGAGGTGCACGATGCGCCCGTCGACGTAGCTTGACCAAAAGACCGGCGCGTTTCCCTCTTCTCCGGCGCCGTCGTTGTTTTGAGTCGCCGGGTGCTATCCAGTCTATTGTCCTGGTTGGGGTAACAAACAGAGAATCCTCTTTGGGAAAGTCGTATTCCTGGTCGTAATGTTGGTAAGTTGACGTTGCTCTTATATCCAATAGTTCCTCCCGGTTGTATGTAATAAAACGTAATATTTCCCGGGGTAACAATGTAAGAAGTAATACATAAAAAAACTAAATACTGCATAGTTTCCTGAGAACGTGAAGCGAGGCTGCCATCTCTGTCGGCGCCGGAAGTCGGTGCCATGACGGTGCCCGTCGGTGCCATGACGGTGGCCGTCGGTGCCATGACTACGAGGTCCGATTGGAATTCAGGGAGGCCTGTAAACAGTAGCTGTATTATTATTTTGACCTTTATTTAACTAGGCAAATCAGTTAAGAACACAGTTTTATTTACAATGACAGCCTACACCGGCCAAACCGAGACGACGCTGGGCCAATCTTGCACCGCCCTATGGGACTCACAATCATAGCCAGTTGTGATACAGCCTGGAATCAAACCAGGGTGTCTGTAGTGACACCTCTAGCACTGAGATGCAGTGCCTTAGACCACTGCGACACTCGGGAGCCCCATAAAGTGATTGCTGCATAGATTTCATGACTAGAACCTCAAAAGACGAAAATGCAGTCTTTATTTTTTATTTAGTAAATTCTAATTTTCTGTCATAAATGTTAGCAATACATGCACCTTTGCGGGATGGCGGGGATATGGTCACTAGTGTAGCAAGTAGGAGAGGCCTTATTTAACTCAGTAAATTCATCAGGCTTAAGCCATGTTTCAGTCAGTCCAATCACATCAAGTTTATGATCAGTGATTAGTTCATTAACAATGACTGCCTTGGAAGTAAGGGATCTAACATTAAGAAGTCCTATTTTGAGATGTGAGGTATTATCACAATCTCTTTCAATAATAACTTTATTCCAGTGAGATTGTGAAGGCGAACACCGCCATGTTAAGTTTTGTCCGACCTAGATTGAGACACAGACATGGTCTCAATGGGGAAAGCTGAGCTGACCTCTGCAAGACTCCATTAAGCTGGCAGGCTGGCTAACAGCCTGCTGCCTGACCTTCACTCTATCTCATTGTCGAACTAGAGGAGTTAGAGCCCTGTCTATGTTGATAGATAAAATGAGAGCACCAGCTAGGATGGAGTCCATTTCTTCAGCAGGCCAGGCTTTGGCCAATTATCTACAAATTCTATCTTTTGGAAGGGGCAGAAAACCGTTTTCAACCAGTGATTGAGTTGTGCAAGTCTGCTGTAGAGCTTATCACTCCCCCTAACTGGGAGAGGGCCAGAGGCAATTACTCGATGCCGACACATCTTTCTAGTTAAGTTACATGCTGAAGCTATGTTGCACTAGGTGACCTCTGACTGTTTCACCCTAAACGTTGTTGGTGCTGACGTGGATAATAATATCCCTATACTCTCTATACTCGCCAGTTTAAGCCTGAGCCAGCACCATCTTCAGATTCGTCTTTACGTCGGTAGCCCTGCCTACTAGTGAACAGTATATATTTTTAAGTGTAATGTTGCGGTTAATGGAGTCGCCAATGACTAGCGTTTTCAATCTGTCAGAGCTAATGGTGGGAGGCTTCGGTGGCTCAGACCATGTAACGGGTGAAAGAGAGACCTGAGAAGGCTTGAGCTCTAACTCCGACTCGTTGCTATGGTACGGATAATCAGTTGAAAGTTTCTATCGGCTGAATGAGCTACACACGTTGAGCATACCAACACTATTTATTTTCAGATGACATGAGAAAATTTATCCATGTCCAGAGAAAGCGACCGGGGTGGAAAAGTTGAATGACAAAAGTTAGTGAGGACAGTACTACGAGAGATCTGAGAGACCAGAGAGAGACCAGAGACCAGAGGGACCGGAGATTTGAAAGACCAGAGAGAGACCAGATAGAGACCAGAGAGAGAGCAAAGAGACCAGAGAGAGAACAGAGACACCAGAGAGAGAGACCAGAGAGGTCAGAGAGAGGGATCAGAGACCAGAGAGAGGGACCAGAGAGAGACCAGGGAGATCAGATGGAGACCAGAGAGACCAGAGAGAGACCAGAGAGAGAGACCAGAGAGAGAGACCAGAGAGGCCAGAGAGAGACCAGAGAGAGGGACCAGAGACAAGAGAGAGGGACCAGAGAGAGACTAGGGAGATCAGATGGAGACCAGAGAGACCAGAGAGAGAGACCAGAGAGACCAGAGAGTGGGACCAGAGAGAGACCAAAGAGAGACCAGAGATTGGTACCAGACATAGACCAGAGAGAGGGACCAGAGAAAGACCAGAGAGATCAGATGGAGACCGGAGAGACCAGAGAGAGACCAGAGAGCGGGACCAGAGAGAGACAAGAGATAGAGAGAGACCAAAGAGAGACCAGAGATTGGTACCAGAGAGAGGGACCACAGAGAGACCATAGAGAACAGAGAGGGACCAGAGAGAGACCAGAGAAACCAGAGCGGGACCAGAGAACCAGAGCACAGCCTCATTGAGGTTTGATGGGGTTTCTTCTCTCTACAGAATTTCAAAAGATGTTCTTTCAAAGAGTTAGGACAATGTTTCCTCTCCAAGAGATCAATCATATGCTGGATATACAGAAATACATGTATGAGGCCTCTGAACATCGTGACCGGGATTAGTAGTTAGAACCCCCCCTGCTGTCTTCGGTCAAAGAAACATGTTAAACCCTTATTTTTACTGTCTATGGGTTAGACTAATGACAAACTTGAGTTAGGGTTTGAGCTTATACCTTGTTCCATGTGTTTGGGGAGTCTCCCACATGCCTTTTGGCAAACACCAAACATGTTTGCTTATTTTTTTCTGGCCACTTTTCCATAAAGCCCAGCTCTGTGGAGTGTACAGCTTAAAGTGGTCCTATGGACAGATACTCCAATCTCCACTGTGGAGCTTTGCAGCTCCTTCAGGGTTATCTTTGGTCTCTTTGTTGCCTCTCTGATTAATGCCATCCTTGCCTGGTCTGTGAGTTTTGGTGGGTGGCCCTCTTTTTGCAGGTTTGTTGTGGTGCCATATTCTTTAAATGTTTTAATAGTGGATTTAATGGTTCTCCGTGGTATGATATTTTTTTACAACCCAACCCTGATCTGATCTGTACTTCTCCACAAGTACAGATCAGTACAGGTACAGACCTGTTTGGAGAGCTCATTGGTCTTTATGGTGTCACTTGCTTAGTGGTGTTGCAGACTCTGGGGCCTTTCAGAACAGGTGTATATATACTGAGATCATGTGACACTTAGATTGCACACAGGTGGACTTTATTTTTAATAAAAAAAAATGTGTATCTTTATTTTACTATGCAAGTCAGTTAAGAAGAATTTCTTATTTTCAATTACAGCCTAGGTGGGTTAACTGCCTGTTCAGGGGCAGAACAACAGATTTGAACTTGCAACCTTTCGGTTACTAGTCCAACACTCTAACCACTAGGCTACCCTGCCGCCCCTGCTCCACCTCTTATTTAACTAACTATGTGACTTCTGAAGGTAATTGGTTGCACCAGATCTTATTTAGGGGCTTCATAGCAAAGGGGGTGAATACATATGCACACACCACTTTTCCTTTTTTTATTTTTGAGATTTTTTTTAAAGTAATTTTTTTCATTTCACTTCACCAATTTGGACTATTTTGTGTATGTCCATTACATGAAATCCAAATAAAAATCTATTTAAATTACAGGTTGTAATGCAAAAAAGTAGGAAAAACGCCAAGGGGGGGGAATACTTTTGCAAGGCACTGTAAATAGAATACAGAACACCTGAAACATTACAGGCCTTTTTTATGATGGAAATTGAAATATGATTGTAAAAAAATATATTTTTTTGGGAAATTATTTAAGAGCTAGAGTTATTATACAGTCTGACAGCAGTGGGTAGAGTGGCGTTTTGCTGGTGATTCATACAGGCAGTTAAACAGGACAGTTTGTGGCTGTTTCTCAGGAGCCTGGTGGTGCAGGTAACTGTTTTTGGAGGGAGCAGGTCGTTCAGTGGATGGTCAAGAGTGTGCATGTCCTTCACCAGGTCCACTGCAGCCTGCTCTCGTTTGCTCTGCAGTGACGGGAGCTGTGGTTGGACTGCTCCACCTCTGATCCTCAAAGCCCTCATCTGCACCCTGTCTAGTTGGGCCTGCTGCTTTTTACTTCATCCAACTAACAGCACTCCAACGCATTCCCGACAAGGGCTGACCAGTGTAGTATAGACTGTGACCAGCGTTTTGAGGCCTTCCTCACTGACTGCTCCACATGTGTGTCACCGCTGAGGTTAGAGTCTAGATGAAAACCAAGATACTTGGTTGTTGTTACCACTGGTACTTCCTGTCCTCCTAGGATGAGTGGTGCAGTTTGTGGATGGTCTCTATCCAAACATGTCCGCATTTCCACAGACTTTTTCCCATGCTGTTGGATGTGACCCACTCTTCCAGCTGCTTTGCCTCCAAGCCCGGGACAGCCCTACATTGTCTGCATACCCAGTGTCCAGAGTGTCACTGAAGACAACTTTTCGGGTGGACATGTGAAGGGGAAACAGATATGGTGAAACCACGCCCCCTTGTGGCACACCTCTGACCAAGGACTATATGTGACCGGTTGGTCTATAATGTCACCCAGTGGTCATGTCAGGTACTGGAGACTCCAAGGCCTCAACATGGACTGCAAGGTGCATATATGCCTGAAAAAAATATGAAACTCAATTTGGACAATACCACAATCTTAAAATAATAAATGTAATCAATTTACAGTCAAATAGCCTAATTAAACTTCTATTGAATACATAGTGAGGGGTGTGCACTGTAAACCTTTAGGTGGATCTCATTGGCCAGAATCCACATCCCACTTCTCCTCTTCGTGTATCTCATACAGAGCAGTCTCTTGTCTTTTGGTATCCATAAGCAAGATTTGGTTGGGACCAGAGATCAGAGAGGGACCAGAGTGAGACCAGAAAGACCAGAGAGATCAGAGAGGGAGGGACCAGAGAGAGACCAAAGAGATCACAGAGAAACCAGAGAGATCAGAGAGAGACCAGGGAGATCAGAGAGGGAGGGACCAGAGAGAGACCAAAGAGATAAGTGAGAGACCAGAGAGGCCAGAGAGAGACCAGATAGATCAGAGAGGGGGACCAGAGAAAGACTAAAGAGACCAAAGAGATCGGTGAGAGACCAGAGAGACCAGAGAGAGACCAGAGAGAGACCAGATAGATCAGAGAGAGCGGGACCAGAGAGAGACCAGAGGGACCAGAGAGAGACCAGAGGGAGACCAGAGAGACCATATAGAAACCATATAGATCAGAGAGGGAGGGACCAGAGAGAGACCAAAGAGATCAGCGAGAGACCAGAGAGGCCAGAGAGAGACCAGATAGATCAGAGAGGGGGACCAGAGAAAGACTAAAGAGACCAAAGAGATCGGTGAGAGACCAGAGAGACCAGAGAGAGACCAGAGAGAGACCAGATAGATCAGAGAGAGCGGGACCAGAGAGAGACCAGAGGGACCAGAGAGAGACCAGAGGGAGACCAGAGAGACCATATAGAAACCATATAGATCAGAGAGAGAGGGACCAGAGAGAGACCAAAGAGATCAGCGAGAGACCAGAGAGATCAGAGAGGGACCAGAGAGAGGCCAGAGAGAACAGAGAAGGAGGGACCAGAGAGAGACCAAAGAGATGAAAGAGATCAGCGAGAGATCAGAGAGGGACCAGAGAGAGACCAGAGAGATCAGAGAGAGACCAGAGAGATCAGAGAGGGAGGGACCAGAGAGAGACCAAAGAGATCAGCGAGAGACCAGAGAGGCCAGAGAGAGACCAGATAGATCAGAGAGGGAGGGACCAGAGAGAGACCAAAGAGAGACCAGAGAGAGACCCGAGAGAGACCAAAGAGATCAGAGAAGGACCAGTGCGAGACCAGAGAGATACCAGAGGGGCAGGGATTAGTTTTCTCCAATACATCTATGATATATATGCTGGACATGGTCCCTTCCCCTCTGATCTCTAGGGTCCTTCTCTGGTCTCTCGCTGATCTCTTTGGTCTCTCTCTGGTCTCTCTCTGGTCGGCAGGTAGCCTAGTGGTTAGAGCGTTGGTCTTGTAACCGGAGGGTTGCAAGTTTGAATCCACGAGCTGACAAGGTAAAAATCTGTCGTTCTGCCCCTGAACAAGGCAGTTAACCCACTGTTCCCCGGGCGCCAAAGACGTGGATGTCGATTAAGGTAGCCCCCCGCACCTCTCTGATTCAGAGGGGTTGGGTTAAATGCAGAAGACACATTTCAGTTGAAGGAATTCGGTTGTACAACTGACTAATAATGGTGACTTTGACTTTGACTTGACATACATAAATACTTGTATGAGGCCTCGGAACATCGGGGCAGGGATTAGTAGAATTTAGAACCCCCACGTAATCAAGGCATATCAACGTGGCTAATTGGTTGAAATTGCAGAAAGTAGTCAACGTGCACGTCTTCGGTCAATGAAACACGAGTTTAGCCCTATTTACAGTATATCTATGCCTTAGCCTAGTGACCATCTTGATCTATACTGCCACTCAGTGGTCATGCCAGGGACTGGAGGCTCCAAGCCCTCAACATGGACTGCATATATGCCTGAAAACAATATTAAACTCAATTTGGACAATACCACAATCTTAACATTTCTTAAAATGTTACATTCAAATACCCTAATTCAACCCATATTGAATACCTAGTGAGGGGTGTGCAGAGTGAACTTCTAGGTGGCTCTCATAGGCCAGAATCCACTTCTCCTCTTCTTTTATCTCTAAGTGGCCCTAAGTGGGAAACGGTTTTTAGTGGCCCCTCTCTTGGCGGTGGAAAGTCAACGTTACATTTTAAAGTTCATTTGTTTCTGCAGTTCCACACATTTTGCCATGTGGCGGAGATTCATTTTTGCAATTTTATTACAAATTTAACACAATTCTACTGATTTTGCCATTGGGTAGAGATACATTTTTTTTGTTTTAAAGCGAATTTCCTTAAATTCTACACATTTTGCCATGACTCATGCCATGTTAATGATATCTGAGTGAGAATGACTAACAACTTCAATGGGGGCCCCCTGGAGGTCAAGGCCCCTGGGCACGTCGGTATTCGGCCATGATTACTACAACTTTAGATAACTTACCAATAAAAAAATTGTTAGCTGACATGGCTAATTGAGTGACTGTCAGTGACTGACAAAACAAAATGTGATGGGGTGAGAGGGTGGGTGTGTGAAGGCTGGGCTGCTTGGACCCTTCCTGGTTGGAGAAGAACAATGGGCCTACTTTGTCCTATCATATGACCAGGCTAAAGGCTATCAGGTGGTTAAGGCAGCGATTCTTGCCCGGTATGGCTACATGTTAATGACCCGTTATTGAAGTTCCAGGAATGGACCTTTGTTCCCGCCCAGTCAGTTAGGGCCCAGATGCACGACCTTATCCGACTGGCGAAGGCCTGGTTGCAGAGTGACCCTGCAGGGCCCAGCGTGGTGGAGAGAGTGGTAATGAACCACTTCCCTATGATGCCAAGAAGGTGGCCAGACAGGGCAATCCACAATCCGTGGACCAACTAGTCTTCCTAGTGGAGAGCCACCAGATCACAATGGATCTACTGAAGTCTGGTAAGACAGACAAAACGGAAGGTAAACTTAGGAAACAACCAGAGAGACTCCTGCCGCCCGATAGGTCTGCCAAACTCCCAGAAGTGGAGCCGCCTCAACGACGTAGGTACGGGCTAGACCACCACCGAAGAAGGTGTTATGAGTGTGGTGAGGTGTGACACGTGGCCTGGAAGCAACACCTGGTATATATTTTCACTGCGGACCCCACAGTGAGTACTAGGCAGCATATTTGGATGACGTGATTGTATACAGCCCTAACTGTGAATCTCACCTGAAGCAACTCAACACTGTCTTGGAGGCTCTTCGCAGAGCAGGTCTAACCGCCAATGCAAAAAAATGCAGACTGGGACTTGAGGAAGCAGAGTACCTGGGTTTCACCATCGGGAGGGGCAACGTCAAACTGCAAGAGAGGAAAGTTCAAGCCATCTGACAGTGGCCACAGCCCCAAACCAAGTCTCAGGTAAAAACCTTTGAGGGGCTAACCAGCTATTACTGTAGGTTCATTCCTAACAATACATCTGTAGCTTGTCATCTCACAGACCTGACCAAAAAGACCCAGCCCAACTTGGTCAGGTTGACTGACAAAGCGAAAGAAGCCTTCCAGAACCTGAAGTAGGCCCTGTGCTCCAGACCGGTCTTGGTGATTCCGGACTTTGGGAGAGAGATGGTGATCCAAACTGATGCCTCCGACACAGGGGTGGGAGAGGTATTGTCCCAAGAAGTACGAGGGGAGGAGCATCCCATCCTATACATCAGCCAGACGCTGTTGCCCCGAGAAACCAAATACTCAACAGTGGAGAAAGAGTGCTTAGCGATGCAGTGGGCATTGAAGAAGTTAAAGTACTACCTCATGGGACGACACTTCACTCTGGTCACGGACCATAGTCCTCTAGTCTGGATGTCCAGGAACAAGTAACTTCTTTAACTTGCTCACTTGGTCTCATCAGTTCAGTTATGTTTCTTATCCCAGTTAAACTGTTGACCCCATTGCTGGCCCCTTTAGAGTGCTATGGCTCATTCAACTACCATAACGTTTATCGTAGTGGCGTATCAACCAATTGCAGCATCTGACCGTCAGCAGTAGGCTTTATTAGTATTTTTGCAAAGAGATCAGAGCCCAGAGAAATATAAGAATTAATGTTTTCCAATAACCTTTTTGAGGATAAGACATTTTGTGAATCCAGGCAGGACTGTTACATTAGATAAAATATAAACATTTAATACAGACTGAAACAAACACAGAATCATTTTGTACATGACTTTATTGCTGTCAATATGCATGTCATTTGTAAAATATGCCAAATAACTCACTTTAAGTAAAATACTAATTCAAAAATAATCTATACAGATTATTAATGAAATACCATAAATCTTACAGGTATTCATTTATCTTAAAGTATCGTTTTATTGCTTGAATCTTTTGTTCTACGTTTTACAATAAACTGACACTTATATCTCAGTGCTTAAACGTGTTAAATATGAACCATGTTTGTAGATAAAGATTCTCAAATGTGTCAACATTATTAAAAAGAAAAGTTTATAAAATTAGCCCCCTATGAATCAACAAATTTTACAGCAAAACATGGACTAATCCTAAACTTAGAAACCTAGAAAATGAATATGCTGTCAAGATATACAGACGACTAACATTTGCCCCAAGACAGATTAAGATGGGAGGCTGGCATATTTGGGATATAAAACATGACATCAACAGGGACCATGATTAAGAGTGTACCATCATTTTCACATTTATCACAGTTATATCATACTTCAGATACACTTACAATACAATATTTTTGTTTAACATTATACCACGCAAGATTACAACAAATATAATTGTATTATATTATCACTGCAGTATATTAGCTTTCATACACTCCTGTAAGAGTAGCATGAAGATAACAGCATAGATAAGAATCACAGTGAAAGTTTTGATTCATCTCATTTAACTGGCTGAGATGAATGTTTGAAGATGTTACAATTTAAATAATTTACCAACCCAGTAATCAATAAGACCACATAACCAAAAGCTCTATCTTCAAGCCACTTAGAAACTGCAATTAGTCAAAATCCAGTCCAGGAATTTTTGCACAAGTAAATAATTTAAGCCTACATTTCTACAAGGGCTGCAATGCATCTGTAAAGGAGGTGGCAACCAAGAAAGCTGGCTGGTGAAGGAGATTGGTTGTGAATGAATATTTGGTCTTGGAACTTTGAAAAGCTGTACACTATATGCAACATTAGTTCTTGCAGAAACGCAAGACAAGTAACTTCAATATTGCAATGTCTCACAGTGATTCTTCAATGATATCATGGATCATAATCATAATATAATTTCATATCCTTAAAAAACACTTACTAAATGATCACTTCATTAAAAAAGCTAATAATAAAAATGTTGCCCCACTGGAAATATTGTCATATTGTAAATACACGTAATTATTATTTCACTTAATCTCTCAGCGATATAATATACGTCACTGTAATTGCATTTATTTAAATGTGATACAAATAAAAATCTCGAATGAATTAGTTACAGAGCAAAAGGAACTCAGAAAGTGATAAGCTACAGATCCTGTGCTGTGCCCTTTCATGAAAATAATTCAGTATTAATGATGACAGATCATTGCATAATAATAACGTGTTCATCATACTGTACTTATAATGCCTGGCACCTACAGTACATTAAGTCAAAGAGGTAGAGCTACAAATAAGTATATTTATATATTTCAATCCCTACTACAGATAATCGTAGTTGGTGTCCTCCTGTCTCTTATAAAGCCGATAGGAACAACAGACCAGGGTTAATTCCACAAATTCAATTATAATTCCAGGTCAGTCGTTGAATTCAGAGATAATTAATTTCCTCTGAATTCCAATGTTAGGTAAATTAAAATAATTTAATTCCCAATTGAAATTATCCCCAACAATTCCCTCAGGCTTTAAGGCTGATGTCAGTGTTCAGATAGCCAAGTTATACTAGAAATACAAGTTTAAATGATTTAAAACAAATCCTGCAGTCGATTTGATAATTTTTGTATTAATTATATTACCTGGGAAATGTACAAATATTGAATTCCAAAACTTTAAGATTCTTAAAATTAGAATGAAATTCAACAGAAATTCTCCACTTCATGAGTGATTTCAAGAATTGAATTAGAAATTCTAATGAAATTGCAATTGACCTCAACCCTGCAACAAACATAACAGATCAATCATAAAAGTTGATCAGTTTTATACACACTGGGAAGGAAAATCGCCAAACCAACATTTTGGTTAAAGAGCAACAAAATATTTAGCATAAATAAATATGATAATACAGGTGTGAAGGGGTGGGGGAAAGGACAGAAACACATGAATATACAAAAAGGACACTACGATGGACAGTTGGACATGAAATCATAATGGGATTTTAAAGTTTGATCTGTTCTGGCTGGCATAGAATAGGACAGTCAAGTCCAACTTCACAGCTCCATAAGAGTTGCAAAATAAAGTATGTTGTACTTAATTACCTAACAGGCATGAATTATGAATACATAAAGCATTGTATTAGTTTAAATGCTTTATAAATCATTAATACCATAGCCATGAATAAGCAATGAATGGCTCCCAAAGAACTTCAACGTTTTCCTTGGTGTAGTGCATGACCTTTACGGCAAATTAAGGATTTTCAAATGCAACCCTTCCCCCTCTCATACAAACACTTACATCTCCCCGTTTCACAAGGCTCCCTCCTATACTTCTCATTCTCAAAACAAAGAATTCTGTCAGTTCTCTTAAATTAAAAATATGTACTTCAGCAGGACATTTAAAAGAGAATTATAAAACAGTGCTACAGTATAAAAGAGGCTGCTGTAGGGGTCTTTGGTTACATCCAAAATGGCATCTCATTCCTTACATAGTGCACTACTTTTGACCAGAGCCCTAAGGGGACAAAAGTAGTGCACTATATAGGGAATAGGGTGCGATTTCAAATGCACTTTGTGCTGTGTTGATTAGTAGTGTGGTGTGCAGGTGCTGGTTCTGTTGGGTTGTTTGTGTTAGACTAGAGGGACATTTCAGAGCCTGGAGACTAGTTTTTCCAGAAGAAACCGTTGTCCTCTGGCTCCAGGTCGATCCTAATCTGAGGCACAGCTTTTTTTCAATAGATTCAGACTGAGAGAGAGAGAGAGAGAGAGAGAGAGAGAGGAGGGAGAAAGATTGAACATCCATGACGCTATACTCTATGATTGATTGTCACACTGTATAATCTGTGGGTGTCTGTGGGTATACAATAAGGCACGCAGGCTTGCTCACACAGATACCTTGCTACAGTAGTGGGCTCAATGTAGTCCTCAGCATGGTGAGTGTTGGTCACGGAAAGACGACGGGGGTCCTAAGAGAGAAGACAAAACACAAACAACATTAACATGTTTTAGCCACTTAAATATTCACTCTCAAAATATCATCATAATTCAGACCAGGTCCAGCAAAAGAGGAAAATTCAAGCAAGTGTTGCAAAGCCATGATGTTTCACAGTAGAAGAAGCTGTTAATTAAGCAATTGTAAGCAGCTGAAAATAGAACAATAAGAAAGGATTAGAAAAGTAAGCTCATCTGCCTTAGTGTGCAGAATACAGCTGGATGTCTGCAGAGTCAGAGAAAAGCGAGAGATCTGATCAAGACTCAAAGATGAGGTTAGTGCTTCACAAAGGGGAAGAGGTAGAAGGAGAGACATACAGTGCCCATGGAAAGTATGTAGACCCCTTGACTTTTTCCACATTTTGTTACATTAGACTTCTAAAATTGATTAAAAAAAAGATATCCTCAATCTACACACAATACCCCATAATGACAAAGCGTAAACAGGTTTTAGACATTTTTGCAAATTTAAAGAAATAAAAAACAGAAATACCTTATTTACATACAGTTTAAGTCTGACGTTTACATACACTTAGGTTGGAGTCATTAAAACTTGTTTTCAACCACTCCACAAATTTCTTGTTAACAAACTATAGTTTTGGCAAGTCGGTTAGGACATCTACTGTGCCTTTAAACAGCTTGGAAAATTCCAGAAAATTATGTCATTTGAGTCAATTGGGAGGTGTACCTGTGGATGTATTTCAAGGCCTACCTTCAAACTCAGTGCCTCTATACTTGACATAAAGGGAAAATCAAAAGAAAAAGAATTGTAGACCTCCACAAGTCTGGTTCATCCTTGGGAGCAATTTCCAAACGCCTGAAGGTACCACGCTCATCTGTACAAACAATAGTACGCAAGTATAAACACCATGGGACCACGCAGCCGTCATACCGCTCAGGAAGGAGACGCGTTCTGTCTCCTGGAGATTAATGTACTTTGGTGCGAAAAGTGCAAATCAATCCCAGAACAGCAAAGGACCTTGTGAAGACGCTGGAGGAAACAGGTAGAAAAGTATCTATATCCACAGTAAAACGAGTTCTTATATCGACATAACCTGAAAGACCGCTCAGTAAGGAAGAAGCCACTGCTCCAAAACCGCCATAAAAAAAGACAGACTACGGTTTGCAATTGCACATGGGGACAAAGATTGTACGTTTTGGAGACATGTCCTCTGGACTCGAAATTGAGCTCAGGTGCACCCTGTTTCCATTGATCATCCTTGAGATGTTTATACAACTTGATTGGAGTCCACCGGTGGTAAATTCAATTGATTGGACATGCAAAAACCAAGCCATGAGGTCGAGGGAATTGTCCATAGAGCTCAGAGACAGGATTGTGTTGAGGCACAGATCTGGGGAAGGGTACAAAAACATTTATGCAGCATTGAAGGTCCCCAAGAACACAGTGGCCTCCATTCTTAAATGGAAGAAGTTTGCAACCACCAAGACTCTTCCTAGAGCTGGCAGCCCGGCCAAACTGAGTGTTCGGGGGTGAAGGATTTTGGTCAGGGAGATGACCAAGAACCCGATGGTCACTCTGACAGCACTCTAGAATTCCTCTGTGGAGATGGGAGAACCTTCCAGAAAGACGACCATCTCTGTAGCACTCCACCAATCAGGGCTTTATGGTAGAGCGGCCAGACGGAAGCTACTCTTCATTAAAAAGGCACATGGCAGCCTGCTTGGAGTTTGCCAAAAGGCACCTAAATTGACTCTCAGACTATGAGAAATTAGATTCTCTGGTCTAATGAAACCAAGATTGAACTCTTTGGCCTGAATGCCAAGAGTCTCGTCTGGAAGAAACCTGGCACCTTCCCTACAGTGAAGCATGGTGGTGGCAGCATCATGCTGTGGGGATGTTTTTCAGCGGCAGGGACTGGGAAACTAGTCAGGATTGAGGCAAAGATGAACAGAGCACAGTACCGAGAGATCCATGATGAAAACCTTCTCCAGTGCGCTCAGGACCTCAGACTGGGGGGCGAGGGTTCACCTTCCAACAGGACAACGACCCTAAGCATACAGCCAAGATAATGTAGGAGTGGCTTCGAGACAAGTCTCTGAATGTCCTTGAGCGGCCCAGCCAGAGCTCGGACTTGAACCCGATCATCTGGAGACACCTGAAAATAGCTGTGCAGCAACGTTCCCCATCAAACTGGACAGAGCTTAAGAGGATCTGCACAGAAGAATGGGAGAAACTCCCCATATACAGGTGTGCCAAGCTTGTAGAGTCCTACCCAAGAAGATTCAAGGCTGTAATTGCTGCCAAAGGTGCTTCAACCAAATACTGAGTAAAAGGTCTGAATATTTATGTAAATGTTATATTTCCGTTTTTTATTGTAATTGTGTTGCTTTGTCATTATAGAGTATTGTGTGTATATTAATGAGAAAAAAAAACTGATTTTAGAATAAGGCTGTAACCTAACAAAATGTGTAAAGAGTCAAGGTGTCTGAAAACTTTCTGAAGGCACCGCACATAAACAGACAGAGAAAAAAAGAGACAGAGAAAGAGCGAGAGACAGAGCGAGCGAGACAAACAGAGACAGAGGAAGGAGGCAAGAAGGTAAGAGAAACATTTCCAAGGCACTCATTAAGACTGCTTTTACACATAATACGTAAATATGTGTAGTAAGTTCTCTTTCTCTTCACCACAGATGTGCAACTTTCCTGTTTACACTATCTGTACTTTACCCATGTGTGCAGCTATTAGCATACCATAAATGCACCGTACATAGATAAACAAAACAAGGATAGCTATTCAAACCATACAGGAGTTTGTGATCTAAACCATATTGCACATACTGTTGCACACTTGATTAATGAAAATATTCACAAATGTGTGGACCTTTTAAAAGTCTTGACTGACAACAAATGCTGTCTACTTTACTGGTATAATGGTAATTAGCGTCAGAGAGCCATTGGGAGAATCTCAATTGCATATTCCTCGTGTTCTCTCTCTTCGCCTCCTTCTCAAAACCCATTGGAGGAGAAGATCAGAGGGGATGGACCTCTGGCTTTCTAATCTAATGGGTTTTGAGAAGGAGGCGAGGAGTATGCAATTGAGATTCTCCCATTGTTTTTCCACTATACCCCTCAGAGGGGGGTATGTGGTGCAGAAGTGTCCAACACTACCTAAAGAGGTGGCTTGGAAAAGAGATTTGAATCTAGATCCGTCTCTTTACACTACAAAATATGTGTTGTGGAACTAGTATGTGTCGTCAAAGAAGTGTAGTGTAAAAAGGCTCTAAGCCCAGTGCGGTTATGGGTACGAGACCCCATGCAGTCTTGTTGTACTCACTGTCTGAGGCCTTATCCTTATTCCCCAACATGGGCTCCGTCTCCATTATATCCATGGAGATTTTAATACTGGGGATTTTGTCATTGTAGGGGTACTCAGGGGGCTGGAGGGAGAGAATAACAATGGCTATACTTTCTGCTACTCACTTCAACTCATTTAACATATTGGCAACTAACTACCTGGGTCATATTCATTAGGGCACACTGTAGCAAATCATTTTGCAATGGAAAACCAAAATGGGTGTTTCTCATAAGTTCAGGTACTGTAGTCCCTCCCTGTTTCATTGCGTTTTCTTCTGTTTGGTACCTAATGAATACGACCCATGTATCTACTGTAATAGTGTCCAGTGGTGCGCCGTTTAAAGAAACAAACAAGTAATTCATAATGTCATCCATGCTGTGTAATTATCATTTTACAATGTAGTTTCTACACAAATACCTGGTGATATCTGTACCGTATGTATGTCTGTAGGAAAAGACAGTGCTCAGACAGACACATTTCAGTACGGTAACATAAAGTGTTAGCCAGTTCTCATTTTGGAGAACAGTGTTCACAGAAGGGATAGTTTCGGATAGGAGGAGTGGTGTGACTGTTAGGAGGGAGGACAGGTCATAAGTTCAGCGTGCTAGTGTTCTACAAAAAGTAACATGCTGCTACTACTACTACTACTACTGTTACTACTACTACTGTTACCACTGCTACTACTACTACTACTACTGTTACTACTACTACTACTGTTAGTACTACTACTACTACTGTTACCACTGCTACTACTACAACTACTGTTAGTACTAATGTTACTACTACTACTACTGTTACCACTGCTACTACTACTGTTACTACTACTACTACTACTGTTGTTACTACTGCTACTACTGTTACTACTGCTACTATTGTTACTACTACTGATACTACTGTTACTACTACGACCACTGTTACTACTGTTGTTACTACTGCTACTACTGTTACTACTGCTACTATTGTTACCACCACCGATACCACCGTTACCACCACGACCACCGTTACCACTTATGTTACCACCGCTACCACCGTTACCACTGCTACCACCATTGCCACTAATACCACCGCTACCAATACCACCACTACAACCGTTACCACTCTGTTACTACTACTACCACTACCACCGTTACCACCGCCACCGTTGTTACCGCTACCACCGTTACCACTACCACCGGCACCACCACAACCACCGCTACCACCACCACCGCTACCACCGTTACCACCGTTACCACCACCACCACCGGTCCCACCACCACCACCGTTGTTACCGCCACCACCGTTGTTACCGCTACCACCGTTACCACCACCACCACCACCACCGTTACCACCGTTAATCCCTACCACCGTTACCGTTAGCACCACTGGCACCACCTTTACCACCGTTACCACCACCACTTTATGTTACCACCACCACCGGCACCAATAACGTTACCACCACCGCCACCGTTACCACCACCGTTACTACCACCGTTACTACCAATCGCTACCACCACCACCGTTACCACCACCACCACGCCCGCCACCGCCACCACCGTTACCACCACCACCACCACCGCCACCACCGTTACCACCACCACCACCACGCCCGTTACCACCACCACCACCACCGTTACCACCACCACCACCACCGTTACCACCACCACCACCGCTGTTACCACCACCACCGCTGTTACCACCACCACCACCACCGCCACCACCACCACCACCGTTACCACCACCACCACCACCGCCACCACAGCCACCACTCTGTTACCACCACCGTTACCACCACCACCACCACCAACCACCACCGCCACCACCACCGTTACCACCGCCACCACCGCTGTTACCACCACCACCAACACCACCACCACCACCACCACCACCACGCCCGTCACCACCACGACCGTTACCACCACCACCACCACCGTCACCACCGCCACCGCCGTTACCACCGCCACCGCCGTTACCACCGCCACCACCACCAATGCCACCGCCACCACCACCACCGTTACCACCACCACCGGCACCACCACCGCCACCACCGTTACCACCACTCTGCCACCGTTAGCACCACTGGCACCACCCTTTACCACCGTCACCACCACCACCCATGCCACCACCACCACCAATGCCACCAATAACGTTACCACCACTGTTACCACCAATGCCACCACCACCACCACCGTCACCACCGCCACCACCACCACCACCACCACCAATCCCGTCTCCACCACCACCACCACCGTTGTTACCACCCAATCGCTGCCACCACCACCACCACCGTTACCACTGTTACCACCACCACCACCGTTACTACCACCACTACCACAGCCACCACCACCGTTACCACCACCGTTACCACCACCACCACCGTTACTACCACCGTTACCACCGCTACCACCGTTACCACCGCTACCACCACCATGGCGCCTGTTACTACCACGTGACCGTTACCACTACCACTACCACTGTTACTACCACCGTTACCACTTTACCACCACCATTATTGCTACTACTGTTACTAATACTTCTACTGTTACTACTACTGTTACTACTACTGTTACTACTACTGTTACTAATACTTCTACTGTTACTACTACTGTTACTACTACTGTTACTACTACTGCTGCTACTACTACTACTAATGTTACTACTGCTACTACTGTTACTACTACTACTAGTACTACTGCTACTACTACTGTTACTACTACAAGGTAGATTCCTTGGGGGAAACACATGAAATCAAGCAGACTGATCCGCTTTCAATAAAGCCTCAAAATGACTTACAAAATCGATCTCACTGTCGATGCTTCCTTTCTTCTGTTTCTTCTTCCTCTTCTCATCCTCCTTCTTCTTCTTGTCTTTCTCTGGGATGACGTCATCCAGGTAGCCAAGATCTTGCTGGGAGAAGATGTAGTCCATGGCCTTTCTGACTGCCACCAGGGCCAAGATCTGGAGAGACGGACACAGACGCGTCAGTGGAGATAGATAATTGCTACTATATACTGTGTTGGTGGGTACGTGGCTGGATGCATTGTATAGTATTGTGTGTTTGTGTCTGTTAGTAACGGTTTCCACACTGTTTAAGTGAATGTGTCACTACTGTATTGTACGTGTATGAATGGTTTATTATTGGCTCCTTGGTACATTTCATCTTGTAGGTGTACTTGTTTGTGTATGTCGGACTCTCACACACGTACCTGTGAGTGTGTGTCTGTGCATGCCTAGGGGTACTAAAACTCAAAACCACTTTTATTCTCCCCACAGAAACGCATATAGCCCCTCCCTCAACCTCCCTTCGGCAATTCTGACCATGAATCTATTCTCCTGCTTCCTGTTTACAAACAAAAGCTCAAACAGGAAGTACCACTGACGCGTTCAATACGGAAGTGAACAGATGAAGCAGACGCGAGGCTACAAGACTGGGAGTACAGACTGGGATATGTTCCAGGATTCATCCGATAGCACTGAGGTGTTTACCACATGACTCATGGGCTTCATCAATAAGTGCATAGATGATGTCATCCCCACAGTGACTATACGAACGTATCCAAACCAAAAAACATGGATTACAGGCAATATCCTCGCTGGGCTAAAGGCTAGATCTATTGCTTACTAGAAAGGGGACACGGACATGGACGCATACAAAGAAAGCCTGCTACGACCTCTGATGAGACATCAAACATTCAAAAGGACAATATAGAAGGAAGGTACTGTATGTGGCAGGGCTAGCAAATGATAACGGATTACAAAGGGAAACCCAGCCGTGAGATGCCCAGTGATGCAGAATGAGCTAAATTCCTTTTATGCTCGCTTCAAGGAATACAACATTGAGTCCTGTTGTTCCGGATGACTGGGTGATCTCGCTCTCCATGGCCGATGTAAAACATTTAAACAAGTTGACATTATAAATCTCCACGTGTCCCAGTCTGTAATCCCAACATGTTTGAAGCTGACCACCATTGTCCCTGTTCCCAAGGACTCCAAGGTAACCAGGACCATCGACCTGTAGCACTCACATCTGTAATCATGAAGTGCTTTGAAAGGCTGGTCATGACAAAAATCCACACTATCATCCCAGACACCCTGGATGCACTCCAATTCGCATATTGCCCCAAGATTGCCTCAACTGCACTTCACAGTGCCCTCTCGCACCTGGACAAGAGGGGAAATAGCTATGTGAGAATTCTGTACATAGACTACAGCTCAGCATTCAACACCATAGTTCCCTCCAAGCTCATTACCAAGCTGGGGACCCTGGGACTGAACACCTCCCTCTGTAACTGGTTCCTGGACTTCCTGACTGGACTCTCCAAAGGTGGTGAGGGTAGGCAACAACACCTCTGCTACGTGGACCCTCAACACGCGGGCCCCTCAATGGTGTGTCCTTAGTCTGTTCACCCACGACTGTGTGGCCACGCAAGACTCCAACACCATCATCAAGTTTGCTGAAGACACGACAGTGGCTGGCCTGATCACCAACGGTGATGAGAGCCTACAGGGAGGAGGTCAGAGACTTGGCAGTGTGGTGCAATGACAACAACCTCTCCTTCAACGTCAGGAAGACCAAGGACTAGCGTGGACTACAGGAGAAAGAGGGGAGAGCACACCCCCATCCACATCGACAGGGCAGTAGTGGAGAGGGTTGAGAGATTCAAGTTCCTTGGACCACCCCACACAGTGGTGAAGAGGGCACGACAGCGCCTCTTCCCCCTCCGGAGAGTGAAAAGATTTGGCATGGGCCCTCGGATCCTCAAAAGGTTCTACATCTGCTCCATCGAGAGCATCTTGACTGGCTGCATCATCGCTTGGTATGGCAAATGCACCACCAGACCACAAAGCGCTACTGAGGTTTGGTACAGACAGCCCAGTACATCACTGGGGCCGAGCTCCCTGCCATCCAGGACCTCTATAACAGGCTGTGTCAGAGCAAGGTCCGAACATTTTTCTAAATCTCCAGCATCCCAAGCCATAGACTGTTCCCTCTGCTACCGCCCAGCAAATGGTAGTGGAGTATTGGCTCTCAGACCAACAGGCTCAGAGACAGCTTCTACCCCCAAGCCATAAGACTGTTAAATAGTCATAAGCAGTGCTTGACTTGGGGTGGAATAACTGCTGGAGCTGTCTTTTTCCTAGTTCACCGAAATTCTAAATTACATTATGCTATAGAGACCTCTGAATATTCACTGTTAAGAGTTAATACACCTTTTCCATGACATCTCTATGACTTTTAACCAAATGTTCATGGCTAGTATTATAGCCTACATGAACACATTAGCATTATTGACACTGGAACGCTGCTGTGTCTGATCCCATGTAGATCTACCACCTCCTGCCATTGATCAAGGCACTTAGCCCCCCACATAGAACAGCACTGTTAGTCACATGTTGTCAACATGTGGTCAACCCTCCATCTGGAGAGCACCTGGGTGTGCAGGCTTGGGTTTTGATCCAGCCCTGAAACACCCAAGTCTGCTTCTCAAGGTCCTGTTGAGCAGCTGATGTTTAGGCTGCAATGTGGTTAGACCAGGGCATGAACAAAAGCCTGCAAACCCAGTAACTATCCTGGAGGATGGTTGCCACACTAGATATAAAATATTGTAACAATACATCCAAATACTTTTGTCTTTATAAAATGATTCCCTCATTCAATAAATCAGGGATCAAATGGATAAGGTAGGCTACTTCAAAAAAAGGTATCTAACTAGACATATTATAAACATAAGGCTCAGATATGTTTCAGGGGAGATCTATGCATAGTAAGTTAGTTGTCAATTAGACTATTCTTAGAATGTTTTTTTTACGTAGTCACAATTACATGGCTACTGTTTAATAGAGGGGAATCCATTCTTTCCAATGGTGCAAATTTATTTAGGCTCTACAGTGCCGGTGGAAAGGCAACAACTAAATTAATGCTTAGTTAGCTATAGCTAACTAGCGAGATAACTACTACTAGTTATGTTTTGAATTGGTGATCTAGTTAGTCTGTCTGTCATTATTGTACGCCTGCTCTTTCTCCGCGAGCAACGGCCCACTCACACTGGTACACACGCAGCACCACAGACAGGCACTGAAGGGTCATTCTGATAATGGCTGATATGTAGTTTTACTATTGTTTGATCATATTTAAAAGTGTGCTTTCATGAATTATATTAACAACAATTATGAAACTAATTTCCATGACCTTACAAACCCTAATTTGACAACTTGGTACAGTGCATCATGCCATTACGGCTGGCGAAATCTCGAACAGCCTACTGTCACACACAGATTCAGACTAGCAGTAAATAAACTGGAACCAAGCAGAATCAGTAAATGAATGCCCATTCTCCATTACTATTCAATGAAGATCCCGCCTTCATTCCGCTTTGATCAACCTTTTTTGCCTCGTGTGTGAATCTGGGCCAGAGATAGGCTACTTTGTTTTCATAGAGGAGCCGGTACGCAATTCCCCCAAAATGTGAAGTGCCGGTACTGCGTTCCGGTCAGCTCCGGACCAAGTCAAGCACTGGTCATGAGTTAATTAATGGTTACCCGGACTGTCTGCACGGACTCTACGCACATTCACAAAACTATACATTTATATACACACTATATGCACACACACTACACTGACACCCTCACACAGAACCCACACACATTCACTACATACGCACACACAAACATACCGACAACACACACACTTTTACACTCATATGTTGCTGCTACTCTGTTCTTTATTTTACTCTTATTATTATCTATTATGATGCCTAGTCACTTTACCCTGCCTTCATGTACATTCTACCTCAAATACCTCGTGCCCTTGCACATTGATCTAGTACTGGTACTCCCTGTATATATAGCTATTACCCCTGCACATTGATCTGGTACTGGTACTCCTTGTATATATAGCTATTACCCCTGCACATTGATCTGGTACTGGTACTCCTTGTATATATAGCTATTACCCCTGCACATTGATCTGGTACTGGTACTCCTTGTATATATAGCTATTACCCCTGCACATTGATCTGGTACTGGTACTCCCTGTATATACAGCTATTACCCCTGCACATTGATCTGGTACTGGTACTCCTTGTATATATAGCTATTACCCCTGCACATTGTTCTGGTACTGGTACTCCTTGTATATATAGCTATTACCCCTGCACATTGATCTGGTACTGGTACTCCCTGTATATATAGCTATTACCCCTGCACATTGATCTAGTACTGGTACTCCTTGTATATAAGGCTATTACCCCTGCACATTGATCTAGTACTGGTACTCCCTGTATATATAGCTATTACCCCTGCACATTGATCTGGTACTGGTACTCCCTGTATATACAGCTATTACCCCTGCACATTGATCTGGTACTGGTACTCCCTGAATATATAGCTATTACCCCTGCACATTGATCTGGTACTGGTACTCCCTGTATATATAGCTATTACCCCTGCACATTGATCTGGTACTCCCTGTATATACAGCTATTACCCCCGCACATTGATCTGGTACTGGTACTCCCTGTATATATAGCTATTACCCCTGCACATTGATCTGGTACTGGTACTCCCTGTATATATAGCTATTACCCCTGCACATTGATCTGGTACTGGTACTCCCTGTATATACAGCTATTACCCCCATTACATTGATCTGGTACTGGTACTCCCTGTATATATAGCTATTACCCCTGCACATTGATCTGGTACTGGTACTCCCTGTAAATATAGCTATTACCCCTGCACATTGATCTAGTACTGGTAATCCTTGTATATATAGCTATTACCCCTGCACATTGATCTGGTACTGGTACTCCCTGTATATATAGCTATTACCCCTGCACATTGATCTGGTACTGGTACTCCCTGTATATATAGCTATTACCCCTGCACATTGATCTGGTACTGGTACTCCCTGTATATATAGCTATTACCCCTGCACATTGATCTGGTACTGGTACTCCCTGTATATATAGCTATTACCACTGCACATTGATCTGGTACTGGTACTCACTGTATATATAGCTATTACCCCTGCACATTGATCTGGTACTGGTACTCCTGTATATATAGCTATTACCCTGCACATTGATCTGGTACTGGTACTCCCTGTATATATAGCTATTACCCCTGCACATTGATCTGCTACTGGTACTCCCTGTATATATAGCTATTACCTCTGCACATTGATCTGGTACTGGTACTCCCTGTATATATAGCTATTACCTCTGCACATTGATCTAGTACTGGTACTCCCTGTATATATAGCTATTACCCCTGCACATTGATCTAGTACTGGTACTCCCTGTATATATAGCTATTACCCCTGCACATTGATCTGGTACTGGTACTCCCTGTATATATAGCTATTACCCCTGCACATTGATCTGCTACTGGTACTCCCTGTATATATAGCTATTACCTCTGCACATTGATCTGGTACTGGTACTCCCTGTATATAGCTGCATTTTTGTGGATTTTATTCCTGGTGGTACTATTTGTATTCTAATGTTTTAACTCTGCATCGTTGGGAAGGACTCATAAGCATATCCCGGTTAAGTCTACTCTACACCCGTTGTATTCGGCGCATGTGACAAATAAACTTTGGTTTGTGTGTGTCTGCACGTGTGTTGCATGCTTAAGTCTTACCATGACAGGGAAGATGATTGCAGCGACAGTGGACTTGAGGACCCAGAGGAGGGCAAGGCAGAGGGCCTGTATGAAGGTGAACAGGTGGATACGACGCTGGGGAACGTGGCGCAAGTATATCAGGTCAGGCTGGTGCTTGGCTGGCATCAGGAGCAGCTGCAGCCGGTCCAAGAACTGAAAGGCAGACACAGTCATACAGAAGTCAGGCCAGGATACATGGGGTGGGGATGCGACTGGCATCGCAGACAATATTATTGATGGGCTAATAACTAACAGGCATAGAGTTACAGACTCCATTTTGGCTCTATCTGAGTGTTCTTTGACTTACAGTCATACAAAGGTAAGGCCCAGATACAAGAGAGTGGATGGGACTGGTGTACCATGTTGGTTAGCGGTGGACTAATATCACTAAAGCCTAGAATTTCAGACTGCATTTTGGGTCAGAGTCACTCACTTGGACACCGTTGAGAGATGCCACACCCATGTAGAGGAACACGCCATAGAGCACGGGCATAGGGATGAACTGGAAAGAGAGAACAGGAATGGGTGAACGAGAGAAAGGTAATAGAGACTGTATTTCCACAGAAATAATATCCAAAAAACAGCATTCCTCCAATTTTGCACCGCCCTTCGGGACTCCCAATCACGACTGGTTGTGATACAGCCTGGAATTGAACCAGGGTGTCTGTAGTGACGCCGCTAGCACTGAGATGCAGTGCCTTAGACCGCTGCGCCACTCGGGAGCCTAAGTTGTACAAGGTACTGATTTAAAGGTTTCCTGATTTGCTTTCTTGATCATGTGACATATGTAATTATTATTTAAACAGAAGCCAGGTGTGGGTGCCTACCTATTACACTAATGGTGTGATTTCTGCCAAAACATTTATATTTTATTTTCACCTTTTTGGCATCATGATGAACAAATAAAATAATTTAGATTTTTGTATTTAAGCATCAGTTTTGGATCTTTATTTTCCCCAGTGTGCGGGTTTCCATCTAAGTATTCCTAGTTTTGATACCTACGCACCTGGAAATAACGTTTTTTTAAAGGACCTTTATAGTGCAGACGGCCTCATAATTTCTACTACCCTAAAGTGTCCACAAGGGGGAAGACCATTCCCACTCACTGTAAGAACAATGACAGCTTTTATATTTATAATGGTCAGATTAACATGAGAACCAGAAACCTGACTAACCTACTCACTGAGCTGCAAACTGAGTCTAAGCCCCGATGATGAACATGTTTATTTCACATCACCTCAATTAGGCCACTCACTAATTGGATGACTACAATATTTCACAATTTGAATGAGTGATGGGACAGTAATCCAGTATGATTTAAAGAGAATGACCACGTCGATTTGTGGTCCTGTGTAATTTAGATGGTGGCTAGAGCAACACCAGGATTGTGCGTTAGATTCCCGCTGGGACCACACATATGATAATGTATGCAAGTACTACTGTAAATCACCTTGGATAAGTGTCTTCTAAATGGCATATATTATTATAGATTTAAGGGAAATTAATAGGCAGATTTAAAGGGAACAGGTGTTTGAAGTGTTACCTTGAGAATGGGAGCCATGAAGACAGACAGTCCAGTCAGAACGAAGACAAAGACACCGGTCACTCTCTGCTCTCTGAGGTAAGAAAGCATTGTTCATCACATCACACTACACAGACACCACAGTCAGTTTTCTAACTTTTCTATCCAAACTATTGACCACTGTTCTGATGTGACAATCAAATAACTTCAACATGTTCATGTAGTGCTATGGGAAGGGCTGTAAATGATCAATTTTTAGCACTGGTGCTCCCAACTTGGAAGAACCACATGAAATTTAGCAGCACCAGAAAATACGATTAAATGTTTTTGTTGTTGATTGAGATAAATCTTATATTAGAACTATATGAATTCTAGCTACTTTTAAAGCACATGTTGTGCCCTAGAAATGAATATTTAACACTGTAAAGACATTTGTTTATTATAAAAGCTCAAATGTTTATACTTATACCTGTCACTGAAATAGCAAAGTCAATTGTCGTATACTTGGTTTCTACAATGTCTAAAAGCATTGTTTAAAATTGCACACTATCTCTTTAAAAACTTAATGTTTGTGATGACTACATGCAAGAGATCTCATTCATTCATTGCTATGATCATTGGTCTCCTGAAGAAGCTATCCCTTTTCCTTTCTGTGCCCCCAAATGTTTGGATATAGGTCTACTGGTAGTCACCAGGTTGTTAGCTAGCTAGCCAATGATGTAACATGACTTAACTGTAAACAAATGGTTAACGACACGCGAGTAGTTTTAGAATGGCCCACGACATGGTTTATGAATTATGAATATAAAATGCGGTCTCGGAGATCCGCTATAGGAAAAAGGTAAAAATGTTGCGCCATATGGGTCAGATATTTTAACCATTTTAGTATTTTCGGACAACTTTGGACGTTGTCAGAAAATACGAAAATGGTGGTAGAAAATGTTGTTTTATTAAGACAATACATATTTTCCCCAGTTTTTTATGGCAGCTCACCATTAAAGCTAGTTAAGGAGGAAAATGATGCCTTTGCAGCCTGAATGGAGGATGCTTTATGTATGAGCCGGTCCACAGGAGAAACTAGTGTATTTCCGGAAATGCACATCAATCCTAGATGATAGTGCAGATCTAGCGGACACTATCGAATCTGCACTCGTGTTTTTACTCTAGGGCACTCGGAAACAACGGTATAGTGAAACCTTATTACAACAATTATGCCATTATCTGGGAGATCTTTTTTCTAGACACACAATGCTCCCAAAATAAAACTACTTTTGCGATCAAATTGGTGGCACTTTAGAGCCCTGTCTATGGGATTGTAAAATGTCATGTATCAATTTAAAAGAAGAAAACAACATACCTTTGTGTGGGAATGGCAACAAAGTGAAACTAAGGCCATTGTAGGCTGCATGTGAAAGAGCAAGGAATCGTTCCGCTGATAGCTCTCTTCGCTCCATTGACCCTCCCTCCTCGCTTACCTCCCTTCATCCTCCCCCCTCCCTAACTCCCTTCCTCCCTCCCACCCACCTTGCTCACCTCCCTCCCCTCCTCCCGTCCCCCGTCCCCCTCACCCACCTGACACCCAGGAACTTGGGTTGCTCCCCAGGGGCAGAGCACTGGGTCTCCATCTTCAGAGAGTCGATGTGGGCGATGGAGATGACAGTAGCAGCAACGTACCAGGGCAGGCACATGAAGGAACACACGATCAGTAGTATTGCTACCCAGAACAGGTCCAAATGGTAGCCTGCCCCTTTCTGTGAGGACCAGGAGAGGAGAAGGTGGGTCAGTAACCACTAACCACAAGGAAACAGAGTCTAGCTCCTTAAACAAGTTACTATTGATGTAACATCCAATACAAACTGTTGAAAAACACCCCCAGAACTCCCATTTCAGTCTCTACCCCTCTTCACCTACCCCCTAAAGAAATTATCTTATCGCCTTACCTCTCTGACCCAGTGGCCCTTCATCCCTCAACGTTCACCTTCCATCCCTCCCATCCTCCCTTCCTCTACATTCACCCCTCCCTTTCCCCGCCATCCCCCCACCTTGAGTTTGTGCTCCTTCCTGTTCACGATGACGGCGGTGATCTGCTGGTCCATGAACACCAGGATGGTGACCAGGAGAGCAGGGAGGGCTGCTGCCAGATAAACCCACCACGGGTTCCCTCCAAATGGGGGCACGAACCAGCCACGGTTGGGGCTGGTGGGCTGGGGACCAGGAGCAGAGAGACACAGCCAGTCAGATATATAGTAGGTCAGGGTGGATAAACACACAAGACAACAGACACATACCATCCTTGCCAAGTAAACATTCATGGTTGCAAGATGTTGTTAGAAGTGTAATTTTGTTGTTATAACATTATACTAAACTCATGGAATACATTTTATATTACGGTTGCCCAGACAATAACATAAAAAGTTTCCCCTCATTTAAAAAACTGAGTGGCTGCAGTTTTCCGAATTCTTCCGAACCCTCTTCCCAATAGCCAAAAATCCTGCAGGATTCTCTACTCTACTGTTCGGCTGCCCAGAGAACAGGCTACTTACTATGTTCTCACAATTGACAGTAGGAAATGTGAAGGGAGGGTGAACGCAAAAATGTGTGCGTAAAGTAGAGGTAAAGAAACACATGCGCAGAACGTGATACATATTTTTTACTCTGGGGAAGAAGCTTCCAGTTGGGGGGCATTGGGGCAGAACAGGGCGGTTAACTTTGGAACAGCAGCCTCGGCCTTCAAAGAAATTATAGCTAATTGAAACAAAAAGTCCTTATTCTGCCACACTGACAAAGAGTCTTAGAGCTCTAAATAGGTACATCATTACACACAACAACAAAAAACTCGGAAATGTGTCTACAGCCGCACAAAGCTATGTCTGTATCTGCAACCATAAGGCCGTCAGTGTTCTCCCCATGTCTTAAAATCACCTTGTTATTTGATGCACAAACCCTCCCCACATCCCCGCTCACCCTTCGTCACCCCACTCCGAACCTCACCCTTCACCCCCTTCTTCAACCCCACCTCACCCCCATATAACCTCTTCCCTCCCCAACCCCCATCCCCACCCCTCATCCCCACCCCTCATCCCCCTCTTCCTCCACGCCCACCTCCCCCCATTTAACCTCTCCCATCGCCAACCCCCACGCTCGATACTTCACCCCTCTTCACCCACACTCCCTCCACCACTCGAGACAGCCTAGGCCCCAGTGAAGTAAGGTAAAGTAAGATAAGGTAATAAACTCAGTGACTGGTTCTGTGTCTGAGTTTCAGGATCTCGGCAGTAGTACACTGGATTATACAAGACTTTATAACAATGATTACAAAGACTTTATGTCTGCATAAGACAAGGCAGCATTGTTCAGGCAGAGGTCAGATTGATACACCAGTCCCTCTTGTGTAATTCTGGGAAACAATAGCACTTCAATCTATCAATCAAAACCTGGACTAGAGTATACTACATACTCCTTTGCTTGTATTTGAATTTAAAGCCTTATCACTAACGTGAATGCATGTGTGAAACAGTACAGAACAAAACAGAGGATTGTGGACACTATACAAAGTCAAAGTTTTAGAACAAGGCCCGTCTCAATACTTCTGACATCCACCCAGGTACTCACCTTGAATTCAGTTGGCACGATGAGCTTGGGTGTGTCCACTCCGACAAAGGCATCCACGCCGCAGAAGATGACAATAGTCAGGATGATGGCAAAATCACTGATCAGCTTCCTCACCTGCGGAACAATAGGGGGTGGAACATCATGTTGAGTTTGGCAGTTGACAGTTGACAGTTAGGCAAGGCTTTTGGCTGAGGCAATACAGTAAGGACTTCCCTTTTTCAATATTACGTCCAGGGAAAGACTGAATTTACGTCACACAAAAAATGTTCTAAGGTGGAGCAGAATGTTTTTCAGCTATCCCATTATGGCCTGTGTAGTTCCTTTACTTATTGAGCTAATCAGGGTGTGCTAACCATAAAAATCTAATTTTCTCACGTTTCACATACATATTCACTACCGGTCAAAAGTTTTAGAACACCTACTCATTCAAGGGTTTTTCTTTATTTTTACTATTTTCTACATTGTAGAATAATAGTGAAGACATCAAAACTATGAAATAACACATGTGGAATCATGTAGTAAACAAAAAAGTGTTAAACAAATCTAAATATATTTTATATTTGAGATTCTTCAAATAGCCACGCTTTGCCTTGATGACAACTTTGCACACTCTTGGCATTCTCTCAACCAGATTCATGAGGTAGTCACCTGGAATGCATTTCAATTAACAGGTGTGCCTTCTTAAAAGTTAATTTGTGGAATTTCTTTCCTTCTTAATGCGTTTGAGCAATCAGTTTTGTTGTGACAAGGTAGGGGTGGTATACAGAAGATAGCCCTATTTGGTAAAAGACCAAGTCCATATTACGTCAAGAAAAGCTCAAATAAGCAAAGAGAAACGACAGCCATCATTATTTTAAGACATGAAGGTCAGACAATACGGAACATTTCAAGAACTTTGAACGTTTCTTCAAGTACAGTCGCAAAAACCATCAAGCGCTAGCTCTCATGAGGACCACAACAGGAAAGGAAGACCCAGAGTTACCTGTGCTGCAGAGGATAAGTTCATTAGAGTTACCAGCCTCAGATATTGAAGCCCAAATAAGTAACAGACACATCTCAACATCAAGGGAGGAGGTCAGAGACCTGGCCGTGTGGTGCCAGGACAACAATCTATCCCTCAACGTAACCAAGACTAAGGAGATGATTGTGGACTACAGGAAAAGGAGGACCGGCCACGCCCCCATTCTCATCAACGGGGCTGTAGTGGAGCAGGTTGAGAGCTTCAAGTTCCTTGGTGTCCACATCAACAACAAGCTAGAATGGTCCAAACACACCAAGACAGTCGTGAAGAGGGCACGACAAAGCCTATTCCACCTCAGGAGACTAAAAAGATCTGGCATGGGTCCTGAGATCCTCAAAAGGTTCTACAGCTGCAACATCGAGAGCATCCTGACTGGTTGCATCACTGCCTGGTACGGCAATTGCTCCGCCTCTGACCGCAAGGCACTACAGAGGGTAGTGCGTACGGCCCAGTACATCACTGGGGCTAAGCTGCCTGCCATCCAGGACCTCTACACCAGGCGGTGTCAGAGGAAGGCCCTAAAAATTATCAAAGACCCCAGCCACCTCAGTCATAGACTGTTCTCTCTACTACCGCATGGCAAGCGGTACCGGAGTGCCAAGTCTAGGACAAAAAGGCTTCTCAACAGTTTTTACCCCCATGCCATAAGACTCCTGAACAGGTAATCAAATGGCTAAAAGGACCCCCCGCTGCTGCTATCTTCTGTTTATCATATATGAATAGTCACTTTAACTATACATTCATGTACATACTACCTCAATTGAACCGACCAACCAGTGCTCCCGCACATTGGCTAACCAGGCTATCTATCTGCATTGTGTCCCACCACCCGCTAACCCCTTTTTTACGCTACTGCTACTCTCTGTTCATCATATATGCATAGTCACTTTAACCATAACTACATGTACATATACTACCTCAATCAGCCTGACTAACCGGTGTCTGTATGTAGCCTCGCTACTGTATATAGCCTCGCTACTTTTACAGCCTCGCTACTGTATATAGCCTCGCTACTGTATATAGCCTCGCTACTATTGGTTAGAACCTGTAAGTAAGCATTTCACTGTAAGGTCTACACCTGTTGTATTCGGCGCATGTGACAAATAAACTTTGATTTGATCAACTGTTCAGAGGAGACTGTGTGAATCAGGCCTTCATGGTCAAAATTCTGCAAAGATGTATTTCCCACAGTAACGCATGGAGGAAAAGGTGTTATGGTGTGGGGGTGTTTTGCTGATGACATTGTCTGTGATTTATTTAGAATTCAAGGCACACTTAACCGCCATGGCTCCATTCTGCAACAATACGTCAAGCTACAAGCTTGGCACACCTATATTTGGGGAGTTTCTCCCATTCTTCTCTGCAGATCCTCTCAAGCGCTGTCAGGTTGGATGGGGAGCGTCGCTGCACAGCTATTCTCAGGTCTCTCTAGAGATGTTCAATCAGGTTCAAGTACGGACTCTGGCTGGGCCACTCAAGGACATTCAGAGACTTGTCCCGAAGCCACTCCTGCGTCGGCTTGGCTGTGTGCGTAGGGTTGTTGTTATGTTGGAAGGTGAACCCTCGCCCCAGTCTGAGGTCCTGAGCAGGTTTTCATCAAGGATCGCTCTGTACTTTGCTCTGTTCATCTTTCTCTTGATCCTCACTAGTCTCCCAGTCCCTGCCTCTGAAAAACAACCCCACAGCATGATGCTACCACCACCATGCTTCACCGTAGGGATGGTGCCAGGTTTCCTCCAGACGTGACACTTGGCATTCAGGTGTTCAATCTTGGTTTTGTCAGACGAGATAATCTTGTTTCTCATGGTCTGAGAGTCCTTTAGGTGCCTTTTGGGAAACTCCAAGCAGGCTGTCATGTGCCTTTTACTGAGGAGTGGCTTCCGTCTGGCCACTCTGCCATAAAGGTCTGATTGGTGGAGTGCTGCAGAGATGGTTGTCCTTCTGGAAGGTTTTCCCATCTCCACAGAGGAACTCTGGAACTCTGTCTGAGTGAAAAATCGGGTTCTTGGTCACCTTCCTGACCAAGGCCCTTCTCCCCCGATTGCTCAGTTTGGCCAGCTCAAGGAAGTCTTGGTGGTTCCAAACTTCTTCCATTTAAGTATGATGAGGCCACTCTGTTCTTAGGGACCTTCAATGCTGCAGAAATATTTTGGTACCCTTCCCCAGATCTGTGCCTTGACACAATCCTCACAGAGCTCTACGAACAATTCCTTTGACCTTGTTTTTTTCTCTGACATGCACTGTCAACTGGGGGACTTTATATAGACAGATGTGTGCCTTTCCAAATCATGTCCAATCAATTGAATTTACCGCAATTGGACACCAATCAAGTTGCAGAAACATCTCAAACATGATTAATGGAAACAGGATGCACCTGAGCTTAATTTTGAGTCTCATAGCGAAGGGTCTGAATTCTTATGTAAATAAGGTATTTCTGTAAATAAGGTATTTGCTACAATTTCTAAAAACCTCTTTTCTCTTTGTCATTATGGGGTATTGTGTTTTTAGAAATGTTTGCAAACTTACTGAAAATGAAATACATAAATATCTCATTTACATAAGTATTCACACCCCTGAGTCAATACATGTTAGAATCACCTTTGGCAGCGATTACATCTGTGAGTCTTTATGGGAAAGTCTCTAAGTGCTTTGCACACCTGGATTGTACAATATTTGCAAGTCTTGCCATAGATTTTCAAGCAGATTTAAGTCAAAACTGTAACTCGGCCACTCAGGAACATTCAGTGTCTTCTTGGTGAGCAACTCTAGTGTAGATTTGGCCTTGTGTTTTAGGTTATTGTCCTGCTGAAAGGTGAATTAATCTGCCAGTGTCTGGTGGAAAGCAGACTGAACAAAGTTGTCCTCTAGGATTTCGCCTGTGCTTAGCTCCATTTCGTTTCTTTTTTGTCCCAGTCCTTAACAATTATAGTATACCCATAACATGATGCAGCCACCACCATGCTTGAAAGTATGGAGAGTGGTACTCAGTAATGTGTTGTATTGGATTTGCCCCAAACATAACGTTTTGTATTCAGGACAAAAAGTTAATTGCTTTGCAACTTTCTTTGCAGTATTACTTTAGTGCCTTGTTGCAAACATGATGCATGTTTTGGAATATTTGTATTCTGTACAGGCTTCCTTTTTTTCACTCTGTAAATTAGGTTAGTATTGTGGAATAATTAGAATGTTGTTGATCCATCCTCAGTTTTGTAGTGACTGGGTTTATTGATACACCCTCCAAAGTGTAATTAATAACTTCACCATGCTCAAAGGGATATTCAATGTCTGTTAGTTTTTTTCTGTCTGTTTTATCTTCTTCTCAAAACCTCCCTGGTCTTTGTCAAAACCTTAGGTCCCTGGTCTTTGTGGTCAAATCTGTGTTTGAAATGCACTGCTTGATTGAGGGACCTAACAGATAATTGTATGTGTGGGCTACAGAGATGAGTTAATTATAAAAATCATGTGAAACACTATCATTGCACACTATCCATGCAACTTATTATGTGACTTGCAATTATTTCCTCCTGATCTCATTTAGGCTTGCCACAATAAAGGGGTTGAATACTTATTGACTCAATACATTTCAGCTTTTCATTTGTAATTCATTTGTTAAAAAAATTAAAACATAATTCCACTTTGACATTATGGGGTATTGTGTGTAGGCCATTTGAAATTTAGACTGTAACACAACAAACTATAGTTTTGGCAAGTTGGTTAGGACATCTACTTTGTGCATGACACAAGTCATTTTTCTAACAATTGTTTACAGACAGATTATTTCACTTATAATTCACTGTATCACAATTTCAGTGGGTCAGAAGTTTACATACACTAAGTTGACTGTGCCTTTAAACAGCTTGGAAAATTCCAGAAAATTATGTCATGGCTTTAGAAGCTTCTGATGGGATAATTGACATCATTTGAGTCAATAGGAGGTGTACCTGTGGATGTATTTCAAGGCCTCCCTTAAAACTCAGTGCCTCTATGCTTGACATCATGGGAAAATCATAAGAAATCAGCCAAGACCTCAGAAAAAAAATTGTAGACCTCCACAAGTCTGGTTCATCCTTGAAAGCAATTTCCAAACGCCTGAAGTTACCACGTTCATCTGTACAAACAATAGTACGCAAGTATAAACACCATGGGACCACGCAGCCGTCATACCGCTCAGGAAGGAGACGCGTTCTGTCTCCTAGAGATGAACGTATTTTGGTGCAAAAAGTGCAAATCAATCCCAGAACAACAGCAAAGGACCTTATGAAGATGCTGGAGGAAACAGGTACAAAAGTAACTATATCGACAGTAAAACAAGTCCTATATCGACATAACCTGAAAGGCCGCGCAGCAAGGAAGAAGCCACTGCTCCAAAACCGCCATAAAAAAGCCAGACTACGGTTTGCAACTGCACATGGGGACAAAGAACATACTTTTTGGAGAAATGTCCTCTGGTCTGATGAAACAAAAATATAACTGTTTGGCCATAATGAACATCATTATGTTTGGAGGAAAAAGGGGGAGGCTTGGAAGCCTAAGAACACCATCCAAACCGTGAAGCACGGGGGTGGCAGCATAATGTTGTGGGGGTGCTTTGCTGCAGGAGGGACTGGTGCACTTCACAAAATAGATAGCATCATGAGGAAGGAAAATTATGTGGATATATTGAAGCAACATCTCAAGACATCAGTCAGGAAGTTAAAACAAATGGGTCTTCCAAACGGACAATGACCCCAAGCATACTTACAAAGTTGTGGCAAAATGGCTTAAGGACAACAAAGTCAAGGTATTGGAGTGGCCATCACAAAGCCCTGACCTCAATCCCATAGAAAATGTGTGGGCAGAACTGAAAAAGCGCGTGCGAGCAAGGAGGCCTACAAACCTGACTCGGTTACACCAGCTCTGTCAGGAGGAATGGGCAAAAATTCACCCAACTTATTGTGGGACGCTTGTGGAAGGCTACCTGAAATGTTTGACCCAAGTTAAAAAAGGCAATGCTACCAAATACTAGTTGAGTGTATGTAAACGTCTGACCCACTGGGAATGTGATGAAAGAAATACAAGCTGAAATAAATCATTCTCTCTACTATTATTCTGACATTTCACATTCTTAACTTACCTAAGACAGGGAATTTTTACTAGGATTAAATGTCAGGAATTGTGAAAAACTGAGTTTAAATGAATTTGGCTTAGGTGTATGTAGACTTCTGACTTCAACTGTATATATGTGTGTGTTCTATACGTAGATAAGTGTTGCACTAAACAGTATCATTTAGGTCATACCTCCATAAATATAGCCATATTGTAAAGAAGTAGCAGGCATCTTCAAACACTGACTGAACCCACAGAAACCCCCTAAACCAGATACTGGACTCATGTTGTGCAATAACCAACAGTTCAAAGCCTTTACGATGTTCAACAGGGCCCTCCCTGGCCTGGCCTGTGTGATGGAGGAAAGCTAAAGTGCATGGCCTCCTGGGAAAGTTCAGCCCTCCCTCCCTGTCCCTCCCTGTCCCTCCCATGGGGAAATGAATGAGTGATATTTTAACATCTACGGTCCTGCCGGGCTGTACGGTAACAGCCAGCCATGTCGTGAGATGCAGAACAGATAAGGCAGTTGGCAGAGAGAGGAGCAACGAGCAGGGTGAAGTGAGCCTTGCTCTGGGCGTGTATTCAAAAAGCATTTCTTAGTCAGAGTGCTGATATAGGATCAGGTCCCACCTGTCCATAGGATCTTAAGTTATTATCTAAAAGGCAAGGTAACTAATGTTTTGCGTGAATGAGAACAAGAGGAGGTGGGTAGATCTTCAATAGGCAAGACAGAGATGAGTATTACTTCTCATGTATAAAGACTCTTCATGTATTTTAGGATTCATGAGGTGGAAGTGTAGTTGTTTAGTGTTGGTGTGAAGTGTGGGGTTAATACACAGCATCTTAAGCAGTTCGTCCACTAGGTTTGTGTGTTTTAGGACACTGAAATGCAAGTGTAGGTGTGAGTTTGGTTAATACATAGCACCTTAAACAGTGACATTTGACCTTCCTGCTAAGACTCTCATTGACATCGGAGCCTATCGAATAACCTGAGAATGTCATCATGACACATCATCGCAATGTAATAAAACCTGGAATACCAGCGGCTCAGTAGATACTAACCGGATCAGAGGGTAAGGGCTGTAAAGATATGGTAGGAACGTCATGCAGTAGGCATATGACGTCTGTACATCAACACTATCTGTAAATGTATGCACAATAACCTGATTGTATTGTCTACGCAATGTTGACTTTTCAATTTAGCCCTTTTCCCTTTTGAAAAATCAACAAACTCATATCCTGAAACATGATTGGCCAGCTGGGCAGTAAAACTAAAAACCTGCAACATGATTGGCCTACGGGGCTGTCACAATTTTGATCCTGATATGTGACTGGCGGTCGGGGCTGTCAGTTACTCACGGTGGTGGGGAAGAAGCGGCTGAACTTGAACTTCTTGAGAGACATGGAGCAGGTGTAGGTCCCCAGGAAAAGGATGAATGACATCAGAGTGACGTCAGGGACGAAGCCACAGGCTGGACCCATCAGCTCGCCGCCGTACATCACACACTGCTTCTTGTCGAGAGACGCCCATGTGGTGTTTACCGACTACGCGAGAGACATGCACACACAGACAAAACCATTACCTCATTCGTCATGACTACAGGTTCAAATGAATCAGTACATACAGAAGCATTTCACAACATAAGTGAAAGAAACACCTTTACTATTGATTGAAATATTGATCTAATTTAAAATCAGGTAATGATAGTGTTCTCTATCAGCAATGCGTCTGTATGGTTGATGGATAACACTGTCATAACCTAATTAACTCATACCAGCTCAGACACATTCCTGTCTGAGACACACTCAGAAATATACATTTCCTTCAGACCTTCTTGTGACTGAAGAATATATGGCTGTCAGAGAAGAAATACTCCAGTGACTGCTGCTTACCATATCAGCATTGTTTATCCAGGCAGAGGCATCGCTATAGAGACCCGTCATATTGCCTGGATGGAAACAAACAAACAGTGAGGTCTTCACAAAACCACTTTACGGGGCACTTGTCAAAACTATAATGTGCATTTTCCTCAAGCATATGCAGTGTTACCACAGATAGAACAACGAGACAGATATTTCACCGGACGTATAAATGTGAAGCATCCGCTTAGCGTTTCCACTCACTATCAAATATGGTAGTGAGAGGAAGCCCACTGGTGGGAGAAGATGGAATGACATGAATTTTGGCCGACATTCTGCACATTTTCTCATCAATGAAACATTTTGATCTCTATACAGTTTTTTGTTCCCAAAACTATGGACTAAGGATATCTCTTAAGTGAACACAAACTTGGACCATGTAATTATCTCCAGTTTAAATATTGTGAAAAATTGTGTAATGTTTGCTTTCTGGACTATATCGACAGCAATAGGACGTGAGCTCACCGACTCAAGGTTAGAGCAATTTGAGAGCCCAAGAAACACAGGCCAAACCACAGAACCAGAAAAAGATTACATTTATATTGGCTAAACCCTCTTCGGTAGCTACACCCCTGTTGTCACCTGGACAGGACCACCTTAATCATTAGCACTTCCTGATCTGATTGGTTTAAACTACAAAACAGCCAATGAGCTGTGAGCACAGTGCTGATAAGCGTACCGTCGTCAGGTGGGGGCATGCAGCGGCAGTCGTACATTGTGACGTAGTTGGGGTCATAGTCAGCGTTGATGGGGTTGTAGTGGGCCAGCTTCAGCATCTTCTTGAAGGCGTCGTAGATGAAGATGAAGGAGATGAGGGAAGAAAAGCCCTCCTCTGTGAAGCGTGTGAAGTACTTGACCAGGGAGCTGGCATCTGTGGCAACCAGCACCAGGCAGAAGAAGGCTGACCAAAGGCCGATCCACAGCCTGAACTCCAGGTAGTCAAAGTCATGGTCTCTGGAGGGGAAAGAGAGAGTGAAGGTACGACCATGGTTAGTTACTCTAAGAGCAGGTCGATCCACAGCCTGAACTCCAGGTAGTCAAAGTCATGGTCTCTGGAGCGGGAGAGGTCGGAGAGATGGTAGAACCATAGTTTAATATTAATGTATTAACCTTTATTGAAACAGGAAGTCCCTTCTAAGGCACTTGAAAGCTCCTATCCAAATATTGATGTTTTCCCAGCATGTATGCGTGTATCAGAGTACAGACAGAAAGACGGATGGAGGCTTTAAATCCAGCACGCAAAGTAATAGAGGGCATGGCGGCATAGGCTCAGACCCGACCCAAGGAAAAATGGTGCCATCGGCTCAGCGTTGGTAGTTTCCATTCACTGTGTGACATTCAATTAATGTCAATGATTCATAACAGAACATAGCCAAGCCAGTGTTGTCTGTAATGTAATGCTAGAAGAGGGTCTACTCTCTGGGATGGCATGAGAAGGAAGAGAAAGAAGAGAGAGAAGAAAGAGGAGAAGAGAATTGGTCTGGTCCATGTGGGAGCAGGTCTGAACCGGTGACCCCATTCAGATGAGGAAGTCGGAAGTAACGAGCAGGACACAGGGGAAATTGAAGGGACAATCAGCCTGGCAACGGAACTGAGGGCAGTTTGTTTGTTACTGTGAATAAAACTGTTTGTTCAAGATAAAAAAATATTAAAATAACAAAAATATAAACGCAACATGTAAAGTGTTGGTCCCATGTTTCATGAGCTGAAATAAAAGATCCCAGAAATTGTCCATACTCACAAAAAGCTTATTTCTCTCAAATTGTGCACAAATATGTTTACATCCCTTTTAGGGAGCATTTCTAATTTGCCAAGATAATCCATCCACCTGACAGGTGTGTCATATCAAGAAGCTGATTAAACAGCATTATCATATGATCATGACACAGGTACACCTTGTGCTGGGGACAATAAAAGGCCACTCTTAAATGTGCAGTTTTGTCACACAACACATTGCCACAGATGTCTCAAGGTTTGAGGGAGTGTGCAATTAGCATGCTGACTGCAGGAACTTCCACCAGAGCTGTTGCCCGAGAATGTAATATTCATTTCTCGACCATAAGCCGCCTCCAACATCGTTTTATAGAATTTGGCAGTACGTCAAACCAGCCTCACAACCGCAGACCACGTGTAACCATGACAGCCTGGGACCTCCTCATCCGGCTTCTTCCCCTGTGGGATGGATCGCCTGAGACCAGCCACCCGGAGAGCTGATGAAACTGAGGAATATTTCTGTCTGTAATAAACCCTTTTGTGGGGGAAAAACTACTGTAATTCTCATTGGCTGGGCCTGGCTCCCAAGTGGGTGGGTCTATGCCCTCCAAAGCCCAAACATGGCTGCGCCCCTGCCCAATCATGTGAAATCCATAAATTAGGTCTTAATGAATTATTTTCAATTGATTGATTTCCTTATATGAACTGTGGGGTTGTCAATAGAAGAGAAAGATTCTACGCTGCCCAAAAGGAACACTAAACACATGTGGTTGGGGTTAGGATATTTGGGGTTAGGATATTTGGGGTTAGGATATTTGGAGGGCACCATGGTAGCCTTGAGCCAGTTCCACATACAGTACCACTGGTAATCCTCACAACAACAGTCCAACTCTGAAAACAAACAAAACATCTCGAGAACCATTATAGCTGCTAATTTGTTTTTACCTTATTGAATTCTCTCACAGACACCTACACTGAGTATACAAAACAGTAAGGACACCTGCTCTTTTCATGACAGACTGACCAGGTGAATCCAGGTGAAAGCAATGATCCCTTATTGATGTCACTTGTTAAATCCTCTTCAATCAGTGTAGATCAAGGGGAGGAGACAGGTTAAAGAAGGATTTTTAAGCGACAAATGAGACATGGATTATGTATGTGTGCCATTCAGGGGGTGAACAGGCAAGACAAAAGATTTAAGTGCCTTTGAACACGATATGGTAGTAGGTGCCAGGCATACTTGTTTGTGTCAAGAACTGCAACCCTGTTGGGTTTTTCCACACTGAATAGTTTCTCGTGTGTATCAAGAATGGTCCACCACCCAAAGAGACAGACGGACAGACGGAGAGAGACAGAGACGGAGAGACAGAGAGAGAGACAGAGAGAGAGACGGATAGACAGAGAGAGAGACAGATGGAGAGAGACAGACGGACAGACGGAGATACAGAGAGAGAGACAGACGGAGAGAGACAGACGGACAGACGGAGAGAGACAGACAGACGGAGAGACGGAGAGGCAGAGAGACGGAGGCAGAGAGAGACAGAAGGAGAGACTGACAGAAGGCGAGACGGACAGAGACAGACAGATAGAAGAAACGGACAGAGAGACAGAGAGATAGAAGAAGGAGAGACAGACAGACAGACAGACAGACGGAGAGACAGAGAGAGAGAAAGACGGAGAGAGACAGACGTAAAAAGACAGACGAACAGACAGAGACGGACAGACAGAGAGAGAGACAGAGGGACAGACGGAGAGACAGAGAGAGAGAGACAGACAGACGGAGATACAGAGAGAGAGACGGACAGACGGAGAGAGACAGACGGACAGACGGAGAGAGACAGACAGACGGAGAGACGGAGAGGCAGAGAGACGGAAAGGCAGAGAGAGACAGAAGGAGAGACAGACAGAAGGCGAGACGGACAGAGAGACAGACAGATAGAAGAAGGAGAGACAGACAGACGGAGAGAGAGACAGACGGAGTGACGGAGAGAGACAAACAGACAGACGGAGAGACGGAGAGAGAGACAGACGGAAAGAGACAGACAGACAGACAGATGGAGATACAGAGAGAGAGACAGACGGAGAGAGACAGACAGACGGAGAGACGGAGAGGCAGAGAGGCAGAGAGAGACAGAAGGAGAGAAGGACAGGAGAGACGGACAGAAGGAGACGGACAGAAAGACAGACAGATAAAAGAAGGAGAGACAGAGACAGACAGACAGACAGACAGAGAGAGAGAAAGATGGAGACAGACGGACAGACAGAGAGGGACAGACAGAGATAGAGAGAGAGACAGACAGACGGAGAGAGAGAGACAGACGGAGAGAGAGAGAGAGAGAGAGAGAGAGAGAGAGAGAGAGAGAGAGAGAGAGAGACAAACGGAGAGAGAGAGACAGACAGACAGAGAGAGAGAAAGATGGAGACAGACGGACAGACAGAGGGACAGACAGAGATAGAGAGAGAGACAGACAGACGGAGAGAGAGAGACAGACGGAGAGAGAGAGAGAGAGAGAGAGAGAGAGAGAGAGAGAGAGAGAGAGAGAGAGAGAGTTTCAAAGACCTCTCTGATGAGAATAGGCTACCCATCCTGTTGGGGGAGGAAGCAGAAAGCTGTGGGTTGGCAGCGCACTACATCGCTGCCTGCAATAAGATAAGGTACAGTGTCTGACAGACCAATCAACCTGCACATGTCTTCTACTATATGCTTATTGTTGTTGTTCAATGTGGTTATTGTTGTTACTGTTGTCCTGTTGACAATTTTGATTATTAATTATGTTCATATTATAAATATAAAATGTAAGCTTTGGCAATATGTACATTGTTACGTCATGCCAATAAAGCAAATTGAATTGAATTGAATTGAGAGAGAGAGAGAGAGAGAGAGACAGACAGACGGAGAGAGAAACAGACAGACAGAGAGAGACAGACAGACGGAGAGACGGAGAGGCAGAGAGGCAGAGAGAGACAGAAGGAGAGAAGGACAGGAGAGACGGACAGAAGGAGACGGACAGAAAGACAGACAGATAAAAGAAGGAGAGACAGAGACAGACAGACAGACAGACAGAGAGAGAGAAAGATGGAGACAGACGGACAGACAGAGAGGGACAGACAGAGATAGAGAGAGAGACAGACAGACGGAGAGAGAGAGACAGACGGAGAGAGAGAGAGAGAGAGAGAGAGAGAGAGAGAGAGAGAGAGAGAGAGAGAGAGAGAGACAAACGGAGAGAGAGACAGACAGACAGAGAGAGAGAAAGATGGAGACAGACGGACAGACAGAGGGACAGACAGAGATAGAGAGAGAGACAGACAGACGGAGAGAGAGAGAGACAGACGGAGAGAGAGAGAGAGAGAGAGAGAGAGAGAGAGAGAGAGAGAGAGAGAGAGAGAGAGAGAGAGAGAGAGTTTCAAAGACCTCTCTGATGAGAATAGGCTACCCATCCTGTTGGGGGAGGAAGCAGAAAGCTGTGGGTTGGCAGCGCACTACATCGCTGCCTGCAATAAGATAAGGTACAGTGTCTGACAGACCAATCAACCTGCACATGTCTTCTACTATATGCTTATTGTTGTTGTTCAATGTGGTTATTGTTGTTACTGTTGTCCTGTTGACAATTTTGATTATTAATTATGTTCATATTATAAATATAAAATGTAAGCTTTGGCAATATGTACATTGTTACGTCATGCCAATAAAGCAAATTGAATTGAATTGAATTGAGAGAGAGAGAGAGAGAGAGACAGACAGACGGAGAGAGAAACAGACAGACAGAGAGAGACAGACAGACGGAGAGACGGAGAGGCAGAGAGGCAGAGAGAGACAGAAGGAGAGAAGGACAGGAGAGACGGACAGAAGGAGACGGACAGAAAGACAGACAGATAAAAGAAGGAGAGACAGAGACAGACAGACAGACAGACAGAGAGAGAGAAAGATGGAGACAGACGGACAGACAGAAAGGGACAGACAGAGATAGAGAGAGAGACAGACAGACGGAGAGAGAGAGACAGACGGAGAGAGAGAGAGAGAGAGAGAGAGAGAGAGAGAGAGAGAGAGAGAGAGAGAGAGAGAGAGAGAGAGAGAGACAAACGGAGAGAGAGACAGACAGACAGAGAGAGAGAAAGATGGAGACAGACGGACAGACAGAGGGACAGACAGAGATAGAGAGAGAGACAGACAGACGGAGAGAGAGAGACAGACGGAGAGAGAGAGAGAGAGAGAGAGAGAGAGAGAGAGAGAGAGAGAGAGAGAGAGAGAGAGAGAGTTTCAAAGACCTCTCTGATGAGAATAGGCTACCCATCCTGTTGGGGGAGGAAGCAGAAAGCTGTGGGTTGGCAGCGCACTACATCGCTGCCTGCAATAAGATAAGGTACAGTGTCTGACAGACCAATCAACCTGCACATGTCTTCTACTATATGCTTATTGTTGTTGTTCAATGTGGTTATTGTTGTTACTGTTGTCCTGTTGACAATTTTGATTATTAATTATGTTCATATTATAAATATAAAATGTAAGCTTTGGCAATATGTACATTGTTACGTCATGCCAATAAAGCAAATTGAATTGAATTGAATTGAATTGAGAGAGAGAGAGAGAGAGAGAGAGACAGACAGACGGAGAGAGAAACAGACAGACAGAGAGAGACAGACAGACAAAGAGAGACAGACAGACGAAGAGAGACAGACAGACGAAGGGAGAGAGACAGACGGAGGGAGGGAGACAGACGGAGGGAGGGAGACAGACGGAGGGAGGGAGGGAGGAGGGAGACAGACAGACGGAGGGAGACAGACAGACGGAGGGAGACAGACAGACGGAGGGAGACAGAGACGGAGAGAGAGACAGAGACGGAGAGTGAGACAGAGACGGAGAGAGAGACAGAGACGGAGAGAGAGACAGACAGACGGAGAGAGAGACAGACAGACGGAGAGAGAGAGACAGACGGAGAGAGAGAGAGACAGACGTTATAACACTGTACATAGCCATAATATGACATTTCAAATGTCTCTATTCCTTTGAAACTTTTGAGAGTGAAATATTTACTGTTAATTTTTGATTGTTTATTTCACTTTTGTTAATTATCCATTTCACTTGCTTTGGAAATGTAAACATGTTTCCCATGCCAATAAATCCCATTGAATTAAGTGAGCGAGTGAGAGAGTGAGAGAAAGAGAGAGAGAGATTAAGTATCAATATCTGTGGTGCTCAAAATACAGGTGTAAGAGAGCTCACTTGCTGAAGTTGAAGAGGAGCCTTTCAAACACCAGTACAGGACCTGTGCTGCTGAGGATGGTGAGAGGCTGGCCACCCAGCAGACAGAATATGGCCCCCGTCAGTGCCGTGCCCAGGAAACTCTCCAACACACCCTGGAAGACAGGAGAGGAGAGGGACACAGATGGGCTGGTGAGTCAAAGAAACAGCATACAGATAGAGACACGCAGATGGATATGTTTGTCCCAAATCCACGGAAAGTGTTAGTGGGTGTCCTGGTGGGGTTAAAGGTCAAGGACACAGTAAACAGTGATGGCCACATTCCAACCAAATGTTGCATATGTTTAAACCAAATGGGACTGGACCGGAGAGCGATTGGTGGAGGACTGGCGGCAAAGTTTGGTTCCAAACTACTGTTCTGGTACCCTACCCTCACAAATAATTACGAAGCACATGGTAACATTTTTATCATCTAAAGAAATCCATTTAGCTTCTGTGTATGTATGGGAACTGGGAATTGTCAAGTGTGCAATTGAAGCTAAATACATCATGATCTGCTGATTCAGCGAGATCTCTATTTCCCCATCACACAGCTCCAGACACACAGAGAGCTGTTATACTGGCCCATCAGGACAGACAGCCCTGTTCAAGTTCACATTGTGACATCATGTTTTTTTACTAGGTGTCTTTTACACAGCATATCCAGGCCTGGGTGGGAGACAGTGGACAGCTGGGATGCGCTACCTGGAACACTGTGCTCCTGTGGCTTGGACAGCTAAAGCTTCTGGGAAAGGTCAGAGGTCAGGGGAGGGATTCCCTTTCCCTTCTCTCATGCAATGGGGAGGACGGGGAAGGGGGAGACGGGGCAGTGACGAGGCTAGCTGAGTAATCTGGATCTGTGGTTATTTCCAGAGCAGCCAAATCCCCTGAGGCCAGCCCTCCCTGCGCATGCCTTCCTTGACCGACACATCCGGGGGGAGGCTGTGTGTGTTTTTAGGTTCAGGAGTTCTCCGCAATTATGTCACCTGGTCAGATCACATAGCGATAAAATGATATTTTCGCTGTCTGACGAAAACCAAACATAAACTTTTTAGGACATAAAAAAAAATTGCCATATTTTACAATTAACGACCAACCAAACTTCAGAAGCTATTTAGAATACATTTCTTGGTCCTAGTCTTGAAATGTTCAGAGTACATTTAGGGGAGTTATGTCATTTTAAATCTATGTCAGAAAGTATTAAAGTGCATACTATGTTAAAAGGGTGGACAATCTGGACACAGTCAGGTCTTTGCCATTACTTACATTCAGTTATGCTGTTTTGCTTCTTTCAACTGCTTCTGCTTCGAGAAGAGAAAACAGAAAGAGACTCACCTGCATGTTTTCTGTGGCATCTCCTAGCAACCCTCCGAAGGTGATGGCGTTGGTCACGGTGCCCAGGTAGATGAACAAGATGGCGGAAAGCGACTGGATGTGAATGGCGTCGTAGAAATCACTGGCGAAGAACGGCAGCTTTCGCTTGATGTCCAGGATGAGGCCACCACAAAACCTTAACAATGAAAATGTTACATTTATGCCACAAAGTTTTTATTATTGGCAAATGATCTAAAGATGTAGCCTTGTAAAGCAGACGGGTCTCTGCGATCCCCATTCTGTTTTGGTGAGCGTAGCTATTTGTCTGGTTTGAGACTACTAAAGATGCTGTCTCATCACAAATCAGTGTCTGCACATAGCATAACTAAAAGGAAACAGTAAATAGTGGCTTGCTTTGGCCACACACCTGAGGTGTTATTTTCTGAAATTCTTTCACCCTGAAGACGGCACAGTGATGCCGAACCGTTGGTGGTTTACCCAATAACTTACTGGCCGTTTGTATATAGCGTGCGAATGTCTTTATTTTCATAGCCTACAGTTTACTCGTTGTTAGTCAGCACCTCTAATAACTATTTTGGGTGTGAGCCAGCTCATGCTTTTCACTGGAATTCTTTAGTAACATGCGTAGTGTTACAGTGTTATAGTAAATCATTTCAGCAGTGTATTCCAATATCAGTGAGAGTTGAGGCCCTGCTGAGTAACATTTTGTCACTAAACTACATGTTGGTATCACAGGAGGTTGGTGGCACCTTAATTGGGGAGGATGGGCTTGTGGTAACGGCTGGAGCGAAATGAGTGGAATGGTAACAAATACATGGTTTCCATGCGTTAGAGGTCATTCCATTTACTCAGTGGCGAGTATATGGTATCACTAGCCACTTTAAAAAATTTTGTATATAATGTTTACATATCCAGCATTACTCATATCAAATGTATACACTGTACTCTATACCATCTACTGAATCTTGCCTATGCCGTTCGGCCATCGACTCAAATCTCTAGCCACTTTAATAATTAAAAAGTGGATGTAATAAATGTATCACTAGCCACTTTAAACGATGCCATTTATATAATGTTTACATATCCTACATTACTCACCTCATATGTATATACTGTACTCCATACCATCAACTGCATCTTGCCTATGCCGGTGAGCCATCACTCATCCATATATTTATATGTACATACTCATATTCATTCCTTTACACTTGTGTGTATAAGGTAGTTGTTGTGAATTGTTAGATTACTTGTTAGATACTACTGCATGGTCGGAACTAGAAGCACAAGCATTTCACTACACTTGCATTAACATCTGCTAACCATGTGTATGTGACAAATAAAATTGGATTTGATTTGATTTTGACCTGTCATGTTTTGAGCCCCACATTTTTAGCGACAATATGGCCTGCTGGAGCATTAGTGCCCTTCCAAGAAAGCTCAAGGTCATTGGCCACAGGTAAAATGATGACAATTTACATATCTACAGTAGCTTTGATTGGACTGATCATGTCAACATCTTACTTTCAAAATCTTAGCTAGCAGTCATCATCATGAATCAAGTCAACAACCTACTGGCAAATCCTTTTTAATCCTTGTCATATGAAGAGAAATTATGAAGAGAAATTATTGATAAAACGTATCGGTGCTCATCGGCCATATACATCACACAACAAGTTGGAAATTGCAAATTCAACAATGAGTTGTTTGGAAGGAATCGGTGACGGTGGCTAAGCTTGGAAGTCGGGAATAAATGCGCTCAGACTGAGAAAAAACGTTTTGAACGGTCATCCAACTCGGAATCTTTCTCTTTCTTTGATGACAACATTTTCCAACGAAGGACCGCTGCGCACAACAAGGGGAGTCCAAAAATGTCTTATATGCCGCTGCATAAATTATGTAATATGCCAGGGAGATATGTATACTGTAGCTAAGAAAGTAATACTAAGTGTATGTTGTGTAGTAAACTGTTAGTAGCCCATGTGCCTCACCCTAATAATTTGGTCTATTTTCACCTCTTAATTTGGCCTAACGTTACTGTTCTGACTCGGAGGTGCTGCACATATAACCTGTTTTTCAGAAATATCATCATCTAATATTGTAAGAGGTTTTATTGTCTGCTTATTTTCCCCCTTTATTTATCCTACGGTAATACTGTAAGAGCAGCCCATGTTCTGCATTCTGTCGCTGTACATTTCAAAAGTGGTGGTTATATTGAATACATCTGTCGTAACTCGCTCTTTAATGTCTTAATCAAAATGACAGAATGCCTCTTATCTGCTCATTGTTCCCTTATGCCATAGTTTGTACATCTCAATTGTCAGTAGAAACCACATTCGTTTAAGCAAATCAGCCATATCAGCTATGTTTTTAAAAAAGGGAGCAAACGAGGCTGAAATAATTGTTTTGCTAGCAGTGTTAAGGATTCACTCCATTATACTGGAAAGAAAGCTCTGCGGTTGGGACAACTTTATGTGGGCCCTAACAGTTTGTGGGCACCGCTTGTCGCCGTTATAGTGCAATTAATGTATGGGTAAGTGTTGTGTAGTGACTTTGCTGGCAATTTTCTTTGAGGTTGCCCTACCAAGATTTACATGCTAAAAACCCCACTGCATTTACTCCATTATCATGAGCCATCCTCCCCTCGGCAGCCTCCACTGGTTGGTATTGGCAACAGTTGAAGACTGCTCTGTTATTTAATACTACGCCATACGCTATGGGCTAGGCTAGTGGTAATGAGCAGTGTCATTCTTACTTTCCAGTGTTCATGAGCTCTTCTCCAACATGTCCATGTCCCCCTCCTCCTCCTTGGCCCCCGTCATGTCCCGGCGTGTCCCCGTTCATTTGGGGCCCATCCCCTCCTCCTCCAGCATTATACTGGTTCTTCCTATACAGTCACAAACAGCAGGTTAACCCACAGACATCACTCTCCAACACATTGTTTAAAGGTTCATCATGAGCACCCAGTATAGACATAACTTTCAAAACTGTCCAAGGAAACATGCACAATTTAATACATTTTCTGGAACTAGGACAATTTACAGAATTATACAACTGTACTAGGACTAGAAGTGTCAGTGGCAGAGCTGTACCTCTTATCTGAGGAGGGCAGGGACTTGGGGGGTTCTATCCTGATGTCAGGGTCCCACTCCCCAGGAGGTAGGACGATAACCTCATCTAGGAACTCCTCAATGCCTGCCAGCAGGTCCTGTCTGTCCTTGGCCTTGTAGGCAATGTCATGGAACACCTGACCCCACACAACCAATCAGAAACCAAGGTAGCATCAACACCAGCACACAACCAATCATAAACTATGTTAACATTAACACCAGCTATGTCACTTCCTCACATTACCAATCAAACACACCGCAGGTCCTGTCTGTCCTTGTCATGGAACACCATACCACAACACAACCAATCAGAAACCAAGGTAGCATCAACACCAGCACACAACCAATCATCTTTCACACTTGTCTCTTCCTGATATTGTGAGTAATTGGATCCCAATCATTATAATTATCCCCAATCATAATCACTTCCAGATGGTGTGTTTGTAATCACCATCTATATAAGCCATATGCCATTATATCGTATTGCCCCCAGAGTATCTCCCTGTCAATCTCAGACACAGAGTGTTAGGCCACCCAGGCCAGGGCAGATCACTCAGAGCCACAGTCTGTCAGAAAAAGATCTCTATGGGACTGAGCATTCACAGTAATCCTGGGGGCGGGGGGTCCCTGTCTAATTCCAACAGCGTGGATAGAGGCAAGGGGTGTGGCTAGGACCTGTGGGAACATGATTCAGGTGCAGTATGGTTAACTGAAGGGGTCCAGTCTCAGTCCTGACTTAAATATGCTTGAAAATCAGAGACAAGGTTTGAATATTGCTGTCCATCAATGATTCCGGACCAAATTTACATTTTAGTTGTCACATGAGCCGAATACAACAGGTGGACTTTACTGTGAAATGTTAACTTTTCTTTTCCCAACAATGCAGTTGAAATGTACAAAATAAAAATATGAAATAGTAACACAAAATAACAATAACGAGGCTATATACAAGGAGTACCGGTACCGAGTCAATGTGCCGGGGTACGAGGTAGTGGAGGTAATTGAGATAATATGTACATTGAGGTAGGAGTAAAAGTGACCAGGCAATCAGGATAAATAATAAACAGAGTAGCATCAGCGTATGTGAAGTGTAAAAGTGTGTCTATTTGTGAGTGCGTGTGTGGCATCAATATGCATGTGTGTGTTTTGTGTGTGTGAATGTATGTAGTGTGTTTGTGTAAATCTAATAGAATCCCCTTCTAGATAACATTTTAAGGCAGCAAAATGTGACAAGTGTCCAAGGGGTGTGTAGACTTTCACTAGCTACTGTATAAGTTCGCTGGACACGGTGGTCACGTACCTCATCAGACATGAGGGTGGCGATAGCTCGTCCGATCTCATGGTAGGACTTGGCTTTGCTTTTGGGCCCCAGCAGCACGAATAGGAACCTAAAAAGAGATGAAGAGAAAAGCCGAAGAATGTTAAATAAAAAGCCCAAATTGAATATAACTGGTGGTCACTAGTGTTTAAACTATATAAATATAGTACCAATCAGCCTCTATGACATAAGAGATATCTATGAGATAGATATGTGGTATATTTGGTGGGTTTGTTCATTTGGTTGTGTACCTGGTAGGGACGGGGACCTCTGTCAAACCTCCCAACATGGCAGCCTGCTGCAGACGGACAAATGCCACAAAGGGTGTGTCCAGGAAGTCCACCCCTCCGACCAGGACGTTAGACGCCTCGGCATCTCGTGGAAGCTTCTTCATCAACTTATTCTTCAGCTAGAGAGAGAGGGGGGAGACAAAGATGGACCGAGAGAAAGAGGGAGAAAAAGAGAGGAACACGCACAAATACAGAGTGAGACAGAAAAAAGAAAAGGAAAGCAATGAGCCTTGACACACATTCAAAAGAAGTGGTGCTTGAAATGACTGTCCTTCTCAAAGTAGTATGAGAAGAGCAGTACAGGTACTGTAACAATGGACATTTCACATGCCAAAGTTGTACACAGTTGCATGGATGAAATGGGGCAGCCGAGTACAGCCCGTCCCTGGCACATTGGCATTACATGCTGTATTGTCTGGCAACACACTACAGTTCGTAGCTTTTTAGAAACAGATTAAAGCGTCTTTATCCCCTCTGTGAGTCACCATGACAGAAGCAGTATGATTAACAAGACATAATGAAGCCCTTTCTGTTCATTGCTGTTATACACATGAACCAGTCTACATAATGATATGTAATGAGAATGAGGTAGCAAAAAGATTAACCTCTGTGCAACTGTATACAAAAGAACAGGCCAGGTGAATGCATACGGGCCCTTCACTTTAGGTCAGGGGGAGACAGGGGTCCTAGTGGTTAGAGGCGCAAGCCAGCAACCTGATGGTTGCTAGTTCGAATCCCGGGTCTGACGGGAAACAAAATCAGACGGGAAGTGAGCTGGAAACTGGAGAGTTGTAATTGCCTGCGTTGTGCCCTTGAGCTAGACACTTAATCTCCACAACAACTGCTCCCTGGCGCCCAGTGTGGCAGCCCCCTGCTCCAACCTGTATATGCATGTGTGTCTTTGGGAGGGGTTGGGATACAGCGGATGTCACATTTCAGTTGACGAATAAAGTGATATTAATCTTAATCTGTTAATTTTAATAGACTGCTAAATTAAACCTACGGTCCAAGTGGTACACTGAGTACTTAGTCACAGTGAAATGCATAGCACTTAAGCAACCAGAGACCTCGGGTGTAAAGATATGATTAACTTAGCAAGGCCCAGATCAATTTGACAAATTAGCTACTGTTCCAGGAGTTAGTTATTGTGTCTGTGTAGTTTCAGCAGGCTTCAGGAGGAGTGGCAACATTGTCGTCGTGTGTGAGGCTCAGACTTTATCAGTAGAGTGAGGCCTTGCTCTGGTTCCCCCCCCCCACACACACACACACACACTGTGTCAACTCCTTGACCCTGCATATTGTTACAGCAGGAGCTAAGATTTAGAGAGCCCGAAGAAAAGCAATCGCTTCTTATAAGTTCCACCTTAGATCTCACTCTCACACACACATACACACACACAGTAATATCCTCACCTGGTCTCTATCTGGTTGGTCAGAAAAGTCGTTGAGGCTGTTGGAGGTCAGGTTCCGATGGGCCGTGGCTGGGCTACCTGGGGATCAGAGGTCAAGAGCTCAAAGACCAGGCCTGAGAGGGTTCACCAGGGTCGTGTTCATTAGGGAAAAAAACAGAAATAAATGTTTAAAGCCTTCTGAAACAGAAGCGAGTGTTTCTTATTGGACCAGGCAGTCTTGCCCCATTTCAGTCTGTTTTCTTCCGTTTGGAGCCTAATGAACACAACTCAGGGGTCAAACAAAGTCACTGGGATAAAAGGTAGAGCGCACCTCCCAGAACAGACAAAGGCCCAGTTAGATTAGACTGATCTCAGAGAAGGAGATGAAGAGAAACAGAAGATGAAGAAAAACAGAAACTTCACAAGGCCTAATATAAATGTGGAAGGCAGCAAGGACTTAGTTAAGCTTTCGGGCCGATGCCAGCTGCAGTGGATCAGATGTACTGCCTGAAATCTCCCACTGCCGTGCCCGGTCTTTCACTGATCTGATGCCAACAGGTCATTCACTGGCACGGCAGAGCAGAGGGGGCACGGACAGTGTCTTATTAGTAGTCCATGGTGGGGTTGGTGGGAGAGACATGTTTCTTTAGCCTCTTTTAGACTGCAGTATCAGACTCAGTGAGAAGGCTGGCTTTGCGTTGGAGTTGTGATAACCTGAAAAAGTTGGTCAATAATCTACATTAGTTAATTGTTTTTTGCTGTTTCTCTGGGCATGAAGGACTGTGACTTAGATGCTGTTTGTCTGGGCATGAAGGACTGTGACTTAGATGCTGTTTCTCTGGGCATGAAGGACTGTGACTTAGATGCTGTTTCACTGGGCATGAAGGACTGTGACTTAGATGCTGTTTCACTGGGCATGAAGGACTGTGACTTAGATGCTGTTTCACTGGGCATGAAGGACTGTGACTTAGATGCTGTTTCACTGGGCATGAAGGACTGTGACTTAGATGCTGTTTCTCTGGGCATGAAGGACTGTGACTTAGATGATGTTTCACTGGGCATGAAGGACTGTGACTTAGATGCTGTTTCACTGGGCATGAAGGACTGTGACTTAGATGCTGTTTCACTGGGCATGAAGGACTGTGACTTAGATGCTGTTTCACTGGGCATGAAGGACTGTGACTTAGATGCTGTTTCACTGGGCATGAAGGACTGTGACTTAGATGCTGTTTCACTGGGCATGAAGGACTGTGACTTAGATGCTGTTTCACTGGGCATGAAGGACTGTGACTTAGATGCTGTTTCACTGGGCATGAAGGACTGTGACTTAGATGCTGTTTCACTGGGCATGAAGGACTGTGACTTAGATGCTGTTTCACTGGGCATGAAGGACTGTGACTTAGATGCTGTTTCACTGGGCATGAAGGACTGTGACTTAGATGCTGTTTCACTGGGCATGAAGGACTGTGACTTAGATGCTGTTTCACTGGGCATGAAGGACTGTGACTTAGATGCTGTTTCACTGGGCATGAAGGACTGTGACTTAGATGCTGTTTGATGATGCCCTTTTTTTTTTTTACATAAAGAAATGGTGGATTGTGATATCCCATGAGAGTATACCCATGACAGTATTGTTTTTGGTCATCAATGCTCATATCAGCAATATGAATGTGGATCGTAAATTGTCTTGGCACAGACTATTGTCAAGGTATGTGTTATACCCTGTTATAAACTCTGCATATGAGTATTATAACCCGCCTTACAAAAGTATCCCACACTAGGGTGCTATAATGCATTATAACCTGACTTAAATGAATCGAATGTGCTATAAGTGTTATAACTTGACTTACTGAGATATTCCATGTGTTATAAATGCATTATAACCTAACTTACCAAGTTATCCCATGTGCTGTAAATGTGTTGACCTGACATGTCCTGTTATAAATGCATTATAACCTAACTTGCCAAGTTATCCCATGTGTTATAAATGTTTTCTGACCTGACATACTGACCTATCCCATATGATATTAATGCATTATAACCTAACTTACCTAGTTATCCTCTGAACCGTTACTCCTGTATATAGCCCCGCTATTGTTATTTACTGCTGCTCTTTAATTATTTGTTTTTCTTATCTCTTACTTTTGTTTGTTGGTATTATCTTAAAATTGCATTGTTGGTTAAGGGCTTGTAAGTAAGCATTTCACTGTTGTAGTCGGTGCATGTGACAAATAAAATGTGATTTGATCCCATGTGTTACAAATGTATTCTAACCTGACTTACTTACTGACGTATTGCATGTGTTGTGTTCTGACCTGACTTACTGACGTATCCCATGTGTTATAAATGTATTCTAACCTGACTTACTTACTGACGTATCGCATGTGTTGTGTTCTGACCTGACTTACTGACGTATCGCATGTGTTATAAATGTGTTCTGACCTGACTTACTGACGTATCCAATGTGTTATAAATGTATTATAACCTGACTTAATGACTGGCGTATCGCATGTGTTATAAATGTGTTCTGACCTGACTGACGTGTCCAATGTGGTATAAATGTGTTATGACTTGACTTACTGACCTATCCTATATGTTATAAATGCATTATAACCTAACTTACCTAGTTATCCCATGTGTTATAAATGTATTCTAACCTGACTTAATGACTGGCGTATCGCGTGTGTTATAAATGTGTTCTGACCTGACTTACTGATGTATTGCATGCTGGAGCTTCTTTGGATCTCCTTTATCGGTTCCTCAGGGCCAAGCGTGGTTGCATAAGGCACAGACTGGGGTTGGGACTGTGGGTGCAAGTGGGGAAAGGGCTGGGGGTGCTCATTGAGACTGCGTGCTTTATTGCAGACAGAGAGAGACAGAAAGAAAGAAAGAAAGAAAGAAAGATGGAAGTTAGGAAGGAACGAAGAAAGGCAGGAAGGCAGGCAGGAAAAAAGTGAAGAGAACACGAGGGAATGTTAATCTGTGCAGGAGAGTGAGAGTACAGATAGAAGACAGAAAACTAGAACAATCTCACACTTCAAACTGCAGTACCATATTATTATTATTGTTATTTAATGGCAACCAAGAAGTTATGGTCTTCTAAATAATTAAATCACATGCTCTATATTATAAAATGATATGCAAGTCGGAATACACTTTGGAGATAGTAGTATTTAGAAGAAGAACAAAAACAAGCATCAACACCCAGGCGTAGAAGAATCTTGCCAGTCACCTTCACATTATTAGTTAAAACTATAGCCACCTAGATATGTGTACCTGTAACATCTTTACTGCACTCAAATGATGGCATATAAAAGTTGAACATACACTACACCTTATCCTACAGTATTGATGACCACCAGAGGAGAAAATATGTGATTGGTAGAATTGATTGGGATAAGGTAGGAAGTAGGAGGCAAAAAATAATAATAAAAAAGACTGCACCAAACTGGCATCTACATTACCGTTCTGGTCTTGGTTGGAAAACAGCCTACTTGCACTGGACACTGTCTTGCCGATGTCAGCAAGCGAGCGCAGGTTGGACTTCTTGGTCTGGTGACGATGTTTCCGTAGCAACGTGTACATGACCTGATCCTTTAGCTCGGGCTTCAGCTGACCGATCTCGATCTGGCTGTCAGTGATCAACTCTGAGAGAGGAAGGAAAAACAGGCAGGGGGGAGGATAACAGAGAGACAAAAGGGGATGGAGAAAATGTCAATACTGAGGACACTTGGTTTCAAAGTGCACAGTTTTGGAACGTCCCAATTCTAAAAGTGCTGCAGTCAAACAGTGATGTTTTTGCGTATCCTGGTGCAGTGAGATACTGAGGCTTATGGGAAGTGTACTTGTCTTACCGAACAACTGTGGTAGAGTGGAGGCTTCCAGGTCCAGCAGGATGGTGCCCTTCTCGATACAGGTCTTCAGCTCAAACAGACTGTGAAGGGACAAGGTGGCCACGTGGGGCTTACTCCAACGCTCTCCTCCCTTCTCCACCTTCTCCTCAAACTTTATCCACCTAGAGAGAGGAATAGATTGAGACAGAGCGAAAGCATGAGGAGTGTGTGTGGGTGTGTGTGTTTGTGTGTGGTGTGTGAGAGAGAGAGACCCACAACGAGAGAGATACAGAAGGAGAGGGAATAACCTTAAGTTTGATTTAAAAAATAATACTCATATATACAGAGATGCATGTGCACAGCAGGTCCTGCAAGGTACAGTAGGTTACCTCACAATAAAGGTCTGTAGACAAAGCCTTTCATATCATTTCACCGCCAAATACGGGCCGCAGACAAAAGGAGACAAGGAGAGTTTTATTTTCTTTACAAAACAACCCCTCTATGTTATTGGTTCATCACAGGTCATGGAAAATAGCAGCGGATGCGGGATGATGCAATAAGACTACTTCAAGAGTAAATCATTTATAAGGCATTTACAAACTGTTTGCTCACCATTTAGTAATCATTACTAAGTTAGTTATCCACACATGTATACTGTATATATTTCCTTAAACATCCTGTGTTGTGTTCTTACTCTTTTACCAGGTACTGCAGGAATGGAATGCCCATCTTTTTGGAGAAATTACAGTGGTCACTGAAACATTTATATCAAGTGTTTATAAAGTATAAATAGCACTCACTTTACATGAGGGACTGCAAACATATTTTACTAATGATTAGTAAATGGTTTATTAATGTGAGAGTAATGATTAATAAAATGGGTTTTGAGGTTGAGGTTGTGTTCTGGGTTCTGAGGTTAAGGTTATGTCCTGGGTTCTGAGGTTAAGGTTATGTCCTGGGTTCTGAGGTTAAGGTTATGTCCTGGGTTCTGAGGTTAAGGTTATGTCCTGGGTTCTGAGGTTAAGGTTATGTCCTGGGTTCTGAGGTTAAGGTTATGTCCTGGGTTCTGAGGTTAAGGTTATGTCCTGGGTTCTGAGGTTAAGGTTATGTTCTGGGTTCACTAAGGGAACAGTGTTTCATCCAAATAAGAGTGAGCTAGTAGTTCACCAGAGGACACACTACTCCCCTATGAAAGCATACATGGACACCAGGGGTTCCGAAATTGACAGTACTTTTGACAGTAATTCAATCTGAAGGAAGCATGGTTTGAAGTGACTGAAATGCATGCATCAGAAAGGTATAGGTTCAGAATATAATCAGGCAAAAGTTTGTATGAACCTCTTTTTCCCCTAGTCCGATTTAGTGTCTGGCCTTTCCACTCTGTTCTATACTACAGTGATGGAGTCATAATACTTTGTAGCCTAATCCGTAGAAAGGAAAGGCCAGCTGTCATTGGTAGTCGTTTGGTCACAACTGGGATGATGAAATACGCTCTGGACTGGTTGAGGGAGACTGAGACCGAACTAGCAATGTGTGGATTGACTCATAACACGCAGTCCCTGCAGTTATATCCACAGGGCCGGCAAGTTTAGGGTCATGAAATATTGTGGGCTGAATGCCGGGTGGGTGGCGGTCAGGTTGAATAAAGAGAAAATACATTTAACCAATCATAACTGTATCAGTGAGAGAGAAAGACAATAGTTGAACAGTTTTGAACACATTAATTTATTTCAAAATTAAGGAGAAGTGAGAGCGAGAGCGAGAGAGAGACAGCTATATTTCGTTGTAAAAAAAAATCACTTTCACTTACTTAGCTAGCATTGAATGCAGCTGGCTAGTTCAGCCTACTCAAACACCCGGCTCAAACAGAAAGGGATGATATGTTAGCTAGCTGGCTATCCAACACTGGAACTGTTCCAAGTCAAGGTAAGCTTTTGGTTTTATAAATGTATTGCCACCGGGGCCCGCTGGTGTAACTGCTAAAACTGCTTGCTGACTGTACTGCATGACTGCAGTACAGTCTATAGAATTATGAACATTCTATTCCATGATTCCAAAAGTTCACCCAAGTGTTTTGATCTAAATCGCAATTGCAACATTTGGTTAAAAATAAGGCCTAGTATTTTTGCCCATATTGTGGCAGTGTGGAAATGATCTCAAATGAGTGCAGGAAATTGATGGAAATGCAGGAAATGATTTTAGGTTGAAGTTGAATTGAACAGTATAAAACAATCCGAAATGGAGAAAGACCCATATAAATAATTTTGAATATATGTGTTGCCACCCTAGGGTCACTCAATACTCATAAAGCAAATTTAGAACTTTTACTAATCAAAAACATAAAATACAGTCAAAAATACCATATATGATATGATATTTTGGCCATATCGCCCAGCCATAGCTAGTAGCTCTTGAGAACCTAAGTGGGCATTCTGCCAACATACCTGTGAAGTAGAAAATGTAGCCTAATGTAAGCTAATCATAGACTACACTGATATTAATTTCATCTATAGAAGTGGTGATTTAGCTACACTGATTATCAAGATGTTGTGTATTGATTGTGAAAGTGTGATACTCAACTCTTTGTACACAATAAACGATGTTGGCCTACTGAATATTACAAACAGTTTGGTTTACATGTATTTTTTCCTGTACAGATGAGTGAGCAGGATAGAATGAGGCACCAACACTATAAGAACATGGACAACTGTTCTACCATTTACATTCCAGCAATACCAACAAAGATGGCTCCAAATTCACAGATTGCTAAATCCAAAGACTCCTGCACCTTACAACACACAACTGCTACCATTTAACCACTGCACTATTCTATTTATATATTACCAAGTATGTGTTTACAAAACAGTTGACCACTTTCCACAAGTATACTGTATGCATTCTTTATCTGGATCCCAATTAGGAAAAATATTGGATATGGTGACATCTTTGTAAGTCGTTTTTTTGTGATTTGGTCTGGGTTTTCCTTAGAGAAGGTTACAGAGACTACATTGTATTCTTGTTTATCTCCCAATAAACCTTTATCTGACTTGATCTTGGTAATCGGAACGACTTGTTGTACTGTATTTATACCAGGGTAGTCCCTACGTCTTCCCTGATATCTACCCTCAATAAAGCCCCTTGAATTGAATATTCATGAAAAGTGTACAGTTTAGTAAAATAAATCTAAAACCATTCCAAAAGTACAATATGCTAGGTAAAGAATTAACAATTATGGTTTCACACACAAGTTTATTGTTGCCCACACAAACGTCCCTTATTTACATATGATTCATATGTTTGGTTGAAGGCCCCTTTCATCAACATTTCTGAGTACTCTGTAGGTTCACACTTCCTGTAAGCGTTCTCCATGACTGGACGATGATTATTGGTGTTGTAGTCCAGTGCTGCTGTAGTCAAGCTCAGACGAAGACCTAGATAAACAACAAATCAAACATGCTCTATTCATTTAACCATTTGACAACTATGACAGAATTGTCTTTCACAACCATCAGTCTTAGATTTCCAGGCTAAATACACTCAGTTTTTGCCCAAGATTGTGCTTACCGATCTGATCCTTCTCCACTCAGGGATGTGCCAACTGCATCCTCGAAGTTGTAGCAGCACTGAAAAATCAAATATATTTTTGTTCAAAGACATTTTCTAACTAGAGTTGTGTCATCAAATAGGATCATGGCTAATCAGATGTGCGGCTTTCAGAACACAAACATCAGAAATAGCACAATTATACATATAGCCATAGCTAGCTTGTTACAAACATTTTATATTCAGATGAAATATAAATATATATTGTTCAGATGAAACAAACAAATACTGCAGTCGAGTCAGCTAGCTAAAAAGTTAACTACACTAGCTAGCTACCTGTGAATACTTAAAATATTTTAAAAAGTGATCCACAGTAGCTGGCTATAAACACGTGCATACATATTTACAACTAAACAGCAAAAGCAAACATATCACTGTATATCTAGTAAGATATATTAGCTAGCAATGCCTTACCTTTTCAGCAGAAATTAGGACAATTATTGGTCGGTTTTGAATCCCCTAGCTACCGTTAGCTAGCTCCCCCTCTCCAGGTTGTGAACGCAAATCCGAGATTCACTCTCGTCTTGGCCCAAGCTCTATCGTTTTCCATTTTCGCCTGTTTGCTCTGCAAAGTACTCTGTTCCTTTGTTTATTTCGTTTTGATGGAAAAGCTGCAGACTTCAAGCTACCATTCCTATAATGAAGAGATTCAGCAAAGATGTATCTTCCTGGGCATAACTTAGTCAGCCAATCAGCTCATGGCGGAAGTCACACTAAATCTGACAGGAAATTGTGTCCCGACAGTGAAAGTGAATGCAGAGGATCTTTGGCAAATCTAGACTCTATATTGTTACTGTTGCATCACATTGGATGACTACTCGCGATTTACTTTTGAACATAGAAAAAATACAAAAAGTTACATAGTGCAGCTTTAACTCTACTAGGGGTGGGCAATTAAAAGTATTTCACTATTCAAATAATGTGATATTTTTTCGGATATCCGGATAGTCTAAATAAATTAGTTATATTTTTTACTTCAATGGAGATTTGCTCGCACGACTCTCGATAGAGCCGCTGCGCTGCTTGGAAGGGTGGGGAGGGGAGAGAGAAGAGCAGGGGTGTGTGTGGCACAGCGGGAGAGAAAGTAACCAAACGGACTCAGGCTAGTTAGTAGATAACCTATGGCAGCAACACGTTTGTCTATCATACTGGACCATCTGCCAGTGCCTGTCTTGACTGCATCAAATCGTTGTAAAGAAGCTAGCTATCTACAATAGCAAGCTAAGTTTGCTAGCTAAAGTAGCAAGGCTAACTTCGGCTATTTTGAGGCACCCCTGTCTACAACAACTCCATTCATATGAAACAAACGCCTGTTGTTAGTTGATCATTGTAGCCTACTCCTGATTTAGACAACTTAATTCCTTAATTTTAATTCATTTTTGCATTGATTAGAAACCTCCCACTTCACTTGCTACATATGGAGCGTCTGACTAGCGCCGCTTTGATTGACCAACAATAATATGCTATATATGCTTCTTTATGATAACAACTGTCATAAAATGTATTTATTAAAATGTCATGATCTATCCTTGTAGGTTATCTAACAATGTCACATAGATAATACCATTTTAGCCAAAGCCTTTAATAACAGGCCTGTTTAAAATATTTGAATACTCTGAAAAGTAATTGAATACTATTCGAGCCCATCCCTAAAACCTACTGTTGATAAACGAATCGAACAGAGAGAACATCAAGCTGAGATGTGTTGTTAAATGAGTCCTTCCCAATATGATGTAGATAGTATGCCTTTCATATACCACAGCTGGGTGGGTGTTGGTGACAAGGGGGTTAACGTTACAAAGCCTTGAAGGTCCAAGGTCAAAGAGGTATTTTGTTTTTAACTAGGCAAGTCAGTTAAGAACAAATTCTTATTTTCAATGACAGCCTGGGAACAGTGGGTTAACTGCCTTGTTCAGGGGCAGAATGACAGATTTTTACCTTGTCAACTCGGAGATTCGATTTTGCAACCTTTCGGTTACTAGTCCAACGCTCTAACCACTAGGCTACCTACCTGCCACCCCCGGGTTAACTGTGTAAGACCATGACGGTTGAACTGACGCACATGAGTGACCGTGATTTACTGACCAACTGACTGACTCTTGGACTAAAGGAAAGAGTATGTGTGTGTGTGTTATATGATATACTATAATTGTCCTCGAGGGGGAAATTTGACTGAACAGAGTGCTTCTGCTTCCACATAAATACATACAATCAATTGACACAACATACATAGTGTGTGTGTGAGTGAGAGAATTCTTTCTTTACAAAACAAACCCTCTATGTTATGTGTTCATCACAGTTCACAGAAAATAGCAGGGATGTGGGACGAAGCAATAAAAATACTTTTACATTTTACCTTTATTTTAATCAGGGAGTCATACGGAGACCAAGGTCTCTTTTACAAATGAGCCCTGAATTACATAAATTATATGAAATACACACATCAATATCAATACAAAATGCAAGCAGAAAAAAAAACATGGCCATAAAAAAAAAAAAAAACATTAAATCAGTAATAAGGTCCTTAATCAGCTTTTTGAATTGCCCTAGAGCAGTGGTCACCAAACTTTTCTGAGTCAAGATCACTTTCTGAGCCAAAATGTAAGCCGAGATCTACCATTTTTTACTTAAAAACCATAAGCCTATGCAACATTAACCAATTAAAAGAAGTTCTGTAGCAATTAGGTTAGTGCAGTAGGATGTTTTTACTGGACTGATGGCCTGCGTCTGATAGTCAGTCTGAGGGAGGGAGCAGCGATGAGGCTGCCTCTCACCCGACTCACCGTCCCTTCTTTCTCCCACTCTCTGCTGAGAAAAGGGGACACAGTCTTCCAGCTGATGGTGAAACTTGAGTCCCACTGCATTACTTATGCCTCACGCACCAATTCATGTTGTTACTCCTATGACCAGGGAAAGTGAAATATTCCTTGATATTAAAAAAGACAAGCTGCAAATAACGCAAGCTTATCGAAATTAGGATTTTATGGTTTATCAAACTGTTGAACAAAGTGTTGACAGTGCTGAATAACAACTTAAACATTAACTTACACAAAAACAGCAGCTCTTTGCTGTATCCGTTGAGTCTCTCTCTAGTTATGGTTTTAAAAGTTTTGAAACCTCACATTATCAACTTGGCTGTGCGTTTGAGTCTTCTTTTTACAGTCTATGGCGCAACGAAACTGTGCAGACACTGATCTGAGCTGTCTGATTGGCCAGCGGTAGGCCTATAGGTGCACTTGATGTGCTCTCTGGGCCTGCCAGGTAGGCAGTGTTCTGCACCTACCGCAAACAGCGCGAAGCAAAAAAAATACAAAAATAGGAACGCAAGGCTTTATCATTGTTTTGTTTTTTTACATAAATGTTTGGTGATCGACAAGGAATGGCTTGGAGATCAACTGGTTGGTACAAAAACATCACATTTAAGAACATTTTGAAGATTGTTCCACAAATAAGGTACAAGAATACTAAAAGCTGATTTACCTAACTCAGTAGAGACCAATGGAATTTCCAGAGTTTATCATCCCTGAGACCGGGTGTGGTATGTCTTAAGTTTAGTAAAGATGTCAAGTAACTTTTAAACCAGTTACATGCAGCCTGGTCTAGGGCAATTGAGGAAAGCCTCTGAATTCACAGTGAGTGATCAACAGGTCAATGAAGAGGGCAGGACAATGTATTTTATCCATACAGTTAACCACATCATTTATAACTAGGAAGGCAGCAGAATAATGTTATGACCTGGTCTAAAACCCGACTGATGTACATTTAGAATACATTTAAAAGATAAGATATTAGCTGAGAATTAATCAAGGATTCTAATATTTTAGCTAGGCAGTTGAGAAATAGGGCTATGAATTATTTAGGTCACAAGGGTCACCAGCTTTGTGAAGAGGGAGTACATGGGCTACTTGGGGATATTGCCAGATAAAATAGTCGGGTTAAAAATATTGGTTAATGATTCAGCAAACCCAGAACACAAGGTTAATTTACATCAATCTTAAGCAAGGCATCTAGCACGTCACAGATAGTAAATTGTTAAAATGAAAACAAAGATTCACTAGAAGTTGACAGGTTCTGTCGAGTCAGCTAGCATGGCAGAGGGAAGAGCAGTCGATTGACTGACCAAGGTCAGTTAAACCACTGTTTCTCTCAAATATAAAGCCTTTGAGATAAAATTATGATTAAAATCATCAGTTATCCCATTCTTCTCAGTTATGATGCAATCAGAGAGAACTTGCTTAGGCAGGGAAGAGGAGGAATTTGTACGCTTTAGTGCATTTACTGTTTTCCAGAATTGAGAAGGATTACCAGCTGAGTCAGAGCTTAAAAAGTAGCTTGATTTAGCTTTTTTGAATCAATGTACATCTGTTTCTCAATTGTCTGAAAGACTGCCAGTCCACTAGTCAGTTTTCCTTGCTTTGGCCCAGGCCTGATTTCTCATCTGAATGAGCTCAGATAACTCCAAATAAAACCAAGGGTTAGATCTATCTTTGACTCTGAATTGTTTAAAAAGGGGCGTGTTTATTTGCCAGAGGAATAAATATGGAGAATACATTTTCTAGGGCCAATTCGGGGTCAGGAATACAGGAGAGTGGCTAAATCAGAGTAGAACATGTCATGTAAAAACCCTTGAGGAAACTTTTTAAAAGGTTATTTTCTAAACTAAACGATGACTAGTATTTTGCTGTTTTTTATCTTTATCTATGGGCCAATGATCACTGACATCATATGGGCATACAGCATCATATTTATTTTAGCCATGTGAGTTTTGATATCAATTTAGTAAGATTAAAATCAATACATATACTCTTAAATTGATCTGAGACCGGGGATAGCCAATCCAGATTCAAATCCCCTAAATTGACCAACTTCGAGGACAAAAAAAAAAAAGAGTTGTTAAACACTTGGATATAGCACCAATAGCATCCACCATGGCAGCAGGGGGGCTGTAAATCTTAGCAACAAATACATGTGTATTCTGGTTTATGGACACATCTACATACTATAGAGGGTTCACCCATAAAATGATTAATTAATTCAAGGTTTATACTAATATGTCCATTCCATAGAGAATTCCGTCAGAAAAACATTAGTCCAAACCGCATGCCTCTACCATATGGGTCAAAAGTTACATACAATTTACTCTGAGAATTTAGCTTGTTCACAGTGAATTGATTGTCATCACAGTCATGCAGTGGTGAAAAGTACTTAAAAGTAAAAATACTTGAAAGTACTACTGGAGTATATGTACTTTACTCTTTTTGACAACTTTTACTTCACTACATTCCTAAAGAAAATTATGTACTTTCTACTCCATTCATTTTCCCAGACACCCAAAAGTACTTGTTACATTTTAAATGCTCAGCAGTACAGGAAAATGGTCTAATTGACACATTTACTGTATTCTGGTCATCCCTACTGCCTCTGATCTGGCGAACTCACTAAACACATGCTTCGTTTGTAAATTATGTCTGAGTGTTGGAGTGTGCCCCTGGCTATCTGTACATTTAAAAGAAATCTAGAAAATAGTGCGGTCTGGTTCTTAATAAATTATAATTTTAATACTTAAGTATATTTTAGCAATTACACTTACTTGTAATACTTAAGTATATTTAAAACCAAATACTTTTAGACTTTTACTCAAGTAGTATTAAACTGGGCGACTTTCCCTTCAGTCATTTTCTATTAAGTTATCTTTACTTTTACTCAAGTATGACAATTGGATACTTTTTCCCACCATTGCAGGCATGATCAAAAAGTGGTCACTGCTCAATAAAACTCTTTGGCTCTTGTTATTTCATCAAAACTGTCAAGTACAAGTATATTAAGGTTATGATATTGTAGAAAACAATCTTAATTATTCATTCTGTAATTTACAATGAAAAAGGGTAAAGAAAACAATGTTTTTACAAATTTCCTCGCACCATCTTGAATTACCCCATTTTTCTTTACATTGTACAGCAGTGAATGAACGCCCTACATACTACATATACAGAACCGATCGTGGTTTTCTTTCCATAGCCAAGTAAGTGTAAGAAACAAGCATCTTAAAACAACAACGTGTCACTGAACTGAGACCAGGACCACACACAACCGATGTGGTGGTCAGAGCACTGAGACAGAGGTTTGTCCCTTTAGAATTCTCCACCTGCCACACCTAACCTCGCCTCATCCCACCTCTGACATTTAACCGCCCTACCTTGCCTCCATTTAGGCCCCTTGAGGGGAGAGAGGAGACAGGCCTCAGGGACAATCACCTCTATAGGGGAGAGAGGAGACAGGCCACAGGGACAATCACCTCTATAGGGGAGAGAGGAGACAGGCCACAGGGACAATCACCTCTATAGGGGAGAGGGGAGAAAGGCCTCAGGGACAATCACCTCTATAGGGGAGAGAGGAGACAGGCCTCAGGGACAATCACCTCTATAGGGGAGAGAGGAGACAGGCCTCAGGGACAATCACCTCTATAGGGGAGAGAGGAGACAGGCCTCAGGGACAATCACCTCTATAGGGGAAAAAGGGAAGACAGGACTCAGGGACAATCACCTCTATAGGGGAAAGAGGAGACAGGCCTCAGGGACAATCACCACTACAGGGGAGGGAGCAAAGCACTCCATTGAATTGTCCTCCAATAGGTGACTAGTCCTTCAACCGACCACCAGTGCAGATAAAGTCACCATATAAGACGTAAGACAATGATGTAACAATGTGGATTAACTAAGATTTAGTCATATTTAATGTAATACTGGAAACAGCTGGGGCCGTATGTATCAATGGTCTCAGAGGAGTGTTGATCTACTGTAGGATCAGGTCTCCCCTTGTCCATCTTAATCATTGCGATGTAAAATGCAAAATGGATCCTAAATCAGCACTCCTACTCTGAGACGCTTGATACATAGTCAGAACCGCAGTCAGAAAGCAACCTGTTCAGGAAGAGGGACACATCACATGGGAGGTCACGGAGGTTGTGTCCTGGGTTCACTGAGGGAACAGAGCAGTGTTTCATCCAGATAAGAGTGAGCTAGTAGTTCACCAGCGGACACACTTCTACCCTACGCACGCATTCATGAACACACAATACACACACACGCACTTCCGCCTACTCACGCATACATGTAAATACACACGCTACTGCCCTACTCAAGCAACTCCATATTGGAGCCATTCCCTGGATTTTATCAGAGCACTGAAACAGGAAACACTTAACCCTAATGAAGATAAACACAGCTCTCGAACAGAGAGAACATCAAGCTGAGATGTGTTGTTAAATGAGTCCTTCACCAATATGATGTAGATAGTATGACTTTGATATACCACAGCTGGGTGGGTGTTGGTGACAAGGGGGTTAACGTTACAAAGCCTTGAAGGTCCAAGGTCAAAGAGGGTTAACGGAGTAAGACCACGATGATTGAACTGACCACTCCTTCTCAGAGATGCTTGGACTAAAGGAAAGTGTGTGTGTTATGATACGATATTGTCTATTGTCCCCAAGGGGGACATTATACTTTACAATGCTGCTGCTCCCACATAAATACATAGAATCAATTGACACAACAAACAGAGGGTGTAATTCAATGCATGAGTGTGTGCACACACAAACACATAAAAGTATTTGGACACCCCTTCAAATGAATGGATTTGGCTATATCAGCCACCCCCGATGCGGACAGGTGTATAAAAATCGAGCACACAGCCATGCACTCTCCATAGACAAACATTGGCAGTAGAATGGCCTTCATGAAGAACTCAGTGACTTAACTTGGCACCGTCATAGGATGCCACTTTTCCAACAAGTCAGTTGGTCAAATTTCTGTCCTGCTAGAGCTGCCCCGGTCAACTGTAAGTGCTGTTATTGTGAAGTGGAAATGTCTAGGAGCAACAACAGTTCAGCAGCGAAGTGGTAGGCCACGCAAGCTCACAAAACTGGATCGCCAGTGCTGAACATGTAAAAATGATCTGTCCTCGGTTGCGACACTCACTACCGAGTTCCAAACTGCCTCTGGAAGCAAAGTCAGCCCAAGAACTGTTCGTCGGGAGCTTCATGAAATGGGTTTCCATGGCCGAGCAGCCGCACACAAGCCTAAGATCACCATGCGCAGGGCCAAGCGTCGGCTGAAGTGGTGTAAAGCTCGCCGCCATTGGACTCTGGAGCAGTGGCAACACGTTCTCTGGAGAGATTAATCATGCTTCACCGTCTGGCAGTCCGACAGACGAATCTGGGTCTGGCGGATGGCAAGAGAACGCTACTTGCCCCAATGCATAGTGCCAACTGTGAAGTAGGATGAATAATGTCTGGGGCTGTTTTTCATGGTTCGGGCTAGGCCCCTTAGTTCCAGTAAAGGATAATCTTAATGCTACAGCATACAATGACATTCTAGATTTTCTTCAGGTCCATATAGAAATTGTTTGTCGAGATCGGTGTGGAAGAACTTGACTGACCTGCACAGAGCTCTGACCTCAACCCCATCGGACACCTTTAGGATGAATTGGAATCCTGACTGCGAGCCAGGCCTAATTGCCCAACAAGTCCCCGCAGCAATGTTCCAACATCTAGTGGAATGCCTTCCCAGAAGAGTGGAGGCTGACATAGCAGCAAAGGGGGGGGACCAACTCCATATTCATTAATACCCATGATTTTGGAATTAGATGTTCGACAAGCAAGTGTCCACATACCATATAGTGTGTGTGTATACAGTACCAGTCAAAAGTTTGGACACACCTACTAATTTTCTACATTGTAGAATAATAGTGAAGATGTCAGAACTATGAAATAACACACATGGAATCATGTAGTAAAGCTGCCTTGATGACACCTTTGCACACTCTTGGCATTCTCTCAACCAGATTCATGAGGTAGTTACCTGGAATGCATTTCAATTACCGGGTGTGCCTTCTTAATTTGTGGAATTTCTTTACTTCTTAATGCGTTTGAGCCCATCAGTTCTGTTGTGACAAGGTAGGGGTGGTATACAGAAGATAGCCTTTTACCAAATAGGGCTTAGTCCATATTACGGCAAGAACAGCTCAAATAAGCAAAGAGAAACGACAGTCCATTACTTTAAGACATTAAACGTTTTTGAAATGTTCAAGTTTCTTCAAATGCAGTCACAAATACCATCAAGCGCCATGATGAAACTGGCTCTCATGAGGACCGCCACTGGAAAGGAAGACCCAGAGTTACCTCTGCTGCAGAGGATAAGTTCATTAGAGTTAACTACACCTCAGATTGCAGCCCAAATAAATGCTTCACAGAATTCAAGTAACAGACATCTCAACATCAACTATTCAGAGGAGACTGCCTGAATAAGGCCTTCATGGTCAAATTGCTGCAAAGAAACCACTACTAAAGGACACCAATAAGAAGAGACTTGCTTAGGCCAAGAAACACAAACAATGGACATTAGACCGGTGGAAATTTGTCCTTTGGTCTGATGAGTCCAAATTTGAGATTTTTGGTTCCAACCGCTGTGTCTTTGTGAGACGCAGAGTAAGTGAACAGATGATCTCTGCATGTGTGGTTCCCACCATGAAGTAAGGAGGAGGTGGTGTGATGGTGTGGGGGCCTCCACAATCACCTGACCTCAACACAATTGAGATGGTTTGGGATGAGTTGGACCGCAGAGTGAATTAAAAGCAGGCAACAAGTGCTCAGCAACTCCTTCAAGACTTTTGGAAAATCATTCCAGATGGTTGCGAGAATGCCAAGAGTGAGCAAAGCTGTCATCAAGGCAAAGGGTGGCTACTTTGAAGAATCTAAAATATATTTTGATTTGTTGAACACTTTTTTGGTTACTACATGATTCCATATGTGTTATTTCATAGTTTTGATGTCTTATTCTACAATGTAGAAAATAGTCAAAATAAAGAAAAACCCTTTAATGATTAGGTGTGTCCAAACTTTTGACTGGTACTGTCTATATATATAAATAATAAATGAGAGAGAGAATCTCTCTCCTCACCTGGCTGTCTCCTTCCACTCCATCTCCTGTCCATCGACGGCCAGCAGTTCGTCCAGTTCAGTGAAGAGCTGAGGGGCCGGGGGGCCGTCATCCTCCTCACCCAGGATAAACCTTATCCTCTCTGCTGCTGCAGAGACTAGGGGGAGAGAGAGCAGAGAAGATGGATGGATGGATGGATGGATGGAGAGAGAGAGAGGATAACTTTTGACTGGTACTGTATATATGTGAGCAATGCAGTAAAATATCAAATGTTGACATCTGCGATCACTTATAGGAAAAGGAGAAAAAAAGTTTTGCAACACCTGTAGAAGTGATGTCACTAAGAGGTTGTTAAGCTGTTCTTCACCAGACTCTCTGAAGGAAGAGAGTTTCCTACTGTGGCCATTATTAAGCTCCACAGACTAACTGACTTACTGCAGGATTCTAGGATTCTTTTCAGAAGCCGTTGCAAAGTCTGCAATTCTACACATTTTGTCATGTAGCTGAGAACAACAACAACAAATCTGTTTTTAAGACAATGTCCTGCAATTCTATACATTTTGCCATGAATTATTTTCAAATTTTAGCATCTTATACTGTCTAGATTTTATTTTGGTAAATGTTAGTTCACAAAAATGATATTATTTAAAAATGTATAGCTCCATTATCTCTACATAATTTAGATATGCTTTTAGTCATTTAAGTTTACACTGAAAACATTTGACTATCCTGAATTATTATTAACAGGAAAAAAAGTGGCCCGCCTCTGCTAAATGAATATAGGGGAAACACTGCTTACTGAAACCTAAGAAACACTCACACACCACACCAGAAAGGACTTAAGAGTTGTTTTATATAGTTCAGCAAATAATTATGAAATAGTTAGCTGTGGATTCAAAAGTAATCTTTTAATCCATTACTAATCACTTTGTGCTACATTGGTAGTAGTTGCGCTCTATAAATACAGTTTTCCGTTGTAGTTAATTATACTGATTTATTTTCTAGGACAACTTTATCCTGTTCCATTAGGAGATATCCATACGCAAAGAAATAATGCAGAACTGCTCAAAATAAACAAAAAGAGGGAACAAATCCAGAGTAAATATTTCAGACGAGACAAGGGGCCGACAGTTATATTTTCCACCTGCTCGTCAAACATCTCATTCCAAAATCATGGGCATTAATATGGAGTTGGTCCCCTCTTTGCTGCTATAACAGCCTCAACTCATCTGGGAAGGCTTTCCACTAGATGTTGGAACATTGCTGAGGGGACTTGCTTCCATTCAGCCACAAGAGCATTCGTGAGGTCGGCACTGATGTTGGGCGACTAGGCCTGGCTTTGCAGTCGGCGTTCTAATTCATCCCAAAGGTGTTCGATGGGGTTGAGGTCTGGGCTTTGTACAGGCCTGCCAAGTTCTTCCACACCAATCTCAAAAAAAAAATCTGTATGGACCGCTCTTTGTGCACAAGGGCATTGTCATGCTGATTCCGGAAAGGGCCTTCCCCAAACTGTTGCCACAAAGTTGGAAGCACAGAATCGTCTATAATGTCATTGTATGCTGAAACATTAAGATCTCTCTTCACTGGAACTAAGGGGCCTAGCCCAAACTATGAAAAACAGCCCCAGAACATTATTCCTCCTCCACCAAACTTTACAGTTGGCACTATGCAGTCGGGCAGGTAGCGTTCTCCTGGCATCTGCCGAACCGAGATTTGTCCGTCGGACTGGCAGATGGTGAACATGTTTCCACTTCTCCAGAGTCCAATGGTGGCGAGCTTTACACCACTCCAGCCGGCGCTTAGCATTGTGCATGGTGATCTTAGGCTTGTGTGCATGCGGCTGCTCGGCCATGGAAACCCATTTCATGAAACTCCCGACGAACAGTTCTTGCACTGGTGTTGCTTACAGAGGCAGTTTGGAACACTGTAGTGAGTGTTGCAACCGAGGACAAACAAATTTTACACACTTCAGCACTCGCCGGTCCCGTTCTGTGAGCAGTTGTTGCTCCTAAACGTTTCCACTTCACAATAACAGCCCTTACAGTTGGCCGGGTCAGCTCTAGCAGGACAGAAATTTGAAAAGATGGCATCCTATGACCGTGCCACGTTGAAAAATCACTGAGCTCTTCCATTTGGACCTTTCTACTGCCAGTGTTTGTCTATGGAGATTGTAGGGCTGTGTGCTCGATTTTATACACCTGTCAGCAACAGATGTGGCTGAAATAGCCGAATCCCCTAATTTGAAGGGGTGTCCACATATATGTGTGAAGCCATTCACTTGTATGCAATAGCAACATGTAGAAAACAGTCAAAATAAATAAAAACCATTGAATGAGTAGGTGATATATATATATATATATCACACACACACACACACACACACACACACACACACACACACACACACACACACACACACACACACACACACACACACACACACACACTACCAACAAAGGTTTGGACACCTACTCATTCAATGGTTTTTCTTTATTTTGACTGTTTTCTACATGTTGCTATTGCATACAAGTGAATGGCTTCACACAGTTTGCCAAAATCAACAGGATTAAAGGGTGCAAATATATGTAGTGTAGACTAGCAGGGTAGGTGTCTGTGTGTGTTTTGAGGTGGCACGGTGACGCAGAGAAGACAGACAGGAGATTATGATAAAGTACCAGGTACTGGCTGGCAGGGAGCCTTGTCACGACCAAAGGAGTCCCCCGTCCCTGAGTCTGTCTGGTTCTGTTCCACTGCATCCAAACAGAAGTTTAAAAAATGCAATAAAAAAAGCCAATAATGCACTGTTTTTATTTGTGTGTTGCTCTGTTTGGATCAAAAACGTATAGAAATGTTACCGGGCAAATCAAGGGCGGACACTGACAGAGATGAGATAATATGGATAACAAAATGTCCATCAAGAGTCTCTCTATGGATACAACTCAATGCTATGAGGCTTCTGGCATTCTGACTGTCATTATACGACACAGGAGATTGGTAAGGTAACCCAAAATTACTTGAGTTAATCACAGTCAGAAGTTCATTTTCAGCTATGTGTGATCAGTGATGGTTATTCTGTGAGTCAAAGTGAGTTATACAATGCCATAACTTTGAGATCTCGGTCTACCTCAACTTGCCTTCCTTTTAAAAAGTGTAGGCCTACTGATGGTCACTTCCATCCATGGGGTCAGTAGGATTTTTCAACAAGATCTAACCTCCATCAGTGACCCAAACAGAGGAGAATTAAATCTCCTTATGTCCCCTCGTTCTCAAATCACCGGACCACCACGTGATAGTCTCTTTACTGCTGTTAGGTCATCAACATTGAGCCCCAAAGTAATAAAACAAACATTGAGGGCTATCAGTATGAACACGCTGGATTAGAGAAGCTGATGACTGTAAGCAGGGGAAACTGCAGAGTCAAGAGAAACTCTGAATGTGTGACAAGTTGCTTATTGTCTTTTGGATTATTGTGGTTTTGACACATCTCTATTTTACATGGCACTAAAAAAGTGTCACTGAAACAAGCTATGGCACAAGTCTATCATGAGTTTCTGGGTTAGAGTTAGGACAATCATCTCTACCCATTTATTTTCTGGTGCAGTATAAAAATAGCATCCTTGGATTGAGACTCGCAGCAACACTGTTGAGTGGTTTAGTGTGAACTAACAGCTAAAAGTAACACAGCCATGAACACTGACATAGTGAGGTTTGGTTAACAACGATGTGTTTCTAGGCAATACTAAGCAGGGGAATTAGTTGCTCAGTCAGTAATGCTGTCTACGTATATTTTTCTAATGTCAACATACAGTATCCCAGTGCTGACAAACTGAGAAAACTACCAAATCTACACTACCGTTCAAAAGTTTGGGGTCATTTAGAAATGTCCATGTTTTTTAAAGAAAAAAATTATAATTGTCCATTAAAATAACATCACATTGATCAGAAATACAGTGTAGGCATTGCTAATGTCATAAATGACTATTGTAGCTGGAAATGGCAGATTTTTTATGGAATATCTATATAGGCGTAGAGGCCCATTATCAGGAACCATCACTCCTGTGTTCCAATGGCACTTTGTGTTAGCTAATCCAAGTTTATCATTTTAAAAGGCTAATTGATCATTAGAAAACCCTTTTGCAATTATGTTAGCACAGCTGAAAACTGTTGTTCAGGTTAAAGAACCAATAAAACTGGCCTTCTTTAGACTAGTTGAGTATCTGGAGCATCAGCATTTGTGGGTTCGATTACAGGCTCAAAATGGCCATAAACAAATAACTTTCTTCTGAAACTCGTCAGTCTATTTTTGTTCTGAGAAATGAAGGCTATTCCATGCGAGAAATTGCCAAGAAACTGAAGATCTCGTACAACGCTGTGTACTACTCCCTTCACAGAACAGCGCAAATCTGTTTCCAGCTACAATAGTCAGTTACAACATTAACAATGTCTACACTGTATTTCTGATCAATTTGATGTTATTTTAAAATGGACAAAAAATGTGCTTTTCTTTCAAAAACAAGGACATTTCTAAGTGACCCCAAACTTTTGAATGGTAGTGTATCAGGATATTCATGAGTGAAAAGTGATCAATCGACTGATTTGTTGATACTTCCCTTTAGTTGTAATTCACTACTTAATTCTATTCACACTGATTTCATTGGTTGATAGATCCCTGGAACTATCTTGATGCCTTTGCACTGGCAGAGTTGCATGCTGGGTAGTGTAATTTGTGCGGTCATTACTCACTGAGGGGTTTGAGGATGTTGGGCGCTGCCTCGTCAGCATTCTCTCCATCTGATTTGTCCCCCTCTACGTTCTCCGCCGGCCTCTCCTTCCTCTCCTTGTGGCTGGACTTGCGTCGGTGGCGCCGTCTCCGCTGGTAGCTCTTGGGCACATGCACGCCGATGTACACGGTGTGGTGACCTGAGGGAGGGAGAGGGGGCACATTCAAGGGACGCAGGTCAGATTAGGACTACCATGCTGATAATTTGCATCAAATGGAAGAAATGCACAAAGTCAATGAATATCAGCTGGGTAAGTGAAACTGAAGGATAAATAAGGATTAGATATGATAAAGGTGAGGACTGGATGTCCATAGTGATGTAACCTTACTGACCAATATGACATATGTTCAGGTATTAATTAAGCGGTGCATTTCTGTTACGGAACAAAATGCCTGCGATAAACCCCAGACAGGAATGCATGCAAGAGTCACAAGAACACACACACAGACTGATGATGGCCTATTCAGTCAGCTTGTTTGGTAAAATGTTTAGTCAGTTCTTTGTGCGTCAGGCCGTTTCCCCTGGGCCAATCAGGATGGAATCTGTCCTCATCCTGACACACGCTGAGGATGTAAATAAATGCCAACCACTTCCTGTCCAGCAGCTCAGACAGGAAACGGCTAAACATATCCAGGAAGTCATTTCAGAGAGAGAGAGAGAGAGAAACAGAGTGCCACATGCTCCAGCTAACAGCGGTCTAACACACAGGCCAAATGTTCTGGGCTGTATACACAATCCTCATGTACCGGTAAACACTCATGTAGGTATTGGTTGGCATGGGTAATCTACACAAAACAGAACTCACAACCCACTCCCTAGTGTGATCTCTCACACATGCTACATGCCTGTATGTAGCCTTCACAGTGGATTTGGGAAAAATGAATTTTACAGGCTGCTTTTCAATAATGTTCCTTATATATTTTTATCTTATTTGAAACAAGTATTATAAATATTAAACTTCACTTTGTGAAGGTAACTTACAATCAGAGCACCAACTACACTGCAGCGGCTGTGTAAACAAAGAATGAAGTGGAGTTTAACCAGGGGTCATTCACCAAAAGGCGACACCCATTCAAACATGAGGTTGGTCCTGACTGAGTGATTTCACATTCAATGTGACTGGGACTGGTATTTTTGGTTGTTGATTCTTCTCACTGTGTTGCACCACGTGATGGTTTGTTTGAACTGGGGGAAATTTTAAACACAGAATCTCACAGAGGTGAGATAGCTGGCAGATATGGCTGTGTACACACTGTCGATCATAACTCAAACGTGACATGATTGTGTGTGTATATATGGGTCAAAATGTGTGAACATGTAGGAATGTGTGTATGTGTGTGCGCACAAGTTTGAGTGTTTGTGCAAAAGTAAGTGTGTGTCACTGCAGGGGGATTAACATCTTAGGGAGCAGCGCACGAGGTGACTGTTTTGGAGACCCTGGCATGCCCAAAGTAAAATGCCTCCCATTCAGGCCCAGAAAATAGGATATGCACATATGTAGTACCATTGGATAGGAAACACTCTGAATTTTCTAAAAGTGTTAACCATTTGTCTGTGAGTAAAACAAAACGGATATGGCAGGCGAAACCCAGAGGAATTTCTGTCCTGGAAAAAGTGGTTTTGACACATTGCTCATTTGGAACCCCTCCCTTATGTAAATGCCCATATAAGGGCATATGAATGCAGTACCTATCGCTTCCTCTGGATATCAACAGTCTCGAGACACTGTTCAGATTTTTTTTTAGATGCTATTAGAGCAGAGAAGAAGAGGAATCAGGAAGTGTCCCCAGAGATGTCAATGCGCGCTCTGTGTTTTTTTCCTTTCTTATAGCCCAGTTTATATTCCGGTTGAATTATTATAGTAAATATACATAAAAGTGTTCCTAAGGATACATTAAAAAGGATGTTTGATTGTTCTTGGACAAGTTTATAGGTATAAGTTGAATGAGTTCTCTTCACGTTTCAATGGGCTGTAGTTTCTGATTATAACAGCAGAAACCAAACGGAGATTTATGGATATAATACATTACTTTTTCTAACAAAAGAACCATGGATTGTATTCGTTGGACACTTGGGAAGCCATCAGCAGAAGTTCTTCAACAGGTAATTGATTTGTTTTCGCTGTGAAATGTGTTTTCTGTGAACCGTGGAGGCTTATGAATTCATGGTAATGGTAAAAATATGTTAGGTGCTACCCTCAAACAATCAAATGTGGTGCTTGCCGTAAAGCCTTTTTGAAATCTGACAACGCTGTGATATTGCCAAGAAGCAGAGCTTGATGCCTATGAAACACTTGTATATTGATGCATGTTTAATAATTCAACTTTTGGATTTTGAATTTGGCGCCTTGCATTTCACCTGGTAGTGTCGGGAGTGGGGCGTTAGCGCCCCAGCGCACCTTAATGGTCCTTAACCTCTCAGGGATTGCTGGGGCGCTAGCGGGCTGCTCCCGACACTACCAGGTGAAATGTAAGGCGCCAAATTCAAAATCCAAAAGTTGAATTATTAAACATCCACCAATATACAAGTGTTCCATACTCATCAAAAGCTCTGTTTCTTGGCAATATCACAGCGTTGTCAGATTTCAAAAAGGCTTTACGGTAAAGCAGCACATCTGATTGTTTGAGGGTAGCACCTCACATATTTTTCCCATAGCCATGAATCGATTAGCCATCACGGCACACACATAACACATTTCACAGCGAAAACAAATCAATTACCTGTTGAAGAACTTCTGCTGAGGTCATCCTAAGTGTCCAACGAAGACAATCCATGGTTCTTTTGTTAGAAAAAGTAATGTATTTTATCCATAAATCCTCCATTTGGTTCGCGCGTTATAATCAGAAACGACAGCCTCCACTAGTCCATTGAAACGTGACGAGAACTCGTTCATCTTATACCTATAAACTTGTCCAAGAACAATCAAACAGTTTTAAATGTATCCTTAGGAACACTTTTACGTATATTTACTATTATAAATCAACCGGAATATAAACTCATCAACAAAGACGGTAAAAAAGACACTGCGTGCTTTGTCGGGAACACACACTGGGTACTGTTTACATAAAAAGGTAACTTCCTGGTTTGCTCTTCTTCTCTGGTCTAATTCATCCAAAATTAAATTTTACACTGTCTCGAGACTGTTGACATCTAAAGGAAGCGATGGGTACTGCATTCATATGCCCTTATATGGGCATTTTTATAAGGGAGGGGTTCCAAATGAGCAATGTGTCAAAACCACTTTTTCCAGGACAGAAATTCCTCTGGGTTTCGCCTGCCATATCCCTTTTGTTTTACTCACAGACAAATGGTTAACACTTTTAGAAAATTCAGAGTGTTTCCTATCCAATGGTACTACATATGTGCATATCCTATTTTCTGGGCCTGAATGGGAGGCATTTTACTTTGGGCACGCCAGGCTCTCCAAAACCGACCCCTCAGCTGCCACTCCCTAACAAGTTAAGAAGTTAAAGTAGTAAACATCTTCATGTGGGGACAAGCATTACGTGGCTTGATAAACCTGTAGTTATGTGCGCCACATCTTTATCTTCAATATTAATCCCTCCTATACTTCGTCCTGAACTTAGAGAGACCTAGAGAGAGAGAGTATTATTGCCTTCGGCAAATCAGATACCACCTCCATCCTGCTCCTCCCCCCTATAGGCAGAAACTTAAGCAGGAAGCACCTGTGGTAAGGACTGTTCAACGTTGGTCTGACCAATCGGAAATCTATGCTTCAAGATTGTTTTGCTCACAAGGACTGGGAAATGTTCCGGGTCGCCTCTGGGAATAGTATTGACGTATACGCTGACTCTGTGACTGGATTCATCAAGAAGTGCATAGAGGCTGTTGTTCCTACTGTGACGATTACAACTTATCCAAACCAAAAACCGTGGATAGACGGCAGCATTCTTGCGAACCACCACATTTAACCACAGCAAGGTGACTTGGAACAAGGACAAGTACAAACAGACCAGTTATGACCTCCATAAGGCAATTAAAAAGCTGCAAAAGGACAGTACAGGGACAAAGTGGAGTCGCAATTTAACGGCTCAGACACCAGACACGTGGCAGGGACTCCAGACAATCATGGATTATAAAGGCAAAGCCAGCTACGTCGGACACCGAAGCCTTGCTCCCGCTTCGGGGAAAACACAGAGCCACCGACATGGCCCCCGCCGCTCACTAGTGGCCGGGGGCCCAGAGCGATTGATTATGCCTGGAGCCAGCCCTGTAGTGGGGTGGCGAAACATCAAGGGATGGAAGACAGAGAGGAGAAAGAAAATAGGTTGACTCCATGGAGTTGGTGGTTGAGAGAAATGAGAGAAGGAGACATGATTGAATAACCAATCGTTGATACAGCAGCCATCATGGATGTCACAGAGGCTCAGTGCTCTTACCTTCCACCTCCTCCTCATCACAGACATGCTTGACAAAGCATGCCCCTCTGTCCAGCACTGCCTCATCCTCCACCCTGCAGGAACAACAGAAACACTGTGAGAACAGGGGAATATACCTAGGACATTAGTAGAACGGGGGAATATACCTAGGACATTAGTAGAACAGGGGAATATACCTAGGACAGTAGTAGAACAGGGGAATATACCTAGGACACTAGTAGAACAAGGGAATATACCTAGGACACTAGTAGAACAAGGGAATATACCTAGGACACTAGTAGAACAAGGGAATATACCTAGAACACTAGTAGAACCGGGGAATATTCCTAGAACACTAGTAGAACAGGGGAATATACCTAGGACACTAGTAAAACAGGGGAATATACCTACAACACTAGTAGAACAAGATAATATATCTAGAACATAAGTAAAAGGGGAATATACTACTGTCAACATTACTGATTCCCAAACCTGTCCTCAGGACCACCAGCAGCCAGTCTACATATCTGTTGAATTCCAACACGAGCACACCTGATTCAACTAATCAAGGGCTTGCTGATTAGTTAATCCATTGAATCAGGTGTGCTTGCACTGGAATAGGTCAGATATGTGGAAAGGCTGGGTCAGGGTGTCTCGAGGACCGGGTTGGGAAACACGGAGTTACATGATTGTATCAATACAGAGGCTGAAGCATTCTGAACAGGATCTATGTGTCATCACACCAGGAACGCCGCTCAGCCCAAAGCCCCTATCGTTATGAGGGTCACACACACAAACAAAGCCTTAGTCCTCCATCTGGCTCACACTTGCTGCGTCTATCTCTCACTCTATCACCTTGGTCCTTATTTGTGAGTCACGTGGGCTTCTTACAATGATCTGCCCTGGCTGTCAGGATTAGCCTAGCTTTACTTAGGAGTGAAACCTTCTCTGAGCACACAAATACAAACACACACCCACACCCAAATAGACACGCACACAAACGGGAAGACTCTCTACTACAGTTACCTGCAATAAGAGCCTAGTTACTAGATCAAGGGCACCGTGTTTATTTTGATCTGTTATGAGCCCTGTTGAAAAAAGTATTATGCACACCACCTACCGTCTATCGTGTATCCAGATGCATGCAGAGAAAAGAAGAACATTATCAAGCGAAGGTTATAAACACTCATTAGATTCCATGTAGAAGATCTCAAAATATAGTTATTTTATGCTCATGTACTCATTCTAAGGCAACAATGGAAAAGTCCTCTTGGTACAGGTAACTTCCTCCACTTCTACTAATCTGCTGTATGACCCTGAAGGTCAGGTCTGTGTTCCCATGAAACAAGTTTACTTAATTACACCCATCCTATTTATCAATCCAGCGTGCGCATACACACACACGCACAACCCCACACAGTTGTGCATCATCCTGACAGACAGACTAACACTAATTCTTTACTTTATTTCAGACCTGTCAAACGGTTATTGTGCAATCACAATAGGAGAGGGCAGAGTATCCTGCTACTACAATGGAGACGGACAACATAAAATCAGTTCAGTTTCTATTATTCATCCCATTCAGTCTTTATTGCCCATCCTTTTCATCGGAAGGCACAGAACCTGACTAAATAGAACAAAGTTCTATGTTCTTGGATAGTAACTCTGCATGTCTCATGAAACACAATGCAACTCCATTGCATTGGTCAGATACTCTTTCACGTTCCCATGACTGACCAAACACAGCATGATGTCTATGAGAGCGTGTGTGGCTGTGCTTATACCTGCCCGATGTCCCGGGCTGGAAATTAATTATTTGCAGGATTTCTTCAGAGCAGGATTTCTACACACTCGTTACACAATGTTACACCATTAAAGCATGTGCATGCATGCATGTCCTGCAGGTATTTATCTGTGTCCATGGTAATATGTTTCCTATTTGTGCATACTGATATATAGGCCTACTTGTGTATTTTGCCTAAAGCCATACGCCTGACAATGATAATACACCTGCCAGACAGAGCGGAGAGAACAAAAAAGTCTGTGCCAAAAGCCTGCTGCAGTACAGGTAAGTTCCTGGTGTATAAGGAAGCTTAGAGCTCATGTTTAGTTCCCTGTCCAAGCGTTGGATCACTTTGTGGGGCTACATGGCCTACAGATCTCCCCTGATCCCTCAGCCAGCTGGTTCATCCTGGAGCAGGGAGGCCTATAGGAACGTAGCCTATAGCTGACTTTAGTTTCAAGAACAGATGTTTAGACCCCATGGAAAGCCAGTCTCAGTCAGAACCAACAGCACAGGGAGAGGAACAAGAGGGAGAAAGAGTAAAATATGAACCTGTAGGCTTAGGTTAAACCAGAACACAAAGACAGTTCGCTCATTTTTCCATCTTTCTACCCCCTTCTTATTTTCTCTCTCTACATCTTGCTGTTCCCCTTCTTAATATCCCTCCATCTCTAGGAAAAATCTGCCGTTCTGCCCTTGAGCAAGGCAGTTAACCCCCAACAACAAGTGCTCCCCGAGCGTCCATAACGTGGATGTCGATTAAGGCAGCCCCCTGCACCGCTCTGATTCAGTTGTGCAACTGACTAGGTATCCCCCTTCCCTTCCCTCCAACTGACTAGGTATCCCCCTTCCCTTCCCTCCAACTGACTAGGTATCCCCCTTCCCTTCCCTCCAACTGACTAGGTATCCCCTTCCCTCCTACTGATTAGGTATCCCCCTTCCCTTCCCTCCAACTGACTAGGTATCCCCCTTCCCTTCCCTCCAACTGACTAGGTATCCCCCTTCCCTTCCCTCCAACTGACTAGGTATCCCCCTTCCCTTCCCTCCAACTGACTAGGTACCCCCTTCCCTTCCCTCCAACTGACTAGGTACCCCCCTTCCCTCCTACTGATTAGGTATCCCCTTCCCTTCCCTCCAACTGACTAGGTATCCCCTTCCCTTCCCTCCAACTGACTAGGTATCCCCTTCCCTTCCCTCCAACTGACTAGGTACCCCCTTCCCTCCTACTGATTAGGTATCCCCTTCCCTTCCCTCCAACTGACTAGGTATCCCCTTCCCTTCCCTCCAACTGATTAGGTACCCCCTTCCCTTCCCTCAACTGACTAGGTATCCCCTTCCCTCCTACTGATTAGGTATCCCCTTCCCTTCCCTCCAACTGACTAGGTACCCCCTTCCCTTCCCTCCAACTGACTAGGTACCCCCTTCCCTTCCCTCCAACTGACTAGGTATCCCCTTCCCTCCTACTGATTAGGTATCCCCTTCCCTTCCCTCCAACTGACTAGGTACCCCCCCTTCCCTTCCCTCCAACTGACTAGGTACCCCCTTCCCTTCCCTCCAACTGACTAGGTATCCCCCTTCCCTCCTACTGATTAGGTATCCCCTTCCCTTCCCTCCAACTGACTAGGTACCCCCTTCCCTTCCCTCCAACTGACTAGGTACCCCCTTCCCTTCCCTCCAACTGACTAGGTATCCCCCTTCCCTCCTACTGATTAGGTATCCCCCTTCCCTTCCCTCCAACTGACTAGGTATCCCCCTTCCCTCCTACTGATTAGGTATCCCCCTTCCCTTCCCTCCAACTGACTAGGTATCCCCTTTTCCCTTCCCTCCAGTTTTCAACACAGATCATTAACAGGATGAGGTCATAACTGTGACCATCATCCCTCCTTCTCACTGTCCTCAGATTTGTTCAATAAAAATGTACTTTAACTTATCAATAATAATCTAATATAGTCCTGTAGACATGTTCAAATGGGTCTTTTTTTGCAGATAAAGATGTGTCATTTAATATTAAGCTTCCAATGTCCACCAGGAATATCCAGTTTGTTCCTTAATTCGAGTACCTTGGATGGCAAGGTAAGCTAGGGAATATTTACTTGCTCCTTTTACACTGTCCCACCCCGGGCCAGAATAAAGCTGCTACACAGTTTGAGGGGGTTTGCCTCTTGTTACACAAACCACAAAATAAGAAACGACAAGGATACAACTTGTTCCTGAGACAGATAGCACCAACTAGCATCTCGTCTTCATTTCCCCAGCGGAGGGACAACCTTATCCCATTATCTGGCCTTGAGATATGATTGGGGCCAGAGCATAACCATAACATTGAAGCAAAACCCCAACATCAAACACACAGGGGAGAGGAGTAGCCTGGGGGCCTGGCGTTGTGCCATCCTGCCAAGCGCTGCCAAATATTGGACTCTGACTCTCCTTTGGTTTTTCAGTCTTTTTCAGGAAAGAATGGAGGAAAGAATAGAGGAATGGTTGAGTTTCAACAGAGTTGAGTGTTGAGCAGCATCAAAGCAGCCTTGAGTTTCATTGTGAAGTATAGTAGGGAGTGAAATGGAGGGGTTGTACTGTACTCCATCTTCATCTCCCACCATTCTCATTGTCCTGTTTCTTCTTCTTCAGTCTCTCGAGAACAGTATGTGCCTTCCTGGTATGAACAGTTACAGATCTCTGTCACACAGAGAGCAGGCCATGGATTCAGCCAGTCCCTCCAGGTTACTACACGCCTTCCAGGCAAACAGCTATAGAGAATCATCTTATAGTTATCAGAGAGCCGGCTATAGCTTCAGTCAGTCAGTCATCCAGCCATTCAACCAGTCAATCTCTCAGGAGTCCCTGAGGTGTCATTGGTGATGTGACGAAGTCAGCTCTTCCTCTGAGGCTCCGTTTAAGGACTTAGGGAAATGTCTGTTCGGACAGCTGCAGGCGCAGAGGGAGAGTGAGAGATCCTTGGAATGTACAGGGTCAGGGGTCATTCCTATTCACATTAACTAAAAAGATGAATAAGATCTGGTTGGTGGTTTGAAAGGGTTTCTGAGAACCCTCTCTGAGTCTCAGAGACATTTGTAAGTTGTATGTTAACCAATAAATAACGGTCCAAGAGTGAATTAAGTTATAGTGGCTTACTTACATCCTTTTATAAAAGGATACACCAAGAGGAAGTTGCCGCCACTATTTCGATCTAATTTCCTGTCCTAGAGAGGAAATACACGTTTAGGTTCCACCTACAAAAGAATGACAAAGGCTACTTGTACATAGTCACAAATTGGGTGTGGGAATTTCCACGTGGCGTTGTTAAACATCAACAACCTGCTGTCAGTGTAGCTAGCTAGCATGCTAACCTTATCAAGCTAAATGTTATCGGTTGTTGCATATTACTACACCGTATTAAAAGAAATTGCCAGCTGGCTCTATGGCTGGTTCTAGAGCTGGATTTGTCATAAGTATTGATTTAGTGAAAACTTTGCCACAGATGAAAACCACTGGCCTCTTTGACTTCGCCATTATTGTTATCAAAAAAAGTTTTGGCATCATGCTAGCGGCCTTTACCTTAGGCACAGACTCCAGACGCTTTCAGCCTGGATAACACTTGCCAGCCTGCCAGCATCGGACTGTTTTCCCGGATTCCTGCCGTAAGCCCTGGACCATTATTCCTGATCATCACAGCTAGCTAGCTGCCACCGAGTGGCCCAGCCCCGAAGCTAGCTATGAGCCAGGCCCACCTCCCGGCCTACTCAGTGATCACTCGGCTACACAGCTAATGCCTCCCGGACTCTTCCCCAACACGGCTAGAATTCCGTAAGCTCTGGACCTTAGCAACAGATCATCGCTGCTAGCTAGCTGCTACCGAGTGGCTATAGTGGCCAACGCCCCTGTCCCGAAGCTAGCGCCAGTTAGCCGCGAGCCAGGCACATCTCCCGGCTAGCAAACAAAATTACTACAACCACAATACTTCTCTCGCCAACTGGCCTGGACCCTTTGGTCGACACGAAGCTCCACCGTACTACCACGACTGGTCTGCCGACGTAACTCCATCCGCTGTGCCCCCAACTGGCTTTTGCCGGACGTCGGAGCAGGCGCTTCTACAAGCCCCGGCCTGCTAACTTTAAATGCCGTGTATCCCGCTTGCTAGGTAGTAACGACTACCCTGCGGCTTCCCTGTTTCATCTATTGCTGTTCACTGGACCCTATGATCCCTTGGCTACATAGCCAATGCCTGCTCGACTGTTTATTAATCACGGTACTCCATTTTGTTTATTTTTCGTTTATCTGTCGGCCCCAGCCTCGAACTCAGGCCCTGTGTGTAGTTAACTGACCCTCTCTGCCTATTCATCACCATTTTACCTGTTGTTGTTATCTTAGCTGATTAGCTGTTGTTGTCTTACCCGTTGTTGTCTTAGCTAGCTCTCCCAATCAACACCTATGATTGCTTCATGCCTCGCTTTATGTCTCTCTCAAATGTCAATATGCCTTGTATATTGCTGTTTAGAATAGTTATCGTTGTTGTTTTAGTTTACTGCGGAGCCCCTAGTCCCACTCAACATGCCTCAGATACCTCCTTTGTCCCACCTCCCACGAATAAGGTGACCTCACCCAGCATAACTAGTACGTCCAGAGATGCACCTCGCTTATCGTCACAAAATGCCTGGGTTTACCTCCACCGTACCCACACCCCAGTTTGTACATTATGCCCTGAATCTATTCTACCACGCCCAGAAATCTGCTCCTTTTATTCTCTGTCCCCAACGCACTAGATGACCAGTTTTGATTGCCTTTAGCCGTACCCTCATCCTACTCCTCCTCTGTTCCTCGGATGATGTGGAGGTTAACACACGTCCTGCGTGTCCCCAGGCACTCTCATTTGTTGACTTCTGTAACCGAAAAAGCCTTGGTTTCATGCATGTTAACATCAGAAGCCTCCTCCCTAAGTTTGTTTTACTCACTGCTTTAGCACACTCCACCAACCCTGAGGTCCTTGCAGTGTCTGAATCCTGGCTTAGGAAGGCCACCAAAAATTCTGAGATTTCCATCCCCAACTACAACATTTTCCGTCAAGAACTGCCAAAGGGGGAGGAGTTACAATCTACTGCAGAGATAGCTTGCAAAGTTCTGTCATACTTTCCAGGTCTATGCCCAAACAGTTCGAGCTTCTAATTTAAAAAATGTATCTCTCCAGAAACAAGTCTCTCACTGTTTCCGCCTGTTATAGACCCCCCTCAGCTCCCAGCTGTGCCCTGGACACCATATGTGAATTGATTGCCCCTCATCTATCTTCAGAGTTCGTTCTGTTAGGTGACCTAAACTGGGATATGCTTAACTTCACCGGCTCCAGCAGAAAAACTGACTGTTTTGGAGAGCCTGGCGTGCCCAAAGTAAAATGCCTCCCATTTAGGCCCAGAAAATGGGATATGCATATATTTAGTACCACTCTGAATTTTCCAAAACTGTTAACCATTTGTCTGTGGGTCAATCAGAACGCATTTGGCAGGCAAAACCCTGAGGAATCTCTGTCCTGAAAAAAGTCATTTTGACACATTGCTCATTTCTGAGCCCCTCCCTATCCAAAATGACCATATATAGGCATGTGAACTCAGTGCACGTCGCTTCCTTATGATGTCATCAACCACGAGACGGTGTTTTACTCCATCTTGGGGAATTTCGACCATTGATAAACAGCATGGAACGAGAGACCACCTTATGAAAACTCTTCAGAGTGCGCGTGCATGAGAAAGCGCTGTGCCTTATTTATCGCTTTTAGCGTTCAGTTTATATTCCGGCTGATTTATAATAGTACATATACGTAAAAGGGTTCCTAAGGATACATTTAAAACTATGTTTGATTGTTTTTGGACAAGTTTATAGGTAACATTTGAACGAGTTGGCGCGCGTTTCAAAAGAGTAATGGAGGCTGTCGTTTTGCATGAACCAAATGGAGGATTTATGGATAAAAGACGTTACTTTTTCTAACAAAAGAACCATGGATTGTCTTCGTTGGACACTTAGGAAGACCTCAGCAGAAGTTCTTCAACAGGTAATTACTTTGTTTTCGCTGTGAAATGTGTTATGTGTGTGCCATGATTGCTAATCGATACATGGCTATTGGAAAATATGTGAGGTGCTACCCTCAAACAAATGAATGTGCTGCTTTACGCGTAAAGCCTTTTTGAAATCTGACAACGCTGTGATATTGCCTAGAAACAGAGCTTTTGATGAGTATGGAACACTTGTATATAGCTGGATGTTTAATAATTCAATTTTCGGATTTTAAATCTGGCGCTACAGGTTTTAGCTGGTAGTGTCGGGATGATCCCGCTAGCGACCCACTGGTATTTGAGTCGTTAACACCCCGGCAGTCCTACAATCTAAGCTAGATGCTCTTAATCTCACACAAATTATCAAGGAACCCACCAGGTTTTCAATCAGGATCTCAGCGATCACTGCCTCATTGCCACTGCCACATTGCCTGGGTCAAACGACCACCCCTCATCACTGTCAAACGCTCCTAAAACACATCTGCGAGCAGGCCTTTCTAATCGACCTGGCCCGGGTATCCTGGAAGGATATTGACCTCATCCCGTCAGTCGAGGATGCCTGGTCGTTCTTTAAAAAGTAATTTCCTCACAATCTTAAATAAGCATGCCCCTTTCAAAACATGTAGAACTAAGAACAGATATAGCCCTTGGTTCACTCCAGACCTGACTGCCCTCAACCATCACAAAAACATCCTGTGGTGGACTGCAATAGCATTGAATAGTCCCCGCGATATGCAACTGTTCAGGGAAGTCAGGAACCAATACACGCAGTCAGTCAGGAAAGCAAAGGCTAGCTTTTTCAAGCAGAAATTTGCATCCTGTAGCTCTAACTCCAAAAGGTTTTGGGACACTGCAAAGTCCATGGAGAACAAGAGCACCTCCTCCCAGCTACCCACTGCACTGAGGCTAGGTAACACTCACCACCGATAAATCCACGATAATCGAGAATTTCAATAAGCATTTCTCCACAGCTGGCCATGCCTTCCTCCTGGCTACCCCAACCCCGGCCAACAGCTCCGCACCCCCCCGCAGCTACTTCCCAAGCATCCCCAGCTTCTCCTTCACCCAAATCCAGATAGCAGATGTTCTGAAAGAGCTGCAAAATCTGGACATGTACAAATCAGCTGGGCTAGACAATCTGGACCCTCTCTTTCTAAAATTATCCTCTGCCATTTTTGCAACCCCTATTACCAGTCTGTTCAACCTCTCTTTCGTATCGTCCGAGATCCCTAAAGATTGGAAAGCTGCCGCGGTCATCCCCCTCTTCAAAGGGGGTGACACTCTAGACCCAAACTGTTATAGACCAATATCCATCCTGCCCTGCCTTTCTAAAGTCTTCAAAAGCCAAGTTAATAAACAGACCATTTCGAATCCCACCGTACCTTCTCCGTTGTGCAATCCGGTTTCCCGAGCTGGTCACAGGTGCACCTCAGCCATGCTCATGGTACTAAACAATATCACAACCGCCATCGATAAAAGATTGTACTGTGCAGCCGTCTTCATCAAACTGGCCAAGGCTTTCGACTCTGTCAATCACTGTATTCTTATCGGCAGACTCAACAGCCTTGGTTTCTCAAATGACTGCCTCACCTGGTTCACCAACTACTTCTCAGACAGAGTTCAGTGTGTCAAATCGGAGGGCCTGTTGTCTAGACCTCTGGCAGTCTCTATGGGGTACCACAGGGTTGAATTCTCGGGCCGACTCTTTTCTCTCTATATTTCAACGATGTCGCTCTTGCTGCGGGTGATTCCCTGATACACCTCTATACAGACGACACCATTCTGTATACATCCGGCCCTTCTTTGGACACAGTGTTAACAAACCTCCAAACGAGATTCAATGCCATACAACACTCCTTCCATGGCCTCTAACTGCTCTTAAATGCTAGTAAAACTAAATGCATGCTTTTCAACCGTTCACTGCCCGCACCCGCCCGCCCGACTAGCATCACTACTCTGGACGGTTCTGACTTAGAATATGTGGACAACTACAAATACCTAGGTGTCTGGCTAGACTGTAAACTCTCCTTCCAGACTCATATTAAACTTCTCCAATCCAAAATTAAATCTAGAATCGGCTTCCTATTTCACAACAAAGCATACCCTAGTAAAACTGACTATCCTACCGATTCTTGACTTCGGCGATGTAATTTACAAAATAGCCTCAAACACTCAACTCAGCAAACTGGATGCAGTCTATCACTGTGCCACCCTGTTTTGTCACCAAAGCCCCATATACCACCCACCACTGCGACCTGTATGCTCTATATCGGCTGGCCCTCGCTACATATTCGTCGCCAGACCCACTGGCTCCAGGTCACCTATAAGTCTTTGCTAGGTAAAGTTCCGCCTTATCTCAGCTCACTGGTCACGATAACAACACCCACCCTTTTTTTATATTGTGTTATTGACTGTACGCTTGTTTATTCCATGTGTAACTCTGTGTTGTTGTTTGTGTCGCACTGATTTGCTTTATCTTGGCCAGGTCTCAGTTGTAAATGAGAACTTGTTCTCAACTAACCTACCTGGTTAAATAAATGTGAAATAAATAAAAAATGCTCCATGGCTCAGGTGGCCAAGTAAACACAAGGCTGCTTGGCTCATTTAAGTTGCGAAGAGTAATAACTTTGCAGCCGTTTTTGATTAATAAACAATGCCATGCTGGTGGGAGGAACCATTCAAATAAAACCCAGCCCTGAAAGGAAGCCTAGGCTGAAAATAATTTGTATGTCATATCATAGGAAAAGACGCCACATTGACACGAGTGGGCAAGTTCGCATGTCACTTCAAGCCCAAATATATAATTATTTGACTAAACAATCATATTGATTTAAATTGTTGTGCAACACCCATTTTTTTTTTCCATTTTCGAATAAGGCTGTAACGTAACAAAATGTGGGAAAAGGAAAGGGGTCTGAATACTTTGAATGCACTGTACATCAACTTTAAAAAAGGCACACGTAGCCCACATATCAATACATACACAAACTATCTAGGACAAATAGGGGCGTTGTGCCGTCAGGTATTGCTTTATCCGTTTTTTTAAACCAGGCTTGCTGTTCAGTTGAGCAATATGAGATGGGAGTTCCATGCAATAATGGTTTTATGTAATACTGTACACTTTCTTGAATTTGTTCTTGATTTGGGTACTGTGAAAAGACCCCTGGTGGCATGTTTGGTGGGGTAAGTTTGTGTGTCAGAGCTGTGTGTAAGTTGCCTATGCAAACAATTTGGAATTTAACACATTAATGGTTCTTATGAAAAGAAGAAGTGATGCAGTCAGTCTCTCCTCAACTCTTAGCCAAGAGAGACTGGCATGCATAGTATTTATATTAGCCCTCTGATTACAATGAAAAGCTAGATGTGCCGCTCTGTTCTGGGCCAGCTGCAGCTTAACTAGGTCTTTCCTTGCAGCACTCGACTGGACAATAATTAAGATAAGATCAAACTATAGCCTGCAGGACTTGACCATATGACTGGACAATAATTAAGATAAGATCAAACTAGGGCCTGCAGGACTTGACCATATGACTGGACAATAATCAAGATAAAATCAAACTAGAGCCTGCAGGACTTGCTTTTTGGAGTGTGGTATCAAAAAAAGCAGAGCATCTCTTAATTATGGACAGACATATCCCCATCTTTACAACCATTGAATCTATATGTTTTGACCATGACAGTTTACAATCTAAGGTAATGCCAAGTAATTTAGTCTCCTCAACTTCTCCAAAAGCCACACCATTCATTACCAGATTCAGCTGAGGTCTAGAACTTAGGGACTGATTTGTACCAAATATGATCCTCTAGACAGGGACAAAACCTTTAACGAATCCAGTCATGTAGCATTTACTGTACATAGCCTTCAAGTAGCATTTAGTGTAGCATTCGCCATGATAGCCTTCTTCTGCTGCACGCAGAGGGTGTGAAGGGGTGAAGCCAGGGAGGGAAGGGGATGCAGCCGGTTCAAGTAACAGTGATAGGGCCTTCATTCTAGCCTTGCCACAAGAGATGGAGAGAGAGAGAGAGAGAGAGAGAGAGAGAGAGAGAGAGAGAGAGAGAGAGAGAGAGAGAGAGAGAGAGAGAGAGAGAGAGAGAAGGGTCATGTTGCAGCAGGCTCGATGCTGGGGATGGACGGGGTCATGGGACGGGGTCATGGGACTAGAGCTCCTACCACACCAGGGGCCCCATATACACCCAGGACAGGAGCCACATAATCAGCCTGTGATGAAGTTTCTAACAGGGTGGGCCTTATAGGGAACACAGCACAGGGATGGAGGTACACACACCAAGGGGCGCAGGGCTAGACGTACAGTATACCCACACCTGTGGTGGACGAGAGATGTGGAGTGTTCAGCATTCCCACCTCGAGAAAAACAAGACACTTTCCCCATTTTTCAAAATGAATGTAAAACATCCTCACCCGGGACAAGGACATATTTTTTGTAAAGCCGCCACATGGGTTGACTCTCACCTTGTCTAACACACATATTCTATACATTCACTTCTAAAATACTGGCACCCACGATGAAGATACTGTATTAAATACTGTATTAAATAAATACTGAGCTATAACGAATGCTACATTTTCTGGGGGGAATTATTTTATACTAATACAATTGCTCAGAGAAAGAGATTCTGTTTAACAAGTACTAAAAAACATTCTCAGAAAGATAGGTGTCAAAATTATTGCCACCCCTGTTTTCAATACTCCCCTTGCGAGGTTAACAGCACTGAGCCTTTTCTCAAATGTTTTCTGAGATTGGAGAACACATTGGGAGGGTCTTAGACCATTCCTCCATACAGAATCCTTCCAGATCCTTGATATCCTTAGTCTGCACTTATGGACTGCCCTCTTCAATTCAAACCACAGGTTTTCAATGGGGTTCAAGTCTGGAGACTGAGATGGCCATTGTAAAAAAATTATTTTGTGGTCAGGTTACAATTTTTTTGTGGATTTTGATGTGTGCTTGGGGTTAGTGTCTTGCTGGAAGATCCACTTGCGGCCAAGTTTCAGTCTCCTGGCAGAGGCAACCAGGTTTTTGGCTAAAATGTCTTGGTAGCACCACTGGTGTGCGTGGCCAAAGAGCTCTATTTCCAGGTCATCTGACCATCTGACCATAGTGTCGGTTCCAATCCAAGGGATTAGCAAACCCCAAGCGTTGTTGATTGCTAAAAAAAACTTCCAAAGAGCCTATTGACATGGAGGTGATGTCTGATTGTAGATGTAGGTGACCCGAAGATGCGACCAAGTTCCGGAATTCTCCAACTTTGGCCCTTGGATTTTTCTTTGCCTCCTGAACCATCGTTCTCACTGTGTATCCTTTTAAACTTGGATTAGCTAACACAATGTGCCATTGGAACACAGGAGTGATGGTTGCTGATAATGGGCATCTGTACGCCTATGTAGATATTGCATTTCCAGCTACAATAGTCATTTACAACATTAACATTTTCTGTTATTTTAATGGACAAAAAACAAGGAAATTTCTAAGTGACCCCAAACTTTTGAACGGTAGTGTGTGTGTACATTTATTTGCAAAACTCGCGCACGCAACGCGGGCGGTCTGGTCAGCATGTTAGTCAAGGCCTACATCAGTGGCTCAGGGGGAAGAGCAGGTTGAGGACCTTGATTTCCTGCACCCTGGCTTCCCTAGCTCTCTCACGTGGTTTCTTTTGCAGTGTGCTTGGAAAAATATATTTGGGAAACTTACTAACAGCTCTAAAGGATTGTACAAAGACTATCTTTCCTAGTGACTGTGCACTTTTAAGGATGCACTATGCAGAAATCGCTCTGCCATTTGCTAAAATTCTAATAGGTCGTCTAATTTCAGTTTGTGATAAAACAAGGAAGTATATTGTAGAGAATTATTGTACCATCTAAACCGCTATGATATATATTTTCCATCACCAAAAATACCGAAACCGAAGACCAAAAACTCAAATGTAAGAACGGGAAGCGTAGAAATAGTGCACATTGAAGCAGTAGATCTGTTCTAAGACTTGCTTTCAATGAGAATGACAGATCTATAACTCACATTTCTATGTGAATTTGGACAGGTCGTCCAGAAAGTTTAAGTTTTAAGACACTTTTGTAATTCCCTCAGATCCCCAAAAGGTTCTACAGCTGCACCACTGAGATCATCCTGACTGGCTGCATCACCGCTTGGTACGGCAACTACAAGGCACCCGACCGCAAGGCGCACAGGGGGTAGTGAGTACGGCCCAGTACATCACTGGAGCCGAGCTCCCTGCCATCCAGGAACTCTATACCAGGCGGTGTCAGAGGAAGGCCCAAAAAATTGTCAAAGACTCCAGCCACCCAAGCCATAGACTGTTCTCTCTGCTACCACACGACAAGCGGTACCAGAACGCCATGTCGTACCGGAACGCCAAGTCTGGAACTAACAGGACCCTGTATAGCTTCTACCCCCAAGACATAAGACTGCTAAACAATAGTGCTAAATAACTAGTCAAATGGATACCCAGACTACCTCCACTGACCTTTTCTTGCACCAACTCGGTTGCAGCAACTATGCACACACACACTCTGAACTCTACCCAAACAATCACACCAACACACACCCACACATAACATGCGCACACATGCATACTGATGCCACACAAGCACTTTCACTCTCACCACATACGCTGCTGCTACTGTCTTATCTATCCTGTTGCCTAGTCACCCCTACCTACAGTGCCTTCAGAAAGTACTCACACCCCCTGAATTTTGTTGTGTTACAGCCTTATATTTAAAATGGATTCAAATTTAGATTTTGTGTCACTGGCCTACACACAATAACATAATGTCAAAGTGGAATTAAGTTTTTCGATTTTTTTTTATAAATGAAAATCTGAAATGTCTTGAGTCAATAAGTATTCAACCCCTTTGTTATAGCAATCCTAAATAAGTTCAAGAGTAAAAATGTGCTTAACAAGTCAAATAAGTTGCATGGACTTATTCTGTGTGCAATAATAGTGTTCAACATGATTTCTGAATAATTAACTAATCTCTGTACACCACACATACAGATAATTGTAAGGTCCCTCAATCTAGCAGTGAATTTCAAACACAGATTCAACCACAAAGACCAGGGAGGTTTTCCAATGCCTCTCAAAGAAAAGCATCTACTGGTAGATGGGTCAAAATAAAATAAAAAGCAGACGCTGAATATCCCTTGAGCATGGTGAAGTTATCAATTCATCCAGTCAAACGGAATAGAGCTGAGCACAGGCAAAATCCTAGAGGAAAACTTGGTTCTGTCTGCTTTCAAATAGTCACTGGGAGACAAATTCACCTTCCAGCAGGACAATCACCTAAAACACAAGGCCAAATATATACTAGAGAGTTGCCAACATTGAATGATACAGAGTGGCCTAGTTACAATTTTGACTTAAATCAGCTTGAAAATCTATCGCAAGACTTAAAAATGGCTGTCTAGCAATGATCAACAACCAAATTGACAGAGCTTAAAGAATTTTTTTAAGAATAATGTCCAAATATTGTACAATCCAAGTGTGCAAAGCTCTGAAGAGACTTACACAGAAAGACTCACAGCTGTAGTCGCTGCCAAAGGTAATTGTAACATGTATTGACTCAGGGGTGTGAACACTTATGTAAATTAGATATTTCTGTATTTAATTTAATTTTCAATACATTTGCAAAAATGTCTTGTTTTCACTTTGTTATTATGGGGTGTAGATGGATGAGAGAAAAATATATACTTAATCAATTTTGAATTCAGGTTGTAACACAACAGAATGTGGAATAAGTTAACGGGTATGAATACTTTCTGAATGTACTTTTCATGTACATAGCTTCCTCATCTTCCTCAATTACCTGGTTCCCCTGCACATCGATTCGGTACTGGTACTCCCTCTATATAGCCATGTTATTTTTTACTCGTTATTGTTATTCACTGTGTATTTATCCCTTGTGTCTATTTCCATTATCTTTTATCTTTAAACTCTGCATTGTTGGAAAACGACCCGTAGGTAAGCATTTCACTGTTAAACAACAGGTGTAGACTATGAAGCATGTGACAATTAAAATTTGAAGTGTCTGTCACTGGTTTCCTGTATCCGCTCTCTAAAGTAAAGACAACAGGAAACAACGCACTGATAAATCCAGACAGTAAGTAGATGAAGGCTCCCAAGTGGCGCAGCGGTCTAAGGCACTGCATCTCAGTGCTAGAGGCGCTACAGACCTTGGTTCGAATACAGGCTGTATCACAACCGGCCGTGATTGGGAGTCCCATAGGGAGCCACACAATTGGCCCAGCGTCGTCTGGGTTTGGCCGGGGTAGGCCGTTATTGTAAATATGAATTTGTTGTTCTTAACTGACTTTCCTAGTTAAATAAAAAAAATTAAGATGACATCATGACAGAAAATAACAATTTCCCTGTCAAATATAATCTGAATAGTGGGTTAGTCACTGAGAAAACAAAATATAAATAATGAGGAATCATATTTTTTAGTAAAGGTTGTGCCAAAAGTATTGTACAATGTGTTTCCTTGTCAAACTATGAAGCAATACGTGTACATTGAATGAGTATGGAAATGATTTAACAAGGAGATCACAAATGGCAATATATCCCAAAGGTTCTCTTTGCTCTCTTTTTCATTGCATGTGACCAGATGATCTCTTTCCCACCCCCCAGTTTCTGCTTCAGACATATTTACCAGAATAAATCTATAGAATGAATAGATTACATATAATGTACAAAAAAAACAGGGAGTACAATGTCATCTGGAGGTTTAGGTCTAAGGAGAAAGAGCTTGTAGTTTAGAAACCTATACAAACCTTTCCACCAGGGCGCATGTTCCTGAGAGGCAAGCAATGTTGGTATACCATAGATTATCTATTATATTAACAAGATAGAGTGCCTGCTCTAACAACAGAAAGACATGTCCTTAAAGATGGAAGTAAGGCGGGAGGAGGCGAGATCAGGTGGGACCATTCTAGCCAATGAGGCGGCAGATATTCATGTAAACAACGGATAACGTCTATATAAAGTCAATTTTTTTTACAAAGTTGCCAAAATGCCACGTTCTTCCACATATCAGTGCATTCAATACAACCTAAAGATTACGAAACTTCTATTCGATCAAATAAGCCTCACGTAGCAAATTAGCAATTACATTTTTTGTTATACAAATTCACTCATTGACCTCCATACAAAAAAGATCTCACTTTGTGGTCTTATTTTCGTGGACAGATGTTGTTAACCGGACGTAGCAGACAGAAAATAAATGGCTGAAACTAGATCCACGACAAAGACATTAACAACAAGAAAAAAAAATTGGTTAAAGGTTCTCTTCTGTACTGTTCAACCAATTCAGTAAATGTGGAGGAGTTAAGATAGAGCGTCAACCTCTCGCCTTGTTAATAATGTCCAAAAGCGGAAGACGTGTCACATGCCTCTTTCCATTTCCCCTGAAAACCGGAACATCCGGTTGTTGGGGACTCAGCAGAGGCTAGGGCGGAGTAAACGCTCTCGTATCGCCTCTTCCTCTCTGGCTATACTTTCAACAGACAGAAGAAGAGTTACAAATATGCTGAAGTTGAGTTACCACGTTTTGTGGTGTTGTCAATATTCAGACATGTATGTATTCATAAATTACTTCACCCTGACGAGCGATAACACTTGGCTCTAGTGTCTTATTTAGACACGTACAATCTAATTGATTGTGACAGGCTCTCGGAAAAGAAGATTACCGTGCACTCTCATGCCTCAGCCTTGGAGAAGCGGCGGTAACAGGCAGCTTATCCAGACCTCATTTGTGAATAAGATCTGTTAGCTACTGAGAATTAAGCAATGTAGGGTGCTAAATAGTTAACGTGGCTAATTCGCTTTACCACAAAGCACCTTCCTTGAAAGGTTGTAATTGATTATTTCATAGTTACCCCTGTCTTTAAGGTTTCTCAAAAGGTTAACAATGCCATATTCAATGCCATAAATATTTCCCATGATGGAACACTTTTGGTGACAAAATGCCTTTGCGTAATTACGCGTAGATTCCAGTATAATGGTAGTGGTTATCGTGTGTTGAAATATGAACTCTATCCAAGCAGCTAGTATTAGGAACATCTGTTACGTTACTCAGTAGTAACGCGATAGGCTATTAAATTACCTCACTTCTGACCGGGACAATATTTGAAGCGCAACATGCCCAGTCCAACAGACACCACCAAAACCACTACATAGGCTAGTGGAAAATAAAGATTCACTTTAGGAAATGTACAATGTAAAAAAAAAACTGGTTCATACTCACTTGTTTTTATCGGTGCTCATTCTGCCTGAGTTTTGTCCAGCTTTTCCTCGGATGACTCCAGAAAACTGAAGCCGATGTCCCAATCGCCTTGCTCAATGAAAGCAAGAAAGTTGTTGAGATTTGTTTCAAAACAATGCGTACAAACTGTTTTACACGAAACAATTTAGCAACGTTGGTCTCGCTCCATTAAACAACTCTCTCCTGCCTTTAAGAAATAATAATATCTTAAAGAAAAGTTATTAAAATGCGTATACAGCTAACTGGCAGGAATCAATGATATTTAATCGGTTCGACAAAACATATAGAAACGGACTTTTAGATGATGTATACCGCGATAGCTTTTATCACACCATTCTAAGTAGATCTTCGATGTTTCGCGATCGTTGTCGTATTTCTCTGCGCTTGTCTGAAGAAGCTCTGAGTGCGGCGTGTCTTTTTCCATTTTTTTTGTTCCATCCCTCTTTCAACGTCACGCCACAAGTGGGAGGTAGAGGTCAAAAAGTTAGAGATATGGGCTCTGCTGGATTTCTAGTTATCACACATCTTTCCAATAATTAATTTGTCAGCAGTACAAAGAAAACAAGTAAACTGATGTGTAGGCCTATGTTTACTTTCTAAACAAATGAATTATAGGTCAACAGGCCTATTGATTGACTAATATGGGAAATTTATTAAATCATCCACTTACTACGAAATATATATTGCTATTTCTTTTTGGATTATGTGTGTAGGCTGGTGGTTTTAGATATGTGTGATGCCATTACAATGAGCCCGAACGACAATTTTTTCTTTTTTTTTTTACCTTTTCAGCTCGGGGATTTGATCTTGCAAACTCTCGGTTACTAGTCCAACGCGCTAACCACTAGGTTACCTGCCACCCTATATTACTACACTGTTGGAGCTAGAAACATAAGCAGTTCGCTGCACCTGCGATGACGTCTGCAAATCTGTGTACGCGAAGAAAAAACTTTGATTTGACAAATCTTTGGCAAACCAAGAACTGCACCAAATGTAACTGCACTAAACTACCTACACTCAAAGCTCATCTATATTTCATCCACGTGATAGGTCTATCATACAGGTACACATTTACACCTGACAGTCTCTTTTATTGTGTAGATTCACCGCCTGTCTGATTATCAACTAATTTCTAAGTAAATTGGTAATAACAGATTGGCTTGCAATTTAACACTTGCTCAGCCTATAGAGCTCACAGACCCTCCAGACCAGGTAGTTTGAAAGAGGTTGAAAGATCAAATCCCTGAGCTGATGAGTAAAAATCTGTTGTTCTACCCTTGAACAAGGCAGTTAACCCACTGTTTCTAGGCTGTCATTGAAAATAATAATTTGTTCTTAACTGACTTGCCTAGTAAAATAAATACAGTGTCACTTTGTTAGACAGGTTCCACATCTCCTCACATCTGGCTCCCCTTCAGGGCAGGATGTGATGGTCATCAGCTGATGTTTACAAGGTACTGAGAAACTCTTTGACCTTTATGAAAAGCACACAACAAGCTGTTAGCACATAATGAATAATGATATTAATGTGAGTGTAATAAGTGTTTCAGGTCAGTGCAAGTGTTTGACGTGGACACAATGCTTGGATGTGCAAAAGGATGACAGTACTGCAACTGGACAGGAAGTGCAAGAATAATTCACATCAATAACTACATTTCCATCCACAGTTTTATTTGAGTAAAGTCATACCTTATTAAAAACAAAATGTGTTCCATGGTGGAATCGTTTTGTGTTGGTGAAAACACAGATATTGATATAACAACCATCATATGAAAGTAAACTTAGCGTCACGTGATGATATGGTGTGTGGTCCTCCTACTACAACTCCAGAAACCATGCAGTTTATTAGGATACAGATTCAATTATGAGGAACTTCACAGGGTGGTGAAAGTGCACGGGGATGAACTTGATGCTGCTTTCCAATAAGTGTCTAGGGTCTTATTCTGGTGACATGATGATCGATGCTTGACTGCCTTTTGACAAATACAAATATTCTCGCTCTTTATCCATATTAATCTAATCATGTAGACTAGCCTACTGTACCAACACTGCCTACCAGCACTGTATCTGTGCTGGTACACAGCAGTTTTTGTGACAAAACTATCTGTTGAATTGAACTTTAGATTTTTATTCGATACATGAAAACTTAAGCAAAAAATTACCTTTTGTATGCACTATGTCATCACTTACCCATTTTTATCTGCAGCAAGTCCATTTGTCTCTTGAACTCAAACTAGACATACAAATGCTCCTGTTGACTGGGCCTCCTTCAGAGCGCTAAGAAACAAATGCACAGGATTGACCAGGAAATCCAAATCAGATTTCTATCTAAATGCAGTCACAGAGAACCTAAACAACCCTACCAAGTTCTGGAAGCTAATCAAATCAGTGTCAGGTTCTAATGTATCCTCTGGCCTTCCTGACCATTTAATGATGGATTCTAATGAAGTGAAGGATAAAGCCCATATTGTAGGGGTTTTTAACAAGCACTTCATATGTGATGGCTCAGTTTTTGATAATGGTGGGGCCCAGGCCTCTAATGTAAGCTATGTTACAGTAAACTAAGATATAGGCCCTCATGTGAACCATTTTAACTTTGAGCCTGTTTATTATGCTGTCTATAAAGCACTAAAGGCAATAGACACTAAAAAGTCTGCAGGTCCAGACAACCTGGACCCCTACCTCTTAAAGATAGCAGCTGGTATTATTACTGAACCTGTGTCTCACATTTTCAACTTGAGTCTCTTGACCAATTCCATATCCAGCATTTGGAAATATGCTTATGTCTTCCCACTGCTAAAGGGTGGAGATCCCTCAGATGCTAATAACTATCGTCCTATCTCCGAACTCCCTAGTGAACTCAGTTAAAAAACTTCTTAATTTAAAAGAACATACTGAGCAGGGTTCATTCTGGCTTTAGATCGGGGCACAGCACCACAACTGCAGCTATGGCAGTGGCAAATTACATCATAAATGCACTTCAGAAAAACCAGCATTGTGCTGCTCTGTTCGTTGATTTATCAAAGGCATTTGATTCAGTTGACCATGAATTGTTGCTAGCTAGACTCAGTGACATTGGTCTCAGTGAAGGGGCAGTAAATTGGTTTAGGAACAATCTTTGACAGAACACAATGTGTATAAGCTGACAATCACAAGTCTAGCTTTCTTGAGATTAATAGAGGTGTGCCCCAGGGTTTCATTTTAGCTCCTGTGTTGTTTTCAATTTGTATGAATGATTTGGGAAATGAGATGCAACCTGTCAGGACCCGGTCTCGAACTCAGGTCTCCGGTGTGAGAACCAGTCACTTAGCAAACTGAGTCAGTAGTAGTCGGCAGAACCCAGAAGATGAGGCAGACACAGCAGTAATAGAGACGGTGTTTTAATAACAACAAAAATAAAGTTCTTCAGGCAAAAAAGGTAATCCACCAAGACAAAAAGGTAAATCCACAAGGAAAGAAGGAACAGCAGAAAATAGCCTCAAAAGAGAATCCAAAAATAAACAATACCAAAACAGAGTTCCACAAGAGAGTCCAACTGGAGCAACAAAACGTTCACAGCTTCACTGAGGCTGGGTGCTAACATACAAACACAGAGCAAAGAACTAAGGAAAACTAAGGGTTTAAATACATACAAGGGAAACGAGGCACAGGTGCAAATAACAACTGGAAACAAGGGAAAACAAAAAGGATCAGACAAAAAAGACACAATGGGAGCCTCTAGTGGTCAAAAACTGGAAAAAACCCGGCCGAATGTTGACACAACCAGCAAAGTTTCATCTATATGCATATGATACAGTCATATATTAATGTGCTCCTTCTCTGGTTCTGTAATGAACACAATCGGCTACAGAGAGCTGGTTTCAAGCGCAGGACCACAGGAGGAGGCAGTTAGCTGGGTCCAGGGGCAGGCAGAAGGTCATACACAGGGGGTCCAAAAAGGCATCTACAGGCATGGAAAAGGCTAGTAACGTTGTCCGTGAGATCAGGCAATAGGTGATTACAGGAAATCCGAAAGTACAGGCAGGGAATAAGGCAAAAGGCGTCGTTAGTGAGGCAGGCCAAAACTATCATACACAGGAGGATTAAATTAGGGAAAAACAGAGCTCCGAATAGAAGTGTGTCACAAAACAAACAATACCTCACAATGATGGGGTGCAAAGAACTGAACTAAATAGTATGTGATAATGACATACAGGTGTGTGAACAGGTGATCAGAATTCAGATGATTGGGATCTGGAGAGTGAGAAAGTGAGCTGCGCTCAGGGGATCTACGTGTTTGAGAGTGTGAGTTGGAAGCAGACGTTAAAGGTTCAGGCTGTTGAAGAGCTCCAGACTGCTTTTCAGTCACTGCATGCCTCCCTTTATTGTCTACAACTGGTCTTGAATGTACAAAAAAATGTATGACCTTTACCAGAGCTCGCACTCAGCCAGAGAAGGTTAGCATTTTCACATCTGGTGGCTTATCCATTGAAAAAGTGTCATCCTACAGATACCTAGGTATATGGTTGGATGACTTCTTTAAAGTTCATATTGATAATCTTGTGAGGAAGCTTAAATTGAAATTGGGTTTTTATTTTCGTAATAAGGCTTGCTTCCCGCTTATGGCTAGAAAGAAGCTTGATCAGGCTACTTTTCGTGCTGTAATTGATTATGGTGACTTGTTGTATATGCATGCAGCCTCCTCTGTCTTACAGAGATTGGACTCTGTTGATCAAATCAAATCAAATGTATTTATAAAGCCCTTCTTACATCAGCTGATGTCACAGAGTGCTGTACAGAAACCCAGCCTAAAACCCCAAACAGCAAGCAATGCAGGTGTAAAAGCATGGTGGTTAGGAAAACCTCCCTAGAAAGGCCAGAACCTAGGAAGAAACCTATAGAGGAACCAGGCTGTGAGGTGTGGCCAGTCCTCTTCTGGCCATGCCGGGTGCAGATTATAACAGAACATGGACAAGATATAAAACTTTTCATAGAACAGGCAGAACAGTTGAAACTGGAGAAGCAGCACGGCCAGGTGGACTGGGGACGTCAAGGAGTCATCAGGCCAGGTAGGCCTTGAGGAATGGTCCTAATGCTCAGGTCCTCCGAGAGAGAGAGAGAGAGAAAGAAAGAAAGAAAGAAAGAAAGAAAGAAAGAGAGAAAAAGAGAGCTAATTAGAGAGAGCATACTTAAATTCACACAGGACACCGGATAAGAGAGGAGAAATACTCCAGATATAACAGACGGACCCTAGCCCCCCGACACATAAACTACTGCGGCATAAATACTGGAGGCTGAGGCAGAAGGGGTCGGGAGACACTGTGGCCCCGTCCGACGATACCCCCGGACAGGGCCAAACAGGCAGGATATAACCCCACCCACTCTGCCGAAGCACAGCCCCCACACCACTAGAGGGATATCTCCAACCACCAACTTACCATCCCAAGACAAGGCCGAGTATAGCCCACAAAGATCTCCTCCACGGCACAACTCAAGGAGGGGGCAACCCAGACAGGAAGATCACGTCAGTGACTCAAACCACTCAAGCGACGCACCCCCAGGGACGGCATGGAAGAGCACCAGTAAACCAGTGACTCAGCCCCTGTAATAGGGTTAGAGGCAGAGAATCCCAGTGGAGAGGGGAACCGGCCGGGCAGAAACAGCAAGGGTGGTTCGTTGCTCAAGTGCCTTTCCATTCACCTTCACACTCCTGGGCCAGACTACACTCAATCATAGGACCTACTGAAGAGATGAGTCTTCAATAAAGACTTAAAGGTTGAGACCGAGTCTGCGTCTCTAACATGGATAGGCAGACCATTCCATCAAAATGGAGCTCTATAGGAGAAAGCTCTGCCTCCAGCTGTTTGCTTAGAAATTCTAGGGACAGTAAGGAGGCCTGCGTCTTGTGACCGTAGCGTATGTGTAGGTATGTACGGCAGGACCAAATCGGAAAGATAGGTAGGAGCAAGCCCATGTAATGCTTTGTAGGTTAGCAGTAAAACCTTGAAATCAGCCCTTGCCTTAACAGGAAGCCAGTGTAGAGAGGCTAGCACTGGAGTAATATTATATTTCTTAAATGTATATTTTAATACTTTAACATTTTTCATGGCACACTATTTGTGAATTTGTGAATTCTACACCAAAATTAAAAATATTTCTGATTGAATGTAGTAATCTAGTTAAGACATTATCCATAGTTAATAACAAAAATAATAACATGTTCTTCAGTCATTATAATGCAATTCTTTCTGAGTGAATACAATTGCCCTTTTTCATTTCTTTTCAGTACGTATGTATTTAAAGTCTCTTCTTGTTTTTACCTGTGTTTGTTTCGCGTTAGACATGTTTGATGTAGTGATGTAAATTGTTGATTGCTGGTAATTTGTATAAGTCCACTTGGTGGAAAAAACACTAGTTGAAGAATTCACATATTTTCTTTATGCGGATTCTAGAATATTTGCATGAAAATCTTTCTCCAATTGAATGGAAACCCAATTAGTGTGTGTGTGTGTCTAACTAATGGCTTTTTGTGATATCAGCCATTGCATTGGTGTTTACCCTCAACATGAAATAGTAACATTAGCAGCTCTTCGGGACTAATTTCCATAAGTGAAACGTATCTATGTGGCCATTTTTTGCTCAGAAATTTGACTTGCTAACTGGTTGTAGTTATAAACGTGCCACGTTCAACCAGTTAGCAAGTCGGAAATTTCAGTTTCCTAGTACCGACTAGCACATGAACACAGCATTTATCAACATCCCTGTAATAATAAGGAAGACTAACGTTGAAACGTGTCACCTGTTCAGTGGCAACCTGTCATTCAGGGCAGGTTGGGCAGAGCCCCACCTGTTTTGAGCCCCACCTGTCTTGTATGTTATTTTTGCATGAATACATGTCACATTTCAGTTTGCAAACAATGTAAAAACAATCATTGAGTTAATAAAGCCACATACAAACATGTTTTGTTTTGTTTTTTGCTTTCTTGAGTAAGGCAGTTCTAAAATGCAGGTGTTTCAGCCTTGCTCAGTGTTCTGTCGCTCATGGGGACACTACGTGAGTGCAAAATCTATGGGTAGAGATAAAAACATTCAATCCCCTTGGGTGCTGCCATAGATTCATTGTTTTTCTTGGTAAGCCCTTCTCATCCCTTTACCAATAACTTGACTGTAGTCAGTGATAACAGGATGTTTATTTACTACTACCTTCCAAACAGCTTTCTCAACAAAAATACCAGCTAAATATAGGCACATCTATGTACTTAGAGATGCGGGCTCCGCTGGATATGTAGTTACTACACATCCTACCAATAGTTAATTTGTCAGCAGCACGGTGTAAAAAAACAAAACAAAAACATGGTGAAACTGATATGTAGGCCTATCTGATTACTTTCTAAACAAATTAATTATAGGTCAACACACTTTTGGCAAACCAAGAATTTCACCAAATGTAACTGCACTAAACTGCACTCAAAGCTCATCTACAGGTAACTGACAAAATAAAGGAATACTTGAGTAAATGAGGGATACAAAGTATATTGAAAGCAGGGCTTCCACGCAGGTGTGGTTCCTGAGTTAATTAAGTAATTAATAAATCCCATCATGCTTAGGGTCATGTAAACAAATACCCAGTTGACCATTATTTTGGCTACCATGGCTAGAATAAGAGATCTCAGTGACTTTAAAAGAGGGGCCTCAAAGGAGCATAGGGGGTTTAAAGGGTTGTGTGTGTCTCAGTCACCATATCTCAACCCAATTGAACACAGCGTTTTCCACCACCATCAACAAAACACCAAATTATAGAATTTCTTGTGGCAGTATGGTGTTGCATCCGTCCAATACAGTTCCAGACACTTGTAGAATCTAGGCCAAGGCGGATTGTGGTGGCCAAACACCCTATTAAGACACGTTCTGTTGGTGTTTCCTTTATTTTGGCAGTTACCTGTACAGTGGGGCAACAAAAGTATTTAGTCAGCCACCAATTGTGAAAGTTCTCTCACTTAAAAAGATGAGAGAGGCCTGTAATTTTCATCATAGGTACACTTCAGCTATGACAGACAAAATGAGGAAAAAAAATCCAGAAAATCACATTGTAGGATTTTCTATGAATTTATTTGCAAATTATGGTGGAAAATAAGTATTTGGTCACATACAAACAAGCAAGATTTCTGGCTCTCACAGACCTGTAACTTCTTCTTTAAGAGGCTCCTCTGTCCTCCACTCATTACCTGTATTAATGGCACCTGTTTGAACTTGTTATCAGTATAAAAGACACCTGTCCACAACCTCAAACAGTCACACTCCAAACTCCACTATGGCCAAGACCAAAGAGCTGTCAAAGGACACCAGAAACAAAATTGTAGACCTGCACCAGGTTGGGAAGACTGAATCTGCAATAGGTAAGCAGCTTGGTTTGAAGAAATCAACTGTGGGAGCAATTATTAGGAAATGGAAGACATACAAGACCACTGATAATCTTCCTCGATCTGGGGCTCCACGCAAGATCTCACCCGTGGGGTCAAAATGATCACAAGAACGGTGAGCAAAAATCCCAGAACCACACAGGGGACCTAGTGAATGACCTGCAGAGAGCTGGGACCAAAGTAAAAAGCCTACCATCAGTAACACACTACGCCGCCAGGGACTCAAATCCTGCAGTGCCAGACGTGTCCCCCTGCTTAAGCCAGTACATGTTCAGGCCCGTCTGAAGTTTGCTAGAGAGCATTTGGATGATCCAGATGAGGATTGGGAGAATGTCATATGGTCAGATGAAACCAAAATAGAACTTTTGGTAAAAACTCAACTCGTCGTGTTTGGAGGACAAAGAATGCTGAGTTGCATCCAAAGAACACCATACCTACTGTGAAACATGGGGGTGGAAACATCATGCTTTGGGGCTGTTTTTCTGCAAAGGGACCAGGACGACTGATCCGTGTAAAGGAAAGAATGAATGGGGCCATGTATCGTGAGATTTTGAGTGAAAACCTCCTTCCATCAGCAAGGGCATTGAAGATGAAACGTGGCTGGGTCTTTCAGCATGACAATGATCCCAAACACACCGCCTGGGCAACGAAGGAGTGGCTTAGAAGAAGCATTTCAAGGTCCTGGAGTGGCCTAGCCAGTCTCCAGATCTCAACCCCATAGAAAACCTTTGGAGGGAATTGAAAGTCCGTGTTGCCCAGCGACAGCCCCAAAACATCACTGCTCTAGAGGAGATCTGCATGGAGGAATGGGCCAAAATACCAGAAACAGTGTGTGAAAACCTTGTGAAGACTTACAGAAAACGTTTGACCTCTGTCATTGCCAACAAAGGGTATATAACAAAGTATTGAGATAAACTTTTGTTATTGACCAAATACTTATTTTCCACCATAATTTGCAAATAAATAAATTAAAAATCCTACAATGTGATTTTCTGGATTTCTTTTTCTCATTTCGTCTGTCATAGTTGAAGTGTACCTATGATGAAAATGACAGGCCTCTCTCATCTTTTTAAGTTGGAGAACTTGCACAATTGGTGGCTGACTAAATACTTTTTTGCCCCACTGTATATTTCATGCACATGAAAGGTTTATCTTACAGGTACACATTTTCACTTGTGACAACCTATTTTATTGTGCAGATAACAGGCAGTTTGCTGCGAGGGCCCGGTTGATCAAGGCTCTTCACCAACTGTCTGATTACCAACTCATTTCCAAGTAAGTGGGTAATAACAGATTGGTTTGCAACTTAACACTGCCCGGCACCTTGCTCAGCCTATAGAGCTCACACTGACCCTCCAGACCAGGTAGAGAGTATAGCTCTATCTTCTGGGAATTCAGTATGCTATGCACAGCACTTCAGGTAGGCTTTGCAGGGACCTAGGGCCCCAGGGAATATTTGTTTCCACAAGAATCACACAAAACGTCTTTAGGTTCCCTCATACTGATAGGCCTAATTTATTTTAGGCGTTCATAAAACAGACCAAATGGTTACAAATGAAGAAATAAATGTTTATGCTTTTTTACACTTCTCAATCATATTCACAGCAAATTTGTAATTGTTAAAATCTTGGTGTTAAGGTAAAAAGTTTGGTTTATCAAGTCCGATGCCATAGCAGTCATTTTGAATGCAGGTTGTGGTTGATAAAATATTCAAATGATTGGATTTCCTCCCTCTGGCTGGATTCCAATAGGAATTACTAATCGCTTCACATACCATCATATTGTGATTTTGTCACACCCTGATCTGTTTCACCTGTCTTTGTGCTTGTCTCCACCCCCCTCCAGGTGTCTCCCATCTTCTCCATTATCCCCAGTGTATTTATACCTGTGTTCTCTGTTTGTCTTTTGCCAGTTCGTTTTGTTTCGTCAAGCCTACCAGTGTTTTCCTGTGCTCCTGTCTTTCTCTAAATCCTGGTTTCCTGTTGTTGGCCATTCTGCCTGCCCTGAGCCTGCCTGCCATTCTGTACCTTTTGGACTCTGCTCTGTATTACTAACCTCTGCCTGCCCTTGACCTGTCGTTTGCCTGCCCCCCTGTTTTTGTAATAAACTCTTGTTACTTCAAAACTGTCTGCATCTGGGTCTTCTCTGAGCCTTGACATATTTGCAGATCGGATGTGGCCCACGAGCCAAGATTTTCAGACCACAATGTTGAGGATAAGTAGGCCATAATAACTAATGGCCTTAACACATTTATAATATATGTAGGAGAACTCTTGGCCACGGGTGGTGTGTGAACACATCCAATCCCAGTGATGGTTTGTCCTGTGCCCAAAGAGAGAACCAGAGGCCGCAATGTGCGTTCTCTTGTGTGGAAAAAAGATCCACCTCTGCTCTCCCGAAAAGTTCCCATAGCTGGTGGACAATGTCGGTTGTAGGCGGTACTCGTCGTCTCGAGGGTCGAGGGCCTCCTCTAGACATGAGGTCCACCCCCACATTGAGGTGGCCCGGAATGTGGCATACCGTCAACGAAAGAAGAAACTTGGTGAGGCCACAGTTCCTCCGCCAAGGTGTGAAGAGCAGGAGATCTCACCCCTCCTTGGCGGTTCACGTAAGCCCCTGTGGTCTGGTTGTCTGAGAAAACCAACACATGGTGTCCTTGATGCATGGGTGCGATGTGCCGTAGCTCCAACAAAAACATTTCCCATGGGGACACCCTTGAAAGAGAAAAGAGACTGTGTTACCTTCAGTGTGAACCGGAGGCGTCGGCATGATGGTTACATCCGTAACCCAAGCATTTGAGCCTATCGAGAACACAGTGTGTGTGGGCCCAATGCCCATACAATCACCGTTGACCGCACTCCTGAGGGGGGTCGTGGTGAGTGAGGGACGAACCCACTCTACCCCTGCATCTGTGTGCATGAGAGGACCAGCTCCAGCACTAGACGCGGAGTGAGGTAAGGATACGGGCTGTGGTAAGGCTGCTGAGGACGAGAGGGACCCGCCGTAACCGAGAGAGAGGAAGGAATGTCATCATCTCTGGAAGAGCCCTCAGAACCTGAGAGTGCGTAGAAAACGCTTGAGGGGACTTGCACACTGAAAAATGGCAAGCGTTTACGCCGCACCTTGGAGGACAGCAGGGCGCAGCTGTGGGCCCAAGGAAACGAAACACACACAGACACCGAGAGAGAGAAACAGCAACATTAAGCTCTTAAAGAGATACTTCGGGATTTTGGCAACGAGGCCCATTATCTACTTCCCCAGAGTCAGATGAACTCATGGATTCCATCTTTATGTCTATGTGCATGCTAGCAGATACCCATACACTTCCAGTCATTGCACTTATGCTAGTTCGCATTGGCTCGCGAAACAACCTCTAACTTTCTTTATACTGGAACAGAGAGACATAAAAATTGTATCCATGAGTTCATCTGACTCTGGGGAAGTAGATAAAGGGCCTCATTGCCAAAATCCTGAAGTATCCTTTTAAAATAGCTTTTGGTGGTGGCTTCTTGCTCATGATAGATGACGCCGTGACTGGATCAATTTGGGCAGGATCGTCTTGAGGCTTATCCTGTCATGCAATTCTTCAGGCAAATCTTCAGTCGCGCTGATGAAAGTGGGAGGCTGACTGTAGAGGCACACTCCTATATATAGGGAGAGCTGTACTCATATTGGCTGGAGCGAGTGCATAATTATTTTGGCAGGCTATTGGCTGCCTAGGCAGTGGGCTAGGCAGTGAGCAGCGAAGCCCCACGACATAGAACAAGCTGTTAGCACATAATGAACATGGATATTAGCGTCAGTGTAATTGGTGTGCCAGGTCAGTGCAAGCGTTTGATGTGGACATGCGAGAGGATGACAGTACTGCAAATGGACAGGAAGTGACGGACAAATTCCCATCAGTGTCTTACTAATGGCTTTTTCTGATATCAGGCATAGCATTGGTGTTTATCCTCAACATGAAACAGCTAAAGTACATTAGCAGGCTTCATTTCCATAAGTGAAACAATTGTGTGTGTGTGTGTGTGTGTGTGAGTGTCTCTATCTACTAATAAGGAAGACTTCAGCTTGATATCAAAACTTTTGTCACCTGTTCTCATTCTGTACAATAGATTAAAGTGAGCTAAAATAAATCAATCTCTGCCTTTTTGGTTGAGTGCTCCAACTCCTCTAATCAGTTGTTTTGGAGGTTTTTCTTGGTAAGCCTATCTCATCCCTCTACCAATAACACGACTGTAGTCAGTGATAACAGGATGTTTTCCACTACTGCCCTCCAAACAGCACAAAAATACCAGCTAAATATAGTCTATCTATGTACAGTCGTGGCCAAAAGTTTTGAGAATGACACAAATATTAATTTCCACAAAGTTTGCTGCTTCAGTGTCTTTAGATATTTTTGTCAGATGTTACTATGGAATACTGAAGTATAATTACAAGCATTTCATAAGTGTCAAAGGATTTTATTGACAATTGCATGAAGTTGATGCAAAGAGTCAATATTTGCAGTGTTGACCCTTCTTTTTCAAGACCTCTGCAATCCGCCCTGGCATGCTGTCAATTAACTTCTGGGCCACATCCTGACTGATGGCAGCCCATTCTTGTATAATTAATGCTTGGAGTTGGTCAGAATTTGTGAGTTTTTGTTTGTCCACCCGCCTCTTGAGGATTGACCACAAGTTCTCAATGGGATTAAGGTCTGGGGAGTTTCCTGGCCATGGACCCAAAATATCAATGTTTTGTTCCCCAAGCCACTTAGTTATCACTTTTGCCTTATGGCAAGGTGCTCCATCATGCTGGAAAAGGCATTGTTCACCAAACTGTTCCTGGATGGTTGGGAGAAGTTGCTCTCGGAGGATGTGTTGGTACCATTCATTATTCATGGCTGTGTTCTTAGGCAAAATTGTGAGTGAGCCCACTCCCTTGGCTGAGAAGCAGCCCCACACATCTCAGGATGCTTTACTGTTGGCATGACACAGGACTGATAGTAGCACTCACCTTGTCTTCTCCGGACAAGCTTTTTTCCGGATGCCCCAAACAATCGGAAAGGGGATTCATCAGAGAAAATGACTTTACCCCAGTCCTCAGCAGTATAATCCCTGTACCTTTTGCAGAATATCAGTCTGTCCCTGATGTTTTTCCTGGAGAGAAGTGGCTTCTTTGCTGCCCTTCTTGACACCAGGCCATCCTCCAAAAGTCTTCGCCTCACTGTGCGTGCAGATGCACTCACACCTGCCTGCTGCCATTCCTGAGCAAGCTCTGTAATGGTGGTGCCCCATTCCCGCAGCTGAATCAACTTTAGGAGACGGTCCTGTCGCTTGCTGGACTTTCTTGGGCGCCCTGAAGCCTTCTTCACAACAATTGAACCGCTCTCCTTGAAGTTCTTGATGATCCGATAAATGGTTGATTTAGGTGCAATCTTACTGGCAGCAATATCCTTGCCTGTGAATCCCTTTTTGTGCAAAGCAATGATGACGGCACGTTTAAATGTTATTTATTAAATTAATAAAACTTAACTTAGAAATACAGCACTTTTTTAAATTGTTATTATATATATTTTATATTCCCCCCACTCCAGATACAAACTTATACATACGAACAACAACTTACAGAGGCACACAAACAATGACTAAATCTCATCTGCCCAGACCCGCATGCTCACACCCCTATCCCTATTGTTTGCCACTTGGCCTTAAATTGTACAAATTCGTTTTCTCGGTCACCCATGCTATTTCAATATTTCAATAATAAATCATTCGATTTTTTATGATGCGTTAATGATGGCAGATTGATTGATTTCCATGATTTTAGTATAAGTTATTTCAAGATGAGTGATGAGAAGATAATCATCCAGCCCAAAGAGCCCCACAGTGGAGGTGTCAAGATACCCATGACACCTAGCGGTCAAAAAGGGAAATGGTTCCAATCGTTTTTTACAACATTCCATTTTTCCATAGGGATTTTAGAAAACACCAAAAATATGGGCTGTGTTTCGTGTAGGCTTACCCTGGTATGACTTTTTGAAAACCATGTAAATCTCTCTCAGACAAGGTGACTTTTCAATATATTCAGCTGTATTTACTCTGTTTCGAAAATGCTAATTAGCATCAAAGTAGACATCACGCAAGACTACAAATACCTGCAAACTCCTGCACGTCATCTCTAGCTGACATCTTTGCTAACAGGTATTGTGTCAACTTAAAACTTGCACAAGACAGTTCACAGAATTGTTCATTTAAAGAAACATATCTTATTTATTCATTACTACATTAAGCTAACATTAGACAGTTATAATCCAGAGATTCTTACCTTTGCCTCGATTCGGCAGTCTCGTCCAGATCATCATGGCATTTGTAGTTTTTTATGATAGCCACATTAGCAGCTAATTACCGTTTCATTTTGGGGGGGTAAATACAGGCAAATATATTGATAGTCACCTTGTTCTAGAGAGATTTATAAAAACGTCACACCAGGGTAAGCCTACACGGATCACAGACATTATTTTAAGTGTTTCTAAAAAAAACTATGCGAAAAATGAAGTGTAAAACACGTTTGGAACCATTTCCCTGTTTGACCGCTAGGTTTTATGGGTATTATGACTCATACTGTGGTACTCTATTGAGTATCTCACTACACCCCTATATGCCAGGTCTTGAAATATGCAGACAGACAGATTAAAAGTCAATTTACATTGTAATTCTTCTGACAGCCAACTTTCTAGCTCCCCCCATATATTTTGGACTTCATAGAATTCCCAGAAAGCATGGATTATTGAGTCATTATTAGTTTGACACTTAAGAAATGACTCTGCCGTTTGCTGTAGAATGTGTGAATTTTGTCTCCTGTTTAATTAATTCTATACATTAGTTTATACTGGCTTAAGCGTACATTTTTGTTAACTGAAATTTTGTTAGTTATGCTCGAGTTTCTGCTCGCCTGAGTTATACCTCATGATAAGCTGCAGACCACACTATTTACCAAGAGAGTATTCATCTATATTTTTCATAGCTGTCTATTTACCACCACAAACCGATGCTGGCATTAAGACCGCACTCAAGGAGCTGTATAGGGCCATAAGCAAACAAGAAAATGCACATCCAGAGAAAGCACTTCTCGGAAACTGCAGCTAAATGTCACACCCTGATCAGATTCACCTGTCCTCGTTATTGTCTCCACCCCCTCCAGGTGTCGCTTGTTTTCCCCAGTGTATTTATCCTTGTGTTTCCTGTCTCTCTGTGCCAGTTCGTCTTGTATGTTTCCAAGTCAACCAGCGGTTTTCCCGTTCTCCTACTTTTTGCATTCTCCTTTTTCTAGTCCTCCCGGTTTTGACCCTTGCCTGTTTCTGGACTTTGTACCCTGCCTGACCATTCTGCCTGCCTTGACCACGAGCCTGTCTGCCACTTTGTACCTCCTGGACTCTGATCTGGTTTTGACCTTTTTTGCCTGTCCACGACCATTCTCTTGCCTACCCCTTTGGATTAATAAACATTGTAAGACTCCAACCATCTGCCTCCTGTGTCTGCATTTGGGTCTCGCCTTGTGCTTTGATACTAAATGCCAACTCTGTGCTCGCTTCGTGGCAAGCAACACTGAACCATACATGAGAGCACCTGCTGTTTCTGGACGAATGTGTGATCTCGCTCTCCATAGCGTGAGTAAGGCCTTTTAAACAGCTTAACCTTCACAAGGCAGCGGGGCCAGACCAGGATGTGTACTCAGAGGTGACGATCTGGAAAGTGTCTTCACTGACATTTTAATACATTTAAACTCAGTTTTTCACAATTCTTGACTTTTAATCCTAGCAAAAAAAAACCTGTCTTAGGTCAGTTAGGATCACCACTTTATATTAAGAATGTGAAATGTCAGAATAATAGTGGAGAAAATGATTTATTTCAGCTTTTATTTCTTTCATCACATTCCCAGTGGCTCAGAAGTTTACATACTCAATTAGTATTTGGTAGCATTGCCTTTAAATTGTTTAACTTGGGTCAAACATTTTGGGTAGCCTTCCACAAGCTTCCCACAATAAGTTGGGTGAATTTTGTCCCATTCCTCCTTACAGAGGCCTCCTTGCTCGCACACGCTTTTTCAGTTCTGCCCACAAATGTTCTATAGGATTGAGGTCAGGGCTTTGTGACGGCCACTCCAATACCTTGACTTTGTTGTCCTTAAGCCATTTTTCCACAACTTTGGAAGTATGCTTGGGGTCATTGTCCATTTGGAAGACCCATTTGCGACCAAGCTTTAACTTCCTGACTGATGTCTTAAGATGTTGCTTCAATATATCCACATAATTTTCCTTCCTCATGATGCCATCTATTTTGTGAAGTGCACCAGTCCCTCTTGCAGCAAAGCACCCCCACAACATGATGCTGCCACCCCCGTGCTTCACGGTTGGGATGGTGTTCTTCGGCTTGCAAGCCTCCCCCTTTTTCCTCCAAACATAACAATGGTCATTATGGCTGAACAGTTATATTGTTGTTTCATCAGACCATAGGACATTTCTCCAAAAAGTACGATCTTTGTCCCCATGTGCAGTTGCAAACCGTAGTCTGGCTTTTTTATGGCGGTTTTGGAGCAGTGGCTTCTTCCTTGCTGAGCGGCCTTTCAGGTTATGTCGATATAGGACTCGTTTTACTGTGGATATAGATACTTTTGTATCTGTTTCCTCCAGCATCTTCACAAGGTCCTTTGCTGTTGTTCTGGGATTGATTTGCACTTTTTGCACCAAGGTACGTTCATCTCGAAGAGACAGAACGCGTCTCCTTCCTGAGCAGTATGACAGCTGCGTGGTCCCATGGTGTTTATACTTGTGTACTATTGTTTGTACAGATGAATGTGGTACCTTCAGGCGTTTGGAAATTGCTGAAGGATGAACCAGACTTCTGGAGGTCTACAAAAAAATTTCTGAGGTCTTGGCTAATTTCTTTTGATTTTCACATGATGTCAAGCAGAGGCACTGAGTTTGAAGGTAGGCCTTGAAATACATCCACAGGTACACCTACAATTGACTCAAATGATGTCAGAAGCTTCTAAAGCCATTTTCTGGAATTTTCCAAGCTGTTTAAAGGCACAGTCAACTTAGTGTATGTAAACCTCTGACCCACTGGAATTGTGATACAGTGAATTATAAGTGAAGTAATCCGTCTGTAAACAATTGTTGGAAAAATTACTTGTGTCATGCCAAAACCGACTTGCCAAAACTATAGTTTGTTAACAAGACATTTGTGGAGTGATTGAAAAACGAGTTTTAATGATTTCAACCTAAGTGTATGTAAACTTCCGACTTAACCTGTACATGTTTCAAGCAGACTACCATAGTCCCCTGTGCACAAGAACGCCAAAAAACTGTCTAAATGACTATTGCCCCATAGCAATTACATTTGTAGAGTTCAACACCATAGTGTCCTCCAAGCTCATCACTAAGCTCAGGACCTTGTGATTGAACACCTGGATTTCCTGACAGGCCGCCCGCAGGTGCTGAGGGTAGGCAATAACACATCCACCACGCTGACCCTCAACACAGGGGCCCCTCAGGAGTGAATGCTTCGTCCCCTCCTGTACTCCCTGTTCACCCACGATTGCCTGGCCACGCAAGACATTAACACCATCATTACATTTGCTGACGACGATGAGGACAGCCTATAGGGAGTAAGTCAGTGTCTTCCCTCAATGTCAGCATGACAAAGGAGCTGATCGTGGAATATAGGAAACAGGCCGGTTGCAAGTTTGAATCCCCGAGCTGACAAGATAAAAATCTGTTGTTCTGCCCCTGAACAAGGCAGTTAACCCACTGTTCCCTGGGCGCTGAAGACGTTGATGTCAATTAAGGCAGCCCCCCACACCTCTCTGATTCAGAGGGGTTGGGTTAAATGTGGAAGACACATTTCAGTTGATCCTCAAAAAGTTATACAGTTGCACCATTGAGAGCATCTTGACTGGCTGCATCAATGCTTGGTATGGCAACTGCTTTGCAATTAAATATTTCCTCTCTGCATTGTTGGGAAGTAAATAAATAAGCATTTTGCTGTTGTTTACGAAGCATGTGACACATAAAATTTGATTTTAGAAAATATCTGTGACGTTGAAAGAGGGGTCTCAAAGGAGCATAGGAGGTTTAAAGGGTTGTGTGTGTGTGTGCACACATCTCAGTCACCATATCTCAACCAAATTGAACACTTATGGGAGATTCTGAGATAGCGTTTTCCACCACCATCAACAAAACACAAAATTATGGAATTTCTTGTTGCAGAATTGTGTCACATCCCTCCAATACAGTTCCAGAGACTTGTAGAATCTATACCAAGGCGCATTGAAGCTGCTCTGGCGGCTCGTGGTCCAACACCCTATTAAGACACTTTCTGTTGGTGTTTCCTTTATTTTGGCAGTTACCTGTATATTTCATGCACATGAAAGGTTAACATTTTTACCTGTGACAACCTATTTTATTTTGTAGATTTCAGGCAGTTTGATCAAGGCTCTTCACCAACTGTCTGATTACCAACTCATTTCCAAGTAAGTGGGTAATAACAGATTGGTTTGCAACTTGACACTGCCCAGCACCTTGCTCAGCCTATAGAGCTCACACTGACCCTCCAGACCAGGTAGAGAGTATAGCTCTATCTTCTGGGAATTCAGCATGCTATGCACAGCACTTCAGGTAGGCTTTGCAGGGACCTAAGGCCACAGGGAATTTTTGTTTCCACAAGAATCACACAAAACGTCCTTAGGTTCCCTCATACTGGCAAGCCTATTTTATTTTAGGTTTTCATAAAACAGTCCAAACGATTACCAATGACGAAATACATATCAATGTTTTCTCCCCTTCTCATTCATATTGCTTAAATAACAACACCACAGGCTATGAAAGTGAAACCAAGCTATACAAAATCATTATAGTACCCATGCAGTGTGATACATTTATGATGCTTTAAAAACAATATATACAAATAATCGATATCATTCATTACAAAAAAGCGTGTCAGGTTCCACATGTCTCCTCACATCTGGCTCCCCTTCAGGGCAGGATGTGATGGTCATCAGCTGATGTTTACAAGGTACTGAGAAACTCTTTGACCTGGATGAAAAGCACACAACAAGCTGTTAGCACACAATGAATATGGATTAGCATCAATGTAATTGGTGTGTCAGGTCAGTCTAAGCGTTTGATGTGGACACAATATGGAGCAAAGCTTGGATGTGCGAGAGGATGACAGAACTACAACTGGACAGGAAGTGCAGGAACAATTTACCTCAATGTGTGTGTGTTTTACTAATGGCTTTGATTAGTAATATCAGTCGTAGCATCTGTGTTTACCCTGAACATGAAACGGCTACATTAGCAGCTCTTCAGGCCTCATTTCCATAAATGAAACGTGTGTGTGTGTGTGTGTGTGTGTGTGTGTGTGTGTGTGTGTGTGTGTGTGTGCATATCTTTATCAACATCCCTCTACTAATAATTCAACTGTAGTCAGTGATAACAGGATGTTTATCACTACTGCCCTCCAAACAGCATGTTTCCTTAACAAAAATACCAGCTAAATATTGTCACATCTAGCTATTTCTGAAAGAAACAAATGGGCTGTATTCTTACCTTTTCCACCATGTCCGCACCCTTGACCTTGTCCACTTTGAAATCTTCGTTAACATCTAGCGTCAGAATGGGCACGTCGTTCAGATACTTATACTCCATGCTGTGGGTCAGGGCCAAGAGGGAACGGGACATACGGTTAGTGACAACAAAGCAAGACACACACACACACACTGCTTACGCAATAAACTACATATTCTTTACTCAGGTCAGGCTTTTTCCTGGTTGTTTCCTTGTTATTTAAAGGTTATTTCCTTTAAAGCCCAGATCTGCAGTTGCTTTCACAACAGAAGCTGCTTGTGTTGAGAGAGAAAAAATAGAGTTTGATGGAAAAACATAAACACATTTCTTAACTCTCACTACAAAAGCAGTGAGGCAGCTTCTGTTGTGAAAAGCAACTGCGGATCCGAGCCCTGATCTGCAGTTTCTTTTCCCCACAGAAGCCGCCCCACTGTGTGTGTTGTGAGAGATATATTTTTTTGTTTGAACGAAAACATTTGGGTTTTGCCCAGCCATAGCCGCTGGACTGGGCTTAGGGAAAGGTGCATTTTGCGCTAAATCCCGCACACTCTAATGACCTTCATTGTCCCTCATATCCCCAAGCCAGCCCAGCGGCTATGGCTGGGCCAAATCCAATACTTTTGTTCAAACTCAATTCTTTCTCCCTCACAACACAAGCAGTGGGGAGGCTTCTGTTGTGAAAAGCATTTGCGGTTATAAGCAGAAATTACTTTGTAAGGGAAGACATCCATCTTTGTAAGGAAATTCACAGCTCACAATAGACCTTAGAAACAAGCCTTAATCTTGTTCCCACACTTCCACCCAAATGCATGAATAGTCTGGTGGACCAACACATCAAACTTGGCCTTTGTTAGCCAATACAGAGAGATTAATTGGTTTAATCTACCAGCCAATCATGTCCCACAACACCTACCCCCTAACCCTCCCCCGTACGCTAGGACACCACAAGCACAGAGCCATGACTCGCAGTCGTGTGATTCCCTCAAATTAAATGATGACATATACTTTACTCACTAGATCACTCCCATATAATTTTATAGTCACTCCCACTAAGGCCAACTTTGAGTGGTTGATATCCCAGGCTTACATGTGATGTGCGCAATAGCCTGGAGACGAAGTTACATCCATCTATAAAATGTAAATGTTTAAGCTTTTTATTTAATGCTCCTACACACATATGCAGATACCACCAACACTCCCTCCCTCACAATACCACCAACACTCCCTCCCTCACAATACCACCAACACTCCCTCCCTCACAATACCACCAACACTCCCTCCCTTACAATACCACCAACACTCCCTCCCTTACAATACCACCAACACTCCCTCCCTCACAATACCACCAACACTCCCTCCCTTACAATACCACCAACACTCCTTCCCTTACAATACCACCAACACTTTCCCTCTCACCACATGGTTTTGTGCTGCAGCCAGCTCTCGTGTTTGAAGTGAAGTTTCTCCAGGTACTCCAGTGGAATGCCCTGCTCCTCCTCTCTGCCTCTCCGATGCAGCCTCTCCATGCATCTCTACACACACACACACACAAGAGAAGGACCAGTGTAATTACATTGTTACCACACAGGTATAAGTGTACCTTAGTTAAAAAAATAATATTTCTTATACCAGTACGTAAAAAAACAATAGGCTACATTATATAATCTACTACAATGTAATTTAAATGTTTTGTACAGTAAGTTCCTAATGAGCATGTAGTGAGGTCAAATTAGTTTCTGACCTCTGGTGCGGCTCGGAGGTAGATGATGCCATCCAGCTCGATGTGTTTTTCAAACTGTTTGTGGAGCCAGCCGTGCCAGTCCTGGTAGATGGACCACTCTGTCTCGTTCAGACACTCACTCTCATACAGGTTCGCCGCAAAGATGTACCTGGAAACAGACCCAACAACAACAAAGATGTACCTGATGTCCCGTAGAGCATGGCGCTTGCAACGTCAGGGTTGTGGGTTCGATTCCCACGGGGGACCAGTATGAAAAAGGTAAGAAAATGTATGCACTCACTACCGTAAGTCGCCCTGGATAAGAGCGTCTGCTAAATGACTGAAATGCTAAAATGACTGGAATGAAACCGACGCAACAACAACAAAGATGTTCCTGGACACAGACGCAACAACAACAAAGATGTTCCTTGACACAGACGCAACAACAACAAAGATGTACCTGGGCACAGACGCAACAACAACAAAGATGTACTTGGACACAGACGCAACAACAACAAAGATGTACCTGGACACAGACGCAACAACAACAAAGCTGTTGCTGGACACAGACGCAACAACAACAAAGCTGTTCCTGGGCACAGAAACAACAACAAAGATGTACCTGGACACAGACGCAACAACAACAAAGATGTACCTGGACACAGACGCAACAACAACAAAGATGTTCCTGGACACAGACGCAACAACAACAAAGCTGTTCCTGGGCACAGAAACAACAACAACAAAGATGTTCCTGGACACAGATGCAACAACAACAATGCTGTTCCTGGGCACAGACGCAACAACAACAAAGATGTTCCTGGACACAGACGCAACAACAACAAAGCTGTTCCTGGGCACAGACGCAACAACAACAAAGATGTTCCTGGACACAGACGCAACAACAACAAAGCTGTTCCTGGACACAGACGCAACAACAACAAAGCTGTTCCTGGACACAGACGCAACAACAACAAAGCTGTTGCTGGGCACAGAAACAACAACAACAAAGATGTTCCTGGACACAGACGCAACAACAACAAAGCTGGTCCTGGGCACAGACGCAACAACAACAAAGATGTTCCTGGACACAGACAACAACAACAACAAATATGTACCTGGGCACAGAAACAACAACAACAAAGCTGTTGCTGGACACAGACGCAACAACAACAAAGATGTTCCTGGACACAGACGCAACAACAACAAAGATGTACCTGGACACAGACGCAACAACAACAAAGATGTTCCTGGACACAGACGCAACAACAACAAAGATGTTCCTGGACACAGACGCAAAAACAACAAAGATGTTCCTGGGCACAGACGCAACAACAACAAAGATGTACCTGGACACAGACGCAACAACAACAAAGATGTTCCTGGACACAGATGCAAAAACAACAAAGATGTTCCTGGACACAGAAGCAACAACAACAAAGCTGTTCCTGGACACAGACGCAACAACAACAAAGATGTTCCTGGACACAGACGCAACAACAACAAAGCTGTTCCTGGACAGACGCAAAAACAACAAAGATGTTCCTGGACACAGACAACAACAACAACAAAGATGTACCTGGGCACAGACGCAACAACAACAAAAATGTTCCTGGACACAGATGCAACAACAACAAAGCTGTTCCTGGACACAGACAACAACAACAACAACAACAACAACAACAACAAAGATGTACCTGGGCACAGACGCAACAACAACAAAGATGTTCCTGAACACAGACGCAACAACAACAAAGCTGTTCCTGGACACAGACAACAACAACAACAACAACAACAAAGATGTACCTGGGCACAGACGCAACAACAACAAAGATGTTCCTGGACACAGAAACAACAACAACGAAGATGTACCTGGACACAGACGCAACAACAACAAAGATGTACCTGGACACAGACAACAACAACAACAAAGATGTTCCTGGACACAGACACAACAACAACAAAGCTGTTCCTGGACACAGAAACAACAACAAAGCTGTTCCTGGACACAGAAACAACAACAAAGATGTTCCTGGACACAGACAACAACAACAAAGGACAGATGAGAGCGGTGTGCTTAGAAGCAATGTTAGAGAACTATTTCCTTGGAAATAGAACTCTAAACCCTATCCTTGGTATCATATCTTAGACCCTATCCTTGGCATCCAATCAAATACGACATGTAACGTTACCAAGGTTGACTCTCCTGGTGAGATGTCCGGTTTGTCCATACCTGTCACTGTAGACGGAGCGCTCGAAGAACTGCACGGGGTTCTCTGCCTCTCTGAGCTTCCCATCGGTAGATTTCATCTGGGCGCGGACCCTGCTCATGCAAACGTAGGTCTGGAAGGTGTAGGCCCACCTCTCTGGCTTCTCATACATCATCTGCAGCACGTTACCACCACTCTTCTGCGACATGGTCAGCTCCTGGGGGAAAAGAGGAGAAGGTGGGTTTAATACTGAGGCTAAGAGAGATACAGTACCATTAAATGTACTGTATATCCTTGCACATAAAAGAATACCAACCACTGAAATACCACAGAAATATAGTTATAATCAAAGAGTAATCACAGATATATTGTATTGTGTGTGTGTATATTCTGTAGTATTGTGCTGTAGGCTAACCACTACTGAGTAAACAGAGACTGAGAGTGGTGCCAAGCTCTGTGTGTGTGTGTGTGTGTGTGTGTGTGTGTGTGTGTGTGTGTGTGTGTGTGTGTGTGTGTGTGTGTGTGTGTGTGTGTGTGTGTGTGTGTTAGGTGGTCCAATCTGACCACAGGTTATGGAATGTGTTTCCAGTTTGGGACAATCAGTCACTGCACACATAACTCAAAATGTAAAACTCTCTCCAATTTATTCATGGGTGTGGTCAGTGTAGAAATTAAGTAGCAATTTCCAGTGGTGGAAAAAGTACCCAATTGTTATACATCAGTAAAAGTAAAGATACCTTAATAGAAAATGACTCAAGTAAAAGAGAAAGTCACCCAGTAAAATACTACTTGAGTAAAATTCTAAAAGTATTTGGTTTTAAATATAGTTAGGTATCAAAATAAAATATTATACTTAAAAGTATAAGTACAAATAATTTCAAAATCCTTATATTAAGCAAACCAGATGGCACCATTTTCTATTTTTTTTATTTTTATTTACAGATAGCCAGGGGCACACTCCAACATAATTTACAAACGAAGCATGTGTGTTTAGCTAGTCCACCAGATCAGAGGCAGTAGGGATGACCAGGGATGTTCTCCTGATAAGTGCATGAATTTGACAATTTTCCTGTCCTGCTAAGCATTTAAATTCAAATGTATTTATTTATAAAGCCCTTCTTACATCAGCTGATGTCACAGAGTGCTGTACAGAAACCCAGCCTAAAACCCCAAACAGCAAGCAATGCAGGTGTAAAAGCACGGTGGCTAGGAAAAACTTCCTATAAAGGCCAAAACCTAGGAAGAAACCTAGAGAGGAACCAGGCTGTGAGGGGTGGCCAGTCCTCTTCTGGCTGTGCCGGGTGCAGATTATAACAGAACATGAACACATTTAAAATGTAACAAGTACTTTTGGGTGTCAAGGAAAATGTATGTGGTAAAAAGTACATCATTTTAATTAGGAATGTTGTGAAGTAAATATTAAAGTTGTCAAAAATATAAATAGTAAAGTAAAGTAGATACCCCAAAAAACTACTTCAGTAGTACTTTAAAGTATTTTTACTTAAGTACTTTACAACACTGGCATTTCTCAATGAAAACATCCCAAGGTAGCCTGTCTGATTCTAATGGTGGTGGGAGAGTGTTGGGGATGGGCATAGTACTTATTCACCATGTGGTGTAACAATAATGTCAGAACACCTCTTGATATTACAGTGGACAAAACCAGCTGACTATGTAGATTGAGGGAACTGAAATAGTAGGACAGACATATTTGACATGATTGAACTGAAGATTGTGGTGGGGTGATGTATGTTGGGTGGGTCAGCCAGGGTGTAGTGGTGGTCAGTAGTGGTGCCCTGCCCCGTCGCCATACTCAGCTGTTCAGGGTGGGGGCCATCTTTCCCCTGGGTGTCTATTCTAACAGACACTGACCAGTGCAGGGTGGGACAGATGGCAGCTGCTGTATTACTCTAAACACAGCACATACTGTACACACACACTAGACGTGGGCAGTATACTGTATGTACCGTATACAGGGGGATTTAGAATACCGTAAAAAAATGTAATAAAAGAATACGGTGGCTGCGGGGTTGCGTGCTACGCCAACGCTTAGAACTAACTATAAGTTAAAGTTGCACCGCCATTTCCTTGTTGCTAAAACTCAAATAGTTTGCCTAATTTCAGTTTATGTGACAAAATAAAATAGTATAGTGTAGATGAATCATTGTACCATCCAAACCGCTGTGAAATATATTTTCAATAACCAATAATATTGTTGTTTCAGCTGTTTGAAGCTGGTGTACAAACCAGAAAGTAAAAGATACAAAAACAAAACTTAAGAATGGGGAGTATAGAAATGGCGCACATAGAACAGATCTACCGCTTCTTAGACTTGCTTTCAAGTGGAATTATAGGTCTATAACTCACATTTCTATGTGAATTTGGTCAGGTCGCCCAAAAAGTTACTTATTGCCACTTTAACTATCTACGATGCGCCAAATAAATTATCTACAGCTCAGGAATCCAGCTATGCATTTGGTTTGCTAACTTGCTAGATATGTGGCTAGCTTGCAAGATCACGCTTCTAGGTTACAGCAGAGAATCTGCCCACGGTAAATAAATACATTTGGAAAGAAATAGCACCCCTTGTATGCCCTGCCGGTAATACTGTATACTCCGGTATGATACAGGAACAGTATGAAGATATTAACATCTCGATACCCCCAACCCAAACACACACACTCACTCTCAATGCACACTGTCATTACAAAATAGCCTCCAATACTCTACTCAACAAATTGGATGCAGTCTATCACAGTGCCATCCGTTTTGTCACCAAAGCCCCATATACCACCCACCACTGCGACCTGTACTCTCTCGTTGGCTGGCCCTCGCTTTACACTCGTTGCCATACCCACTGGCTCCAGGTCATCTACAAGTCCCTTCTAGGTAAAGCCCCGCTGTATCTCAGCTTGCTGGTCACCATAGCAGCACCAACATGTAGCACGCGCTCCAGCAGGTATATCTCACTGGTCACCCCCAAAGCCAACTCCTCCTTTGGCCGACTTTCCTTCCAGTTCTCTGCTGCCAATGACTGGAACGAACTACAAAAATCTCTGAAACTGGAGACCCTTATCTCCCTCACCAGCTTTAAGCACCAGCTGTCAGAGCAGTTCACAGACCCCTGCACCTGTACATCTGTAAATAGCCCAACCAACTACCTCATCCCCTACTGTATTTATTTATCTTGTTCCTTTGCACCCCAGTTTTTCTACATTGCACATTCATCTTCTGCACATTTACCATTCCAGTGTTTAAATGCTATATTGTAATTACTTTGCCACCATGGCCTATTTATTGCCTTACTTTCCTTATCTTACCTCATTTGCACTCTTTGTATATAGATTCGTTTTTTCTACTGTATTATTGACTGTATGCTTGTTTTACTCCATTTGTAACTCTGTGTTGTTGTATGTGTCGAACTGCTTTGCTTTATCTTGGCCAGGTCGCAATTGTAAATGAGAACTTGTTCTCAACTTGCCTACTTGGTTAAATAAAGGTGAAATAAAAAATAAAATAAAAAAAGATGTCTCTCTTGAGATCTCTTAGGGTGGGCAAATGTGAAATGGAAATGTAAACTGTCTATCATGACATACAGAGCTATCATACACACAGAAAAATATGTATTTACACAACATTTACATTTTAAATATCTGTCCGTACACCAGGGGTAGGCAACCCTGGTTCTGGAGTGACGCACTTCATTTTTTTATTAACTGACAAGGAAGACCAGAACTGTTGAATTTACTGTTGAATCATTCAACTGATCAATGAGCTGTGGTGCCTAGTTAGAACAATACCCTGCTTGACCTGTGGCACTCCGGGAACAGGTTTGCTTACCCCTGCCGTACACCCTGACTAGATCCTTACTAGCAGCTGTCCCATTATGACAACATTCAGGGTTCCTCTCTGACTGGTTTCATCAGTTCATTCCTCCAGGGATGCATGTTATCTAGGCAACGTTCAAAATGGCACCCTATTCCCTAAATAGTGCACTACGTACGACTACAGCACTATGGGACCTGGTCAAAAGTAGAGCACTACATAGGGAATAGGGTGCCATTTGGGAAGCAATCCTAATCTCATTTCTGATCAATTCCTGGTGTTAGCAACTGGATAGAACTGGATATGAAACCTTTAAACCACTAGGGAGGGAGTGGGAACGGATAACTAACACTCTCTTCCACTTATCTATAGGTCAGAAATATTCAGACCTGATCCAGACATGTATGCATGAGCCATGTAAGAAGTGGCCAATCTTAGCATCTGAAGTTGGAACTCTTTGCATGGGTTGTATACCGTCTCTGTGTGTTCATTAATCACAGGTCAGACACATTTGAGGGATGGGTGAAAGTTCAGTCAGATAAGCATACAGTACCTCAAAATCGCTGTGTTGTGTTTGAACATTGCACCATCTGGCGATGGGTTCGGGCACTACTTCCCAGTCTTTGCTCTGCTCTTCCAGAAGGCGCACGAATGTAGATTTGCCCGCCGCTGTGGAAATGAAACTGATGTCAGTTTCCATTTCCAAAATACCCCCGACTGCTATACAATTTCAAGTTCAACCATATCAATATCAATTGACAATCTTTGCAGACATTTCAGTTGAAAATAACTACAGTATTGTGACTAGATATCTCACTAGAATAACACGGAAGCCCTGGTGCGTGACAAACTCTGTCATTATTTTATTTTAATATTTATTTCTCTTCCGTATCAGCTAACTAACGTTACATTATTTAATTTAATCAACACTAGTTACATGGCACGCTCTATAGTTAAACGTTGTACAGTTTCGAGCTAGCTAGGGACAGAATAGCAATTATATTACTTTTAGCAATCCTACATTCACGTTGGTGAACATTTTTAAACTAGTGTCACTTACCAATGTTGCCTTCTATTGAAATTCGTTTTGTCTTGTCCATAATGTCGTTTAAGAGACTAGGACCTGTTCTCTTCGGCGGCGTGGGCGACATTTTATTGTAATTTTTAAAGAGATATTTGGTCTATTTTTCTTGAACTCGAAGGTTTCGTTACAGCTGTCTGGACTGTGGTATCTTCAATTCAGACTGAATATGTTCAGATGGCGCTTTTTGTGACGTCATGTTTGAAACTTTGGCGGCACCAGTTTAGTCCCACTGTAGCAGCCTATCATGGTGTTTTCTCAAGAGTGGTAAAAGGGAGATAGCCCCGTTTAATATTCTACTGTTTGTTGCACCACTGGTTATAATGACCCTTTTCAACGGATATGATTTGATCAACACGAGCCATAAACTACATGATACTGTAGATCTACTTTCTTCTCCACAGAAGTGAGAATCGGTTTAGGCTACTTTATTTCCCACAAAATGTAGACAGATAATCTGGTCAAAGAACACCTTTATTTCCATCATAAACAGCATTCAATATTGTACAGTTAAGTAACTTTCATCACCCTTAGCAGATTCATATTTACAACTCAGTCATCAGAAGATTGTATATTCCCCTCTTACAGCAAGGGGAATATACAAACGGGACCAAATTCTGCATGTGATGAACAATAATTTTCTTGTTCTCAGAGAAGCATGGCAGATGGCTTTGTTACTTTACCACCTTCTGATCAACACAATCTTGTTAATTTTCTAAAGCTTTGTAAAAATAACACATTGATAAGTATGAAGGAAATATGACATGGTGTAAAAGGGGGAAGAAACAACCTCTAAGAGACCTAATAACATTCTTTAATATAGACTTACAACCATCAGTCCATGCCGGCTACCAAAATATGATATCAAAGCAAAATTCTGTCCTTATTGTTGTATTTACAGAATGTATTTAATTGCAGAAGTTAGTTGCATCTCCATATCAAATCTTCCTGAGAAGATCACAGTATAAAATGGCATTTAAACATATTCAATTGCTCTCATGTCTACTGCATAATATAGTAGTACGTCTATAGTTAAGTCCTATAACAGCAACATGTCTCAGTACCAATATCTACCACTTAAAACACCCCTACCTCTGAATAACGCACAGAAAGAAAAGCATTTGTTCCCATCTGTATGAATGGAAAATAGTAAATTGTTTAAACTTTGAAAAGTGGCATGACCATTATTGCATAGTAAACATTTTCATTTTGGATTCCATCCCTCTGCAGCACAGCAATACATTACTCAAAAGAACTTACAAAAGGCATAAGAAATCACACTATTGAAAGAAGCATACGCAGATAGCACTGAATGTGCTGTTATAGTTTACTACGTGGCTCGTCACTTTAGTAACATTATACGGGGAGAAAATGCAACAGAGCCTAAATGACGTAGTTCAGTACAGTTTCTAAAAGAGATGAGACAGCATATTTGCCGTAAAGGAAAAACATTCAGGCAAAAGAGGTCAGGAAACTGTTCAAAGTGCTTCATGGCTGGTAAGACAAAAGAGCACCCCATCTTTGTTTATAAAAGTACAGTAACTATGGTAGCCTGAGTACCAGTCTGTTTGTGCGATCATACGAACTCTCGGTCACTGATTGTCATGCCAAACCTGTTTGACTTGACAATGACAGCAATGGAGAAGGCAAGAACACAAACAGATCTGGGACCAGGCTATAACTATGGTGCTCTTGGCCTCAAACACAATATTTTACTTGTATACTGTATGTGGCCCATCAAATACAGCTTTTGCCATTACTGGTATTGTAGCAGTTTGAACTACTGTAGTCCTATCTAGACCTGATTTGAAAATGACCATATGTTTTGAGGCAAATTAAAACATGGACCCAAACCTCAGATTTAAATTTCTCCATCCATATTAAAGCTGCTCTTTTATAGTTACATAAAGTTCAATGGAATCTCAGAGAAAGCCAGTGAGGGCAAATGTTCCCTTTTATAGCCACCAGTATGTTGTGCACTTCTTTTGTTGTTCTGTGGGAGAGTGAGTGTGAACTAGCCTCGTACTACCATCCTGAACTCGCAAGCTTACATAAATATGTTTGCCTTCACTGACATATTTATGTACGCTCACAAGATCAGAATGGTAGTACGAGGCTAAGCATGAACCATAAATCAGGCACTTCGAAATATCAACTCTGTTCAATGGATTATACCAACTCTGTTTACAGTTTTATCAATGGATGTTTGATGGGTTATATATCAACTCTTGTTTGGCGAGTTATGGCAACTCTATTTGGGTTTTGGTTAGCCCACAATCCATTAAATCCAGTCATCTCATTATACCAAGACCAGGCAATGGGGTCATTTCTTCAACCTAATGTAAGGAGTTTTGTTGCAGTTATCACCAATATGCTCAAATATTTGTACAATAGTTATGAAGTCCTTTATTTCTACATATCCTCTATGTATGAACGTGCCATCTATAGTGGTAGGTTTTTTAGGAGCATCTGATAAATATACACCAAATAGAGGAAGCTAATAAAAACCAGTGATTTCAGTTTTGGGGATCGGTCCAAATTAATCCAACCATAATGAGCACATACCAGCTCAGACAGCAGTATAGTACTCCCTCATAGTCTAACCCCTTTGTCTATGACAGTGTAAGACTCTTCCTTACTTACCTGGCTTTCTTGAGAACATTTCCCCAAAGTTAGCGTATGCTGTATACATATAGCCAGTACAGGGCAGGGTAGAAGGGACATCTGTGCAAAAATAATAGTAGACTACCATAGAGTTAAAAGGATAAGTCAGTCTGGGTTTATCTGTCCTTGGTGGTCAGCTTATCAATCAGCTCCTGGAGTGGCACCAGCTCTTTCCTGTCAATCAAGTTAAACTCCTGAAAAGGACAGAGAGGAAGACCGGGATTAAAGTAGGCGATTGCTACAGATTGGGGATTGATACATTGTAGATTGTAAAGCACTTTGAACATTTGGAAAAGTGCAACAAAAGTGTAACAATCAAATGTTACCATCTTTATGTCTCAGTGCGACTGTAAAAATGTCATTGCCTCTAGTTCTTGGTCGCATACACTGAGGATAGCCTGACTGCCACTGTGTTTGGGTCAACATCAAATGAGCTAGCTAAAGCAAATATAAAAAGACTGGGAACCAGGTATTTCCATCTTTAACTTTTAATGTAGCCTTGCCAGAACTACACCATTAACAATAAGGGATAGGCCTACTGTATTAATTCCTGTCAAGTTCATGAAGGTGGGTTCCAGTGCTAAAATAATAGCCTTGGGAACCAGACTACATTGATAGTGGGCTCCGGTCCAGTACCTGAACAAAGAAGATGAAGTGTTTGAAAGAGGTGTTGAGGTGGGCCTCCTCCTGCAGCTGCATCACAGAGTCAAAGTGTTGATGGTAGATGTGGGCGTAGACCCTGAACAGGCGTTTCAGGATGGTCTTGGCCACAGACATAAAGTTACGCCTGAACGGGACACCTTGAGAGCAAAGAAGGTACAAAGTACATAGATTTATCAGGGTATAAAACAACTAAAGATAAATGATGGTGTCACTTCACTGGAAATGCAATGTATAAAGACATGGTAATGGCAAAACATGATGGACATGAACTCATACCTATCTTAGACGGAAAGAGTGTCTCGTCATCGAGCTGGTCCTGCACCCAGGTCATTAGGTAATCAATGTACTTGGGAGCTGAGCATTTGATCGGCTTCTTGATGTTGGTTCCATCTGCCCAATGATACTCATATCTACACAAATAAAGTTACATGAATGGCAATGTATCATTATGACATAAGCAGAAACGCAAGCAACTCCACACACCCACACTTACTTAGGCCCAGCAGACATGACAGGACAGCTCTCTTCAGTGCAGAAGTCTGTTATGGTGCCATAAAGCATGTTGATCTGGTTGAAGAAATCTACAGCTGTGGACATAAAGAAATAACAAGGACATGTGACATCATGAGGGGCATGTGAGCTGAGCTCCAGAGCATTTATATCCTCCAGACAACATTCATATAGAAGAAAATAAAAGTTATAGTGTGTGATCTCAGATCTAATTAGTGTGTTGGCAGACATAGGGGATACAAAAGCCCTCTCACACAATCATTCAGCCCTCCAGAGTTACCTCTCCCGATAAGCAGACTACTGGAAGTTAAATCTTGCTCAGAGCCCCTGAATAGCTTGAGACGCCCATGCATCCCCCTCTCAAACACACATGACCTACTATACACATTGAAGTCAGTTAGAAGAGCAAAGCTCTGAAAGTTCCACCTCTCAAACCATCATCCCCTACTACACTGGGACATGAGGAATAACAAATTGGACGTCCTTTTCCACAGACAGCTCTGGCTTAGTGAGGTTAGCGTAGCCTGGTTCTCTATTTGCTAATCTCACAGCAGAAACTGGATTACAGGCAACATTCGCACTGAGCTGAAGGGTAGACTTGCTGCTTTCAAGGTGCAGGACTCTAACCGGGAAGCTTATAAGAAATCCTGCTATGCCCTGCGACGAACCATCAAACAGGCAAAGCGTCAATACAGGGCTAAGATTGAATCGTACTACACCGGCTCCGACGCTCGTCTTATGTGGCAGGGCCTGCAAACTATTACAGACTACAAAGGAAAGCACAGCCACGAGCTGCACAGTGACACGAACCAGACGAGCTAAATCACTTTATGCTCACTTCAAGGCAAGGAACACTGAGGCATGCATGAGCACATCAGCTGTTCCGGACGAATGTGTGATCACACTCTCCGCAGCCGACGTGAGTAAGACCTTTAAACAGGTCAACATTCACAAGGCTGCGGAGCCAGACGGATTACCGGGACATGTGCTCCGGGCATGTGCTGACCAACTGGCAGGTGTCTTCACTGACATTTTCAACATGTCACTGATTGAGTCTGTAATACCAACATGTTCAAGCAGACCACCATAGTCCCTGTGCCCAAGAAGCCGTAGCACTCCCGTCCGTAGCCATTATCCCAGAAACCCTAGACCCACTCCAATTTGCATACCACCCAAACAGATCCACAGATGATGCGATCTCAATTGCACTGCACACTGCCCTTTCCCACTTGGACAAAAGGAACACCTATGTGAGAATGCTATTCATTGACTACAGCTCAGCGTTCAACACCATAGTGCCCTCAAAGCTCATCACTAAGCTAAGGATCCTGGGATTACACCTCCCTCTGCAACTGGATCCTGGACTTCCTGACGGGCCACCCCCAGGTGGTGAGGGTAGGTAGCAACACATCTGCCACGCTGATCCTCAACACTAGAGCACCCCAGGGGTGCGTGCTCAGTCCCCCCCTGTGCTCCATGTTCCCCCACGACCGCAAGGCCAGGCACGACTCCAACACCATCATTAAGTTTGCGGACGACACAACAGTGGTAGGCCTGATCACCGACAACGATGAGACAGCCTATAGGGAGGTCAGAGACCTGGCCGGGTGGTACCGGAATAACAACCGATCCCTCAACGTAACCAAGACTAAGGAGATGATTGTGGACTACAGGAAAAGGAGTACCGGGCACGCCCCCATTCTCATCGACGGGGCTGTAGTGGAGCAGGTTGAGAGCTTCAAGATCCTTGGTGTCCATATTCGCCAACAAACTAGAATGGTCCAAACACACCAAGACAGTAGTGAAGAGGGCACGACAAAGCCTATTCCCACTCAGGAAACTTGGCATGGGTCCTGAGATCCTCAAAAGGTTCTACAGCTGCAACAGTGAGAGCAACCTGACTGGTTGCATCACTGCCTGGTACAGCAATTGCTCAGCTTCCGACCGCAAGGCACTACGACCCAGTACATCACTGGGGCTAAGCTGCCTGCCATTCAGGACCTCTACACCAGGCGGTGTCAGAAGAAGGCCCTAAAAATTATCAAAGACCCCAGCCACCCCAGTCATAGACTGTTCTCTCTACTACCGCATGGCAAGCGGTACCTGAGTGCCAAGTCCAGGATAACAAGGCTTCTCAACAGTTTTTACCCCCAAGCCATAAGACTACTGAACAGGTAATCAAATGGCTCCCCGGACTATTTGCATTGTGTGCCCCCACAACCCCCTATTTTTACGCTGCTACTACTTTCTGTTTATCATATATGCATAGTCACTTTATCTACACATTCATGTACATACTACATCAACTGGCCCGAACAACCAGTGCCCCCGCACATTGGCTAACCGGGCTATCTGCATTGTGTCCCACCACCCGCCAACCCCTCTTTTACGCTACTGCTATTCTCTGTTTATTATATATGCATAGTCACTTTAACCACATCTACATGTACATACTACCTCAAACAGACCGACTAACCGGTGCCTGTATGTAGCCTCGCTACTGTTATTTTTTACTGTCTTTTTACTGTTGTTTTTATTTCGTTACTTACCTATTGTTCACCTAATACCTTTTTTGCACTGTTGGTTAGAGCCTGTAAGTAAGCATTTCACTGTAAGGTCTACACCAGTTGTATTCGGCACACGTGACAAATAAACTTAGATTTGTATTTTATTTGAAACCCAGACAGCTTGTCCGCTGAATGACTGGGTTAGGTCAACAGTGTGCCAGAGGAAGTTAGACATCCGCTGGACGAGTCATCCGTCTTGGTGTAAAACCAGAGACTGCAAAGAAAGCACCGACAGGGGTGGACAATCATCTCTGTTTAACATTCAATGTCGTTTTTGGTCTGGAGTTTATGTCAAAATAATTCCCAGATACTAGGCCCAATTCTTCACCGGAAATTAACTCCTCAGCCTTGCAGAGTGCTATTGAATCTGAGTAGACACTTAAGAAGGGGATCAAGATTTGACACTATGTTGGTGGTGTTAAGGGGATAGAGAAGTGGATGTGTTCCTTACTGTTAACTGCCACCCACTCGTTCAAGTCTTCCCCATCGGGTAGCATGACGGCCATGCGCAAGTTCCCACTGCCCAGTGTTGCCTCGGCATGTTTCAGCAGCTCATACTGGTGAGATCCCTCCGGGATGTTCTTCTTGGGCTTGAAGGTCTTGGATGACCGATTGCCGCTGTGGGAGAAATTAGAATGGAAAGACAACGAAATGGATCAAGTGTGTGTGTTTCAAGTAAAAAAAATGTCCCTTGCACACAAGCACAGTGAAATGCCTTTCTTTCTAACCCCAACAATGCAGTAGTCAATAACAATGTAATACTAAAAACAACAAGGTATAACAAAAATATATATAACACAATATATAAAAAATAACACAATATAGTAAGTAAGCATACTATATACAGGGTCAGTTCCAATACCATATTTACAATGTGCAGGGATACTGAATCGATAGAGGTAGATATATATATATATGAGGTAAGGTGACTAGGCATCAGGATATGATAAACAGAATAGAAGCAGCGTATCTGATGATTGTATGTGAGTTGGTGTGCATGCGTGTAAAGTCAGTATAAATGTATATTACGTGTGTGTGAGCAAATGGTTGAGTTAGTGTTTGTATCAACTCAGATAGTCCGTGTAGCCATTTTGTTAGCTATTTGTGTGTGTGTGTGTGTGTGTGTGTGTGTCAGGCAGGGAAGTGAAGTAAGGAGTGATACAGTAGACTACTCATTTTTTTTAAATAAAGAAATTATGTAATAGAAAAGAGCATATCATATTTTGTTCTACAAAAGCTGACCTTTCACACCCCCTGAAAAAATAGCAACGGCCAAAGTACTCTCTTTGATAGTCAGCTAGTAACGTTAGCAATTTGGTTAAGAATGTAACTCCAGTGTTTGACAATGTTATGTCGAAGAAAAAAAAACTGATTGCAAAACGTATCTTTTCAGTCATAGCTAACTAGATAAGCTGCGTAGCTAGCTAACAACTAAGGCCCATTTGCTTGCATGTACTGTATCTAACGTTAGTTCGCTGGCTACCGTGATGATGCCACACATTTGCTAATTATTTAGAGACAGTCAGTCATAGAACATTTAGCCAACTTGATAGCAATAGATAATAATAGCTAGCTATGTGTTATAACGTTAGCTAGTTAGCTTGACTAGTTAGAACTCGTGGCAATTAAAAGTACAATTCAGCGTTCGGCTACAGACCTAGCTAAGTAGATAACTAGCTAGCTAGGTAGCGTTAACTATCTATCCAACTAACTAACGTTACTGTACACCCCACATACACTCAGCTAGCTAGCATTTCCATATTGTAGCTAAACGTAGCCTTGCTATATGTGTTAAGTCTATAACATTTTCACGGCTGGCTATGTTAACACGTTAGCTTGAAAAGGCAGGCACATTGAGCAAGCCAAAAATAATAAGTGGGAGACGAATACTCACAATAGAAAGCTCATGTTTCTCTTCTTTATAACGTTAAAGTAAGACCGCGGTGTAGAGAGTGAAGTCAAAACAAGTGCAGTGTCAGGCTTGGCAAACTGGTCCAAATTACGGACTGTTTAAGCGGACTCTGAAATAAAACTTCGTCCTCCCACTAAAATGTAGCTTTGCATCAGCGAGCTCTGCAACATCTAGCTACCTAGCCAAGATATGAAGTCGACCGCGCAAAACGTTTGCTTATCTGGATGACTGGCAACCATTACTATGCGATCTGGTAAACTGCACAGCACATTTGTTTACAGCAAACTTCAACGATCCCTACTTGGAAATTAATTCTCGCGATAGAATCCCATTCACGTTCACGTTCATAGTACTCTACTGTCACCAGCAGAGAGCAGTGTGGAATCGTTTTTCTCTGGACATGACGAAGCCAACAGTTTCTGACCGTATGCTTTGCAGTATTTTTTTTTTTCATGTACATTTTACCCTCAATTGGTAGTTACAGTCTTGTCCCATCATTGCAACTCCCGTACGGACTCAGGAGAGGCGAAGGTTGAGAGCCATGCATCCTCCGAAACACAACCCTGCCAAGCCGCACTGCTTCTTGACACACTGCTCACTTAACCCAGAAGCCAGCAGCAGAAAACACGACTGAAGTCATCATGCATGCGCCCGACCCACCACAAGGAGTCACTAGAGCACGATGGGACATCCTGGCCAGCCAAACCCTGCCCTAACCCGGATGACGCTTGGCCAATTGCGGTCTCCCGGCCGCAAACCCGGGTCTGTAGCGACACCTCAAGCACTGCGATGCATTGCCTTAGACCGCTGCGCCACTCAGGAGGCAGCTAGTGGTAAAGAGCATTAGGCCAGTAACTGAAAGGTCGCTGGTTTGAGTCCCCAAATTGACTAGATTAAAATCTGTTGATGTGCCCTTGAGCAAGGCACCTAGCCTTAGTCCCTCTGGATAAGAGTGTCTCTGCTAAATTACTAAAATGTAAAAAGAAAGGGAGAGGGGTTTGTTTCATGAATAACAAAACATGGTGTGATAACATACATGAACTCAAGTCCTTTTGTTCTCCCGATCAGGAAATCCTCACCATCAAATGCCGACTGCGTTAACTCCAGAGAGAATTTTCTTCTGTCATCATCACTGCCGTGTATATCCCCCCAAGCCGACACCGCGACAGCTCTCAAGGCACTACACTGGACTATGTGCAAACTGGAAACCGCATATTCTGAGGCCGCATTTATTGTAGCTGGGGACTTTAATAAAGTAAATCGGAGGAAAACTGTACCGAAATTCTATCAACACATTCCCAGGCTACATGCACATCAATAACTCTGGATCATTGCTACTCTCCCTTCCGGGACGGCTACAAGGCTCTCCCCCGCCCTCCCTTTGGCAAATCAGATCACGCCTCCATTCTGCTCCTCCCCACCTATAGGCAGAAACTTAAGCAGGAAGCTCTTGTGGTAAGGACTGTTCAACGTTAGTCTGACCAATCAGAATCTATGCTTCAAGATTGTTTTGATCACTCTGAAATGTTTCGTGCCACCTCTGAGAAAAGTGTCAACGTTTACACTGACTCAGTGACTGGGTTCATCAGGAAGTACATAGAGGATGTTGTTCCTACTGTGATGACAAGAACTTATCCAAACCCCAAAAATTGGATAGATTGCAGCATTTGCGCGAACCACTGCATTTAACCATGGCAAGTTGACTGGGAACATGGACGTGTACAAACTGACAATCACAGGCAAAACAATTGTCTGGGTTGCCTGCCACATATACTGAACAAAAATATAAAAGCAACATGTAAAGTGTTGGTGCCATTTTTCATGTGCTGAAATAAAAGTTCACAACTCAACAGCTCAGACACTGAACAAGAATCTAAAAGCATAATGCAACTATTTCAGTTCATATAAGGACATCAGTCAATTAAAATAAATTAATTAGGCCCTAATATATGGATTTCACGTTGGCCCACTTAGGCCCACCCACTTTGGGGAGCCAGGCCTGGCTAATCAGAATTAGTTCTTCCCAACAAAACTTGTTTATTACAGACAGAAATACTCCTCAGCACTCCCCTCCACCTCCTCAGATGATCCCGCAAGAAGCCAGATGTGGAGGTCCTGGGCTGGCGTGGTTACACATGGTCTTCGGTTGTGAGGCCAGTTGGATGTACTGCCGAATTCTCAAAAATAAATCGTAGGCGGCTTATGGTAGAGAAATTAACATTAAATTCTCTGGCAACAGCTCTGGTGGACTTTCCTGCAGTCAGCATGCCAATTGCATGCTCCTTCTAAACTTGAGACATCTGTGGTATTGTGTTGTGTGACAAAACTGCACATTTTAGTGTTGTCTTTTATTGTCCTCAGCACAAGGTGCACCTGTGTAATGATCATGCTGTTTAATCAGCTTCTTGATATACCACACCTGTCAGGTGGATTAATTATTTTGGCAAAAGAGAAATGCTCACTAACAGGGGTGTAAACATTTTAGAGAAATAAGCTTTTTATGTGGATGGAATGTTTCTGTGAACTTTTATTTCAGCACATGAAAAATGGGACCAACACTTTACATGTTGCTTTTATATTTTTGTTCAGTATATGTGGCAGGGAACCCAGACAATCATGGATGATAAAGGGAAAGCCAGTCACTTCACGGACACCGATGCCTCTCTCCTGGACAAGCTAAACACCTTCTTGCCCGCTTTGAGGAAAACAACATAGAACCGCCGACGCGGGCCTCCGATGTTCACGAGAACAGTGTGCTCTCATTCTCCATGGCCGACCTGAGTAACCCTCAGGTAACCCTTGCAAGGCTGCCGGCCCAGATGGCATCCCAAGCCGCATCCTCAGAGCATGTGCAGACCAGCTGGCTGGAGTGTTTACCGACATATTCAATCTCTACATATTCCAGTCTGTTGTCCCCACTTGCTTCAAGATGTCCACCATTGTTCCTGTAACTAGGAAAGCGAAGGTAACTGAACTAAATGACGATTGTCCTGTAGCACTAACTTCTGTCATCATGAAGTGCTTGAGAGGCAAGTTAAGGACCATGTCACCTCCATCTTAACTGGCACCCTAGACCCACTACAATTTGTCAACCTGTTCTCAGAGCATTTTGTATTATTCTGTACGTAAATCTGAAACACTCCATTTAGTGATCCTCAACATGGGGGACCCACAGGGGTGCTTCCACAGCCCCCTCCAGTACTCCCTGTTCACCCATGACTGTGGGGCCAAGCAGGTCTCCAACTCAATCATCAAATTTGCTAATGACACAACAGTGGTAGGCCTGATTACCAACAATGACGAGACAGCCAACAGGGAGGAGGTGAGAGCCCTGGTGGAATGGTGCCAGGAAAAAACCTCTCCCACAAGGTCAACTAAACGAAGGAGCTGATCGTGGACAACAGGAGACACCAGAGAGAGCACGCCCCCATCCACATTGATGGGGCCACAGTGGAGAGGGTCAAAAAGAGATGACGTACAGGAGCTTGCAGGGATTTGTAGTCTTGCATGTAGTCTTCGTTTAGTTGACCCTTCCCTAACCCATCTGGACAAGAGGAATACCTATGTAAGAATGCTGTTCATCGACTACAGCTCAGCATTTAACATCATAGTACCCTCCAAACTCATCATTAAGCTCGAGACCCTAGGTCACGACCCAGCCCTGTGCAACTGGGTACTGGACTTCCTGACTGGACGGCCCCAGGTGGTGAGGGTAGGAAACAACATCTCCACCCCGCTGATCCTCAACACTGGGGCCCCACAAGGGTGCGTTCTCAGCCCTCTCCTGTACTCCCTGTTCACCCATGACTGCGTGGCAAAGCACGCCTCCAACTCAATCATCAAGTTTGCATGACGACACTACAGTGGTAGGCTTGATTACCAACAACGACGAGACGGCCTACAGGCAGGAGGTGAGGGCCCTCGGAGTGTGGTGTCAGGAAAATAACCTCTCACTCAACGTCAACAAAACTAAGGAGATGATCGTGGACTTCAGGAAACAGCAGAGGGAGCACCCCCCTATCCACATCGACGAGACAGTAGTGGAGAAGGTGGAAAGTTTTAAGTTCCTCGGCGTACACATCACGGACAAACTGAAATTGTCCACCCACACAGACAGCGTGGTGAAGAAAGCGCAACAGCGCCTCTTCAACCTCAGGAGGCTGAAAAATTTGGCTTGTCACCAAAAACACTCACAAACTTCTACAGATGCACAATCAAGAGCATCCTGTCGGGCTGTATCACCGCCTGGTACGGCAACTGCTCCGCCCACAACCGTAAGGCTCTCCAGAGGGTGGTGAGGACTGCACAACGCATCACCGGGGGTAAACTACCTGCCCTCCAGGACACCTACACCACCCGATGTCACAGGAAGGCCAAAAAGATCATCAAGGACAACAACCACCCGAGCCACTGCCTGTTCACCCCGCTATCATCCAGAAGGCGAGGTCAGTACAGGTGCATCAAAGCTGGGTCCGAGAGACTGAAAAACATCTTCTATCTCAATGCCATCAGACTGTTAAACAGCCACCACTAATATTGAGTGGCTGCTGCCAACATACTGACTTAAATCTCTAGCCACTTTAAATCATAGAAAATTGGATGTAACAAATGTATCACTAGCCACAATTTTGTATATAATGTTTACATATCCGACATTACTCATATCAAATGCATACACTGTACTCTAAACCATCTACTGAATCTTGCCTATGCCGGTCAGCCATCGCTCATCCATATATTTATATGTACATACTCGTATTCATTCCTTTACACTGTGTGTATAGGGTAGTTGTTGTGAAATTGTTAGATTACTTGTTAGATACTACTGCATGGTCGGAACTAGAAGCACAAGCATTTCGCTACACTCGCATTAACATCTGCTAACCATGTGTATGTGACAAATAAAATTTGATTTGATTTGATGTCTACTTTGATCCCAATTAGCATTTTTAAATCTGTGAGTAAATAGAGCCGAATATATTGATAAAAGTCACTTTGTCTGAGAGAGATTTACATGCTTATGAAAATATCATGCCAGGGTAAGTCTACATGAAACACAGCCCTTATTTGAAGTGTTTCTAAAATTCCCGATGGGAAAAATGAACGGTGGAAAAACCATTGAAACCATTGGAACCATTTCCAAGCAATGGCAGAGTTCAGAATATACAGTGGGGCAAAAAAGTATTTAGTCAGCCACCAATTGTGCAAGTTCTCTCACTTAAAAAGATGAGAGAGGCCTGTAATTTTCATCATAGGTACACTTCAACTATGACAGACAAAATGAGGAAAACAAATCCCGAAAATCACATTGTAGGATTTTTAATGAATTTATTTGCAAATTATGGTGGAAAATAAGTATTTGGTCACATACAAACAAGCAAGATTTCTGGCTCTCACAGACCTGTAACTTCTTCTTTAAGAGGCTCCTCTGTCCTCCACTCGTTACCTGTATTAATGGCATCTGTTTGAACTTGTTATCAGTATAAAAGACACCTGTCCACAACCTCAAACAGTCACACTCCAAACTCCACTATGGCCAAGACCAAAGAGCTGTCAAAGGACACCAGAAACAAAATTGTAGACCTGCACCAGGTTGGGAAGACTGAATCTGCAATAGGTAAGCAGCTTGGTTTGAAGAAATCAACTGTGGGAGCAATTATTAGGAAATGGAAGACATACAAGACCACTGATAATCTTCCTCGATCTGGGGCTCCACGCAAGATCTCACCCGTGGGGTCAAAATGATCACAAGAACGGTGAGCAAAAATCCCAGAACCACACGGGGACCTAGTGAATGACCTGCAGAGAGCTGGGACCAAAGTAACAAAGCCTACCATCAGTAACACACTACGCCGCCAGGGACTCAAATCCTGCAGTGCCAGACGTGTCCCCCTGCTTAAGCCAGTACATGTTCAGGCCCGTCTGAAGTTTGCTAGAGAGCATTTGGATGATCCAGATGAGGATTGGGAGAATGTCATATGGTCAGATGAAACCAAAATAGAACTTTTTGGTAAAAACTCAACTCGTCGTGTTTGGAGGACAAAGAACGCTGAGTTGCATCCAAAGAACACCATACCTACTGTGAAGCATGGGGTGGAAACATCATGCTTTGGGGCTGTTTTTCTGCAAAGGGACCAGGACGACTGATCCGTGTAAAGGAAAGAATGAATGGGGCCATGTATCGTGAGATTTTGAGTGAAAACCTCCTTCCATCAGCAAGGGCATTGAAGATGAAACGTGGCTGGGTCTTTCAGCATGACAATGATCCCAAACACACCGCCGAACAGCGAAGGAGTGGCCGTAAGAAGCATTTCAAGGTCCTGGAGTGGCCTAACCAGTCTCCAGATCTCAACCCCATAGAAAATCTTTGGAGGAGTTGAAAGTCCGTGTTGCCCAGCGACAGCCCCAAAACATCACTGCTCTAGAGGAGATCTGCATGGAGGAATGGGCCAAAATACCAGCAACAGTGTGTGAAAACCTTGTGAAGACTTACAGAAAACGTTTGACCTCTGTCATTGCCAACAAAGGGTATATAACAAAGTATTGAGATAAACTTTTGTTATTGACCAAATACTTATTTTCCACCATAATTTGCAAATAAATAAATTAAAAATCCTACAATGTGATTTTCTGGATTTCTTTTTCTCATTTCGTCTGTCATAGTTGAAGTGTACCTATGATGAAAATTACAGGCCTCTCTCATCTTTTTAAGTTGGAGAACTTGCACAATTGGTGGCTGACTAAATACTTTTTTGCCCCACTGTATATACATATATATATATACACACAGTACCAGTAAAACATTTGGACACACCTACTCATTCAAGGGATTTTCTTTATTTTTACTATTTTCTACATTGTAGAATTGTAGTGAAGACATCAAAACTATGAAATAACACATATGGAATCATGTTGTAACCAAAAAAGTGTTAAACAAATCAAAATATATTTTATATTTCAGATTCTTCAAAGTAGCCACCCTTTGCCTTGATGACAGCTTTGCCATCATCCTAATCATAACCATGATGACATCACAGATAGAACAAAGAGACAGATGTGTTGTTTACAAGGAGTGCAAGGGCAAATTGACTTATTGCACATGCGTACGTCATAGAGAAGGTGTTTCCTAATGGAAATATGCAAATACATGCTAGAACGCGCCAATAGGATCTCACTAGCTCGTGTTTGGCTCTGCCCACCTACTAGTTATACATATCTTTGATGACAATCTTCTCACAAAAAAAAGAGGTAACCATTTATCTGAAGGTACTGTTACAGGTTTTGGTTTTTCAATGTATGGTTTGAGGTTGGACTTTTAGCATGTATAGCACGTTAGCACATAAGCCAAACCAATTGGTGTCACCTCGTTAACTTTTAAAATGTATTACCATTTATTGTGGCATAAACACAATGTTGTTTTCATCTGATTGTCAAACAATCACTTCAAAGGGCTCCTTTACTAGGCTACCCACACAAGTTTATCCACTACAACATATCATCCACTCGAAACATATGTAGTGTCCCCATGAGTGACGTAGTGCCACTCATGGGGACACTACGTCATCGCCAAGTCTCAGGGTAGACCTTGAAATTCTAGCCCTTTGGGTGCTGCCATAGAGTTACATTAGAAGTGCCCATCCACGAAGGCTCAAGGTAATTGGCCACAGATAAAATTATTTAAAAATCACGTTATATGTACAGTAGCTTTGATTGGACTGATCATGACAACGTCATACTTTCAAAATCTTAGCAAGCAGTCATCATCATGAATCAAGTCGACAAACTACTGGCAAATCCTATTTAATACTTGTCATATGAAGAGAAATAATGAAGAGAAGTTATAGATAAAATATATCAGTGTTCATCAGCCATTGGACATAAACATTACAAAACAAGTTGGAAATTGCAAATTTAACAATGAGTGGTTTGGAAGGAATCAGTGACAGTGGCTGTATGGTCCCAAATCTGGGATTAAGGGGCTCTTTTCCAAGTTAAAAATGATAAACATTCAATATTGGCCATGCTGTCAATGAAGCATGATTTGTGCCGCGCCCAAAACAACTGTTAACTCGGAACTGCGAAAACTTGACTTCAGTGAGTTCAAGACAACTGGGAAGTTGGGAATAAACGAGGTCCGACTGGGAAAATACGTTTTGAACGGTCACCCAACTCGGAATTGTAAATCCGGCCTCTTTCTAGAGCTAAGATCTGAAGATCAATGACGTCATCATGATTCGACATTGTTTTATTCAGAGTTCCCAGTTGTTCTGAAAGCACCATAAATCCAGAGAATGCCAGACTTTGATAACAAAATTTGCCCACGATGGACCACTGCACCATCTTCCTGTTCAAGTGAGCACAGCACAACAAGGTGAGTCCAAAAATGTAATGTATGCTGCTGCATAAATGATGTAATATGCCAGGGAGTTAAGTATACTGTAGCTAAGAAAGTAATACTAAGTGTATGTGTGTAGTAAGATGTTAGTAGCCCATGTGCCTCACCCAAATAATTTGGGCTATTTACCCCTCTTAATTTCACATACTGTTTTGACTTGGTGGTGCACACGTAGCCTATAACCTGTTTTAGAGAAGTGCAATCATCGGATTTTGTAAGAGCTTTCATTGTCTGCTTATATGCCCCCTTTATTTATCCTACAGTTCTGACTTGATGTACAAGGAGAACACTGTATGAATGGCCCATGTTCTGAATTCTGTTACTGTACATTTCAAAAGTGCTAAACAAAAAGTTTACCTCATCCGTCCTAGCTCCCTCATTGTCTTAATCAAAATTACAGATTGCCTCTTATCCGCTTGCCGTCCCCTTATGCCATAGTTTGTATATCTCAATTGTCAGTAGAAACCACATTTATTTAAGCAAGGCAGTAAATGAGGCTGAATTAACTGTTTCGCTGCCAGACAAGGCTCCGCTGATAGCCAGGTGTAGCAGTGGTAAGATGTTGGGACAGCTTTATTTAGGCCCTAACAGTTTTTGGTCACTGTTATAGGGCAATTAATGTATTGTTTAGTGTTGTGTAGTGGCTCTGCTGATGTGCATTCCACTTTTTGTTTTTATCCCCCAACAAGATTTACATGCTAAAATCACAACTGGCAGTAGCAAGGATCAGGGCAGTTAAGCAGGTCTACTATGTGGAGGCAGTGCAAATACCTAAAGGAGCGAATCAAGATGAGGAAGATATGGTAGTGGATGTCCCGAAGTCTGCTGAGAATGTAGTTCAGCAGCTGAGAGATCCAGAAACTCAGATTGTGCAGGTAGAGTTTGTTGTTTTTATTGTGCAGGTGATAAACTGTACTGGCCAAACTAACAAGAAGTCAGAAAAACTGGACATTATTGTGAATGCGCGTAAAATGTACTTGGATCTACAGGACCTCACAGCCAAGGCATTGCAGGAAATTCTGTCTGAAGATTTCCCCCCTCCCAGGCCCCTGAGCCTGAGACTTGGATTGGACTGTGACGTGGTTTTATGTAACATACACTACATGACCAAAAGTATGTGGATACTTTCTCGTCTAACATCTCATTCCAAAATCATGGCATTAATATAGAGTTGGTCTCCCCTTTGCTGCTTTAACAGCCTCCACTCTTCAGGGAAGGATTTCCACTGTTGGAACATTGCTGCCCTGGTCACATCCTGGCCCAAAACCCCATAGAGTACCCAGAGGGCTCTCTATGGCCAGGACGTTACATTCTGTATGGACCTTGCTTTGTGCACGGGGGAATTGTCATGCTGGAACAGGAAAGGGCTTTCCCCAAACTGTTGCCACAAAGTTGGAAGCACAGAATTGTCTAGCTTCATGAAATGGGTTTCTATATGTTGTAGTGGATGAACTTGTGTGGGTCTATGTCATTGTATGCTGAAGCATCAAGATATCCCTTCACTGGAACTAAGGGGCCTAGCCCAAACCATGAAAAACAGCCCCAGACCATTATTTCTCCTCCACCAAACTTTACAGTTGGCACTATGCATTGGGGCATGTAGCGTTATTCTGGCAACCACCAAACACAGATTCGTCTGTCAGACTGCCAGATGGTGAAGCGTGATTCATCACTCCAGAGAACACTGATCCAGAGTTCAATGTCTGAGCTTTACATCCCTCCAGCCGATGCTTGGCATTGCGCATGGTGATCTTAGGCTTGTGTGCGGCTGCTCGGCCATGGAAACCCATTTCATGAAGCGCCCAACGAACAGTTATTGTGCTGACGTTGCTTCCAGAGGCAGTTTGTAACTCGGTAGTGAGTGTTGCAACTGAGGACAGACAAATTTTACGCGCAATGCGCTTCAGCATCCGGCAGTCCCTCTCTGTGAGTTTGTGTGGACTACTACTTTGTGGCTGAGCCGTTGTTGCTCCTAGATGTTTCCTCTTCACAATAACAACACTTACAGTTGAACGGGACAGCTCTAGCATTGAAGAAATTTGAGGAACTGACTTGTTGGAAAGGTGGCATCCTATGACGATGCCACGTTGAAAGTCACTGAGCTCTTCAGTAAGGCCATTCTACTGCCAATGTTTGTCTATGGAGATTGCATGGCTGTGTGCTCGATTTTATACACGTTTCAGCAACAGATGTGGCTGAAATAGCAGAATCCACTAATATGAAGGGGTGTCCACATACTTTATATATATATATATATATATATATATATATATATATATATATAGTTTTACCCCTTTTCTGCAATGGATATAAGAAGAAGAAGGAAAAGAGTGGGATAGAGTGGAATGAAATTGACGAGTACTAGGACCTTGCAGACGTCACAGCACAGTTGGGTCTTGTAAATGCGCCATGAATCCGTATGAGTAGCTTGTTGTAAAAACTGAATGTCTCTGTGCTGGCAGGCCCAATTCTAACGTTATATATTCAACACAGTAGCATTTGAGGAAGAAAGACTACGATATATCGGGTAGGTGAAACAATAATATATGCAATTTACACGGCGTAGCAAATGTAATGGCGACTCTCCAACTGGAAGAGGACAACGTTCATTTACAGTGTGTGTTGACAATTGCATTATCCGTTTCATCTCATTGCAGCAAACCAAGATGGAGTGCGAGTGGAAACCAGATGAGCAAGGACTTCAGCAAATTCTACAGCTTTTGAAAGAGTCCCAGTCTCCCGATACGTCCACTCAAAGATCCGTCCAGCAAGTATCCTTCGCTCTCGGCTAAATGCAAAAGTGGTAGATTTGAGGTGTTTCTGTGGTAGCTTTTCGGTTAGCTTGGCTAACATTACACGCGGGCAGGGCTCGCACTACAATATAGTTAGCCAGCTAGCTACTGACTACAATGTCACAAATATGACCAAAGTACATTTTCTATTGAATCAGTCACAGTATGATGGAAATGTCATAAGTGACAGCTGTTGTATGACACCACAATCTCGAACTAATCCATAAATAATTTCAACACATTTTTTTCCCTATGACAGTTTCGTATAATCTAAAATCCTTTGATTTCCTAGTAGTGTTGTTGAAATAATGTCATGTTAGCGGGTACAGTGTAACTAGCTTTCTGGGGATGTTGCTGACCCTTGCGGGCTTAAATGCAACAAAGAAACTGCAAGCCCTGTGTTTAGAGAGTCACACCAGCCCCCTGTCGGTCTGATTTCCATTCTCTCCCGTCATGCAATGTGATGTTAAAAAGCAAGATCAAAACAACGTCATTTGTTTGGAAACTTTTGTCTTGACATTTTGTTGAGCCTGAGTGTAGGAAGGTGACTTTGTAGAAAGCCACACGCGCTTGTGATGGGATAATAAATCCGATCCTCATTGTCATCAACACAGGTGTTACAGTATCAAGGCACAATCAAATCATGGATGTAGGTGTATGCATTCAAGATCTTGTTCGTTGTTGATGATGTGTTATAACGTCTTTACAGGCGACCTACCTTTTGTAGTGTTTGAGTGATGCAATATTGTCCATGTATGTCATGCAGATTATAGTTCTGTCTGTCTGGTCAAGGCTTAGCACCACTAGTCAATGATGTTGAAATGCCAAGTGCTTCTATTTGGAGATGTGCTCAAACTGCACAGCATCAGCCTGTTGGGCATCCTATGATACATGTGACTGATTTCTGATAATCAGTTATTCATGGTGTCCATTGATGGTCTCTCTAAAAAAAACATTTAAATAAAAAGCATGAGTGGGCGCACACCCCAGAACAGTTGGTAGAGGTGCTGACTAACGGCGAGTAAACTGTATGCTATAAGAATAAATAGTTGCACGCTCCGTATTCAAGCTCCCAGTAATTTATTGGGTAAACCCCCAACGTTTTGGCATCACTGTGCCGTCTTCATGTGTCAAGTGTTTGCAGGCCGTTTAACACTAATGGCTGGTCAACATCAACCTTTACAAACAGATTGTTCTTGTGAATACAGCACAGACACAGCATATCTACTGCTATGGTTTTGCACCCAATGTAGAATTGCACCTTAACCAATGTCCTCTTCAGAGATTGGAACAGCTCAACCAATACCCAGACTTCAACAACTACTTGATATTCGTGCTGTCGAAGTTGAAATCAGAAGGTAGGACATTTACCCATCCACTCTCATAATCCATGTCATATTTACGCCAACGCCCTAAAGCTATGTTTAATTTCAATGCATATTAGTACATAACACTACTGCAGGTTACAGTATGGCCACTGGCAGTCAGACAGGCTATTCACGTCCACTAGCCAGCTCTCTCTGGGGGTGAGGTTACACACAGGCTGACTTTCTGACTGTCTAGTGACAGGGGCAACCTGGCTGTCTGTTCTAGGAGTGGAGAACCCTGGCGACGAACCCCACGGCTGGTGTCTTCTGTCTTGTCACTGATGATATGGCACCACACCACTAGAATATGGGTCACTCTAATTTTAAAGTCTTATGCCTGGCGGGGCGCCACTCAAATCCTGACCTGCCTGACAGCCTGTTACTGTACACTAGAAGTAGATGACCCAAACCTGATGAGCCATTGCCTTTTAGGATGGCATTTGTTACACTGCTCTGGGTCGAGAGGAGCAGCGGAAATCAAATTTGAGTGTAATTTCAATCAGAACAGAGGGAGACATTGGATCAGACAGCCATGCCCATGAAAGAGAATTATCAGACAGTAAGATACCACTGGGTGACGCCCATTGATTAGCCTGAAGGAAACTATCCCTCACTACCTAACACAATCATTTGCTGATTTGACCTTTGATCAAACGGAAACACTGAGTATGTTTAAATGCACAGTAATTATTATACCGATTATGACACTAGGCAGACTATGAAATAGTCATGTAAACACCTTCCTCTGCTTATCTTAATTGGTGTAAGGTCAGAAATCTAAGTAGGCATACACCAGATTTTCTGTGCCATCTTTCACATTATTAGGACATGTAAACACCTTAATCTGCGTTCCAGCGACGTATTTGATCTGTGCATGTGCTAGCACCAGCCGAATGAGCCTCCCTCCTTTAGCGGCGAGTGAAGTGAGTTCGGAACAGCTGAATGTATGCGTCTGAGAAGTACTTTTCACATACAAACGTTATATGTACGAGCTCAAATTCGAATATGCTTCCCAAAAATAACATGGTCACTGTGGTAGAACATTTATTTTGATTAGTGATTTCCTGCATTTATCAGAGTACCATCATGTAAACAGGATTATTAGGGGAAATCATTCTTCTTGCAAAGCATGTAAAATGTTTTATTCAAATTATTTTATTAATCTGACTGTCCACAATTATTGTGTGCATGTAACCGTACTCAATGAATCTGAGGCCATGACTTTGATTGTAGGCCTGGCACTACACAGCTGATTTCAAATAATCAAAGCTTGATGATGAGTTGGTTATTTGAATCAGCTGTGTAGTGCTAAGGAAAAAAACTAAACGTACACCCAGGGGGGGCCCCAGGACCGAGTTGGGGCAACTCTGAAATAGAGCAATGTTTTGTAAGGGGAATGTTTACATTTTCTTCAGCTTTGATTCAGAGAAGTCAGTGAAAGCAATAATTTGCCATTGGCTGATTTGCTAATGCCTTCTCAGCCTTCTGCTATGAGGTCACACTACTACTTTTTCCTTAGCATCAACAGGAATCTAGCTACATGCTTCTCTTATTTTGGTTTAGCTGGCTGAGTGCCCCATATACTGGGTAGAGGGTATGGGAGTTTGTATGTTTTGGTTCTAGTAGTGTTGCCATATGACACATGGCTATACAGCAACCCCTTTCTCACTTTAGTAGTTTAACCTGTTTGTCTCTAATGTACTTAATAGTGTATTCAAGTAGAGGTCTGCGCAGGACTGATTTCTTCATCCCGCCTGCACCTGCAGCTTTTCATACTGCACCTTGCCTGCACTTTCTGTCCGATGCCCACCCGCTCTACCGCAGTCTCACAATGTTTATTTTAGGTGTATGTGACCCAGCTCACTTGCCAGCCATGGTCCCAGAAATGTTGCACCCTATAGGCAATATGAAATATGCAAAAATAGGTTAAATGATCAGAAATTCATTTCATATTAGGCTAAATCAGCCAATATGTTAGATGTAGTTTGAAGAGAGCAGAGTTGGAGAGACTTTCTCTTGAGCTATTTTTAGAGCCTACCTTGTAGGAGGGGGAAGATTTTCAGACAGAGGAATATGGGTGATCAATATTTATTTCTAGGCAGTGTAAACTATAGCCTAATCATATTTAAGAAGTACATTTCCTTGGATAGATAACTGCCCCGTGCTTCTCCGCCCATGCATAGGCTATAGCCTAATATGTGTTAAATTAAGACCACATGCGCACCTGATCTCGCAGGTATGGCTACTGAACTTAAAGCAGCAAGAATCATAACAGTGACACTTCTACGTTTTGCATATAGGATATAGACTACCTTTTAGGAGGACTCTTTGCAGGCAGAGACAAATAAATGGGTAATCAATACTTATTGAAAATGAAAAGGCATAACGCTCGCTCACCGTAGTAGCCTAACCTATGTGTGCATTGTGCCGTTTCCCTTTCAATGATAAAATGTTTTGATTGCACCTCGACTCACGTTGGTTGAGCGCCCTCCACTTCTTTCCATTATCAATATGTATTTACAGACACTAGTAAACTAGTCTAATCAGATTTAAGTTAACTGCCACGTGATTAGCCTACCTTCTCCTACTCTATTTCAAAGAGACCACACATAGGCGCACTTGAACTCGCACTCCCAGCTAGGAGAGGAGAGTTAGGCTACTGAAGTTGAAGTAGCATGTGTGTGAATAATGTGAAAAATTACCTTTTAATACAGTAGGTAGGCTAATGCATACAAAGCAGAAAGACTGCAGGACAACAACAATATTTTAATACCAAAGTCGTCTGTCTGACCGCCTACTCCCGCAGCATGAAAAATTGACTGTGCCGCAATGATCTGTGTGACTGATGTGATCTATTTATTCGCTATTCAAAAACATGTAGTAGTTAGGCCAAGTTGCGGTAGGTAATTCTATTAAGTCAATTTTGGAGACAAATTGGAATTCGCTGTGAATTGGGAAAACTCTTCATTGGATGTTTAGGCCTAATTCAGTTATGCATTTCAGCTTAGAGTAATCATTGACTTAATTGAAATGGAATTGAGCCTTAAAATCTAACACCCATTTCTCATTGTACCCCCCCAAATCTCTCTCTCTCTCCAGATGAGGCGACCCGCTCTCTTAGTGGACTGATCTTAAAGAACAATGTGAAGGCCCACTACCAGAACTTCCCCAATGGAGTGTCTGACTTCATTAAGAGCGAGTGTCTGCAGAACATTGGAGACTCCTCGCCCCTCATCCGGGCCACCGCGGGTAAGTGAAGGAGCCTGCATTTGTAACAGAGCATGTTGTCTTCATTGAATTACAGTGCACTCCTCTTCTAGTGATCACATCCACGCTGGATAATTAGATCACAATAACCACATTCAGTAAGCAGAGTGCACTGTATATCTTGTTGAGTAAGCCATACGGGTCAGGTGTAGCCTGGTTCCAGATCTGTTTGTGCTGTATCCTACTTGTGTATATGTTTGGCATGACAATAGGAGTGGGCAACACAGCAGAAACAGATCTGTGACCAGGCTAGGTCAAGAGGCAGACCAGACCAGACTAGATCAAGACAGTCTTGGTTGTTTAAATTCTGCATGGTTTGCTCCTTCAATGATGCATAACAAAATCCCTTTTTCACAAGCACTTAGTAATGTGATGATATCATGTTTGTATGGCTTGCCTACCTTTTGATCAGGTTAGTTGAGCAGGAAATGAATTGCATTGCATTTTGGTTGCATTAATTGCGTGTCAGTCGTCTTGTACCACAAGGAAAGCTGCTACAGTGGATTAGTTTAATTGCTGTCCATCAGGCTTTGGCGTGAGGTACATTTTAAACCGTACCCTAGCATGACATATTCGGGTTATTTTTCTCCACCTTTGTAATTGACCTGAAACCTTGTTAGTCATTCTCGCTAGTGTCTGGCTGCATGTTTTTTTCCTGAAGCTTTTGATTGGCCAGCTTGCCTGTTGAGATAGCCAATGGGGTTTGCTATCTTTATCAGAGGCAGCAGACGATGCCAGGGCTCTGTTGCCACAGTTACCAAACATCTGACAGGAACGAACAGGAATGTGTGAATCACCTTTTATAAACTGACTCAGTGCAGGATATTGGCTCTGTCAATCCTGATGATGATCAGTGGAGTTCATTGGAAAGCCTCAGAGTAATGGCTTCCAAGCCAAGCTTGGAGATTGTTATAAGGAAGGATTGATTGGTTGTAGAATTGCTTCGAGGAGACCCGTCTCATCTCTTGCTCTCTCCTGTCCTAGGTATCCTCATCACCACCATTGCCTCCAAAGGGGAGCTGCAGAACTGGCCTGACCTGCTGCCCAAACTCTGCCTCCTGCTGGACTCTGAGGACTACAACACCTGTGAGGTGAGGAATTAGACAAGACTAGGACAGAAGCTGCTGCGTCTGAGCTCAGCTATGCGTCTATACTCTGTACAGATATACTTTATACATCTATAATCTCTACCCCTCAAACGCAACTCTGGACCTCGAAGCCTGTTCCACTGCATTTTTACATTGTTTCCCTAAAATCAGGGACTGATTTTGGACATCGGACACCAGGTGTGTGCAATTAATTATCAGATGGAATAGAACTAGCAGGCTCCAGACCTTTTAGGGTAAGAGTTGAGTATCCCTACTCTATACAGCTATATTCTATATACAGTTATTAGACTATATATACAGCTATACTCTATATACAGCTATTAGACTATATATACAGCTATACATCTATATACAGATATTATACTATATATACAGCTATACATCTATATACAGCTATTAGACTATATATACAGCTATACATCTATATACAGATATTATACTATATATACAGCTATACATCTATATACAGCTATACTCTATATACAGCTATTAGACTATCTATACAGCTATACTCTATATACAGATATTATACTATATATACAGCTATTAGACTATATATACAGCTATACATCTATATACAGCTATACTCTATTTACAGATATTAGACTATATATATAGCTATACATCTATATACAGCTATACATCTATATACAGCTATACTATATATACAGCTATTAGACTATATATACAGCTATACATCTATATACATCTATATACAGCTATTAGACTATATATACATCTATATACAGCTATACTCTATATACAGCTATTAGACTATATATACAGCTACAGTGCATTCGGAAAGTATTCGAACCCCTTGACTTTTTCCACATTTTGTTACGTTATAGCCTTATTTTAAAATGTAGTAGTTTTTTTCCCCTCATCAATCTACACACAATACCCCATAATGACAAAGCAAAAACAGGTTTTTAGAAATATCACATTGACATAACCTTTCAGACACTTTACTCAGTACTTTGTTGAAGCACCTTTAGCATCGATTACAGCCTCGAGTCTTCTTGTGCATGACACTACAAGCTTGGCACACCTGTGTTTGGGGAGTTTCTTCTCTGCAGATCCTCTCAAGCTCTGTCCGGTTGGATGGGGAGAGTCGCTGCGCAGCTATTTTCAGGTCTTTCCAGAGTGTTCGATAGGGTTCTGGCTGGGCCACTCAAGGACATTGAGACTTGTCTTGAAGCTATTCCAGCGTTTTCTTTGCTTTGTAATTGGGGTCCTTGTCCTGTTGGCAGGTCAAACTTCGCCCTAGTCTGAGGTTCTGAGCACTCTGGAGCAGGTTTTCATCAAGATCTCTCTGTACTTTGCACCGTTCATCTTCCCCGTGCTGAAAAACATCTCCACAGCATGACGCTGCCACCACCATGCTTCACCGTAGGGATGTTGCCTGGTTTCCTCCAGACGTGACGCTTGGCATTCAGGCCAAAGAGTTCCATCTTGGTTTCATCAGACCAGAGAATCTTGTTTCTGAGAGTCCTTATGGTGCAAACTCTAAGCGGGCTGTCATATGCCTTTTACTGAGGAGTGGCTTCTGTCTGGCAACTCTACCATAAAGGCCTGATTTGGTGGTGTGCTGCAGAGATGGTTGTCCTTCTGGAAGGTTCTCCCATCTCCACAAAGGAACTCTGGAGCTATGTCGGTGATCATTGGGTTCTTTGTCACCTACCTGACCAATGCCCTTCTCACCCGATTGCTCAGTTTGGCCTGGCGGCCACCTCTAGGAAGTCTTGGTGGTTCCGAACTTCTTCCATTTAAGAATGATGGAGGCCAGTGTGTTCTTGGGGACCTTCAATGCTGCAGACATTTTTTGGTACCCTTCCCCAGATCTGTGCCTTGACACAATCCTGTCTCGGAGCTCTACGGACAACAATTCTTCTTGAGGACAAAATAATGAGGCTGATTCGCATCACACCATTTCCTAGAATACTGGCTTTCGTAACGAGCTAGACAACGCATCATCAGAGTGGTGTTCTTAAGCTTTTTTAAGGGGAATATTCTTAGCACTTAGTCATAACTCAGTGTCAGTGTTGGGTGGTTGCCCTGCTATTAGCAGTACTAACATAACACAGCCTCCTCTCAGTAATGTTTAGGAGATGTCTTCTCCTAGTTGACACAGCACATCTGTGCTTAATCAATTCTTCAGTCAGTCAGATTTGTGATCTTAATCAATTCGGTTGATGTGTCATGATGCCATGTTTGATGGCCATTTTTAAGACCAAGGCTTACTCTTTCTGCTCTTGGTCGGTCAGCCAGCCCTCTCACAGCCCTGTCTCTACACCACAGCGGCCCAATTCTGGTCCTGGAGGGCCGAAACACTTCTGTTTTTTGTTTCTACCTGTTAGTTAATTGCACTCACCTGGAGTCCAAGGTCTGAGTTAGTCCCTTTATTATAAGGAGAGGATGAAAACAAGAAATGTTTCTGCCCCCCAGGACCAGAATTGGGCAGCCCTGCTCTACACTGACAAGCCTGGAGTTATGGTTGTGTCCTAACCGAGTTATAGCACTCTCTGCAGAACAGAACACACCAGGGACATCCATCATGTGGCCACGCTGAACATGTGTGTTGCACTCCATAGATATTCAAGTCCGGTAAAGGGTGTGCATGTGGCTGGTGTGGAGGGGGTAAGAAATCTCCACTAAAGGCATTTGATGATCCAGTTACGAAGGAATAAATGAAGTGTGTTTGCATGGAGGATAGCCTATTTAAATCATACATTTGATGGGGGTGTCATACTTTGCATGAAGCTCATGCAGAGTTGCATCGTGGGTAAACGCTCCCTTGTAACAGCTCCTAAAATAGCCATCCCAGAATTCTTTGGGGTGGCCCCCGACGGCTTGCCAGCAGCACTAAATATAAAGCTACACCACTTGCACCACAAATGAGCTGATTGATGGTGACACACACACATACAATTCTTCTGCACATACATACGGGACAGCAGTAGAGCTGGGACGATAAACCGAAAATTACCTACACCAACATTCATTTTCTGTGATTTTTGCTACCCAATGCTCCTGTAGATTGTTCTTAAACCATTATTTGGTCAACAGTAATAGCCTATGCGTTATGTTGATTGATATCCTGCTATAAAAGTATCAGCCTGTCCCAGTTTCGCTGGTGGCTGCTGTGTGAGCGAGCCACTCTCACTCCCTCTCCCCACTGTGCACACGGAGGAGGGGGAGATGCATTCTGAGAAGCACAAGCATATGACCGTTCCCCGAAACGCAATTGTGGGAAAAATACACTTTTACAAAGCAATTATTGTTAGGCTTGGGCAGTATCCAGATTTTCATATTGTCGTACTGTCCTCTCATACCAGGATTTCGCTAGTAGGAAGAGCAGAGGAAAAAATGGCAGCTGTACAGAACTCATCCAGAGCTCTTTTGACTTCTGGCAGAAAGCCATTATTAGATATCTGATGGCAAACATTTAGTAGTGAATTGCATACATCTCGTGCGCCGCACGAGATATTGAACGCTATGGACTCACCAGCTCGCTTTCTCACGTTGTGCTATTTACAAACAGACACGTGACTGACTCAACTGTTCTGGGGAACTACGGTAAGCTTCGTCATTTAAAATGTGACAGGTAAATTGCAGAACGCAAGTTGAGTGCAGAAGTTGCACAAGGTGACTGCAGGTAATAACTTAAAGTAGCTACAAATATTACAATTTATTGAAAAACTTCTAATAAATAGTTTTGATGTTATTGGAAAAACCATCCTGTGGCTTTTTCCAAATAAACAGGTATACGATATTTACGGTATACCGCCCAAGCCTAATTAATGTTTTTCTAGTTACAGAGGCGATGCCACAGCTTTCTGCGAGAATATAATACATTTTTCACCTATTTAATATTGAGTTAATGGCACCACTTTACAACCGGAGTAGGCTGTAGTATGGCTTTGATGCACGAGTGGTGCAGAGTGCGCCATTTGCAGTGAATAAGTCTGAATCAAGTAGCCTAGGCTAGTGTTGTCACAATACCAGCATTTTGACTTCGATACCATGTTTAATAAAAGTACATGGAACTTATATAGCGCTTTCAAGGACCCAAAGTCGCATTACAATTGAGGGGGGTGCTTAAGGGTAAAGCCTTTTCAAAGAGGTGTGACTTTAGGAGGGACTGAAAGATGGTGATGGACTCTGAGTCACGGATACCTAGAGGGATGGCGTTCCAGAGCCTAGGCTCAACGTTGGAGAAGGCCCTGGGGCCGACACCTCTGGAGCTTGGACCTGGGGATGACAAGGTGACAAGGTAGGGGAGAAGATCTGGCTGGTAAGATGTTTTAAGGGCTCTGTAGATATGAAGGAGGATCTTGTAATTCATGTGTTGGGAGACAGGGAGCCAGCCAGTGGAGTTCAGAGGACAGGGATGATGTTGCAAGGACTAAGTGTGGGTGAGAAGTAGTGCTGCAGAGTTTTGAACCATTTGGAGTTTATGGAGGAAGCTTGAGTTGATGCTGGAGAGTAGTGAGTTGCAGTAGTCAAGACGGGAGGAAATTAATGCTTGTATGAGGATTTCAGCAGCAGGATGGGAGAGGAAGGACCGGACTTTTGCAATGTTGAGGTGGTGGAAGAATGAGGATTTGACAGTCGGTCTTATGTGGTGGTCAAAGGAGAGGGTGGTGTCCAGGATGACACCAAGGTTGTGTGTTTGGGGGGAGGGAGAGTCAGTGGTGTTGTCTTTAGTAAGGGTTGATTTGGTGCCTATGAGGAGGAGTTCCGTTTTATCACTGTTGAGCTTGAGGATGTTTTGTTGCATCCATGTTTTTATTGTAGAGGCAGGATTTAATGTGGGTCGGAAATGGTTGAGGTATTTGGTGCTGAGGTAGATCTGGGTGTCATCGGCATAGCAGTGGAAGTCAAGGTTGAAGTGACTGAGGATGCGACCAAGTGGGAGAATGTAGATGAAGAAGAGTAAGGGATCCAGCACAGAGCCCTGGGGGACACCCTCTGTAACTGCAGCTGAATCTGAGGTGTTGCCACTGAGGGAGATGGAGTGGGTCCGGTTTGTGAGGAATGAATGTAGGCAGGAGAGTGTGGTACCCTCAACACCCAGACCCTCAAGCCTGGTGAGGAGGATCTGATGGCTCACTGTGTCAAAAGGTTTAGTATCACGGTACTCGATACCATCACGATACTCAATACCAAAACTATACCACAGCTACTGCTCCGTTCAATTGTTGGGCATCTTGAGTTCAATATTATAACATTTAAAAAAACTCAGAACCAGCCATGTATGCATTCATGAATCAATTATACAAATCATACAATCAATTTGACTTTGTTATTACCAAAATAACTACATAGAAACAATTGTAATAATTTTATTTGAATGGTACATCTCCATAAACTGGGTACATCAAGATGTAGCCTTATTCACAATGCAGGTGAATGCATATTCAATAAGTGTGTGGATGCATTAAGTTACTGCTCTCGTTTTGGTTGATTTCATGACAATCTGTTTATCTTCCATTTGTGACTTGTACTGATCAACAACATTTTCTTAGAAGCACCATTTTTATAAAATCTGTCTCTTTAACCAGTATAAAGTCAATGACGAGGTGAGAGGAGTGCTGCCCGTCAGCCCTATTCACACCACTGATTCACACACTGAATGTTCTCTGAGGCAATAGATCATCTTTGGCTGATGGCGAGACGTGATGAAGAGAATGAATAACGTTTTTGGTTTGAAATAGCATATTTAACGTTATGTTTAGCATATTATCACAAACAAAGTACTAGAGTAGAAATGAATGTTAGCTTCAGCTATAAGATGACAAGGAATGTTAGCCTACAAAGCTGGAAGCTACCGGTATCTCCTTGCATTGTAACATTTTGTAGCCTGTATGGACATTGTTCTGTGAACCGTAATGAACAGTTTAAACATTTTTACATGCCATGCCGCATTATTCAAGTGTGTTAACTCCTATTCACAGTGTACAGAAGTTATCATGATACAGCGCCAACGTTCTAGTATCGAAAAAGTACAGAAGTTTCGGTATACCATGCAACACTAGCCTAGGTCTAGCATTGGAAAGTTGTTTTTGGTCATTTAGTCTACATTTAATGATAGATTCACCAATTAGCCTACATGGCTATCATATTTAGAGTTGGCAATCTAGCTAAGTGTTTTGAGTTCCCACTTCTTCAGGTGGTCAATAATGGACCATAGCGCAGGCCAATATGTACAAAGATGTTGGCAAATTCTCTGAAGTGCCAAAAAGAAATCTGATAATTCTGGATTCTATTTTGACAGGTTGCACATGCAAATATCAATCATTCATGCATTCCCTGGATATGTTAGATGAAATGGGTAACTTTTTTAGTCATAGGCTACTGTCTCTGTTGTCTAGACCACTGCCTGCTAATGTAAAGTCATTGTCCATTAAAATATTTTGTTTATGTCCGCATCGCCCAGTTCTTTTTTTTTTTTTTTTTTTTTTTTTTTTGCTGGTTCATCGTTATAACAGAAAATGGGCCAATTTATCGCTAAATGGATTTTGGTCCTTATCGCCCAGCTCTAGACAGTAGCCTCCATACAGATGTGTGTCTTGGAATCACTGTCTTCTGAAGGAAACACACAGGGGAACTCACACACCTACATGCATTCACATACAGTAAAGCCTAGACATACGTTATCCTCTCATTTCCTTGTTACTCACTGATTTGACACACAGAACAAACAACCTTTGTACTTTAGAATGACCTAATCATGACTTGATGACCATCTCTTTGAACCAGAGCTAGTGTGTGTGTCTATCTCAAATGGAGCAGCAAGCTGCATGTGTCTTTACCTCTAGCTGACTGGTACATTTGTGTGTGTCTGCGTGTGACTATCGCTGTGTGTGGTTGAACAGGTAACTGCCAAAATAAAGGAAACTCCAACATAAAGTGTCTTAATAGGGCGTTGGGCCACACGAGCCAGAACAGCTTCAATGCACCTTGGTATAGATTCTACAAGTCTCTGGAACTCTATAGGAATGCGACAACATTCTTCCACGAGAAATTCCATTATTTGGCGTTTTGTTGATGGTGGTGGAAAATGCTGTCTCAGGCGCCGACCCTGAATCTCCCATAAGTGTTCAATTGGGTTGAGATCTGGTGACTGAGACAGACATGGCATATGGTTTACATCGTTTTCATGCTCATCAAACCATTCAGTTTCCACTCGTGCCCTGTTAATGGGGGCATTGTCATCCAATGGGGGCATAGCCATGGTAGCCAAAATAACGACCTGCCCAGCATTTTTATACATGACCCTAAGCATGATAAGATGTTTATTGCTTAAATAACTCAGGAACCACACCTGCTTTCAATATACTTTAATATCCCTCATTTACTGAAGTGTTTCCATTATTTTGGCAGTTACCTGTGAGTTTCTGTCCTATTCTCTCTCCTCGGTCACCCCTTTTTCTCCTCTCTCTCTCCTCAGTCACCCCTTTCTATTCTCTCTTTCCCTCTGCAACCCTCGCTCTATTAAAAAGACCGAATCAGGTGTGTGTGATGTCGCCTAACACTTATAGGACATTGGTTGATGGCTTTATTTAGGTGAACATAGCATTCAAACGGAGTAAGGATGGAAAAAGATTAAAAGGAATTGTTTATTTAACCCCTTTTTCTCTCAGCAGACTTCTTTTGCATAGTTGTCATTCTTGCACCTCCCATTTTGACAGCAAGGCTCCTACAAGGACTGTCCAGCTTCATTGGTATGCAGTGCCTTGACTACTCTCTCACGCACACACTCCAGTCACCAGTTTACATATTTAAAGTTGTCCTCCAGAGATAATTTTTTTTAAATGTACTGTTAAAAAGCAGTATCCCAGGGCCTTCCGAGTGGCACAGTGGTCTAAGGCCCTGCATCGCTGTGCCATTAGAGATTCTGGGTTCGAGTCCAGTCTGTCGCAGCCGGCCGCGACCGGGAGACCCATTTGGCCCAGCGTCGTCTGGGTTAGGGGAGTGTTTGGCCTACAGGGATGTAGCTAGCGACTCCTGTGGAGGGCCTGGCGAATGCATGCTGACACAGTCGCCAGGTGTACTGTGTTTCCTCCGACACATTGGTGCGGCTGGCTTCCGGGTTAAGTGGGCATTGTGTCAAGAAGCAGTGCAGCTTGGTTGTGTTTCAGAGGACGCCACGGCTCTCAATCTTTGCCTCTCCCGAGTCCGTACGCGAGTTGCAGCGATGAGACAAGACTGTAACTACCAATTTGGATATCACAAAATTGGGGAGAGAAAGCCCCTTTTTTTATTTTTTTTTCATACAAAAACATACAACAACAAATATCCCAAGTATAAATACTGTAAAGTACACACTAAAGGGTAAAAAAATATGTTTTGAGCAAAATAGTGTTTTTTTTTTTTTTTTTTTTTTTAGACCCAAACTTCATGTTGTTGGTCTGATGGGGATTGTGATGTCATCGACCTCCCCCATTGCTTGAGGGACAATAGAGAACAAAAGAGGAAAGGCCCACCCCCTCGCTTGTGGAGGATACCTGGACCACCTATTGAGATGTGCATGTTAAGGAGATCGGGTGATAAATGAGCTGAAAAGGAGACTGGAGAAAGACTGACAATACAGTGCCACCGACACGGACCGCTACCAAAACCTGCGGGCTCCCCCTTCACCGCAGCCAACGTGAGTAAAACATTTAAATGTGTTAACCCTCGCAGGGCTGCTGGCCCAGATGGAATCCCTGGCCGTGTCCTTAGAGCATACACAGACCAGCTGGCTGGTGTGTGCGTTCTCAGCCCTCTCCTGTACTCCTTGTTTACCCATGACTGCGTGGCCAAGCACGCATCCAACTCAATCATCAAGTTTGCTGACGACACTACAGTGGTATGCTTGATTACCAACAACGACGAGACGGCCTACAGGGATGAGGTGAGTGTCCTCGGAGTGTGGTGTCAGGAAAATAACCTCTCACTCAACGTCAACAAAGCAAAGGAGATGATCGTGGACTTCAGGAAACGGGGGGGTGGTCCCTCTCCTATCCACATCGACGGGACAGTAGTGGAGAAGGTGGAAAGTTTTAAGTTCCTTGGCGTACACATCACGGACAAACTGAAATGGAAGGAGGCTGAAGAATTTCGGCTTGTCACAAATCACTCACAAACTTCTACAGATGCACAATCGAGAGCATCCTGTCGGGCTGTATCACCGCCTGGTACAGCAACTGCTCCGCCCACAACCGTAAGGCTCTCCAGAGGGTAGTGAGGACTGCACAACGCATCACCGGGGGTAAACTACCTGCCCTTCAGGACACCTACACCACCCGATGTCACAGGAAGGCCAAAAAGATCATCAAGGACAACAACCACCGGAGCCACTGCCTGGTCACCCCGCTATCATCCAGAAGGCGAGGTCAGTACAGATGCATCAAAGCTGGGACCGAGAGACTGAAAAACAGCTTCTACCTCAAGGCCATCAGACTGTTAAACAGCTATCACTAACATTGAGTGGCTGCTGCCAACATACTGACTTAAATCTCTAGCCACTTTAACTTCTTAGGGAGCAGCGCATGAGGTGACCGTTTTGGAGACCCTGGTGTGCCCAAAGTAAAATGCCTCCCATTCAGGCCCAGAAAATAGGATATGCACATATTTAGTACCATTGGATAGGAAACACTCAGCATTTTCTAAAAATGTTAACCATTTGTCTGTGACTATAACAGAACGGATATGGCAGGCGAAAACCAGAGGAATTTCTGTCCTGGGAAAAGTGGTTTTGACACTGCCTCATTTGGAACCCCTCCCTTATGAAAATGCCCATATAAGGGCATATGAATGCAGTACCTATCGCTTCCTCTGGATGTCAACAGTCTCGAGACAGTGTTCAGATTTTTTTTAGATGCTTTTAGAGCAGAGAAGAAGACGAATCAGGAAGTGTCCCCAGAGATGTCAATAGAAGAGGACGCGCACTTTCGCCAGGCGCGCTCTGTGTTTTTTTTCCTTTCTTATAGCCCAGTTTATATTCCGGTTGAATTATTATAGTAAATATACATAAAAGTGTTCCTAAGGATACATTAAAAAGGATGTTTGATTGTTCTTGGACAAGTTTATAGGTATAAGTTGAACGAGTTCTCTTCACGTTTCAATGGACGAGTGGAGGCTGTAGTTTCTGATTATAACGTGCGAACCAAACTGAGATTTATGGATATAATACATTACTTTTTCTAACAAAAGAACCATGGGTTGTCTTTTGTTGGACACTTGGGAAGTTCTTCAACAGGTAATTGATTTTGTTTTTCGCTGTGAAATGTCTTTTGTGTGAACCGTGAAGGCTAATGAATTCATGGTAATGGTAAAAATATGTTAGGTGCTACCCTCAAACAATCAAATGTGGTGCTTTCGCCGTAAAGCCTTTTTGAAATCTGACAACGCTGTGATATTGCCAAGAAGCAGAGCTTTTGATGACTATGAAACACTTGTATATTGATGCATGTTTAATAATTCAACTTTGGGATTTTGAATTTGGCACCTTGCATTTCACTGGGTAGTGTCGAGCGCACCTTGCTGCTCCTTAAGAAGTTAAATAATAGGAATTGGATGTAACAAATGTATCACTAGCCACTTTAAACAATTTTGTATATAATGTTTACTCATCTCATATGTATATACTGTACTCCATACCATCTACTGCATCTTGCCTACGCCGGTCAGCTATCGCTCATCCATATATTTATATGTACATACTGGTATTCATTCCTTTACTCTTGTGTGTATAAGGTAGTTGTTGTGAATTTGTTAGATTACTTGTTAGATACTACTGCATGGTCGGAACTAGAAGCACAAGCATTTCGCTACACTCGCATTAACATCTGCTAACCATGTATGTGACAAATAAAATTTGATTTGATTTAACCTTTGCCCTACAGCCTCCATAACCTTTGCCCTACACAGTCTCCATCCCAATTGGATTTGTCCACTTCCATATAAGCTATTGCTGACCTTGGTTTAACCTTGGTTGGAATGCTCCTCGATTGGCTCTCTCATACTGACAGAAACCTTGTATTTTCTTTAACCACACCGTCTCGTTCTCTAAGCATTCTGGTTGGAAGGAAACAGCTCCCACCCTGGAAACGGTTTCCATGGAAACAGCCTTCAGACAGCACCACAGTTGCCGCGCACTTTGTTGCATCTGATCAGATTCCTCTCTGAGTTTGAGTGTGTGTGTGTGATGTACGTGTGGCAGCATATTGAATGTGTGTCAGCCACTGCCATCAACTCAATATATGTTTCCCTGGGAAGAGACGTTCCAAGGCTGCTGCATCATTTGCCCGTATAGACATATTAACTTCTTGGGGCCCAGTGTGGCGCTAGCGGGCTCGTCCCGACACTACCAGGGAAAATGTAAAGCGCCAAATTCAAAATCTCAAGGTTGAATTATTAAACATCCACCAATATACAAGTGTTCCATACTCATCAAAAGCTCTGTTTCTTGGCAATATCACAGCGTTGTCAGATTTCAAAAGGCTTTCTGGCCGAAAGCAGCACATTTCATTGTTTGAGAGTAGCACCTCACATATTTTTCCAATAGCCATGTATCGATTAGCCATTATGGCAAACACAACACATTTCACAGCGAAAACAAATCAATTACCTGTTGAAGAACTTCTGCTGAGGTCATCCTAAGTGTCCAACGAAGACAATCCATGGTTCTTTTGTTAGAAAAAGTAACGTATTTTATCCATAAATCCTCCATTTGGTTCGCGCGTTATAATCAGAAACGACAGCTTCCACTCCTCCATTAAAACGTGACGCGAACTCGTTCATCTTATACCTATAAACTTGTCCAAGAACAATCAAACATAGTTTTAAATGTATCCTTAGGAACACTTTTACGTATATTTACTATTATAAATCAGCGAATATAAACTGATCGATAACGACGGTAAAAAAGACACTCCGTGACTTCTTGTGCGTGCGCGCGCGCTGGGTACTGTTGTCATCAAGAGGGGACTCACTTGTTTGGTCGTTTTCTCTGGTCTAATTCATCCAAAATGGAGGAAATACACCATCTCGAGGCTGTTGACATCATAAGGAACGACGTGTACTGCATTCATATGCCTTTATATGGTCATTTTCAATAGGGAGGGGTTCCCAAATGAGCAATGTGTCAATCACTTTTTCCAGGACAGAAATTCCTCTGGGTTTTGCCTGCCATATGCGTTCTGTTTCACTCACAGACAAAGGGTTAACAGTTTTGGAAATTTCAGTGTTTCCTATCCAATGGTACTAAATATATGCATATCCTATTTTCTGGGCCTGAATGGGAGGCATTTTACTTTGGGCACGCCAGGCTCTCCAAAACGGTCACCTCATGCACTGCTCCCAAAGAAGTTAACAACACATCATCAGCTGGCTTACATCATAAATGTCCTCTTCAGGTTTAGATAATGGAGCTTTTCAAGGGACTTTTTTTGTGTGTGTATTTATGTATGTAATTCATAGCTGTGATGTTTGCTGGTTGTGGGCGCAAGGTCATTGTGAAGTGGTAATACCTACCTTACCTTACAAGTGGAAGATCAGAGACTCGTGTGGAGTAGGTTTCAGTTGTGAGACACATGATCATGTGACACACAGTTACTTCTATCCTCCCAGCTTTGAAGACACCTGCTTTGGGCGTTTTGTGTGCGTGCGAGTTGGGTGTGCGACTGTGTGCGTGTCACACTGTGTATTACGGAACCCCTAGTGACTTTTACAGAGGAAGCTTTCTTTAATGTAGTCGTTCTAGAATTCCGTCACACACACTGACAGCCTCTCACATGAATAGGCCTGTACTCTATCTAGTTTGTTTCACTGTCATATTCATCGTTTTGTCCTGCTGTTCATTTCCTAAGTGGCCAGCCTGGCCAGGTTGTGTTTCTCCTTGTGCTGTGTTAGGTACAGTATGTGGTGATTAAGACTTCTCATACCTGTTGTTTTTATTGGTTGACTCAGGGTTGATGGAGTATGACATCTTTACTGTCCATATGGTCTCCTGTCCTTGAGGCTGGCTGATAAATGGATATTAAAACACCGGGGGCTTTCTGGCCCTGAAACATTGGTTAACCCCCCTCTTTCTCTCAGGGGGCCTTTGGCGCTCTTCAGAAGATCTGTGAGGACTCAGCAGAGATCTTGGACAGTGACGCATTGGACCGTCCGCTCAACGTTATGATCCCAAAGTTCCTGCAGTTCTTCAAACACAGCAGCCCCAAGATAAGGTACTCAAACCAAATGTATTTATAAAGCCTTTTTTTGTTTTACTTCAGCAGTTGTCACAAAGTGCCTTACAGTAACCCAGCCTAGACTCCAAAAAGCAAGCAGAAGCACCTTGGTAAGCAAATGAGTGTGAGTGTACTGGGCCTCTCCCTGCTCACAGCCTTGCCTCTTTCGCTCACTCCCGGTGGAGCCAACACCTTGCCTCTCCTCTAATTGGTTCCAAAACAACCCATAGCCAGGGGTTGTTTTCAGATCTAGCTATATTTACAGGCACTTTTATCCAAAATGTTCTCTCCGATCCCTTTTTCCTCAGGCTTATAGATGACTGTCTCTCTGTCTGTCTTTAGGCTTTATCAGTGTCTGAGATCCCAGATTGGAGACTGGGGGGTGGAAAGGGGAGGAACACAGACAGAGGCAGCATTGATAAGGGGGAACACATGAGTTTGGGTGGTGTGAGGTTGAGCTCTGTTGTCTTGTTGTGGTGTTGCAGGTCTCATGCCATCGCCTGCGTCAACCAGTTCATCATCAGTAGGACCCAGGCCCTAATGCTGCACATCGACGACTTCATCGAGGCAAGTCTGACCCTGCCGTGACTTCTGCAGTCTGACCTATATACTCTGACCTCCCATAATCCCCAGACAGCCCTGTGACTAACTAATATGCCCACAAAGTCCGACATGCCATGAGCCTTCTGCAATCAAGTCATACACTCACACACACACACACAGCCCACCCAACTAGTCTCCTCTCTCAGTGCAGCCAGCCAGGCAGGCAGGTATATGGCCTCCGCTCTCAGTACAGTGTGTCAGTAGGCTAGGTCTGAGTCTCTATGCAGCACTACCAAGAGCCAGGCCCTAGCTACAGTTCAGTACACTAACCCCAAGTCCACCGATTGGATCAGGGCTGATAATCCGTTAGGACTAGATCACGTTAACCACTGATGAGCTTAACTTCCAGCCAGCTGGGCCCTGGATGAGGACTGATGCATCCAGCAACCGCACAGTGACAATGGCAATACAACAAGCGGATAGGAGATAAAGAGCTATTGTTTAAAGTCCCTCTGTCACATCTTCAGCTGTGGGGGTGAGAGAGAGGGCACTCTGCGTAGAAGGGGCACAGGTCACATTAAATCCAATTTGCATACTCTAAATAAAGTGTTCATTTATTTCTGTAGGGCTTTTTAGAGCTATTTTCAATAGAGTTGTTTGTGATAATGGGCAGAAGGCCAGAGTTGATAGCAGGCTCTGAGATGCTCAATAAGTCAGTAGATGACCAGAGGCTTAGTAGTCTAATTGGTACAGAAAGCGATCTGAAAGGCCAAACTGATCTTAGATCAGCACTCCTACTCTTGAGATGCTTTATGCAGTGTAGGACCTAGGGCTTCAGAGGGACCAAAGATCTTGCAACACGTTGTATCAATCTCAAAAATCAAGACAATAACAGAAAACATAGCAACACTTAATGTGCCCGACATCTCTTCTGTAGTCGGACTGTTCTAGTGAAGGAGGAGCAATGTTTTTTGATTACATTATGAATGAATCAAACATGTCTGGACACGCTTTGGGCTAAAATAATGCGACCAGTGAAACAAACACAATTTACACAAGCTATGGTAGCCTAACACCGCTATTACACTCTGACCAATTGCGACAAGTGTCACATCAAAGGTGACAGGCTTGTGGTGCTGAAAGGACATCGACCATAATGCCTGTGCACTCCATGGCGCTGAAGGAGATACAGTTTTGGTCAAACACACAGACGCGGCTGATACACAGGCGACAGCAGTCACACACAGCATCTGTTATTTAATAATGTTAAGGAATCAACAGCCCAGGAATCACTCCAGTAGGCCCCATATCCAAAAAGAAATGAACAAACCAGCTATTATTACTTCCCATTACAAATATATTTTATCACATTCATCACACTAACGGGTGATGTAAGGTTTTTAATTGCAACAATGTTTGACAGTCATTCTTTTCAAAGAGAGCTAACCTCAAGCGAGCTGCAACAAAACACAATGCCACTCACCATGATAATTTGTAAACAAAGTTTGAAAGTTCATCTTGAATAGGGTGATGCTAACAAATTAGCAACAACATCCACCTTGAAGTTGATAGCTGCTGCTCCAGCCACCGTCTCCATTGTCAGACTACTACAACACAAGCTAGCTAACCTTACTAGCTTTACGCCTGGATCACACACACAGCATCATTGTATTTTGGTACACCAGAGGTACATTCTTTTCCAATGGAACGCTGTGCAGCATTGCGTTGCAGAGGCAGTTGCAGTGCGTTCTGGTTTCTGTGTGGTGCATACGTTGGATTTATCTAGCGTATGCATCAAATTGTATGTATAAACTTGACAGAAATAATAGCCAAAGGTGAATTTTGAATTACATAATGGAAAATGCAGAATTTATTATGCATCATTGACGCAATACAACCTAACCATGAAATGCTTACTTACAAGCCCTTAACCAACAATGCAGTTGAAGAAGTAGAGTTAAGAAAATATTTACTAAATTAAGTATAAAATTAAAAAAGTAACACAATAAAATGACAATAAAGAGGCTATATACGGGGTACCGGTACTGAGTCAATGTGCGGGGGTATAGGTTAGTCGAGGTAATTTGTACATGTTGGTAGGGGTAAAGTGACTATGCATAGATAAACAGCATCCTCAGCACAAGTTGCACCTGTGTAATGAGCATGCTGTTTAATCAGATTCTTGATATGCCACACCTGACAGATAGATAAACTATCTTGGCAAAGAAGAAAGGCTCACTAACAGAGATATAAACAAATTTATGCGCAACATTTGAGAGAAATCAACTTTTTGTGCAGATGGAACATTTCTGGGATCTTTTATTTCAGCTCATGAAATATGGGACCAACACTTTACATGTTGCGTTTATATTTTTGTTCAGTATAGATAATTAAATAATAAAAACATGTTCATTTATTAGCCTAGTGGTTATAAGTATTTAGGCATATGATGTGAAATGGGCCTAATATGAAATCATTGTCAAAGGCACGAGATACTGTTGCATGTAGGTCTAGATTATTTACAGATTGATTATATAGACATATCAAAACATTATTTTAACAACTCCAAAGCAATTGCATGTGGCGCAGGAACCACGGACTCGCTGAATTTTTCTATTATCAAGACACCTGCTGGTAACTCTTAACTGGTTAGGACGGCTCGTGAGGTATCCTAAAAATCTGTCGACGAGGTGGGACTCTTATCACTAAAGTGGCATCATGCAAAGCTTTTATTTTTACCCTTAAGAGTAGGAGTAAATTGTCTCTTCTCACCATTTATGAAACATTTTCTATTCTGAGACGCTCTATGGTTACGGGTCCTGGTCAGAACTCATGACATGAAGACATTCTGGTCTCCTTTCCTTGGCTGTGTCAATTACTTACAAAAAAAAATCCAATGTCTCCTTTACTTCATTAGAAATGCAATGTCAAAAAACACAGGATGCTTCTCCAAGTAATGAAAGTTTGGACTAGTATGTGTGCTTGTGTTTTGATGTTTGACCTCCTCCCTCCCTGTAGAACCTGTTTGCCCTGGCGACTGATGAGGAGCCAGAGGTGAGGAAGAACGTTTGCAGAGCTCTGGTCATGCTGCTGGAAGTCCGCATGGACCGTCTCCTACCACACATGCACAACCTCATAGAGGTGAGACTGGGGTTCGGGGTAGGACTGGGTTGGGCTAGGACATGGATCGTCTCCTACCACACATTAAGCAACTGTCTTAGCTGTCGTTTTTTTGTGTTGCCAAAGTAGTGTTGCGCACGCTAACCATCTGGCACAGACGTCACACACTACAAGATTCTTCACTTGATCGTGAGGATTCTCCATACAAATCAAACTTTATTTGTCACATACACATGGTTAAGAGATGTAAATGCGAGTGTAGCGAAATGCTTGTGCTTCTAGTTCCAATGCTTGTGCTTCTAGTATCTAACAAGTAATCGATAACAAATTCACAACAACTACCTTATACACACAAGAGTAAAGGAATGAATACCAGTATGTACATATAAATATATGGATGAGCGATGGCTGACCGGCGTAGGCAAGATGCAGTAGATTGTATGTATGTATGTATGTATGTATGTGAGATGAGTAATGTAGGATATGTAAACATTATATAAATGGCTTCGTTTAAAGTGGCTAGTGATACATTTATTTCATCCAATTTCATAATTATTCAAGTGGCTAGAGATTTGAGTCGATGGCCGAACGGCATAGGCAAGATTCAGCAGATGGTTTAGAGTACAGTGCATACATTTGATATGAGTAATGTCGGATATGTAAACATTGTATACAAAATTGTTTAAAGTGGCTAGTGATACATTTGTTACATCCAATTCCTATTATTTAAATTGGCTAGAGATTTAAGTCAGTATGTTGGCAGCAGCCACTCAATGTTAGTGATTGCTGCTTAACAGTCTGATGGCCTTGAGGTAGAAGCTGTTTCTCAGTCTCTCGGTCCCAGCGTTGATGCACCTCTACTGACCTCGCCTTCTGGATGATAGCGGGGTGAACAGGCAGTGGCTCGGGTGGTTGTTGTCCTTGATGATCTTTTTGGCCTTCCTGTGACATCGGGTGGTGTAGGTGTCCTGAAGGGCAGGTAGTTTACCCCCGGTGATGCGTTGTGCAGACCTCACTAACCTCTGGAGAGCCTTACGGTTGTGGGCGGAGCAGTTGCTGTACCAGGCGGTGATACAGCCCGACAGGATGCTCTCGATTGTGCATCTGTAGAAGTTTGAGTGATTTTGGTGACAAGCCAAATTTTTCAGCCTCCTGAGGTTGAAGAGGCGCTTTTTGCGCCTTCTTCACCACGCTGTCTGTGTGGGTGGACCATTTCAGTTTGTCCGTGATGTGTACGCAGAGGAACTTAACTTTCCACCTTCTCCACTACTGTCCCGTCGATGTCTCGCCATAACAGTGATGTGATACGATTTAACGTAGCTACGAGCTGACTCAAAGCAGTCTCCTAAACGTTTTCAGTTAGACATTCACGCTTGCCATACAGAGTTGAGATGTCTAGCCAACGTTTTGAATTGAATAACATTGCTTGTGCTGTAACGATTTGACACTTCGGTTAAAGGCAAGTACTGCTCCAGAGTCTACACATTCTGGGGGGATGTGATACCACGTCAGCATCTTGCTGGCTTCTTCCCTGGCTTCTCTTCTCTCATTGGCTATTGCAGATCACAGTCTCAAAAATTGTCATTGCACATCTCACACAAGCATTGCAGATTTTGTGCTGATGACATGCTTGAAAATATCGGGACGTCTGGGACTGCTCAAAGATGGAGCGCAGCCCTTAGATTGCATCTCTGACCCGCGCACATTAAACAAGTGTCAGTGACAGCAATGACATGTGTATTTTGTCTACGATCTCAACTTGTCTGGGACAGCTAAACCACGGCCAAAATGGTGTAGTGTACACACAGTTTAAGCTGATGTAGGGGGAGCGAATTAAGTTGAGATGTTGGGAGCGAGGGAGGCAGAGAGGGAGTGAGTGAGGGATATAGAAGGGCAAGGAGGGAGGAAAATGAACCAATGGAATGGATTCCTCTTGGTCTCATCAAGTAAGCTCAAGATGCCACCTTGTGGCCAAAAGCTTTATTCTCTGGACAGGTTCATCTGAAAGCTTTTATTCTCTGGACAGGTTCATCTGAAAGCTTTTATTCTCCGGACAGGTTCATCTGAAAGCTTTTATTCTCCGGACAGGTTCATCTGAAAGCTTTTATTCTCTGGACAGGTTCAGCTGAAAGCTTTTATTCTCTGGACAGGTTCAGCTGAAAGCTTTTATTCTCCGGACAGGTTCAGCTGAAAGCTTTTATTCTCTGGACAGGTTCAGCTGAAAGCTTTTATTCTCTGGACAGGTTCAGCTGAAAGCTTTTATTCTCCGGACAGGTTCAGCTGAAAGCTTTTATTCTCTGGACAGGTTCAGCTGAAAGCTTTTATTCTCTGGACAGGTTCAGCTGAAAGCTTTTATTCTCTGGACAGGTTCAGCTGAAAGCTTTTATTCTCCGGACAGGTTCATCCATAATCTGTCATGTGATTGTGGCTGCCCAGCTCCTGGCCTTGAAATTAATCCTGAATTTTGAGGTAGTGAATTACAAATATGATGCTAATAGTACTACATTTCCCATGGTCCTCTCCTCCTCAGTACATGCTGCAGAGGACTCAGGACCAGGATGAGAATGTGGCTCTGGAGGCCTGTGAGTTCTGGCTGACACTGGCTGAACAGCCTGTCTGTAAGGATGTGCTGTGTAACCACCTCTCCAAGTGAGTAACACACATACAGACCTAATAACTGAAAGACAATGTTACAAGAATGTCAGAGATGGGATGTAGGGAAAAAAGCTGGTCATAGCAGCACAAACGCTTTGTGACACACACAGTACAACACCAGCCTCAGTGTCAAAGTTTAGCTACAACATTTGATCCCACTCCACGCTAAGTCATTCTAGGCCTCACCCCTTGGTGTACTGTCCTCATCCTGTCACCCTGGCCGTTGATCAGAGCCGTAGCTGTTAGAGTTCATCTGTGACACAATGGTGACACTGCTGACATTAATGTTGCCTGTCCCTGCCCTGTCTCCCCCATGCTCCCTCTCCCCCACACCCTCCGTGCTCCCTCTCCCCCATACCCTCCGTGCTCCCTCTCCCCCACCTCTCGTCCCTGTCTGTTCCAGGCTGATTCCGGTGCTCGTCAACGGGATGAAGTACTCCGAGATCGACATCATTCTGCTTAAGGTCAGTCTGCTCTGAGTGTGACACAGCAAATGGATCTATGGCCTGCTGCTGGACTGCACCCTGTGATTATGTACTGAACACATCATACCTTAACCCTGGGAGAGGGTGGAGCGTTATGCAGACCAGGCATGGCCATGTCTCAACCCACTATGGGTACAATGAAATTCATTTTTATACATACATTTTTATTTATTTTTATTTCACTTTTATTTAACCAGGTTGAGAACAAGTTCTCATTTACAACTGCGACCTGGCCAAGATAAAGCAAAGCAGTTCAACACATACAACAACACAGAGTTACACATTGGAGTAAACAAACATACAGTCAATAATACAGGTGAAAAAAACAAATCTATATACAGTGTGTGCAAATGAGGTAAGATAAGGAATGTAAGGCAATAAATAGGCCATGGTGTCGAAGTAATTACAATATAGCAATTTAACACTGGAATGGTAGATGTGCAGTAGATGAATGTGCAAAGTAGAAATACTGGGGTGCAAAGGAGCAAGATAAATAAATGAATACGGTAGGGGATGAGGTAGTTGGTTGGGCTATTAACAGATGGGCTATGTGCAGGTGCAGTGATCTGAGAGCTGCTCTGACAGCTGGTGCTTAAAGCTAGTGAGGGAGATAAGTGTCTCCAGTTTCAGTGATTTTTGTAGTTGTAGTTTTTGTAGGTCTGGCGACGAGTATGTAGCGAGGGCCAGCCGACTAGAGCATACAGGTCCTAGTGGTGGGTGGTATATGGGGCTTTGGTGACAAAACGGATGGCACTGTGATAGACTGCATCCAGTTTGCTGAGTAGAGTGTTAGAAGCTGTTTTGTAGATGACATCGACGAAGTCGAGGATCGGTAGGATAGTCAGTTTTACTAGGGCAAGTTTGGTGGCGTGAGTGAAGGAGGCTTTGTTGCGAAATAGAAAGCTGATTCTATTTGATTTTGGATTGGAGATGTTTGAAGGTGAGTTTACAGTCTAGCCAGACACCTAGGTATTTGTAGTTGTCCACATATTCTAGGTCAGAGCCGTCCAGGGTAGTGATGCTAGTCAGGCGGGCAGGTGCAGGCAGCGAACGGTTGAAAAGCATGCATTTGGTTTTACTAGCGTTTAAGAGCAGAATTGAACCCTGTGGAACCCCCATAGAGACTGCCAGAGGTCTGGACAACAGGCCCTCCGATTTAACACACTGAACTCTGTCTGCAAAGTAGTTGGTGAACCAGGCGAGGCAGTCATCTGAGAAACCAAGGCTGTTGAGTCTGCCGATAAGAATACGGTGATTGACAGAGTCGAAAGCCTTGGCCAGGTCGAAGAAGACTGCTGCACAGTACTGTCTCTTATCGATGGTGGTTATGATATCGTTTAGTACTTTGAGCGTGGCTGAGGTGCACCCGTGACCAGCTCGGATTGCACATAAATATGTCTCTGTCTGCTGTTAAATTCTGATAGGTTAACTGACGGCTACCTAGCTACAGCCCTGAAGGCAGCTCACTGTCTTAAAGTAGTATCAATAATTAGAATTGCATACCTGTGTGTGGAACTGTGTGTTTAACTGTGTGTGTGGTCAGGGTGATGTGGAGGAGGATGATGATGAGGCCATCCCTGACAACGAGCAGGACATCAGGCCCAGGTTCCACCGCTCCCGTACTGTTGCCCAGCAACACGAGGGCGACCGTGACGGCATCGAGGACGAGGACGACGATGATGATGATGACCTGGACGATGATGACACCATCTCTGACTGGAACCTCCGTGAGTGGACCTCCTGATTATCTGGTTTTCTCTTCTGGTTTTCTTGCTTTGTCTCGCTTACTCTCTTTTTCTCTCCTCACACTTTCTCTCTCGCTCTCTCTCGCTCGCTCCCTGTCCGTCCATCGCTCTCTCTCGTGCCATCAATATTGTTGACCTTTTTGTGTGCGTGTCTGTGTACCTCTGTTTAGACACTATCCTCCAGGGGAGTTTTCTACTCTTCAGCAGAAACATGCTCCCTCTGTTAAACAATTTACTAAAATGTAAAAAGGTACTACCTTTAACTGAGGTTATCAAGTGTCATATTCGTCCTCTCTCGCTGTCTCCAGGTAAGTGTTCAGCAGCAGCGTTGGACGTGTTGGCAAACGTGTTCAGAGATGACCTGCTCCTCCCCATCCTGCCTCTCCTCAAAGAGCTGCTCTTCCACCCAGAGTGGGTCATCAAGGAGTCTGGTATACTGGTCCTGGGGGCCATCGCCGAGGGTAAGGACTAGCAGAGACTGGTATACTGGTCCTGGGGGGGCATCGCTGAGGGTAAGGACTAGCAGAGACTGGTATACTGGTCCTGGGGGCCATCGCCGAGGGTAAGGACTAGCAGAGACTGGTATACTGGTCCTGGGGGCCATCGTCGAGGGTAAGGACTAGCAGAGTCTGGTATACTGGTCCTGGGGGCCATCGCTGAGGGTAAGGACTAGCAGAGTCTGGTATACTGGTCCTGGGGGCCATCGCCGAGGGTAAGGACTAGCAGAGACTGGTATACTGGTCCTGGGGGCCATCGCCGAGGGTAAGGACTAGCAGAGACTGGTATACTGGTCCTGGGGGCCATCGCCGAGGGTAAGGACTAGCAGAGACTGGTATACTGGTCCTGGGGGCCATCGCTGAGGGTAAGGACTAGCAGAGTCTGGTATACTGGTCCTGGGGGCCATCGCCGAGGGTAAGGACTAGCAGAGACTGGTATACTGGTCCTGGGGGCCATCACCGAGGGTAAGGACTAGCAGAGACTGGTATACTGGTCCTGGGGGCCATCGCCGAGGGTAAGGACTAGCAGAGACTGGTATACTGGTCCTGGGGGCCATCGCTGAGGGTAAGGACTAGCAGAGTCTGGTATACTGGTCCTGGGGGCCATCGCCGAGGGTAAGGACTAGCAGAGACTGGTATACTGGTCCTGGGGGCATCGCTGAGGGTAAGGACTAGCAGAGACTGGTATACTGGTCCTGGGGGCATCGCTGAGGGTAAGGAGTAGCAGAGACTGGTATACTGGTCCTGGGTGGGCATCGCCGAGAGTAAGGAGTAGCAGAGACTGGTATACTGGTCCTGGGGGGGCATCGCCGAGAGTAAGGACTAGCAGAGACTGGTATACTGGTCCTGGGGGGGCATCGCCGAGGGTAAGGACTAGCAGAGACTGGTATACTGGTCCTGGGGGGGCATCGCTGAGAGTAAGGACTAGCAGAGACTGGGAGGGGGAGGAAGTGATAGACAATACAGTGGTGAAAGAGAATGTACAGTGTGTTTATCCACTTGTGTGGTCAGGCAGTTGCTTAATTCTAGCTATCGGGTATTCTACCATGCAACCTGAACAAAGGACTACACAAATCTCTCTTCACCATATTCACAGCTGATCTTAAAGCCAGTAGAACCTAATAATCTAACCCAATGTAATTTTCCCAGGTTGTATGCAGGGTATGATCCCCTACCTGCCAGAGCTCATCCCCCACCTGGTACAGTGTCTGAGTGATGAGAAGGCCCTGGTGCGCTCCATCACCTGCTGGACCCTGAGTCGCTATGCCCACTGGGTGGTCGGCCAGCCTCCTGACACCTACCTGAAGCCCCTGATGACTGAGCTGCTCAAACGCATCCTGGACTCCAACAAGAGGGTGCAGGAGGCCGCCTGCAGGTGAGTGGGGGGGAGGAGTTGGCTGTGGTTCAATTGGGGTCAGCGTGTGGTCAGCTGTTGGTAGCTGTGGTTATGTCTGATTTATTTGTAATTGATCAATAGATCAGTAATAAGTGGCTCTGGGTTCTAAAGCTGGGGACGACGGTCCTGGGACTGGAAGTAAAGATGATTATTATTGTGACGATCAGTTGATCCAATCAAGTTTTTGAAAAACAGCCACTGAACAGCTTGACTGCAAAGTGGCGTTCTAAACAACCTTCAATTTCTCTCACCCCTTTCTCTCCTGCCTTCTCCCCCTCCTCTCTCTCTCGCTCTCCCCTCTACCTCTCTCACCTCCCTCTTTCTCTCGCTCTCTCCTTTCTCTCTTTCCACTATCCCCCCCAGTGCCTTTGCAACTCTGGAAGAAGAGGCGTGTACAGAGTTGGTTCCCTACCTAGCCTACATCCTGGACACTCTGGTGTTTGCCTTCAACAAGTACCAACACAAGAACCTGCTTATACTGTACGACGCTATAGGGACGCTCGCTGACTCCGTGGGACACCACCTCAACAAGCCGGTACACACACACACACACACACACACACACACACACACACACACACACACACCACGCACACACTCTGTCTCCCAATGATGTCACAGCAATGACTCGAGCAAAACCGCATTTGCATTTAGTTTCCCCTTTCAGGTGTGTTTAGTTGTGATTTCTAATGTGTGCCCTACTGCGTGTGTTTAGTTGTGATTTCTAATGTGAGCCCTACTGCGTGTGTTTAGTTGTGATTTCTAATGTGTGCCCTACTGCGTGTGTTTCGTTGTGATTTCTAATGTGTGCCCTACTGCGTGTGTTTAGTTGTGATTTCTAATGTGTGCCCTACTGCGTGTGTTTAGTTGTGATTTCTAATGTGTGCCCTACTGCGTGTGTTTAGTTGTGATTTCTAATGTGTGCCCTACTGCATGTGTTTAGTTGTGATTTCTAATGTGAGCCCTACTGCGTGTGTTTAGTTGTGATTTCTAATGTGTGCCCTACTGCATGTGTTTAGGAGTACATTCAGATGCTGATGCCTCCACTGATAGCAAAGTGGAACCAGCTGAAGGACGAAGACAAGGATCTGTTCCCTTTACTAGAGGTGAGCCTCACTGTCCTCTCATCACACCAAGACACTATCCTCCAGGGGAGTTTTCTACTCTTCAGCAGAAACATGCTCCCTCTGTTAAACAATTTACTAAAATGTAAAAAGGTACTACCTTTAACTGAGGTTATCAAGTGTCATATTCTTTCTTCCTCTTTTATCCTCTTGTCACATCACCTTTCTCTCTTCTCTGAATCCCCCCATCTCTTTCTCTCCCCCATCGCTCTCCCTCCGTCTCTCAGTGCCTTTCGTCAGTAGCCACAGCTCTCCAGAGTGGTTTCCTGCCCTACTGTGAGCCTGTGTACCAGCGCTGTGTCAACCTGGTGCAGAAGACCCTCGCTCAGGCCATGGTGAGACACACGTCCCTTGTTGCGTGAGGGACACGGGGTGTGTGAGTGACACGGGAGTGTGTGAGACACTGTTGCGTGAGAGACACTGTTGCGTGAGGGAGCGTTTGTTTAGATCTTTGCTTGCTTACTTGCCTGTAAACATCATCTTGTTTGTGCCAACCGGCTGTGTGAGTTGGCACTGAACACACCATAGAGAAGGGTATTGGCACAGATTTTGTGTGTGTATGAGAACATTTGGGGGATTATCTGCTTGCGGTTGGATTTCATGCTTACGGAATGTGGAATCTGATTGTTTCAAATAACTCCTTTCACAAATCTAATCCACACTCTCTCTCCTCTTTCCATCACCATCTCCCACTCTCTCACACTACCTCCCCTCTCTCTTCCTCTACCATATATTCTATTGTCTGTCTCCCTTGCTTACTGCCCCCTTTTCCTGTCTTCCTCCCCTCTCTCTCTCTCTCTCTCTCTCTCTCTCTCTCTCTCTCTCTCTCTCTCTCTCTCTCTCTCTCCATCCAGCTCCACCAGTCCCAGCCAGACCAGTACGAGGCTCCTGATAAGGACTTTATGATTGTGGCTCTGGACCTGCTCAGCGGACTGGCTGAGGGGTTGGGCGGCAACATCGAGCAGCTGGTCGCCCGGAGCAACATCCTCACGCTCATGTACCAGTGCATGCAGGTAACCAACCAGTGACCTCAGTGTTACAGATCAAACAACCAGTGATCTCGCAGTGTTACAGATCGATCAACCAACCAACCAGTGATCTCACAGTGTTACAGATCGATCAACCAACCAACCAGTGATCTCGCAGTGTTACAGATAAACCAACCCTGACATAGTTAATCTCTCAGGTCCGTGAGTCATGACTAATCTCTCGTTCTCTCTGTCTCCCTCTTGTTCTCTCTCGATCTCTCTCAGGACAAAATGCCAGAGGTGCGTCAGAGCTCCTTTGCTCTGCTGGGTGACCTGACTAAAGCTTGTTTCCAACATGTAAAGCCATGCATTGGTACGTATTCTCTTACACCAGACTGGCAGTAACACACTGCCTGATACTCTATTCTCTCTTACACCAGACTGGCAGTAACACACAGCCTGATACTCTATTCTCTTACACCAGACTGGCAGTAACAAACCGCCTGATACTCTATTCTCTCTTACACCAGACTGGCAGTAACAAACCGCCTGATACTCTATTCTCTCTTACACCAGACTGGCAGTAACACACAGCCTGATACTCTATTCTCTTACACCAGACTGGCAGTAACACACAGCCTGATACTTTATTCTCTCTTACACCAGACTGGCAGTAACAAACCGCCTGATACTCTATTCTCTTACACCAGACTGGCAGTAACAAACCGCCTGATACTCTATTCTCTTACACCAGACTGGCAGTAACAAACCGCCTGATACTCTATTCTCTTACACCAGACTGGCAGTAACAAACCGCCTGATACTCTATTCTCTTACACCAGACTGGCAGTAACACACAGCCTGATACTTTATTCTCTTACACCAGACTGGCAGTAACAAACCGGCTGATATACAAGATGTGTATAGTAGTCTGAGTGTCAGGTTATCAGTTACCAATGGTTTAAGCTTCTATCTCTCTTTCTCTTCTGTGCAGCTGATTTCATGCCTATACTAGGCACTAATCTGAACCCAGAGTTGATATCAGTGTGCAACAATGCAACGTGGGCAATCGGAGAGATATCTATACAAATGGGTGAGTGTCTGGAAATTGTCACAAAGCAGTCACACATACCAGCTTGGATACATTCTCATAAATGTGTGCGCCTCCCTGACCTCCCTTCTCCTTCCCCTCTCCCCAGGGGCTGAGATGCAGCCCTACGTGACCATGGTGCTGCACCAGCTTGTTGAGATCATCAACAGGCCCAACACCCCAAAGACCCTGCTGGAGAACACAGGTACCACCACAAGGTGGCGCTGCAGGCTGTGCTGAGCCTGCCATCCACACAGGGAGATGTTACACAGCACAGTCAGTCAGGGCCACTCTGGGTGCGCCCCAATGATGTCTCTTTTCTCCCGAAGTGTGCACTCGTTCACTTCCCTACATGGATTTGAAGGGAAATTACTGGTATATAAAAAACTCCTCGTAGCCCATGCCAACACCAATCCAATGCTTTTAAATATCTGGAGAGTAGTGAACGAGTGAAGACTTCAGGAGGAAGGAGAGGTTATTGTGATGCACCCTCTGACTGGCGCGGAGGCCATTAATCTCCATCTGAAAGCCTCCCCATGCTCTGGGCCTTACAGGTTTTGCCGGTTTCAACCAAACATCCCAACTATTTGGACCCAATGATCTATGGCTTAGAGGCTGTGGTTATGGGCTGTTGGATCCCTGCTGAAAGAAATGAAATGTGGCTGAGGTGGAAAGAGGGAAATACAGGAGGGGAGAAAGAGTGACAGATTAAGTATTTGTTTCTCATGGAGTAAGAATCTGGGGAAATGCCAAACCGAGCAAACCCTGTAAGTGTACAGTCTTGGCATTATTAACTGAAATGGATTGATTCTGTTGCACCGTTGGTTGTCAGATTTTTCTAGCTTTATTTCCCTTGAAGTGAAGTTGGTGTTGAGAAGCATCAGTAGGTGACAGTGAGGTCTTAACTGAGACAGAGGAGTGTATAGCTAAATGCTTCAAGAGTTTTCATACGGTTAATTTGACAAACTGAATGTTTACTGAACACGATGATGATGATCATCATCATAATAATAATAATAATAACTAGTCGTCTTTACTGACTGAGGAAAGCGCTAATCCCATCCTAAACATTTTTTGGGGTGTTGAGAGAAATGTTATAGCACCTATACTTATCAAACAAACCTTCGGTTACACTCTGCTTTTATTTAGAGGCTCTAGTCGAATTGGAAACGGTGTTTTGGTGATCCAAAATGGCCGCCAACATGAAACTAGAACCCAAACTGAGCCAAAATGAGGGTGAAGTGTAACCTGCTTAACTAACCCCCCTACACCCCCCAGGAAAACTAGGGAATTTGTAGATGTTTGTTTGTCAGTTTATTTGTTGTTTTTAGTTAGTGTTTTTTTAAATGTGAATGCATATCTGCCAATATATGTTGAATGTTTAGTTAAAGGATGGCATACGTTTGATGCAGGATAGGTGATGGATTGATGGAGCCATAGGGCAATGCTGTTGAGCTCCGACCACTGCCGTTCTATTTTAGTATGATATATCAAAACATAATCGACTTGATTTCCATTGGGTTGTTTCGTACAAGAACTCTCCTAATCTTCATTTTCAGCTAACCTATCAAAACATTCAGAAAATGTAGTCATTTAGATTTTCTTATAGCTCACCAATTTGATCCTTCAAAGCACTTTAAAACACACATACAGTATAAAGTCACATCAACACTATTGAGGTGGATGAGGTGGATGGGGTTTGAGGCCAGATACAGGGCCTTCAGAAAGTATTCACACCCCTTGACTTTTTCCACATTTTGTTGTGTTACAGCCTGAATTTAAAATATATTTTTTGGGTCACTGGCCTACAGGCAATACCCCATAGTTATGTTTTTCAAAATGTTTACAACTTAATTACAAATGTTAAGCTGAAATGTCTTGATTCAATAACTAAAAAACCTCTTTGTTATGGCAAGCCTAAGTTCAGGAGTAGAAAATAATAGTGTTTAATATGATTTTTGAATGACTACCTTATCTCTACCCCACACAATTATCTGTAAGGTCCCTCAGTCGAGGAGTGAATTTCAAACACATATCCAACCATAAAGATCAGGGAGGTTTTCCAATGCCTCGCAAAGAAGGGAACCTATTGGTAGATGGGTAAAAAAATAGAAGCTAAAATGTAATATCAGTTTGAGCATGGTGAAGTTATTAATTACACTTTGGATGGTGTTTCAAGAAACCAAGTCAAGACTAAAACATTTACAGAGTTTAATGGCTGTGATAGGAGAAAACATATGATGGCTCAACATTGTAGTTATTCCACAATACTAACCTAATTGACAGTGAAAATAATAAAAATATTCCAAAACATGCATCCTGTTTGCAACAAGGCACTAAAGTAATACTGCTACAAATGTGGCAAAGCAATTAACCTTTTGTCCTGAGTACAAAGTGCAAATTGAATACAGCACATTACTTAATACCATAATCGCAGCACAGTTGCTGCAATTATGCTTGTAATTGTTAAGGACTGGGGAGTTTTTCAGGGTAAAAAATTAGTGGAATGGAGCTAAGCACAGGCTCAAAATCCTAGAGGAAATCTGGTTGTCGGCTTTCCACCAGACACTGGGAGATGAATTCACCTTTCAGTAGGACAAGAACCTAAAACACAATTCCAATTTGGAGTTGCTTACCAAGAAGACACTGAATGTTCCTGAGTGGCCGAGTTACAGTTTTGACTTTGAAAAATCTATGGCAAGACCTGCAAATGTTCGTCTAGCAATGATCATCAATCAACTTGACAAAGCTTGACACATTTTTTTTTTAAAGGATAATGGGCAAATTTTGCACAATCCAGGTGCGGAAAGCTCTTAGAGACTTAACCAGAAAGACTCACAGCTGTAGTCGCTGCCAAAGGTGCTTCTAGTATTGACTCTGGGGTGTGAATACTTATGTAAATTTGATATTTCTGTATTTCATTTTCAATACATTTGCAAACATAAAAAAAAAAAAAACGTTTTCATTTTGTCGTTATGAGGTATTGTGTGGAGATGGGTGAGTAAAATCAAAAATGTAATACATTTTTGAATTCAGGCTGTAACACAACAAAATGTGAAAGTCAAGGGGTATGAGCACTTTCTGAAGGCACTGTATAGCTATGACCCCTCCCCCCTCATCCTATTTTGCAGCCAATCAGCCTATCCTGCACTGAACTTTATTTCTAATGAGCCTATCATCTGCTTTCTGCATGTCTCATTGGACTGTTCATAAATGCCTGTTTCTTAATGAGAATGTTGCATAGTTTTGTGTCTCTTAAACTTAGGTCCTCCTCTCTGTCTCCTCATAAGAACCTGCTGTACTGGATACTAGTCTCCTCCCATGTAGTTGGTCATTTCTTTACAACCAAAAAAAGAAGAAACGTTTTTCTGTTTCTTTATGGAAAGATTAACCTTTTTGTGAGTTTAAGGGAGAAACCTCTGAAAGCTCAATTCCCAGCTGCCAACTTTGAGAAGAATAAGAACCTTGTAAACATTCCGTATTGGCATTTGGCTAACTAATGACTTCACATTTTACACATTAAAGTTAGACGAAGAACATTTATTTAACATTTGGAAAGAGGAGTTTGTCGTAAGAGAACAGAGGCCATTTCAACATTCATATTTCTGACGTCCGAGCAGGCATGTTGCTGTTTGATTGATATTGTGTTGTCAAAGTGTTCTCCCTTAAACGAGATGTTTGTTTTTAGTGTCATACTAGCCTACACGGGGCAGTAATAATCAACACTAGTGAATTCTTCTGTTTATTATCATACATGGATTCTGTTGATTTATGTTTCTGAGTTGTTTGTTTTTTCTTTATTTTTTCTCCTCATTGCTCATGTCTTGGTTGGCGTTTGGTGGTGTATAACCGTGATTGCGTTACCTTAGCAATAACAATTGGTCGTCTTGGTTACGTTTGTCCTCAAGAGGTGGCACCCATGCTACAGCAGTTTATAAGACCCTGGTGTGTATTATTCAATCTTTTATTTAATTCATATTCCTTTCCTCTTTCTCCATGTCTCTCTCCTTCCCTGTCTCTGTCTTTCTCTCTTCCTCCCTCTCTTTCTGAAATAAGTATTTTCTGTTTCTCCTGAATCAGTCCGTAATCATTGCCAACCATGTGACTAATCCAGTCCTCTTTTAGGTCCTCTGTCTGTGATGTATTTTGCTTCAGTAGCACCTTCATGTATTTTATACATTACTGGTTTATTTATTTTACAGTTTGTCATTGTTAATTGTTGCTAACTACTAATTAGTGCATGGGATTAGATTGTCACATGCCTGCTGGTTCAGAAAGGGAAAACAAAAAGACTTCCCTAAAATTCCCAAAGCATTCCACAAAAATTCCCCAAAGCATTCCCAGAGCACCCCCGTCCACCCCCCCGTCCACTAGTCATCCAGCTGCATGTGCCTATCCTAGAATTCCTCAAATTCCTTTAAGAAAAAAGTGAATCTTATAAAAAAGATTTGGCATTTATAAAGTGCTATAGTAAAGGTTAACCTAAATGCCAAATGGGCCAAAGTTAAGTTATTTTAAAAGTGATTAAACTGTTTTTAGTGCTTTAACACAAGGTTTCAGAAGGATAGGTTTTTTTGATGTGCATGCACCAGTCTGATACTTAGACTTAGACTATCTGAGAGAAATAATTTTCTCCCCACAAGAATGTTTTATACCTTCCCAAGTAGTCTTGGTAAAAGTAGTTCTGATAATATCAAATCTTCTAAAGGTCTAAAATAAATGGTTGTAGATTGAATTCACAAGTATGAAGTAAAAATGGCAGGTTGTCTTTTTTAATATACTATAGGTTATTTTTATTTTTTAGTTGCCATATGATCAACAAACCTTAAGGCAATATATGTAGTATTTTTACATTTTGTAAGGCATTCTAATTAGCCATAGTGGAATTTTTTTTGAATTGTGTTAACAGGTAATAGTAATATGATATACCTATGCAAGTTCAATTACATTATTGAATACAGTCAATGGTCATTTCAGAGTGCTGTAAGGGTATTGAATTGTAATGCTATGCAGTGCTTTAAGGCAGCCGCTCTGGCCTGGTGTAAAAAGTGGCTGTTCCTGTTGGCAGGTGCACCTCTCTAAGGAACATAAGAGACAATGAGGAAAAAGACTCAGCGTTCCGAGGCATCTGCACTATGATCAGTGTCAACCCTGGAGGAGTGGTACAGGTGAGGCCCCTAGGCATTGCTGCCCTCTAGAGGATAACATAGGAACTGCACTTCTCTTCTCATGGCCCCATCAGTTGAGGACTAAGAAAAATACAGGAACTGCATTACTGGTTATATGGCCCCATGAGTGAGTGATGTTAGCAGAGAAACTCTTGTCTCAAGGCAGACCTTTACTCTCATTTCCTCCAGGATTTTATATTTTTCTGTGATGCAGTGGCCTCGTGGGTAAATCCAAAGGATGATCTGCGAGACATGTTCGGCAAGGTAAAAACTGATCATAACTCTGTCCCACGTAGTCTTGTAGACTCTAGGCCCGATCTGTGTGATGGGAAGGAGTCAATAGCCTGATCCACAATGTGTGCATGCGTAGCTTTGTGCTAATTGTTTGATATTTTCAGATCCTCCATGGGTTCAAGAACCAGGTGGGCGAGGATAACTGGAGGCGTTTCTCAGACCAGTTCCCACTGCCTCTGAAGGAACGGCTGGCTGCCTTCTACGGGGTGTAACGCTTTCCATAGGAACATGCCTGTTCAAGGGGGGTACTTTGCACATTCATGGTCAAATCTAATTATAGAGCCAAGAGATCCTATCTAAGGCACTTTAGTGTCTGTTTGTCAGCGACCTTATTTGAGCAAACCGATAAGCAAGCAAAATTAGGAAGGTTTATTCCTAATTTTGCTTACTTAAAAATATTGGTCTCACTCTCTGTCTTTCCAGGTCATTCACTATGGGAGACGACGGACGGGGAACCTCTTATGCCCAGGGAACATGTTACCCTTTACTAGGGGTAGGGTCTGCCAGCTGGGGTGGGAGGGGGGTGCGGACCAGGACCCTCCTCAACCTTCTTGACGGGCGGGGTGGGGGGGAGGTGTTAGCCAGCAGAGGCAGTCAACGCCCCCCAAGCAACAGGCGAGGGGGACACAGGGGAACCGGCGGGCTAACTTAATCAAGGGAGGAAACATTTCTTTCATCATTTCAACATCTCATTCAGAAATGAAAAGACATTGTCAGCGTAGCCATTTTTGTTTTGTCTCTTATTTTTGTTATTTTCATTCGAGCTCTCCAGCGACACTACTACTGAGTGGACATTTGAAACAAAACACAGGAAAAAAAACAATGATTTGAGGATCAGATTTCAGTTAAGAGCTTTTAAATCTATACGTATCGACCGGAAAGTGCCACTCAGAGATAAGTGTAGGGGGAGGGATTGTAGAACTAGACAGAATGATACTGACCATAGAATTGATATGGGGGTGGTTATAAAATAACGTAATGGGCATAGAAATTACATTAAAAGTCTCAAAGAAAACATAGCAGCTGTCCTCAACTGTCAGGACCAATCAACCACAACAGAGGTAATAGAGTAAAGGAAATGCTGATATTATCATATTTATCTAACCAGCAAATATTTGCGGGGGACACTGCCTTTGCGTATCTTCCAATAACAATAGCCTGTCTTTTATTGTAGTCATCAATCAAAGTAATTGCGTTGAGTTAATGAAAGAAAAATTGGTAATGGCATATTTAAAGTAATCGAGTAATAAACAGTACTTATGGCAGGTCAGAAGCTGTGTTGAATAAACCATTCAGTCAAACACGTCACAGACAGAAAGAGTGCATATGATTTTATATTTGTTGTGGTTGAAAGGGACTTGTTTTAAAAACAGGAAAATAACTAGGTAGCATGCTTACATCAAAGTGGGTAAGGAAGGTGTACATCAGTGGAGTGATCTGTGTGTTGCGTCATCTGATAGTTGTGGTATTTCTTGCATAGCCTTGTGATAAGGTTTCTTAAACAACCATGTAGTTTGTCCTTTTTCAGTTTTCTGTCCGCCCTATGTTTACCAGAGGCTTTCCAGTCAGTGTCTAGCATGAACTGGGTTTACATACATATAATATATAAACATACAAGTCTGATATTGATATTCTCATCTAGTTGAATCCATATACTGTAGCAGGGTTTTGGTTGTGATTCTAAAAAGAGACCTTGAACACTGCTACATACATGTTAAAACTCTGAGGTAAACTCTCAGGCTGCCTCTGTTCTGTGGTGTGGAAGTGACGTGTTCTGTGTGCATGGATGTTTTACTAGCTGCCGTAATATCAGCTTTCCTGACCCCATATTGTTTTAAATATCAAATTAAGTCTTTCTCACATTTGTGAAAACAGTACTTGGGCTAAATTGTGGCAACGTAAGACTATATTGTTTAACGGTGTCGGAGGGAGGGGGGTATGGAAACGGCATACAGGGCTTTAGCTGAAAATGTTCACCCTTTTGTTATTAGGACTGTAACACAAGTCCTCCTGTCTTGATAGTGTGTGTGTCTGTGACCTTGGTTGGTTGTCAATCCAAAACTCAACAGCAAGCAATTGTAAAAAAAAAAAAGAAAAAAAAATGCTTTATGTACTGTGGTTTTTTTCGTTATTGTTGTCGTTGGTTTGCTTTTTTTGTGAAAAGCATGATCTTTGAGGATGATTGTAATGACTGTTTTGAATGCAGGGTACTTGAATGCTTGATTCCTTGCATGTTGGTGGCCCTTTTACATCCCAAACTAGACAGGGGGAGGTGCATTTCAATTGAACTAAAAAGTAAGGAAATTCTTATTTCTTCACTACCCAATTTCGCTGACATACAATATCAGACTTTTATTTTGAAAGTTCAACTTTTATCTCATACATACCTGCAGGACGATTTTCCCCTTAACCTATAGCCCACATCCAAATGTATTGTTTGTTATCTTGTTAGTACTTAAAGAAAAAAATACATTTTTTTTGTTCCTTTTTTGTTTTGGCGTGTTAATGTTTTGACTCCGTAAAGTGTTGAGTTCGTCGATTGCCTGAATGTATCCCACGGTGGGTGGGAAAACAGTTTTATGCCCAGCCAACCAATCAGATTCACTCTGCAGGTCAGAGTAATTGTTGCAGTATTTTGTCCCCCTCGCAGGGCATATTAAAAGCACTTGTTCAGACAGAAAATCAATTATGCATACTGTAGTAGACTCACACAATCACGTACTGATATAGTATTTGTTTACAGGAGACTTATACCACTAAACACCTCATGTATTACTTCACTGAGTATTCAATATTGTGTAGTGTGTGTGTGTGTGTGTCCGACAGTTGAAGTCGGAATTTTACATAGACCTTAGCCAAATACATTTAAACTCTGTTTCACAATTCCTGACATTTAATCCTAGTAAAAAATTCCCTGTCTTAGATCAGTTAGGATCACCACTTTATTTTAAGAATGTGAAATGTCAGAATAATAGCAGAGTGATTTATTTCAGCTTTCTTTCATCACATTCCTAGTGGGTCAGAAGTTTACATACACTCAATTAGTATTTGGTAGCATTGCCTTCAAATTGTTTCACTTGGGTCAAATGTTTCGGGTAGCTTCCCACAATAAGTTGGGTGAATTTTGGCCCCATCCTCCTGACAGAGCTGGTGTAACTGTGTCAGGTTTGTAGGCCCCCTTGCTCGCACATGCTTTTTCAGTTCTGCCCACAAATGTTATTTTGGATTGAGGTCAGGGCTTTGTGATGGCCACTCCAATTCCTTGACTTTGTTGTCCTTAAGCCATTTTGCCACAACTTTGGAAGTATGCTTGGGGTCATTGTCCATTTGGAAGACCCATTTGCGACCAAGCTTGAACTTCCTGAATGATGTCTTGAGACGTTGCTTCAATATATCGACATAATTTCCCTTCCTCATGATGCCATCTATTTTGTGAAGTGCACCAGTCCCTCCTGCAGCAAAACACCCCAACAACATGATGCTGCCACCCCCGTGCTTCACTGTTGGGATGGTGTTCTTTGGCTTGCAAGCCTCCCCCTTTTTCCTCTAAACATAACCATGGTCATTATGGCCAAACAGTTTTATTTTTGTTTCATCAGACCATAGGAAATTTCTCCAAAAAGTACAATCTTTGTCCCCATGTGCAGTTGCAAACCGTAGTCTGGCTTTTTTATGGCAGTTTTGGAGCAGTGGCTTCTTCCTTGCTGTGCGGCATTTCAGGTTATGTGGATATAGATACTTTTGTACCTGTTTCCTCCAGCATCTTCACAAGGTCCTTTGCTGTTGTTCTGGGATTGATTTGCACTTCGCACCAAAGTACGTTCATCTCTAGGGGACAGAACGTGTCTCCTTCCTGAGCTGTATGACGGCTGCATGGTCCCATGGTGTTTATACTTTTTTTTCTGAAGTCTTGGCTGATTTCTTTTGATTTTCCCATGATGTCAAGCAAAGAGGCACTGAGTTTGAAGGTAGGCCTTGAAATGCATCCACAGGTACACCTCCAATTGACTCAAATGATGTCAGTTAGCCTCGGATCGGATGCTTCTAAAGCCATGACATCATTTTCTGCAATTTTCCAAGCTGTTTAAAGGCACAGTCAACTTAGTGTATGTAAACTTCTTACTCACTGGAATTGTGATACAGTGAATTATAAGTGAAATCTGTCTGTAAACAATTGTTGGAAAAATGACTTGTCATGCACAAAGTATATGTCCTTGCCAAATCTATAGTTTGTTAACAAGAAATGTGTGGAGTGGTTGAAAAAACGAGTTTTAATGACTCCAACACAAGTGTATGTAAACTTCCGACTTCGACTGTATATATATATGTGTATGTATGTGTGTGTGTGTACCTGTTTTTAAAGATAGGATTCCCAATATCATAAATTCTCTAAAAGATAATTGGTGTAAACTAAGCCTGGTGATGAAATACTGCAGATGTGCATGTATTGCCACAAAACCTTTCCAAAGCCAACAATCTTTAAAATATATTTAAGTCTCCTTGAATCTTTATTATACGGTGTATTTTTTTTTTTTAATGGGTTTTTTGAACATAATTAGACCTATTTTTTGTAACAACAAAAACATTATGGGGTATTTCAAGTTAGTCTGGATCCAAACTGAATTGCTCTTTTTTTTTTTTTTTTTACTTCACCAGACTAATATAAGGTAGCACAAATAAGACGGAAGGGGATATATGGAGGCGCTTGTTTCTGTAGTTCTTGTTTTTGTGCCACATCTTTGTCCTGAAGTTGAAATGATTTTGTCTTTGTCACATTCCAGCTGTTTGGCATGTCAAAAATTAGAGGACGCATGGCTTGTTTGGTTCTGTCCTATCACACTGAATTAAAAACAAAAGAAAACATATAGGGCCTGTTTCCAGACACATTTTAAACCTAGTGCGAAGCTTAATTTGTGTCCAGTAAACCGCCCCAAGAAAATATGAAAAAAATACATAAAACAATCGCTGTTTGCTGTCTTAATGACATAGCCGCTGCTATAATGTGTAGCTTCTCTACTTGAATATTTGTTTGTAGTAACCTCAGGAGGTCTGTGTTTACCATTATTGTTTCCAAATGTATGCCTTTTTCCATCTCCCTTTACCGATAAGAGATTATTAAGCCTCTCCTGCTGTAACCCTAAACCACAGAGGATGTACCTGTCAATGGGACTTCAGTTCACTAATGTTGGAGATGTGTGCTAACTCACCAATAAGGCACTGAGATGTACACACACCCAGGGTCAGTGTGAAATAATAATTGTAACTAGATATACACATGCATTCAAATGTAGCTACAATTTGGAGGAATGAGAATATACAATTGGGAAGAGTTAACTTGCACATAATTCATGCAACTGTGGCAAAGTGATTGTAAGACATGTCTAGATAGTTAATGTAATATGTACATGATGCCTTGATGATTTGTAATGGCTGGTAATTTTCAATAATGAAAAAAGAGACCTTGCACATTAGGCCAAATGCAAATATGCTCATGGCTTCTTACAGCTATGTTTGCATTTTTGAAGTCTTTCATTTTGAAGAACGGGGGAAATCTTAAAAAAAAAAAAAAAGTCTATTAGAATGTCTCCTCTAAAGAGCGACTGCCCCTAAAAAGCAACTTCTCGTTTTGAAAACAGCCATTTTGACATTGATATGAGTCAAACATTTATTATAATCAAAATTGACTACGAAGTGTAAATAGGATAATTTTGGTCATAAAGTCAGTCTCATCCAAAACAGAGATTTGCAAGATGATGGTGGAAAACAAGTGTAATGGATTAAAGGGTCCCATAAATTCATTAGGTATGGTTTAATTCAACCCTGCCCACAGCAGGCAGCACCCAAATAATCATAATTTCGCAGCACAGCTCCACTGACCCTATCGTAATGCCCATGGTCAATTTGGTTTGACATTTGATATCCCTATGAGGCTAGTTAGGGTACATCAGTAAATTACACAATGTAAATCAGAAAATATTTTAAAAGGTCAATAGCTCCACATCTCAATTACTTAACCTCAAATTACTATAAATTGTAGAAATGTATATACAAATATAAAAAAACATTTCATGAGACAACAAAAATGTGGAACAGTAAAATATTTTCCCATTTACATTGTAATTTGTTGGTGGTCACTAAATAGCCCCATTGTCAAACCAACTTTGCCACGGTCACACACTAGCCTGCTGAAGCTAATTGGTGAAAGAAGTTGGCTAGTGCTAGCTAGCCTAGGTGACTTAAAGACACACGACCTGGTTAGGCTGTTTCAAGTTATCTAACAGAGTGAATGTACAAACGCTTTCCACGTGCGAACACACACGAGACACCCACATTAAACCATCCCCTCCAAGACAACTCTTTTTGGCTTCAGTCATGGCCACTGCATTTTTTTAATGACAAACTAAAAATTAGGCCAAATCAGGAATTTCAGCCCCCCTTTAAAGAAAACCTGTAACAATAGCCTGTGACTTTCATTTAGCCATGAGAAAAAAACTTCTCCAAGTCTGCCTTCACCCTTTTCGCTGAATAATGTGAGGAAACTAGTTCATTTTGAAATAGTGAATATGGTTTAAATTGTTTTTATAAACTGCTGAATTTTAAAATAATACTTTTTGGGGCCACCAAATATTTTGGATCATGTGAAGAATCTATATTGTACTGTAGTGATTTTGTAATGATATTTGTATAAAGATGTGATGGATGTGAATGGTAATCACTGCTTGGATCTGTACATTGTTGAGAATAAATTGTTTACATAAATCGAGGACTGTTTTCTGTTACTGTGTGTTACATTTTTAAATGCACTTTAAATAAAGTTTTATGTGATCTGTCTAATGGTTTTTAGCCTGGTAAATATCAGGTCGGATAGACCAGAGTCAATGACCCCCGTTGACCCCATACTTTCACCCACCACTCACAACATATTTAGTAGTGACAAAGATGGCCATGGTGGTTGTGTAGATGATGATGAGTCATGATTTTAGTGTAATATCCCTGTGGAAGATCATTGTGTAACCTTTAAGTGTTTATGAGAGCAACATTGTCAGGGAAATATCTAGGCCTCATACTGTTATCGACGTTTATTGGACGCATACACAGATTTGCAGATGTTATCACAGGTGCAGCGAAATTCTTGGTTCAACAGTGCAGTAATACATAGCAAAACAATACACACATAATCAAAACAAAAAATGTATTAAGAAATATCTTGATCATAAGGATGTGGCAGCCAGGCCAGGATGGATGCCCTCTGTTATCAAATTGGATTTGCCACATGTTTTGTGAACTACCAGTATGACTTAACAGTGAAATGCTTACTTACAGGCTGTTCTCAACAATACAGAGAAAATAAAATGGAGAATCATACAAAAGTAAAACCTGTAATAATAAAGGTAATAGATACACAATGAGTAGCGATAACTTGGCTATATACAAGGGGTACCCATACCGAGTAATTAAGGTAGATACAATACAATTTTTTGTATTACACATGCGCCGAATACAACAGGTGTAGACCTTACAGTGAAATGCTTACTTACGAGCCCCTAACCAACAATGCAGTTTAACAAAAATACGGATAAGAATAAGAAGTAAAAGTAACAAGTAATTAAAGAGCAGCAGTAAAATAACAATAGCGAGACTATATACAGGGGGTACCGGTTAGTTGAGGAAATATGTACATAGTTATTAATGTGAAGATGCATAGATAACAACAGAGAGTAGCAGCAGTGTAAAAGAGTGAGAGGGGGGCAATGCAAATAGTCTGGGTAGCCATTTGATTAGATGTTCAGGAGTCTAATGGATTGGGGGTAGAAGCTGTTTAGAAGCCTCTTGGACCTAGACTTGGCGCTCCGGTATGCTTGCCATGTGGTAGCAGAGAGAACAGTCTATGACTAGGGTGAGTCTTTGGCAATTTTTAGGGCCTTCCTCTGACACCGCCTGGTATAGAGGTCCTGGATGGCAGGAAGCTTGGCCCCAGTGATGTACTGGGCCGTTCGCACTACTCTCTGTAGTGCCTTGCGGTCGGAAGCTGAGCAGTTGCCATACCAGGCAGTGATGCAACCTGTCAGGATGCTCTCGATGGTGCAGCTGTAGAACCTTTTGAGGATCTGAGGACCCATGCCAAATCTTTTCAGTCTCCTGAGGGGGAATAGGTTTTGGTGTGCTTGGACCATGTTAGTTTGTTGGTGATGTGGACACCAAGGAACTTGAAGCTCTCAACCTGTTCCACTACAGCCCTGTCGATGAGAATTGGGGCGTGCTCAGTCCTCTTTTTCACGTAGTCCACAGTCATCTCCGTATGTACATATAACTAGGAATAAAGTGACAGGTGGTAAATTGTAGCAACAGCGTATGCGATGAGTCAAAGTTTGTGCAAAAAGGGTCAATGCAGATTGTCCGGGAAGCTATTTAATGAACTATTTAGCAATATTCTGGCTTGGGTGTAGAAGCTGTTTGGCCCCAGTGATGTTCTCTGCAGCTACTTGTGGTTGGATGCCAGGCAGTTGCCATTCCAAGCAGTCAACATTTACGTCATTTAGCAGACGCGCTTATCCAGAGTGACTTAGAAGAGCAATTAGGGTTAATTGCCTTGCTCAAGGGCACATCGCCAGATTTGTCACCTATCGTTTACTGGCCCAATGCTCTTAACCGCTAGTCTATCTGCCACCCATAAGATGCTCTCAGTAGTGCGGCAGTAGATCTTTTTGAGGATCTGAGGGCCCATGCCAAATCTTTTCAGCCTCCAGAGATGTAAGAGGTGTGCTCGACCCTCCGTTTCTTTTTCCATGATCAGCTCCTTTGTCTTGTTGACGTTGACAACAACCTCTCCCTCCATGTCAACAAGACAAATACATTTTTATTTGTCACATGCTCCGAATACAACAGGTGTAGACCTTACCATGAAATGCTTACTTACAAGCCCTTAACCAACAATGCAGTTCAAAAAAGAGTTAAACAAATATTTACTAAATAAACTAAAGTAAAATAGTAAAATACAAATAAAAAGTAACACAATAAAAATAACGAGGCTATATACAGGGGGCGGTACCGAGTCAATGTGCGCGGGTACAGGTTAGTCGAGTTATACTGTAGGTAGGAGAAAAAAATAACAGTAGCAGCAACATTATGTACAAAATAGGTTACAAACAAAGCGAAAAAACTAATAAATTAGCACAGTTGGTTAGGAGTCTGTAAAACGGCAGCCATCCTCTCCAGCACCAATATACAAAGGAGCTGATCATGGAGAAAGAAACGGAGGGTCGAGCCTACCTCTTCCATCTCTGGAGGTTGAAAAGATTTGGCATGGGGCCTCAAACAGTTCTACTGCTATAGGCTGTCTCATCGTTGTTGGTGATCAGGCCTACCACTGTCCTGTCGTCAGCAAACTTAATGATGGTGTTGGAGTCGTGCATGGCCACGCAGTCATGGGTGAACAGGGAATACAGGAGGGGACTAAGCTTGCACCCCTGAGGGGCTACCGTGTTGCGGGTCAGTGTGGCAGATGTGTGGTTGCCTGCCCTCACCACCTGGGGGAGTCCCGTCAGGAAGTCTGGGATCCAGTTGCATTGGGAGGTGTTCAGTCCCAGGATCCTTAGCTTAGTGATGAGCTTGGAGGGCACTGTGGTGTTGAACACTGAGCTGTAGTCAATGAACAGCATTCTCACATAGGTGTTCCTTTTGTCCAAGTGGGAAAGGGCAGTGTGGAGTGCAATAGAGATTGCGTCATCTGTAGATCTGTTGGGGCGGTATGCGAATTTGAGTGGGTCCAGGGATATCTGTGATGATGGTGTTTATGTGAGCCATGACTAGCCTTTCAAAGCATTTCATGGCTACAGATGTGAGTGCTACGGAGTGATAGTCATTTAGACGGGTTACCGTGGCTATTTTGCGCACAGGGACTATGGTGGTCTGTTTGAAACGTAGATATTACAGACTGGTTCAGGGAGAGGTTGAAAATGTAAGCGAAGACACTTATAATAAAAATAATTGTATTTTACATGTTTGTATAGCCAGGCAACCTTGCCCACTTTGGCTGATAGTCATCACAGTGATTTAGAATGTTTAAAATAATTATAGAACCAGTCTAGAATATCACTGCAGACCAGTAATTTGCTTTTTTGTTCCCGCCACGGGTGGCGCTGTTTCCTTGTCTCTGGATTTTGGAGGAGAAGACGAAAGGCAACTGAATTGAATCTATCTGAAGAAGGTGGAGTCTGAGTTGGGAAGGGAGAAGAAAGAGTGAAGGAAAAGGCGAAAAACGGAGAAAAGCACACAACAGTAAAGGGGGAGGACATCGGTGCAATTGCGTGAATTTTGGTTGAATTACATTGAAGAAAATAGTTTCAGAGAGGAAGAAACCAAGATGATAACGCCATACTTCCTACAGAATTTCTGGGTAGGTTCTGCTTTTGTTTATTTTTTTCAGCCGGGTTAGTAGGCTAAATTGTTTAGCTCAAGTCCCCTATAGTCCCGCAAGATAATGTGACAACCGGACATTGAGACATATTCCATAATTTAATTCGCTTAAACCCGATTAATGCGTGATCTTGCTGATGAAATAGAAGTATCTGGGTCAACACGATGTGTTAACCCATTGCCCCAGCTACTTTTCTCGGCGAATAGTATTTTGTCCCCCCTGGATTGGGCCTCTGTGAATGCCATCTAACTAACATGAGTGCTGACTTGAATCCACCCCTCGTCCCGTCAATTGGCTGAATTGCTGTCACGGAGTGTCTTGAAATGTTTATGTATTTTTTCCGTGGAACCCATTGGGGTTTTGTAGTTGTCATTTACAATCTCTACTCGTCAGTTTCTTTCGTAATGAAGTTTCAGTGAGAGTCCAGATGTTTTAACAAGTGTGAGGTGGGCTGATGCTAGTTGATTGTTACAGTGTTGCAACATTTGCCAGAGTAAGAATGGCTACTTGTATTCAAGCAACCCAACAGCAGACTAAAAACTATGGGTGACCGGGTTTTCAGTTTTGTGGCTCCTCTGCTGCGGAACGCACTTCCAGTTACTGTCAGGGCTGCTGTCTCTGGCCTCGTTAAAAGCACAACCTGTGGCACAGCTAAAGACTGAGCTGTTCAGAAAAACCTTTAAGGACATATGCTAATTCTGTTCTCTGTCCACCAGATATTGTTGTCTGCTCTTGTTTTTTTTGTTGATTGTTTTTATTATTATTATTATTATAATATTCGTTTTTTTCTAAAGCACCTTGGGTGTGAGAAACGCTTTTCAAATTAAATGTAGTATTATTATTATGTACGCATTTTACTGTAACCATGTTGCAGTTTGCATTACTGTGGAATGTCAGAACAGTCAGAATGCATTCTCCCTAAGTGATCAGTTCTTAGTGGCTATATTGTGACTGAACCTAGTTCCATTTAATCCATTATGTCAAATGAAGGCCTTTCCCATAATGTTATGTTGCATGTCAAGTGACATGGTTTAATTGGTCTCTTGTTAAAATGTAACCGCGTTCTCAATGTTACTGAATTACTAATTTACTCCCACTATTTCGAGGCTTACTAGATAAGTAGTTGAAGGGATCGCTTTGTAGTAAAGGAAAGTAGGCCTATCTGTGTTCCCAACAGGTGCGGCAGGTAGCCTAGTGGTTAGAGCGTTGGACTTGTAACCGGAGGGCTGCAAGTTCAAATCCCCGAGCTGACAAGGTAAAAATCTGTCGTTCTGCCCCTGAACAAGGCAGTTAACCCACTGTTCCTCGGCGCCGAAGACGTGGATGTCGATTAAAAAGGCAGCCCCCGCACCTCTCTGATTCAGAGGGGTTGGGTTAAATGCTGGAAGACACATTTCGGTTGAAGGCATTCGGTTGTACAACTGACTAATAATGGTGACTTTGACTTTGACTTTGAACAAGATATTATGATATACAAGTGTGTGAGTTCAGTTTCTGGGTATTCTATTTTACACGATGGTTCAACCATTTGCCGGACAACATGTGGATTCAAGATTTTAAGTTAGCTACTATTTGGTATTATAATGACTGCTTAGGCCCTAGGTGTGTACTAAGTATGAGTGTGGGTGGATATGTTGCAGCCACCTGCTGCTTTGACAGCCTAGTCTTTATGACAATGGACTTTGACAGGTTTTGTTTCATGCCCAATTTACATCACATAAATATACAGTAGGCCTACCATAACATGACATTTCCCTGACTGAAGGACACAGACAGAAAAGCAGACCGACGGACGGACAGACAGTGCATGTCATGGTGTGTAATCACAGGTGGTTGTTCTTGCGTTCCACAGATGTTATCTTGAGATCTTAGGGAAGTGGCAGCAATGTCAAGCCAGTGTTGATGCCCTCTGTTATGTTTCATAACAATCATAACAGTCAGTCAGCTGGACTAACCAGACCCCGAAATGATGTCCAGCTGAGGTGGAACTGTACAGTGGAGAGGAAGGAGGCCCAAAGTATGGGATACAACACTGTGATTAGTCTGTGGTGCAGTAGTCTGATATAGGCTCTGACTGTAGTTGATCACTATCAATAAGGCTTAATCCATGACAATAGAACTAGGCCTAATCTTGATGAAGATAATGTAGACACACACCACTGACATGAAGACCTTTTAAATATATTTGTTTATGTATTAGAGGACTAGGGAAACCGGTATATGATAGGAGGAAATTAAGTGAAGAGAGAACCACAAGGTGTGTTTTTTCTCTGACACATCACAAGCACTCTGATGTTCTCAAGTTTATGTTCTCAGGGAGAAAGGCTTTAATAATGTCTGGTCACACAATCAAAAGAAAAGTCCAACCTTGATCTCTTCAGAAAACATTAGGCCCAAGCTTGAATGTCTGTGTGTTCTGGTTAGTTTTATTTGTTTACTCTTGAAAGGCTAAAGGTCACAGATGTTTACTATATAATTTAGCCACAGCTAGCCTGTAAAATATAGCGTCTTTTTACCTAGGTTACTGAAATAAGCTCTGTGTCCAGAGAAACACCTCTGTTAGATTGTTTTTTTTAATGATGACTGACTATGCTCATTAATAACTAGGCTATAGTGCCTACCTCTTGTATAGTTCATCTAATTTAATTGGGCAAGAATGGTATCATTGCAAAGCTTAAGCCATCTAAGGAAAAAGGGAGAGAAGATGTGATGTGGTGCATGTACTGTATCCTGAAGGCTGAGAGAGACTGCGAGCCCTGCTATCCTCTCATCTCTCAACCTACCCTCTGTGCTCAGATACAAGCCCCAATACCACAGTGGAAGCAGAGATCAGCTGTGTGGTTAAGATGCAGGACACACACACACTCTCACATAAAACATTTTACTGAATTTCAAATGTGGACACGGCAGCATCTCTTCCCTCAGCTAAATGGTAACGTAGATCTGTCATGATACAACGGGATGCGTGAGATAATTAGTTCTAGAATTTCGGAAAGCCCATATACTCTTCGTTCCAGTAACACTTATGGACCCAGAACTTAATTGAGCATCTGACCAATTACGCAATACTTTAGTGTTGGGTTAACCTATATTACCCTCAGCTGAACAAACAAGTGTTTTAGGAAGGAAGGAACACTGTCTCTGTGTGTTGCATCACTTGCTGTGTCACTGCTATGTTACCCACACACAACAAAGGCCTGTGTTTTAAATAAATCTGTTACCTCTTTCTATTCTTATTTGTAATGTTTTCTCTATATTCTCAGAAGGTTGGGTTGAGAGAGCACTATAGTGTTGTGTGTAGGCAGGGCCTGTGTGTGTGGTGAACTGTCTGTCCCCCTCAGTGTTTCATGGGAAAATAAGATGGCAGCCCCCTGGGTGAGGAGCTTATGTGTGTGTGTGTGCACTAGTGTAAAGGGAAGGGAGCTAGTGGGAAATTACACTGAACAAAAAATCGACACTACTGTTCAAAGGTTTGGGGTCACTTAGAAATGTTCTTGTTTTTGAAATGGTCCCTTTTTTAAAATAACATCAAACTGATTAGAAATACAGTGTAGACATTAATAATGTTGTAAATGACTATTGTAGCTGGAAACGTCAGATTGTTTTTTTGGGGTATTTAAAAACAAAAAATGGAATATCTACATAGGTGTACAGAGGCCCGTTATCAGCTACCATCACTCCTGTGTTCCAATGGCATGTTGTGTTAGCTAATCAAAGTTTATAATTTTAAAAGGCTAATTGATCATTAGAAAACCCTTTTGCAATTATGTTAGCACAGCTGAAAACTGTTGTGTTGATTTAAAGAAGCAATGCGAGAAATTGCCAAGAAACTGAAGATGTGGTACAATGCTGTGTACTACTCCCTTCACAGAACAGCGCAAACTGGCTCTAACGAGAATAGAAAGATTGGGAGGCCACATTGCACAACTGAGCAAGAGGACAAGTACATTAGTGTCTAGTTTGAGAAACGGACGCCTCACAAGTCCTCAACTGGCAGCTAGCTTCATTAAATAATAATATTTTTGGCCTTCCTGTGACATTGGATGGTGTAGGTGTCCTGGAGGGCAGGTCGTTTTCCCCCGGTGATGCGTTGTGCAGACCGCACTACCCTCTGGAGAGCCCTGCGGGTGTGGGTGGAGCAGTTGCCGTACCAGGCGGTGATACAGCCCGACAGGATGCTCTCAATTGTGCATCTGTAAAAGTTTGAGTGTTTTCGGAGACGAGACAAATTTCTTCAGCCTCCTGAGGACCATTTCAGTTTGTTCGTAATGTGTTCGCCGAGGAACTTAACTTAACTAACTCTTTTGTTTTGTTGACGTTGAGTGTGAGGTTATTTTCCTGACACCACACTCTGAGGGCCCTCACCTCCTCCCTGTAGGCCATCTCGTTGTTGCTGGTAATCAGGCCTACCACTGTAGTGTCATCTGCAAACTTTATGATTGAGTTGGAGGCGTGCATGGCCACGCAGTCATGGGTGAACAGGGAGTACAGGAGAGGGCTGAGAACGCACCCTTGTGGGGCCCCAGTGTTGAGGATCAGCGGGCTGGAGATTTTATTTCCTACCCTCACCACCTGGGGGCGGCCCGTCAAATAGTCCAGGACCCAGGTGCACAGGGCGGGTCGAGACCAAGGGGCTCGAGCTTAATGACGAGTTTGGAGGGTACTATGGTGTTTAATGCTTAGCTGTAGTCAATGAACAGCATTCTTACATAGGTATTCCTCTTGTCCAGTTGGGTTAGGGCAGTGTGATTGCAATTGCGTCGTCTGTGGACCTATTGGGGCGGTAGGCAAATTGGAGTGGGTCTAGGGTATCAGGTAGGGTGGAGGTGATATGATCCTTGAGTAGTCTCTCAAAACACTTCATGGTGACCGAAGTGAGTGCCAAGGGGCAATAGTCGTTTAGCTCAGTTACGTTAACTTTTTGGGGGACAGGAACAATGGTGGCCCTCTTGAAGCATGTGGACACAGCAGCCTGGGATAGGGATTGATTGAATATGTCCGTAAACACACCAGCCAGCTGGTCTGCGCATGCTCTGAGGACGCGGCTAGGGATGCCGTCTGGGCAGTAGGAACGTGGATCAGAAAACCAGTCAGTATCTGGTGTGACCACCATTTGCCTCATGCAGCTCGACACCTCCTTCGCATAGTGTTGATCAGACTGTTGATTGTGGCCTGTGGAATGTTGTCCCACTACTTCAATGGCTGTGCGAAGTTGCTGCATATTGGTGTGAACTGGAACACACATGTCATACACGTCGATCCAGAGCATCCCAAACATGCTCAATGGGTGACATGTCTGGTAAGTATGCAGGCCATGGAAGAACTGGGACATTTTCAGCTTCCAGGAATTGTGTACAGATCCTTGCGACATGGGGCCGTCCATTATCATGGGGCACTCTGTTCACGACATTGAAGTTCCCTAAAATGAGGTTGGAGGCGGCTTATGGTAGAGAAATGAACATTCAATTCTCTCCGCAACCGCCCTGGTGGACATTCCTGCAGTCAGCATGCCAATTGCACGCTCCCTCAACTTGAGACATCTGTGGCATTGTGTTGTGAGACAAAACTGCACATTTTAGAGTGGCCTTTTTATTGTCCCCAGCAGAAGGTGCACCTGTGTAAGGATCATGCTGTTTAATCAGCTTTTTGATATGCCACACCTGTCAGGTGGATGGATTATCTTAGCAAAGAAGAAAAGCTCACTAACAGGGATGTATACACATTTGTGGCCAAAACTTGAGAGAAATAAGCTCTTTGTGTCTGGAAAATTTCCGGGATCTTTTATTTCAGCTCATGAAACATGGGCCAAACACTTTAAATGTTGCGTTTTTTTTATATTTTTGTTCAGTGTATTAGACCACACACACACAAGGCCTAGCTACAGTACCATAGCCTCTGCCCTCTCCCTCCCTGTAAAGAGCCACTGCCCAAATAAATCATGGCTGCCTTTGTTTGTCTTGCCTTTTATTTGTTCTCCTCCACTGAGCATGGAACATGTGGTCATCACAAAATATCATGGCAGACATCGGATAGGATAGCTCCTAACTCTCTCCATGCTACTGTATTCGACACGTGACAAATAAAATATGATTTTATCGCTGAATCTCTAACTCTGTAGAAAGGAATAGCATGTTTTTGTTTTGGGTTGTAGCCATAAGGTTGAGTTGTGGGGTCAACCGAGATGGGGCCTAGCCATGTGAGAGGAGAACTGGAGGAATCTCTTCACTCTCCCCTGGCATCTGGGGTTGGGAGGTTTAGGTCAACATTGAGTTGGGTAACTTGGGTTACACGGGAAAGGCTACTTTCGGAGTTGAGTCAATTGATATTTTACCTCATAAATAAGGTCAATAACTAGCCAGAGTTTCTACTGGTCAGGTCACGTTGTCAGGGAAGTTCCTGGCCATAGACAAGGTGCTCCCAAATCAACTATTCTTCTAATGACAGAATGCTTGATTATGAAGGGGGTGTTGTGGAGACGGTGGTAAAATATATAGGCCTAGAATGGTAGGAGCTACATGATCATGTTGTCGTGAATTGCGTACAGTGAGGAGGAGGCCTCACCCATAGACCAGGCTTCTGTTTCAGACGGGGTGTGTTAGCTCAGTTTGTTCACAATGCCTGGAGGAGAAGGGGAAATGTCCTGTTTGTGTAGTGTGGCTAGCTGGTAGCTGTACTTGCCATGATTATTGTATATGCGTAATAATATGTTAATATGCCTCCCAGGCATTCTGTAATCACACGGCCGTCGGCAGGCAGACATTCTGTAATCGCACGGCCGTCGGCAGGCAGACATTCTGTAATCGCACGGCCGTCGGCAGGCAGACATTCTGTAATCACACGGCCGTCGGCAGGCAGACATTCTGGTGGTGTTATAAAGTGTTATACTGCTGTCCCAGACAAGTTTTTGTCGTTGCCTACTCAACGCTTGCTTGTGACTGGTTTAAAGACGCAATCTGAGGGCTTCCGATCTCATCTTTGAGCAGTCCCAGATTTTTTCAAACAGGTTTGATTTTATTGACACATCTGCAATGCTCTTGTGTGAGATGTGCAACGACAAGTTTTGAGAACATGATCAGCAATAGCCAATGAGAGAAGAGAAGCCAGGGAAGAAGCCAGCAAGATGCTGACGTGGTATCACATCCCCCAGAACGTGTAGACTCTGGAGCAGTACTTGCCTTTAACCGAAGTGTCAAATCGTTACAGCTCTGAAGTTCACAAGCAATGTTATTCAATTCAAAACGTTGGCTAGACATCTCAACTCTGTATGGCAAGTGTGAATGTCTAACTGAAAACGTTTGATGCTGCTTTGAGCCACAGCTCGTAGCTACGTTAAATCGTATCACATCATTGATTTGGCGAGACAGCGCGGTATAGAGAATTCTCACGATCAAGTGAAGAATCTTGTAGTGTGTGACACGTCTGTGCCAGATGGTTAGCGTGCGCAACACTACTTTGGCAACACAAAAAAACTACAGGAAAGACAGTTGTTCAATGTGAGAGGCTCAGCGATGTTAAGTCGTGTAGTGTACACCAGGCTTTTCTGCCACCACAGAATCTGACCCTGGGCTTGTTCTAACGTGAGCAAATCTAAGGCCATGATTGTGCTTCTGTTGTGGGAGTGGTAGCGAAGCAGCCTTTAATTTGCATGAAAATAAAATATATTAATATGGGCAATTCCATGTTAACAGAATTACGCTTTGACTCAGCGTTTTCACTTTAAAATGTATACCGAACAAAAGCCATTGATTTCAAATAGGGCTGTCCCCTACGTAAAAAATGATTGGTCAACCGAAAGTCGTCTGTTCTTTCTTCGACAGCCTAACAACCAAACAATTGATCAGTTGACTAATTGCGGTCAGCCCTAATTTCAAAGTTTAACTCTATGCTCAAGGACTACTTTTAACAATTTCCACAGAAAAATTTACTAAAACTAATTTAGTGTAAGAACTGTGCAGATGCAAACTTTGGTAACGGAATTACGGCAAAATCTCTCAGGTTTTTATGTGACCACATTTTCCAAAAACTCTTATCGGCTCCAAATTAAGATTCAAAGATGTCTTCAAAAGAATGGGGTGTCAGCTATGACATGCCACCTTGAGTTTGAAAAAAATCTATTTTGGTTATTGAACTAGGCCTGCACCAAGTGAAGTGGATTTACACCCGGTAACGGAATTACATCATGGGTCTGTGATCTGTACAACACAGAAATGCATAATTATGGATATGAATGTAACTTCTCTTCATGTTTAATAAGTTTGGACATCACATTGCAGAACAGTAGAGTACAGCACAATATACTGTACTATACTATATTTTTATTTCCTGGATTGTACTCTGTGCTCTATGTACTGTACTGTGCTATCCAAATTTGTGATGGGTTCAGATTCGAGGTCGACCGATTATTATTTTTCAACGCCGATAGTGATTTATTGGAGGACCAAAAAAAGCAGATACCGATTAATCTGCCAATTTTTATATATTTATTTATTTGAAATAATGACGATTACAACAATACTGAATGAACAATAAACACTTTTATTTTAACTTAATATAATGCATAAATAAAATCTATTTAGTCTCAAATAAATAATGAAACTTGCTAAATTTGGTTTAAATAATGCAAAAACACAGTGTTGGAGAAGAATGTAAAAGTGCAATATGTGCCATGTAAAAAAAGCTGTGATCAAGCATTGCTAAGAGCTGCTGGCAAACGCAGTACAGTTTGAATGAATGCTTACGAGCCTGCTGCTGCCTACCACCGCTCAGTCAGACTGCTCTATCAAATATCAAATCATAGACTTAATTATAATATAATAAATTTGTCCATTAATATGGTCAAATCCGGAAACTATCATTTCAAAAAAATTAAAAAAGTTTATTTCAGTGAAATACCGTATTTTATCAAACGAGTGGCAACCCTAAGTCTAAATATTTCTGTTACATTGCACAACCTTCAATGTTATGTCATAATTATGTAGAATTCTGGCAAATTAGTTCGCAATGAGCCAGGCGGCCAAAACTGTTGCATATACCCTGACTCTGAGTGCAATGAATGCAAGAGAAGTGACACAATTTCCCTAATTAATATTGCCTGCTAACATCAATTTATTTTAACTAAATATGCAGGTTTAAAAATATATTCTTCTGTGTATTGATTTTAATATAGGCAAAAGATGTTTATGGTTAGGTACATTCGTGCAACGATTGTGCTTTTTTCACGAATGTGCCTTTGTTAAATCATCACCCGTTTGGCGAAGTAGGCTGTGATTCGATGATAAATTAACAGGCACCGCATTGATTATATGCAACGCAGGACAAGCTAGTTAACCTAGTAATATCATCAACCATGTGTAGTTAACTAGTGATTATGTGAAGATTGATTGTTTTTTATAAGATAAGTTTAATGCTAGCTAACAACTTACCTTGGCTCCTTTCTGCACTCGCGTAACAGGTGGTCAGCCTGCCACGCAGTTTCCTCGTGGATTGCAATGTAATCGGCCAGAATCGGCGTCCAAAAATGCTGATTACTGATTGTTATGAAAACTTCAAATCGGCCCTAATTAATCGTCCATGCCGATTAATCGGTCGACCTCTAGTTCAGATTTGGTCCAGTCCGGTCCATCTGTGGACATTAACATCAAGGGTGGACTGACCAAATTTCAATTACTTTTCAACGTCCATGGATGTCCGGTGTCGGTCGGTGCTCAGTGGGTGAGGATGCTGGTTTAACTAAATGGAAAGAGGAGGCTCATGGGCAGGTGTCAGTAAGAACTGGGCGAGGAGGGGCTGTCCAGACTCAGACTGTTTTAAGGCAGAAAGAGGGGGAATTATGAGCTGAACACTATGCCAGTGGAAGGGAAGACCGTAGCAGGTGACCCAACTGGTTTGTGACTTATGATTTCCCATTGTATCCAATTCAGTTGCAGTAATTCCGTAACTGATTTGGTAACTTAATTACTTAATTCATAAACAGTAATATCACTATAACTAATTGGTAGGTCTACCATTACATCTGTGAACTTTCAATATCCTCACTCCTCACGAGGGAGAGAAATTAGAAAATATCTTCAAGATATGTGGTGTGTAGGTAACAGAAAGGTAAACAATTTCTCCAAAACTAAATATGTGCTGATATTAGTTGACATGGGTCTTTACGTCAACATTATTTTGTTGTGATGTATTTCAGATACTGTAAGACTTTCATTTAGATGTTTTCTAATTTCCCCAAAAATGACCTGCCAAGCTGCACTGCTTCTTGACACACTGCTCGCTTAGCCGCACCAATGTGACAAAGGAAATACCGTCCAACTGACAACCAAGTTAGCTTGCAGGCGCCCAGCCCGACACAAGGAGTCGCTATGATGAGACAAGGAAATCCCGTCCTGCCAAATTTCCACTACTGAAGAATCTCAGATCTGATATTATCTGATCTAAATGTACACAAAAACAACAAGAGAATGCTCCTGGCCAAGCTCTAGCCTAGCAAGAGCGAAGAGAACTGGAGATTGCATTCTTGGCCTCTTATGGGGCAATATTTATTTACACAGTGATGGGCATTGACGATTTCAGGGAGTAGCCTCAACCAAGGATTGTAGCGCTATTTATTTTCATGAGAAAAATAAACCATGTTTTGTTTTTCCACATCTTACGAATCAAATCATGAAATTTGAAATATTCTGTTCTGCTGGCTAATGTGCTCTTTTTAGTCTGGTTGCTATTGCTAATTTTCTCTTATATTCTAGTTTGTCTGAGTTTCAAAGCTACCTTTTTTTGGTCCTGCGCTATAGTTCTGCTCTATGCACAGCAATTTCCTGTTTTCCTTTGTTTTCACTTGCCAAATCCATTTTATTCGCCATTGTTTACATTTCATGCTTGGCTCAAATGGGAAGATTGATGCTATTTCCCATGAATCAAATGTAGCATCATTTGTTAGACCAAAAGCAAACGGAACAATTAAGTTAGTGTTGCTCAGACCGATAAGACCAGAGATACAAGCCACAGGCTAACTCTTGTTAACTAAAGCACGATTTGTGACTGAAATTAGTGTGAATTCAGTTCTGTACTGTCTCTCTCCCAAGGCATTGCCAAACCACAGTACCACCAGGTTTGGTACATACGTGCCCATGCACACACGTGCACACACATGGTAGGTAGAGAAAGGGTATACTGTAGCGTTATTGCAGTAGGAGGGGGAAGTGGAATAGACAAGTTCTAATACCATCCATTTACATAAGTAGCAATTCAGCCATAAACTAATAACGTCCTCAGGATATGGAAAGTTGTAGTCTTATTGCTGACTACATGGTTATATTGGCATAGAATGAATGCCTCTTACTGGCATAGAACCCTGACATAGAATGGCCTCTTTACAGGACATGGAGCAGCGTGGTGGTTGTTTCTCCCACCCTTCACAGTTAGATTTAGGATTCTGTCATAGACCTTAGTGGTGTAGATATAGGAGTGGTAGGACATTTGATACACTACCATTCAAAATTTTTGGGTCACTTAGAAATGCACTTGTTTTTCATGAAAACGCATGAAATGAGTTGCAAAATGAATAGTAAATATAGTCAAGACATTGACAAGGTTATAAATAATGATTTTTAATTGAAATCAATATTTGTGTCCTTCAAACTTTCCTTTTGTCAAAGAATCCTACATTTGCAGAAATTACAGCCTTGCAGACCTCTGGCATTCTAGTTGTCAATTTGTTGAGGTAATCTGAAGAGATTTCACCCCATGCTTCCTGAAGCACCTCCCTCAAGTTGGATTGGCTTGATGGGCACTTCTTGCGTACCATACGGTCAAGCTGCTCCCACAACAGCTCAGTAGGGTTGAGATCCGGTGACTGTGCTGGCCACTCCATTATAGACCGAATACCAGCTGACTGCATCTTCCCTAAATAGCTCTTGCATAGTTTGGAGCTGTGCTTTGGGGCATAGTCCTGTTGTAGGAAGAAATTGGCTCCAATTAAGCACCGTCCACAGGGTATGGCATGGTGTTGCAAAATGGAGTGATAGCCTTCCTTCTTCAAGATACCTTTTACCTTGTACAAATCTCCCACTTTACCACCACCAAAGCACCCCCAGACCATCACATTGCCTCCACCATGCTTTACAGATGGCGTCAGGAATAATCCACTCAAACTATCTTTAGGTATTTTTTGTCTCATTAGTCTACTTTTGATACAGTCCCAAAAATGGTTTGCATGACAACCTTCAACTTTTCAAGATACAGAACTTTCAAGAAGCAAAGTGTATTGTACCACATTTCTTTCTGACTGTAGCAGAGAAGCATGGCAGCGCTCTAGCTATCCAGTCTTTACACTACATATAAGTAGCAAAACAATAGCATGTTGTATTGTGGTATAAAAATAGCATGTTGTATTATGGTATGAAAATAGCATGTTGTTGTATTGTGGTATAACAATAGCGTATTGTGGTATAAAATTAGCATGTTGTATTGTTAGTAGTGAGCGATTAACCCCCCATTTTGACTCCAAGTGATCTTGACTCAGAAAAGGTTGGTGACCACTGCTCTAGAGAGATATTAAATCCAGAACTATGTGGGACACTGGGTTGAAGGGAGTTGTAGTTTTCATTAAGCAAATATTCAACAGTTCAGCGCAGAAACGTGGTAATTAACTGTAATGACCATCAATTGCACCTGTTCTTTCCAGCTCCGACCACTGAGGTACAGCATAAGGCTCAGACAGAGACTGATACACTTTTATGCCCGCGATGTTAGGTTAGATACACTCAGACCGCATGAGAGAGCAATGTACACAACGATGAGAGGGATAGAGACAGTTTGTGAAAGTATGCCTTATCTACTTTAAAGAACTAGTAAAATGATTTCAGAAGACAGCTCTGCAGCATACTTAGGCAGGCTACTCTAGCTAAATAGGATGAATAAAGGCAGCACAGTATGGGGAGCACGAAGATAACGTTAGATTGGCTGGCTGGCTGGCTGCTACTGCATGAGCAGAGATGAGGCGACGGCTTTAAGGAATTAAAAATTATAAAGTAATCAAATAAAAACGAATGAATGTAAACAACTGAAATGTTTGGTAATTGTTCTGTTGATGTCTACCCAATGTGGACCTGACAGAGACAATGGAATATTTTCACTGTTTTTTTACTTTGTAATTTCGTTAAAAAAGCTCAAATAATTTTTATATCATTTCATAATGCATTTAATGTAAAACATTTTTTACCAAAATCTAAAACATTATTCATTTTTACTAAGGACCGACTTCAAAAAGCACTAATAGTTCACCACTATGTATTGTGGTATAAAAGTAGCATGTTGTATTGTGGCAGTTGCTAATCATCAACACAACTTAAATAGGCCTTTTGATTCTATTTGGGTAAATGAGCACAGTCATTCAGATTCTCATGTAAAATAGACTTTTAAGTGACTAAAATATCAAACATAATATTTTTTGAGGATAGAAATCCTAAACATTTTTGAAAAAATAACTACCAGCAAGTTTGAAAAGTCAGGATGAGTGGGCGGGGAGCTTATATTCATGAGCTCGCCTTGACTGACCGCCCTTTATAAAGGTCTATGTCAAGAAACTTGGATGCAGTATAGTCATCTTAAGCTAATTTGGTGATACACCAACATTTTTTTTTTTATACATCTCCCATTTGGCATGTCTCTTGTGATGCGGTTCACAGCAGCACTGACGGATGTGTTGACAACTGCATCAGAGTTTTGAATGACACTTCCCCTCCCTTTTGTTCCATGCTGGCTGAAGACCTAGCTAGCCAGTAACTAGCTAACACCAGACACAGATGAAAGGGGAAACATACAGTTGAAGTCGGAAGTTTACATACACCTTAGCCAAATACATTTAAACTCAGTTTTTCACAATTCCTTACATTTAATCCTAGTAAAATTCCCTGTCTTAGGTCAGTTACGATCACCACTTTATTTTAAGAATGTGAAAGGTCAGAATAATAGATTTCTTTCATAACATTCCCAGTGGGTCAGAAGTTTACATACACTCAATTAGTATTTGGAAGCATTGCCTTTAAATTGTTTAACTTAAACTTTAACTTTAAATTGTTTACCGTAATAGCTATCAAATGTGTCGGGTAGCCTTCCAGAAGCTTCCCACAATAGGTTGGGTGAATTTTGGCCCATTCATCCTGACAGAGCTGTTTGAGTCAGGTTTGTAGACCCTTGCTTCCACACGCTTTTTCAGTTCTGCCCACAAATGTTCTATAGGATTGAGGTCAGGGCTTTGTGATGGCCACTCCAATATCTTGACTTTGTTGTCTATAAGCCATTTTGCCACAACTTTGTAAGTATGCTTGGAGTCATTGTCCATTTGGAAGACCCATTTGCGACCAAGCTTTAACTTCCTGACTGATGTCTTGAGATGTTGCTTCAATATATCCACATAATTTTCCTTCCTCATGATGCCATCTATTTTGTGAAGTGCACCAGTCCCTCCAGCAGCAAAGCACCCCCACAACATGATGCTGCCACCTCCGTGCTTCACGGTTGAGATGGTGTTCTTCGGCTTGCAAGCCTCCCCCTTTTTCCTCCAAACATAACAATGGTCATTTTGGCTGAACAGTTATATTTTTGTTTCATCAGACCAGAGGACATTTCTCCAAAAAGTACGATCTTTGTCCCCATGTGCAGTTGCAAACTGTAGTCTGGCTTTTTTATGGCGGTTTTGGAGCAGTGGCTTCTTTCTTGCTGAGCGGCCTTTCAGGTTATGTCGATATAGGACTCGTTTTACTGTGGATATAGATACTTTTGTACCTGTTTCCTCCAGCATCTTCACAAGGTCCTTTGCTGTTGTTCTGGGACTGATTTGCACTTTTCGCACCAAAGTACGTTAATCTCTAGGAAAAGTACGTTCATCTCTCCTTCCTGAGCGGTATGACGGCTGCGTGGCCCCATGGTGTTTATAGTTGCGTACTATTGTTTGTACAGATGAACGTGGTACCTTCAGGCGTTTGGAAATTGCTCCCAAGAATGAACCAGACTTGTGGAGGTCTACAATTTTTTTTCTTAGGTCTTGGCTGATTTCTTTTGATTTTCTCATGATGTCAAGCAAAGAGGCACTGAGTTTGAAGGTAGGCCTTGAAATACATCCACAGGTACACCTCCAGTTGACTCAAATGATGTCAATTAGCCTATCAGAAGCTTCTAAAGCCATTACATAATTTTCTGGAATTTTCCAAACTGTTTAAAGGCACAGTCAACTTAGTGTATGTAAACTTCTGACCCACTGGAATTGTGATACAGTGAATTATAAGTGAAATAATCTGTCTTTAAACAATTGTTGGAAAAATGTATTGTGTCATGCACAAAGTAGATGTCCTAACTGACTTGCCAAAACTATAGTTTGTTAACAAGACATTTGTGGAGTGGTTGAAAAACGAGTTTTAATGACTCCAACCTAACTGTATGTAAACTTCCGACTTCAACTGTATGTGTGTTTGCACTAGATAAATAGTGTAAACTTTTAATTATATTTGCTGACACCCTACAGTCAAATTTCGGCACCCGTCGAGTAGCTATCTAGCTATATAAACCACGCCCCTCTGCAAACAAGCCTTTTCAGATGTTGGTTACAAGGCGATACTTATTTAAATTAGGTCAGATAATATCAAGTTACCAATAATTTATTAAAATATGAGTGAGGGTGACATCACCCTATTTCCTTAATAAACCCCGCATCCTGAATCCAAGTGATTGACATGGGGGAGGGAACCAGTAACTTTTATGATCAAACTTGATCAATGTAGAAACAACAGTCATTTAATACATTATACAAACTTCTTGCCACCAACAGAATGTTTTATGCCCCATATATATAGCAATCTCAGCTCTGTAAATTTTGCTGCAAAGAGACAATCTAGATCATTTATTCTGGTATTGCCCCTATGTAGCTTGTTTCTGGTCCCAGGTTCAGGAATGGTTAAATCACAACATTCACTTAAAATGGACCTTACAAATAGCAGTGTTGTGCGATCTGGAAAGCCATAGCCAGTCAATAAATAATATAATAATACTTGTAGGAAAGGTTTTCATCTTTAGCTCACAATCTGCAGATACAAATGTATGTAAAACATCACAGCACAATTGACAAATATATGTTACCAAACGAGGGTGTTCTCTAGTGATGGGCTGAGGGTGGCTGAGGGTGGCTGAGGTGTGGGATTAAAGAGCTTATGTTCAGTCATCTATTATTGTTATGTGATTGCTTTATATAAAAGTATAATGTATGGAAAATGTATTTGTAAAATGTATACACAACCGTTCCAAAGTTTGGGGTCACTTAGGAATTCCCTGGTTTTTGAAAGAAAAGCACATTTTTTTTTGTACAATAAAAGAACATAAAATTGATCAGAAATACAGACGCTGTTAATGTTGTATATGACTATTGTAGCTGGAAACGGCAGATAAAAAATTAATAATTGAATATCTACATAGGCGTACAGAGGCCCATTATCAGCAACTATAACTCCTGTGTTCCAATGGCACGTTGTGTTCGCTAATCCAAGTTTAGTTTCACCTTTATTTAACCAGGTAGGCTAGTTGAGAACAAGTTCTCATTTACAACTGCGATCTGGCCAAGATGAAGCACAGCAGTTCGACACATACAACAACACATAGTTACACATGGAATAAACAAAACATACAGTCAATAATACAGTAGAAAAAGAAAACAAAAAGTCTATATACAGTGAGTGCAAAAAGGTTTTCTAATTGATCATAGAAAACCCTTTTGCAATTGTTAGCACAGCTGAAAACTGTTGTGCTCATTTAAAGAAGAAATAAAACTGGCCTTTAGACTAGTTGAGAATCTGGAGCCTCAGCATTTGTGGGTTCGAATACAGGCTCAGAATGGCTAGAAACAATTTTGAGCCTGTAATCGAACCCACCTTTGTCATCATACTTTGATTTGGTTTCATCCAAATATCATCCAATTTCATGAAAAACATGATTTTGACTGTTCATGACCTTTAAGTTACCGCTCCCTCTCTCTCTGGCTCCCTCTCTCTCTGGCTCCCTCTCTCTCTGGCTCCTTCTCTCTCTGGCTCCCGCTCTCTCGGCTCCCCCTCTCTCTGGCTCCCCCTCTCTCTGGCTCCCCCTCTCTGGCTCCCTCTCTTGTTCTCTCTCTCTTAGCCTTCTCAGTTCTTGGGAAGCTTTGAGCTCTTTCAATTGAACATTGTGAGCATCTCTAGTCTCAATCCACAGAGGCATGGATTGATATGGCGCCCAACCCCTCCACATGTTATCTCTCACTGGGGTGGAGGGCACTGCAGTCTTAAACAGGCCACTCACTGCCAGGCCAAGAGTAATGACTGGTCTTCAATTTCACAATGTGTGGTTAGAATACGAATCACTTGGTCAATGAATCTCCAAAGGGTGCATTTCAAGTCAAGAGCCTTGTGGCACTCCTAGTATCACTCACTTCTTTATACTATTCGTTTTTCAAATCTGAGTAGTGATACAACACAGCATGGTTGGTTTTCAGACTCAAAACCACGAAAGTTGTTGCCTTGTATAGAATGTGTCTCTCTGTTCTTCACGAGTCACTATGGGGCATTGTACTGGTGGGGTGGAAAAAGCCAAAATCTCCCAGACCTGTTTCCTGCCTTTGTTTTGTTTTGTTTTATTTTGCTGTTGTATTGAATTTATTTTATATTGCTGCATTCCAAAAGCACAGAATATTAGCCCTTCCTGTTTGGAGTTGTATTTTGTCTCAGACTCTCTGTCTCTATTTCTCTCTGTCTCAGTTTCTCTCACTCTCTGTCTCTCACTCTCTGCAGCTTCCCTGGTATCTAGTTATTGCAGTCAGTGACTGAGGTCTGTGACAGCCATGGTCTGTACAGTAGTTAGCAGACGGGACAGAATTTGCAGCTGTTAGCCGAGGATAGCCTATGGGATGCATGCTGTGTGAGTCATGTGCTAAAGCTTAAGTCACACTATTGATTATAGCCACAGAGCTGAGGAGTGGGCTGTGTCTGAAATAACACCCTATATATAGAGAATAGAATAGAGTGCCATTTGGTTTTAAATAACCACACTCTGTAACAGGAAGTCTATTCTATACCATTGCTGTTCTGTCTGGCTGCAGGAAATGACTTTTCTGCTTTTCCTCGTTCTCTAATTATTTTTCATTACCCTGCAAATATCTATCGTCATTTTCACCAGGCTGCAGGTTCGTTTGACATGAGCCTCCCCTGACCCCTGCCTGACCCCTGCCTGACCCCTGACCTCTTGGATGAACCCATGTGTTAATAAATGAGCACAGCGGGGTGTGATGATGATGATGATGTATGGAACTGATACAATTTGCTGACTGTGGAAGCGACCAGGAAGTGGCTGTGTTGCAGTCACGGGTTAGTTCAGTTGACATGGTGAACCACAGCGTCCTGCCAAGGTTTTGTCCCTTTATTCATCCCCTTGCTATTGTGTTTCAAAGCTAGTTTTGTAGGATGTGGCAGTCAGTTGTTAGTCATTTGTACTGAAGTTATCATAGTACAGTAATACATATTGATTGTTTAATAATACAGTAATAACTATTGATTGTATTTCATAGTACAGTAATAACTACAGATTGTGTTTCATAGCACAGAAATAACTAATTGTGTTTCATAGTACAGTAATAACTATTGATTGTATTTCATAGCACAGTAATAACTAATTGTGTTTCATAGCACAGTAATAACTATTGATTGTGTTTCATAGCACAGTAATAACTATTGATTGTGTTTCATAGCACAGTAATAACTATAGATTGTTTCATAGCACAGAAATAACTATTGATTGTGTTTCATAGCACAGAAATCATTATTGATTGTGTTTCATAGTACAGTAATAACTATAGATTGTTTCATAGCACATTAATAACTATTGATTGTGTTTCATAGCACAGTAATAACTATTGATTGTGTTTCATAGCACAGTAATAACTATAGATTGTGTTTCATAGTACAGTAATAACTATTGATTGCGTTTTATAGTACAGTAATAACTATTGATTGCGTTTCATAGCACAGTAATAACTATTGATTGTGTTTCATAGCACAGAAATAACTATAAATTGTGTTTCATAGCACAGAAATCACTATTGATTGTGTTTCATAGCACAGTAATAACTATTGATTGCTTTTCATAGTACAGTAATAACTATTGATTGTGTTTTATAGTACAGTAATAACTATTGATTGTAGCACAGAAATCACTTGATTGCGTTTCATAGCACAGTAAAAACTATTGATTGTGTTTCATAGCACAGTAATAACTATTGATTGTGTTTCATAGCACAGTAATAACTGTAGATTGCGTTTCATAGCACAGTAATAACTATTGATTGCGTTTTATAGTACCGTAATAACTATTGATTGCGTTTCATAGTACAGAAATAACTATTGATTGCGTTTTATAGTACAGTAATAACTATTGATTGTGTTTCATAGTACAGTAATAACTATTGATTGTGTTTCATAGTACAGTAATAACTATTGATTGTGTTTCATAGTACAGTAAAAGCTATAGATTGTGTTTCATAGTACAGTAATAGCTATAGATTGTGTTTCATAGTACAGTAATAACTACAGATTGTGTTTCATAGCACAGTAATAACTATTGATTGTGTAATGTTTTCATGTAAGAGTAACATTTGGTCTTTGTTGGCATGTGATCTCTGTTATACAGGGCCACATGCTAAAGAGGATGTCAAAGGTTGTTGTGGAATTAGTTTCCTGAGTTTCCCTTGAGTAGGCCTGATAAACCAGGTTGGATCCAGGTCAGTTACTATGCGCTTGCTCATTTCTTCCCCCTGTTGGACATACCTAAGCTCTGCTACAGGGCAGCCTTTTGCTGCGGGAGGAAGTAGCCTCTAGGTATCAGCATGCTTCAGTTGGGCTGGAACTTTGCTAGGCCAACCGAACGAGTGTGCTCGCATACACCCTTAAAATACCTTCGTTTGAAAAACTAGAATAGTACTGTTTGTCCATTTTGAGACGCTGTAGCCAGTATACATTTTCTTAAAATAGTCAGAATTAATCAAATATAACTCAAGAAATCTGTCATTAATTTTGGCGTTTTTGCAAAGGAGATCTTAGTCGTACAATTTAACTAAGATCTAACTAAGATTTGGTGCAGTATTTCTCAATGAAAAGAATTTGCACGAAAACAAATTGTCTTTTGAATGACAACAAAGACTGGAACTCAACTCGATAAGCTCAACAGTTGAAGAGAAGAAACCTCTGGGAAGGGGCCAGAGGACTTAGGCAGGCTTGACAATACCAGTAAGAGGAACAGACGGAGTTCCTGCCTAGCAACAGAGAACGATTGTTTATCTCAGACATGCAAGGAGGTGACTCTGCCTAGTCAGAAGGTGTAAATATGTGCTTGCGTGACTTGTATGTTGTGCTTGCAGATGAGGCACCCAGTGGGTTGAATAAACTTGGTTTGAGCTTTTTACTTTTTGTTCAGAACTTAACACTAGCCAAACTTCAGACAGTTTTACACATGTCCACGGCATATGAATTATTGAGTGGTGGGTGGTGTATGCATTTTTTTTTAAACCCACTGTTGCAACAGGACACCCATCCAGAGTAGTGATGGTTACTGCTACACAAACACACAGAATAGTGGTCTATAGTCAGTACTGTCACAATCTACACAGTCTCTGACTGTTGAAGACCCAGCTTCAACCTGCTTCATCAACATTATTCAGGACATACTGAGTGTATAGGGATTGTAGAACTGTTCTAGGGAGCATAGAACCATATAGAGACCGTTGGAACTGTTTTAGGGAGCATAAAACCGCATGGGGACCACATTTTAGAGAGCATAGAACCGTACATGGATTGTTAGAACTATTGTAGGGAACATAGAAATGTATAGGGAGCATAGTAAAACCTAAACACTATGGCCAGGATGACTATGGTGGACCAGTCGAGGCTGCTGACGATGCAGCCAACAGCCATGCAGACCTTGAGAAGGCTCATAGTGGAGAAGACCAGGGAAGTAAAGCATGGAGGAAACACTATTTCATCCTCAACCAGTATTTCAGTTGACTAGGCTAATCATCTCTTCTTTTTTTCTTTATTCTTTTTTTTTCTTTCTCAGGGCGAAAAAAAAACAATGGATTTGATGTTCTCTACCACAACATGAAGCATGGCCAAATCTCCTCCAAGGAACTTACGGAGTTCATCAGAGAAAGGTAGGTTGTTGGTAGCCTGGTTCTTTATCTGTTTGTGCTGTGTTATGTGCTAACTATTATGGTTGTAACCAGGCTATGCCATTTGGTGCTTCCTTAGTTAAACTTCTACTCACCCTTGTTTTGAGGGTTCCGTTTAACCCAATGCTGTTCTCATCATAGAGGTGAATTCGAGACTTACTTTAAAAGTTACTCAACACAATTTTTCTAGTTAACCTAAAAGTTGACCGTCCGTTAAAGGTCATGCACAGTCAAATTGGGCCCGTCTGGAGGATGCCAGGTGATGGTACAATCAATAAAGTGACACATGCTGGCTCATTGGTAAAGCCCAATGTGAAAATGCCTTGCTTCCCCTTCTGTCAAAATAATGAGTTCAGGGGGAGCATCCTATTGGCCGAACGAGCCACGTCACCCGTCCATAAATGTGCATACACTAGGGCTGGGCTGTATCCAGATTTTCATATTGTCATAACGTCCTTCTCCCATCCCGGGATTTACAGTAGTACTGGCTTAGTACACAAGGGGGCTCCAAAAAAATCCTGACTAGTCTCCCGGCCCCTGTTGCTGAAAAACATCCCCACAGCATGGTGCTGCCACCACCACACTTCACCGTAGGGATGGTTTTGGCCAGGTGATGACCAGTGCCTGGTTTCCTCCAGACGTGATGGTTGACATTCAGGCCAAAGAGTTAAATCTTGGTTTCATCAGACCAGAGAATCTTGCTTTTCATGGTCTGAGAGTCCTTTAGGTGCCTTTTGGCAAACTCCACTGAGGAGTGGCTTCCGTCTGGCCACTACCATAAAGGTCTGATTGGTGGAGTGCTGCAGAGATGATTGTCCTTCTGGAATATTCTCCCATCTTCACAGAGGAACTCTCGACCTCTGACGGAGTGACCATCGGTTTGTTGGTCACCTCCCTGACCAAGGCCCTTCTCCCCCGATTGCTCAGTTTGGCCGAGAGGCCACCTCTAGGAAGAGTCTTGGTGGTTCCAAACTTCCATTTAAGAATGATGGAGCTCACTGTGCTCTTGGGGGCTTCAATGCTGCATAAATGTTTTGGTATCCTTTGACACAATCCTGTCTTCGGAGCTCTACAGAGAATTTATTCAACCTTATGGCTTGGTTTTTGCTCTGACAAGCACTGTCAACTGTGGGACCTTGTATAGGCCGGTGTGTGCCTTTCCAAATCATGTCCAATCAATTGAATTTACCACAGGCAGTCTCCAATCAAGTTCTAGAAACATCTCACGGATGATCAATGGAAACAGGATGCACCTGAGCTCAATGTCTAGTCTCATAGCAAAGGGTGTGAATACTTATGTAAATAAGGTATTTCTGTTTATTTTTAATGCCTTTGCAAACATTTCTAAACTGTTTTGTCTTTGTCTTTATGGGGTTTTGTGTGTAGATTGAGGCATTTTTTATTTAATACCTTTTAGAGTAAGGCTGTAATGTAACAAATGTGGAAAAAGTGAAGGGGTCTGAACACTTTCCAAATGCACTCTACAGTATAATGGGAATCCTTATTTGCCTACCAGTCGATGGTCTCCCACGGCATAGGGGTTGGCTCACTGTCTTCTGTGCTGATAAATGTTGCCAATTTAGTCACTTTGTCGCTATATTAAGAACGTTTTCAGACTGCTCCAGCGACATTTATTGTTAAGAGTCTAGTGAAATTCTGCGACTTTTCAGGCTGCCTTTGGGGAGTTTTGCCACCTAAAGTTTCTGTGGTTTTAATAGCGTTTCGCAACTTTTCACACTCAATTCTGCTGCAAATGAGAGTGGGAGTGGGAGAAGTCACAGCAACGGCGCACACACAGGCAGATATGCACAAGGGGAGCGGTGTGCGGCAGAAGAGGGGGCGAAAAAATATTCTATATATCTCTCTGTGTTATGCGTTTGAGGATACAGTATCTGTTATATAACTGATTGATTGATCTGTTTTGCTCTTCTCAGCTATAATATAACTTAGCAAGCTAGTTACAGTAGCACTTACAGCTAGCATTGAAGATAGCTTAGCCTAGCTAACTAGCACTCGCAGCTAGCTAGCTTAGCCTAGCTAACTAGCACTCGCAGCTAGCTAGCTTAGCCTAGCTAACTAGCACTCGCAGCTAGCTAGCTTAGCCTAGCTAACTAGCACTCGCAGCTAGCTAGCTTAGCCTAGCTAACTAGCACTCGCAGCTAGCTAGCTTAGCCTAGCTAACTAGCACTCGCAGCTAGCTAGCTTAGCCTAGCTAACTAGCACTCGCAGCTAGCTAGCTTAGCCTAGCTAACTAGCACACCCAGATTTGAAGACAGGAAGGCTACATCCAGACATAGTACGTGCTTATCAAATTGCCAGTTGGCAACCCATCCCTTATGGGATTAATTAACACATAAACAAACATTATAATAACTGTGATAATTGAGTGTTAAATCTTCCGAATCATGATGTTAAATTTGATCCATTTGTCAATATCTTTTTTAAATATATTTTTTTAACCTTTATTTAACTAGTCAAGTCAGTTAAGAACACATTCTTATTTACAATGACTGCCTACCAAGAGACAAAAGGCCTCCTGCGGGGACGGGGGCTCTCCAGCTGTAGACCGGGAATCAGGTTCATGCTGAACGGCCAACAAGTAAACACAGGAGTATGTGACGGGGCAATTATAAGCGTGTCAATCTGAGCTCATTATAATATTGTTCCCCGCCCCCCACTAGTCCAAGCATGCAGCCTCACTGATAGTAACAGATGAGAGAAGGTTCATTTTCTCAAATTCTGAGGAATTTAATTGTGAAAAAATATTCTGGGTGATGTTTTTTGGTCACTCTAGGAAATAGGATTCCCTTTAAGAAAACATGTCTGGTAGCATACCACCCCTCATCCCACTGCTGGCTTGCTTCTGAAGCTAAGCAGGGTTGGTCTTGGTCAGTCCCTGGATGGGAGACCAGATGCTGCTGGAAGTGGTGTTGGAGGGCCAGTAGGAGGCACTCTTTCCTTAGGTCTAAAAAAATATCCCAATGCCCCAGGGCAGTGATTGGGGACATTGCCCTGTGTTGGGTGCCGTCTTTTGGATGGGACGTTAAACGGGTGTCTTAACTCTCTGAGATCATTAAAGATCCCATGGCACTTATCGTAAGAGTAGGGTGGTTAACCCCGGTGTCCTGGCTAAATTCCCAAGCTGTCCCTCATACCATCACGGTCACCTAATCATCCCCAGCTTACAATTGGCTCATTCATCCCCCCTCCTCTCCCCTGTAACTATTCCCCAGGTCGTTGCTGTAAATGAGAACGTGTTCTCAGTCAACTTACCTGGCAAAAACAAATAATACAAAAATTAAATGCTTTGCATAAAAGTGTCTGCTAATTGGCATATATTAGTTTATTACTTCGGTTTAGTCTGGTTATCTTTCAGTGCAGGTGTAGTTTTCGAGTCTTCCGGTTCAGTGGTTATGCAAATGAAGTGTTGGGGATTTTCAATTGGACTTGAGTTATTTGCCATTCAGAGCCTGACCCAAATCTAAATAGCTAACTTGAGATACACAAACTTTAAGATTTGCACACATTTCCCATTGACACTACTAGAGAATTTACACACACTGGTTTCTCTAGCCAAAGCCTTTTTTCATGAATCACATCCTGAATTCCAACAGGAGACCTTGAGCAGGCGAGGTCATAAAAATAGACCTCAGTGAAAGACATCAAGGCGTGAGAGGAATTCTAAAGGAGGTATGATTAAGCTCTTATTATGGCTGAGAGGCTACAGGTATGCAGTCCACTGCCAGAGTGTTTTACAGTCTATGGAGTGTTCAGGTGAGGAGGACTGAGCACGCCCCCATTCTCATCGACGGGGCTGTAGTGGAACAGGTTGAGAGCTTCAAGTTCCTTGGTGTCCACATCACCAACAAACTATCATGGTCCAAACACACCAAGACAGTCGTGAAGAGGGCACGACAAAGCCTATTCCCCCTCAGGAGACTGAAAAGATTTGGCATGGGTCCTCAGATCCTCAAAAGGTTCTTCAGCTGCATCATCGAGAGCATCCTGACGGGTTGCATCACTGCCTGGTATGGCAACTGCTCGGCCTCCGATCACAAGGCACTACAGAGAGTAGTGCGTCCGGCCCAGTACATCACTGGGGCCAAGCTTCCTGCCATCCAGGACCTCTATACCAGGCTGTGTCAGAGGAAGACCCTAAAAATTGTCAAACTCCAGCCACCCTAGTCATAGACTGTTCTCTCTGCTACCGCACGGCAAGCGGTACCGGATGCCAAGTCGAGGTCCAAAAGGCTTCTTAACAGCTTCTACCCACAAGCCATAAGACTCCTGAACAGCTAATCAAAGGGCTACCCAGACCCCTCTTTTACACTGCTGCTACTCTCTGTTTATAATCTATGCATAATCACTTTAACTCTACCTACATGTACATATTACCTCAATTACCTCACACATTGACTCTGTACCGGTACCCCCTGTATATAGCCTTGCTATTGTTATTTTACTGCTGCTGTTTAATTATTTTTTACTTTTATTTTCTATTTTCTACTTATCTATTTTTTACTTAACACTTATTTTAGATTTTTTTAATTAACTTCTTAAAGCATTGTTGGTTAAGGGCGTGTATGTAAGCATTTCACTGTCAGTTCTACACCTGTTGTATTTGGCGCATTTGATAAATACAATTTGATTTGGGTGATATGAAATACTGTACTTCGACATTAATCTCTTTTCTCCATAGCCTTTCGTACTCACCTAAATATAATTCAAGTAATTGATTGACTACAACACAGGCTCCCTCCTATAGCAAATAGGTAGTCTAACCCTAGTCTCACAATTCTTCAAGTGATTGATTGACTTGATTATATAATTTGTTTACTAAGGAAAGTATCATGTAGGTACATTATATTTAGGCAAGTACGAAAGGCTATGGAGAAAAGAGATTAATGTTGAAGTACAGTATTTTACATCACCCAGGAGCAAACACAGTTTGATTAATCCAACCTAAGGAAATCCAGTCCTCTTTTAGCTCTCCTTAACAGAGAAAATTAGCTGTGGAAGGAGCATGTGGTGTTAGCCTACTCTCCCACGCTTAGGCCTGATTAGGCCACCTACACATCTGAACACTCCATAGACTGTAAAACACTCTGGCAGTGGACTGCATACCTGTAGCCTCTCAGCCATAAAATAGCTTAATCATACCTCCTTTAGAATTCCTCTCACGCCTTGATATCTTTCATTGTGTTTGAGGTCTATTTTTATAACCTTGTCTGCTCAAGGTGTCCTGTTGGAATTCAGGATGGGCTGGCCCACACAAAAATGTGCTCATCACTCAAACAGACACTGCATTTACCACACTATGTTTTGTCACAGACTGTAAATATTAGGCTACCACACAAACAGTAAAGTTTCCACAGCTTGCAGTTTGCTTTGACACTGTGGGTAAGGAAGCTCCTGTTAGTGGAGGCGTAGACTTGTCCTATACCGTCTTTTTTCCAGTCTGTGGTGTAGATGGGTCACAGGTAGCTTACTACTTTATCAGGGTTAGGCCTATATCGTCACTGTTCTGTGTAACTGAGACTCAACTTGCACAGCTACCTACCCATCAGTGGTGCAGCGGTCTAAAGCACTGCATCTCAGTGCTAGAGGCATCACTACAGACCTGGTTAGATTCCAGGCTGTATCACAACAGGCCGCGATTGGGAGTCCCATAGGGAGCGCACTATTGGCCCAGCATCATCCGGGTTTGACCGGGGTAGGCCGTCATAGTAAATAATCATTTGTTCTTAACTAACTTGCCTAGTTAAATAAAGGTTCAATAATTTTTTTAAAAATCCGAATCAGTTCCTTTGAGGAAGTCTCTCATATCTCAGAAAGGCTGCATTGTGGCTCCCTCTGGTGGCCAGAAACAGACGATGCACCTACAGTACTGAACCATGTGTAAAGTTTTATATAGGCCTTCTATAACACACAGCCAATATTCTTCCTGCAGGCAGTTGTTCACTAGCATCTATATAAGTCATAGAAATAGATTTGAGAGGTGTTTCGTCTGTAAAGTTGAATCTGAGTTTTTTGAGTGTGGAGCGGTGGGGTGCAGGCAGGTCTGTGTTAGTTAGGAGGGGAGAGCTGTCTTGGCCCAGAGTGTATTTACACACTTGGAGTGCCTTTACTCTCTGGAGTTATGGAATTGTGTGTGGTGTGAATGAGTTCAGGGGGAGCAGCCTATTGGTCGAATGAGCCACGTCACCCATTCATAAATGTGCATACACCAATGGGAATCCTTCTTTGCCTTTAGTTGTGGTTTTGGGAACTGGACGGTGTAATTTTCCTGTGATGAGGGTGCCACAAATGATGATGGCAATAAGGATGACAAACCATGGTAACCTGCCATGGTAACCTGTCAAGAAGAACTTATACAAACCTTTGGTAGAGTTCCGGTGCATCTAGGCTAAGTTACACTGATATCAGTTAGTAAAGTGAGATAGAAGCCATGTGTACATGTAAGTTACACTGATATCAGAGAGTGTGTGTGTGTGTGTGTGTGTTTGTCCCTGGTTGTCCCTGCCTGACCCTCCTGTGGTGACCTGACTGCAGTGGGAGGCCTAGTAAATCACATATGCATTATTCAGGCCTCCACTAAAACAATGTTTTAAGTTTTTACTTCTGTCACTTCCATGCAGGAGAACGGGGGGATGACGAGGGAGGGAGGGAGGGAGGGATGCTATGATATCTCCTCTGTGCTTCGACATTACACTAAATAGGAGACCGTGATGAACTTAGATGAACCACACTTGGTTGGGCTTTGCTTTGACAAATACTAAACTTTGTGCCTACACTCAAACGTTTATGTTCCAAGTGTTTGTGAGTGCTTAGTGGGTGTGGAGTTGTCTTGTGCTTTGACTTACATGTATAGTACTTGTTGTAATCACTCAATGGAACTCCTTACAACCTAGTCAAAAGTAGTGCACTATATAGAGAATAAGGTGTCATTTGGAACGCATACTGATGTTACTGATTCAGTAGGTAAAAATGATTAAGGTAATGACGTTCTGTGCTTTGACCCTCTAGGGCTACCATAGAAGAGGTCTATGCCAGGTCAATGACCAAACTTGCCAAGTCAGCTGGTAACTTCTCTCAGCTCGGGTAAGACACACACACGCACACACGCACACACTCGCGCGTCAGGTGAAGAGAGATAAGTTTGTGTCCCATATCAACCCTCCCTATTTAATGATAACACCAGTCTTCACAGAATGAATGATTTACTGAACTCCAGTTAATAAAGTCTGTCTGTGTGCTGCAGGACGTTTGCCCCGGTGTGGGATGTGTTTAAGACGTCCACAGAGAAGCTGGCCAGCTGCCACCTGGAGCTGGTGAGGAAGCTACAGGAGCTTATCAAAGATGTGCAGAAGTACGTGGACGACCAGGCCAAGGCCCACAAAAAGGTGCCAAAGAACCAAACACGACACCACACATCACATAGTTTCCTTATAACAAGCCCAGACCCACAAACAGCCCGGCAGGCAGAGTCACACAACACAACATCCCACTTTGTTCCTTTAGGCATTACATTTGACAATTGGGTCATTTAGCAGACCCTCTTATCCAGAGCAACTTACAAGAGCAATTAGGGTTAAGTACCTCGCTCAATGGCACATCGACAGATTTTTCTACGTCAATTAGTCTGTCCTTGCTGGTATCTGTGCTCTGTCTGCTTCTTAACCGCTAGGTTACCTGCTGCGTCAACTAGTCTGTCCTTGCTGGTGTCTGTGCTCTATTCGCCTGTGTAGGCTGTTGCTGGTGACAACCTATGTTTACCCTCTGGAGATCAATACTTGACTTCTTTCAGTCACTGCTATAGGGAAGAGTTTCTGTAGAGGGATTCTATCCTGCCTGGAGTAGAGGGAGAGAGAGTTTCTGTAGAGGGATTCTATCCAGCCTGGAGTAGAGGGAGAGAGAGTTTCTGTAGAGGGATTCTATCCAGCCTGGAGTAGAGGGAGAGAGAGTTTCTGTAGAGGGATTCTATCCAGCCTGGAGTAGAGGGAGAGAGAGTTTCTGTAGAGGGATTCTATCCAGCCTGGAGTAGAGGGAGAGAGAGTTTCTGTAGAGGGATTCTATCCAGCCTGGAGTAGAGGGAGAGAGACTTTCTGTAGAGGGATTCTATCCTGCCTGGAGTAACCAGCAGAGCGTCACCTCCTATGGCATGCATGTGTCATCAGGTCTAACTAACCAAACGCTGCCTGTGAATTAGCACAGTTGGGTTTGAGCTTTCAGCATAACAAAAAGGCTGTCACACAACACTGTCTCTCTCTCTCTCACACACACAAACACACACACACAGAGAATGTCAAGTTGCCGTTTTAGCTAAGCTACTTTCTACCATTATAATGATCTTTGCTTCCATTTAGTGGTTTCAATCATGGGCTTTTCATACAAGGACACTAAAATGAATGTGTTTGTTTCATTGGGTGCTGTCTTCCTCTGTCCTGCTCAGACCAAGGAGGAGGTGGCATCCACACTGGAGTCAGTCCAGACCATCCAGACCACCGGTGTAGCCTTACAGAAGTCCAAGGAGAACTACAACGCCAAAACTGTGGAGCAGGAGAGACTCCGCAAGGAGGGAGCAACACAGAGAGATGTGGACAAGGTACTGTACACTAGACTAAACTACACTAGGAGAGAGCAACACAGAGAGATAAGGACACGGTACTGTACACTAGACTAAACTACACTAGGAGAGAGCAACACAGAGAGATGTGGACATGGTACTGTACACTAGACTAAACTACACTAGGAGAGAGCAACACAGAGAGATGTGAGGTGGGAGATCACAGGTACAGCTGTAGATGGCCTATCACTATCCCGTTCTCTGTATCTTCATATCCTACCACCCATATCACCTATCTGTCATTACGTAGATGAGTAGTTGTACTTCATGCCAGAGTAAATGTTTATTTTTCCCTCAATCTGTTTCTGAATCACATGGGTGTCCCTGCTCTGGTGAGATCTGGTGCTCCGTAGAGGACTGTGTGACTGAGGCTGATGGTGACACGTGAAAACAGATGGCCATTTTCCTGTTGTCTGTCTGTCTCTAATCTCTGCAGGCTGGAGTGAAAGCCAAGAAAGCCACGGAAACCTACAAGGGCTTTGTGGAAAAATACGCCACAGCCAAGTCCGAGTTTGAACAGAAGATGGCTGAAACTGCACAGGTGTGGGGTTTGTGTGTTGGTATTCCATCCACTATCTAGTACCACAGGACAATGTGTATCTGTGTTGGTATTCCATCCACTTTCTAGTACCACAGGACAATGTGTTTCTGTGTTGGTATTCCATCCACTTTCTAGTACAACAGGACATTATGTTTGTGTGGGTTTCTTGTTTTTGTGTGTAGTGTACTGTACTCTAGTTTGTGTGCATGTTTTAAGGCCCTTGCTCTTGTGTGTGCGTGTCTACCGCTCAGTATTCCGTGCTGTGTGTGTTCTGTGCTCAGCATCGTCTCAGCTTGTGTTATTTCCTCACCAACGGAATCATTGTGGAAAACTCTGATTGGAACCATCTGAACGACTGATTAGATAAACTCTAAATTCAAATCAGACAACAGAATTTGACCCTCTGTATCCTGCACTGCAGCGAGCCACACGGACAAACTGGTTTGAGTTATAGCAGCGTTTCTGTTTTCCCCCAGAGACAACAGCAGCCTATGGCTCCTCTCAAATTCAGCATATGTGAACATGAGTTCTAAACACGGCACGGGCGCACATGCCTTCTGTGACATCACTTGTGTGTGCTTGGAGTTTGTGTATCGGTCTGACGGTCGGTCTGTAAGCTGATGTGAATGTTGGGGTTTACGCAAGTGTGCTCGCCTGTGAATGTACTCTGTGTTTCTCATGTGTTTGAGTGTGTACACTAGCTGTGGTAGTGTGTACACTAGCTGTGGTAGTGTGTACACTAGCTGTGGTAGTGTTTGTTGGAGCAATCATGGATGTTTGTGTGTAAGAGATTGCCTATATCCATGTTTATGAGCCTGCGAGCGTGTGTGTGTGTTTATGCAGTCTTCCTCTATCCACGTTGTGATTTTCCAGCTTATGATTATTTATAGTCCTTCTTCTTGGTTTACCCCAAACTCTCCCCAGCCAAGGCCAGCCCTGGATGGGAGTAAACACCATCGTTTAGAGTCCAGACACACACACACACACACACACAGACCGCTCCAGAGCCCAGAGATGAGCCCCGCTCTGTGTATCTCATGGCTGGCCCACCCTGTATAATTAGCACCTTGTGCTGCAGTGGGATCTGTGTGTTGGTGTGCCTTCGTTTCTAGACCACCCAAATAGAGACGACACACACAGGAAGGAAGTGGTTAGGGCACAAAGGAGAAGTGTTTCTCTTTTAGGGAAATGTATACGTGTTTTTATCAATCCAAGACTGATCTTTCTGCCCAGTGTTTCTCCTACATCGGACACAGTGCACATGTTCTGTTGTACACATTGGACTTTCTGAAATCCTTACCCATGATAGAGCCCAGAGGTTTCCTGACCTGGCCTGACCAGAAACTCTTTGTCCTGGTTCAATAGATGACAGCTTATGTCCAGGGTTGTTCCTGATCAGGTCAGGGTTAACTCCAGGTCCTAAGTCTTCTACTGGCATATTTGTTTTTCTCTGGTTTAGTGTCTCCTCAGGGGAAATGGATGATGTGCTGCATATTTACTCCTGTATGTGTTCCAGAAATTTCAGGACATCGAGGAGAGCCACATCGTCCACATGAAGGATATAATTCAGTCATACACACAGTCTGTTGACGAGACACACGTTCAGATCGGAGAGGTGAGTCGGCACACACACACTGCACAAATGCACACGCAGACACTCACGTGCGCACACACACATTCCTGTGGCTGGGGCGGGGCGTGTGTCCTCTCCCAGTGCTCAGTGGGTTCACTGTGTGTCAGATGAATTAGTGTAGTCTTTGATCACTCTAATAGTTTCACTGAGAAGCAGGAAGCCTTCCATTCAGCCGTTTATAGCAACCAATTAAAAACTGATCAAAACTCCCTCTCGACCAATCGAAAACACCTTCAACATACAATCAGAGGCACAGCATGCCAACTGACTAGGCATCTCACTCTGTGTGGATATGTTACTGGACTTTACTGTGTTCTACTGTACATAACTCACTGATCATTACAATGTTCATCTTTCCACTTCCATCATTATATTATAACATATTTTTTTACATCCTCAGTATATATAGATATTGTTCTCTCATAGATATTGTTCTGTTACAAATATTCTAGATGTTTTACTACATGACAACTGAAAAGAAACTCTGCTCCACTGTGTGTAGTGGCCTGTTGCTGCTGCAGTCCCAGCAGTGTCCACAGGGGGAGCCACAGCCCCACTCTCTGCCCTAAAGCTCCAGTGTTACCATGCATCTGAACAGGAGAGAGACATCGCTGCCTGTCTCTGTCTCAAAGGATACCCTATTTCCTATAATATGCCCTGGTTTTGACCAGGACCCATAGGGCTTTCTATAGGGAATAGGGTTCCATTTGGGATGCAGTCTGTGGTTCAGTGTTAGCCTGGCTGGGCTTCAGTAAAATAGAGCCTAAATGTGGGTGAGTGCTCTCCCAAACAGCTGGCAAAGTACGCGCAAGAAGCCCAAGTAATAATGAATACCCTTTAAACCAGGCTGTGTGAGCAAGCGAGCACCATTGCCAAGTAGTAGTAGGGAGGGAGGGGGGATACTGCTTCATCAGTTAGACCACAGGCACGCAAACTCAGCCCAGACATGCAAACACATACAGCACACTTAATTTATCAGCACTATAGACAAACAAATATACACACTGTCAATATACTGTACACACTCCAACATTGCACTGTACGCACACGGTCACTTAAAATAATCCATATTGTCCAAACACATCAACACACTTAAATCTGTCTATCCACATCAAATCAAATGTTATTTGTCACATGCACCGAATACAACAGGTGTAGACCTTACAGTGAAATGCTTACTTACAAGCCCTTAACCAACAATGCAGTTTTAAGAAAATACCCCCCACCCAAAAAAAAGTAAGAGATAAGAATAAAAAAAATATTAAAGAGTAGCAGTAAATATCAATAGCGGGGCTATATACAGGGGTACCGGTACAGAGTCAATGTGCGAGGGCACCGGTGTCGAGGTAATATGTACATGTAGGTAAGGGAGGGGGCAATGCAAATAGTCTGGGTAGCCATTTGTTTAGCTGTTCAGGAGTCGTATGGCTTGGGGGTAAAAGCTGTTAAGAAGCCTCTTGGATCTAGACTTTGCTTGCTGTGTGGTAGGAGAGAGAACAGTCTATGACTAGGGTGGCTGGAGTCTTTGACAATTTTTAGGGCCTTCCTCTGACACACCGCTTGGTATAGAGGTCCTGGATGGCAGGAAGCTTGGCCCCAGTGATGTACTGGGCCGTTCGCACTACCCTCTGTAGTGCCTTGTACTGGGCCGTACACACTACCCTCTGTAGTGCCTTGTACTGGGCCGTACACACTACCCTCTGTAGTGCCTTGTACTGGGCCGTACACACTACCCTCTGTAGTGCCTTGCGGTCGGGGGCAGAGCAGTTGCCATACCAGGCAGTGATGCAACCCATCAGGATGCTCTCGATGATGCAGCTGTAAAACCTTATGAGGATCTGAGGACCCATGCCAAATCTTTTCAGTCTCCTGAGGGGGAATAGGTTTTGTCGTGCCCTCTTCACGACTGTCTTGGTGTGCTTGGAGCTCTCAACCTGTTCTACTACAGCCCCGTCGATGAGAATGGGGGCGTGCTCGGTCATCCTTTTCCTGTAGTCCACAATTATCTCCTTTGTCTTGATCACATTGAGGGAGAGGTTGATGTCCTTTCACCACACAGTCAGGTCTCTGACCTCCTCCCTATAGGCTGTTTCATCGCTGTCGGTGATCAGGCCTACCACTGTTGTGTCATCTGCAAAATTAATGATGGTGTTGGAGTCGTGCCTGGCCGTGCAGTCATGAGTGAACAGGAAGTACAGGAGGGGACTGAGCACGTACCCCTGAGGGGCCCCCGTGTTGTAGATCAGCGTGACGGATGTGTTGTTACCTACCCTTACCACCTGAGGTGTTTAGTCCCAGGGTCCTTAGCTTAGTGATGAGTTTTGAGGGCACTATGGTGTTGAGCGCTGAGCTGTAGTCAATGAATAGCATTCTCAAATAGGTGTTCCTTTTGTCCAGGTGGGAAAGGGCAGTGTTGAGTGCAATAGAGATTGCATGATCTGTTGGGGCGGTATGCAAATTGGAGTGGGTCTAGGGTTTCTGGGAATCTGGGGTTGATGTGAGCCATGACCAGCCTTTTAAAGCATTTCATGGCTACAGACGTGAGTGCTACGGGTCGGTAGTCATTTAGGTAGGTTACCTTAGTGTTCTTTGGCACAGGGACTATGGTGGTCTGCTTGAAACATGTTGGTATTAGACTCAGACAGGGAGAGGTTGAAAATGTCAGTGAAGATACTTGCCAGTTGGTCAGCGCATGCTCGGAGTACACGTCCTGGTAATCTGTCTTGTGAATGTTGACCTGTTTAAAGGTCTTACTCACATTGGCTGTGGAGAGCATGATCCAACAGTCATCCGGAACAGCTGGTGCTCTCATGCATGTTTCAGTGTTACTTGCCTCGAAGCCAGCATAGAAGTTATTTAGCTCGTCTGGTAGGCTTGTGTCACTGGGCAGCTCGCGGCCTTGCTTCCCTTTGTAGTCTGTAATAGTTTGCAAGCCCTGCCACATTCGACGAGCGTCTGAGCCGGTGTAGTACGATTCGATCTTAGTCCCATATTGACCCTTTGCCTGTTTGATATTTCGTCGGAGGACATAGCGGGATTTCTTATAAGCTTCCGGGTTAGTCCCTCTCCTTGAAAGCGGCAGCTCTATCCTTTAGCTCAGTGCGAATGTTGCCTGTAATCCATGGCTTCTGGTTGGGGTACAGTCACTGTGGGGACAACGTCCTCGATGCACTAATTGATAAAGTCAGTGACTGATGTGGTGTACTCCTCAATGCCATCTGAAGAATCCCTGTTCTATCAAAACAGTCCTGTAGTTTAGCATCTGCTTCATCTGACCACTTTTTTTATAGGCCGAGTCACTGGTGCTTCCTGCTTTAATTTTTGCTTGTAAGCGGGAATCAGGAGGATAGAGTTATGGTCAGATTTGCCAAATGGAGGGCGAAGGAGGGCTTTGTATGCATCTCTGTGTGTGGAGTAAAAGTGATCTATAATTAGTTTCCCTCTGGTTGCACATTTAACATGCTGATAGAAATGAGGTAAAACTGATTTAAGTTTCCCTGCATTAAAGTCCCCGACGGGAGGGAGAGGAGAGGGGGAAGCCGGGAGGGAGGAAGAGGAGAGGAGGAACATAGGAGTGGGAAAAGAGGAGGTGGTGGAGAGGGGGGAAAGAAGTGGAGAGGGGGAAAGAGGAGGAGGGGTGGAGAGGGGGAAAGAAGTGGAGAGGGGGAAAGAGGAGGAGGGGGTGGAGAGGGGGAAAGAAGTGGAGAGGGGGAAAGAGGAGGAGGGGTGGAGAGGGGGGAAAGAAGTGGAGAGGGGGAAAGAGGAGGAGGGGGTGGAGAGGGGGGAAGTAAAGGGACTGCATGGAGCCAAGAGAGGTCATCTAAGTGCATTCTGCTCTGAGAGGAGTATGTGGTCGTCTGTAGCTCAGCTGGTAGAGCATGGCACTTGGTTTGATTCCTGGCACCACTCTTAGTGCAGAATGTGGATAAAAACATCTGCTAACTGGCATATATTATTATATTCTATTTATTTATATTAGAATGTAAACAATTTAACTGAAAGTAATATTATTATTATGGTTCAAGATCTTTACAACAATATGCCTGCATGCTGTGCAGAGAGTCACTGCAGGTGTGTGTGTGTGTGTATGGTGAGTGTGTTTTTGTGCATCTGTGAAAAATCACTGTGGGTTAGAGGGGGTGGTGGTGTGTGTCTGTCTGAGTGTGTGTCTGTCTGGGTGTGTGTGAGACACGCAGGCAGGTGATGACATCACAGCACGTTCCCTCACGGCAGCAGGATACAGCAAGCGGCTGGCTGCAGCACCTGACAGATCGCGTGTGCTGGAGTGAGCATTCTACCTTGCCACGGCAACCCATGCCCAACCCCCATCCCCCCGCGAGGCGCAGGGGGCTAATGCACCTTGCCTTGCTGGAGGGGTCGGGGGGAGCGGCCACAATGTGTGTTTTTATGATAGTGAGTGGACATGTTTACAGTATCACGCACATCTGACTCGTTTGGCGAGATGGCACAGCCAGTCAGTCCCTGTTTGTCATCTATCTGGTCCCTCTCCCCCGACAGACATACACTCACACTCTGACACACGCCACTAACATCCAAAGTAAACAAACAAACACCATCCTTCCCGTGATAGCACCCAGAGGACATCAGGAGACCCCTCTGTCCACAACAATAAAACCATACCATTATGTAAACCAGTCTCCACAGGCCTTCGAGACACATTGTACAGAGAATAGTGGTAGTCCAGTCCTTTATAAGGAGTATTGTAGTACAGTAGTCCAGTCCTTTAGAGGGAGTATTGTAGTACAGTAGTCCAGTCCTTTAGAGGGAGTATTGTAGTACAGTAGTCCAGTCCTTTAGGGGCTCCCGAGTGGCACAGTGGTCTAAGGCACTGCATCTCAGTGCTAGAGGCATCACTACAGACCCTGGTTTGATTCCAGGCTGTATCACAACCGGCCGTGATTGGTAGTCCCATAGGGCAGCGCACAATTGGCCCAACGTCGTCTGGGTTTGGCCGGGGTAGGCCATCATTGTAAATAAGAATTTGTTATGAACTGTCTTGCCTAGTTAAATAAAGGTTAAATAACATTTTTAGAGGGAGTATACAGTGAAAAGCACAAAGCCAAATTGCATATGTCAATCCTCCAGAGCATTCTAGAAACGAGGCACCCAGAGAGCTGTCCCCAAGGACAGCTGTCACTCTCTCAAGCTATCACTCACACACACACACACCCTGCCCCATTTTTTAAATCACAGCAGTACCTCCCAGTGGTCCTACCACATTGTGAGCCCTCAATGGACTCAATGACTGTCCAGCAGCTCAGCCCAGCCCGGTGACTGTCAGGCCAGCCCACAGACCCAGAGAGAAGGGAGAGGGCCCTAGAAACACCAGTTAAAGTGTGTCTGATTCCAAGTGTCTGCCACTCTGCCATCACTACTTCTTTCTTTAATGTAGGCTAATCCATTCTGATGCCTCACTGTACGGATGCCAGCCCTGGGTCAAATACGTCAGAATGCTTGAGCTGCGCTTGATTTACAGCAGTTTGCCCTGTACAATGGAACCAATGGAATAGTCCCAAAAGTGCAACTCCAAGTTAAACAAAGCACACCTCTTGACCCTGTGCGTTTGTTGTTGTCCCTCTGCAGGTCCGTATAGAGTTTGAGAGGAACATGGAGAACACCTCTGTGGAGGGCTTGATACAGAAGCTGGCTGACAGTAAAGGAACGGGCAAAGAGAGACCAGGTAAGAGTCCCCATACGCACAGACACACCTGCCATGATAGGCAAAACACATCTACAGATCAATGTATTACACATATGTTAATGTGTGTGACTGGTGAAGCACTTCAGTGGTTAGCGGCAACATGTAATTGTTCTACTCCTTCAATATGCCTGAACCTGACTGTAGATCAGTGCTTACTTAGGGTAACTTTTACAGTATACCTACTCCTTCAACGTGGCTGAATCTGACCCTGTATCAGTGGTTACTTAGGCGCAACTTCCTTTAAAGTGACTTCCTGTCTTTAAGATGGGACAGGCCTATGAGAGAGCAGTAATTAAAGGTGGTAGAAGGCCATCAGACTCAATAGCTGTAATCTGCTGTAAAGGTAGGCAGGTCAGGCCGGACATTCCAGTTAGCATGTGACACCATGCAGGCCAGTACAGGGCCAGGGCGGCTTTGCTTCACGCACGAACACACACACGCGCGCATACACATACACACACACACACGCGCATACACACACACACACATACACACAAACACACTCTTTGCTGTGTTTAGGCAACAGACTGAACTAAGCAGCCAGAAGCGAGCTCTTTTGGGGATCAAGAGCTCAACAGGGACTCTGTGTAAACTATGACATGCTACGGTAAGCAAGGGAAATCTTACAATATAATGTTTTCCATTGCGGCTTTCCCAGGGGCTTGCACCCCGTCACATCAGGTAGGCGACACAAGGGGCCTAACTTGGGGTGTGTTTGTGTGTATACAAACGGTGACCCCTGACCCCTGTGTCCAGATGGGGTGTCTGAGCAGCGCCGGCCTTCATTTGTTTTGACAGCAGAATTAATTGAGGGCTGAAAGCAGTTGTAGAATTCCTCCCCGTATCAAGCTGTTCATTAGAGATCTCACCGCGGCCTAGGCCGTGTCAGAAAAATAACCTGCCTGTCCCTTGATGAAATAACTGAACGGATGGCCGATCCTGTGCCTTTAGAGAGAGAGAGGTTGAATAAACTTTCTACCACGGAAACAATCTCAAAGTGACACGCTGCTAGGCGGGGGGGTCGTAGTGTTCACTGATATCCAGCTGAGCTGTCAACTGGCGGCGAGCCAGACACGCAAACCCCTCCGCCCCTCTCTCTCCCTCTCTCTTTCCAGCTCCGAGCTCCATGTGAAGCATATGCAATTTTTAAAAACCATCCTCCGCTCATGCGTGACTGCATGCTTCCCTCACAGAGAGAGAGAGAGGAATAAGATAAAAGAAACATCTACCTCTACATAAACAAAGTCATCTGTGTGTTTATGATTAAACAGATCCTAATGCCAACTGTGCAGATTTAGGTAAGATTGGCGTGTCTGGTGTGGGTTTTTTGCTGTAAGTGTGTGTAAATATTGTCAGATGTAGGATGCTGTCAGCGAAAGGTTCCTGCTCTGTGCTTACATTTTTGTTGTCCCTTTTGGTCAGTCATCATGTGGAGGAGCATAAGTATAGTCTTCAGACATTATTATTCAAATATGTTTATTATTATTGTCTTAGAATTGCTGATTATGGGTATTTGGCAACGCCAGCAACTGTTGCTTACTGTAGGAGGTTATGGTTTCCTCTTCACTTAGTTAACTGTAGCTGCCTGTTGTCAACGCTGTGTGGATTAGGGATGGAGCAGTAGCTCTCTCTCTCTCTCTCTCTCTCTCTCTCTCTCTCTCTCTCTCTCTCTCTCGTGAACTAGTTATTTGATGAGCGTGGAATTGTTGTTTTAATTGGAACGGAACGCGGACACACAAACAGCAGTCACATCAGTGTGTGTTCGCCGGCGGTGAAGAGCTAACGGGAGAGGGCCTGATGGGGTACAGTAGATTGGGGTACAGTAGATTGGGGTACAGTAGATTGGGGTACTTTATCGACGTCACTTGGCGTGATGCGTGTCTCTCGTGACTTACCGCTTCCCTGAGCTTCTCCAAGCGCTGCGCATGTCGAACGATGCATTTTGCCCACAACTGACATTCTCTAGGGAAGGCTGCATCCAACCGCTGTTGCCATATACATCGGACTAAAATATCATTAGCTTTGTTTTTTCAGGTCAAGACGTTATAGTGCCATGGAAATAAAATCTTGCCTGTGGCTGGCCTACCCTCTCTTCTCTCCCTCCGTGGTCTGCCATAGGGTAGTAAATAAAGACCTTGTGTCCTGGTCGTGTCCTGGTCGTGTCCTGGTCGTGTGCTGGTCGTGTCCTGGTCCTGCATTAGCTTTTCAGAAGATAAAGGTCAAAAGGGAACTTGGAACGGATCTGTGTTGTGATGAACAGGCTGTGTATTCACAGAACCCCTAGATTGCTCTATCAACAGACAGAATAAATAGCACCGTTAACTAAATAATATTTATTCCATTAATTATAGATGATACCACTCTAACCTTGTATTCAGAGGAATTCATTTATTTATTACTCATTGATTATTCCTCTATTTTACATTTTCACTTAAAACAAAGTAAAAAGTCGTAATTTCACACTCATCGTCTTACTATCTTTGCTTATAATAACCATAAGACAATAGCTTTTCAAACCATTGCTCTAAAATCATATGGAGTCCAATGACTGACACGCATATTCATCCTGAGTGTTGCTCTTGGTTTTTCCGCTGCTTTTTCAATAGCGTGTTTGTATATGTGTTTGTGTGTTCGCGTGTGTGTTTGTGTGTGTGTGTGTTCGCGTGTTTGATAATGCATATCCAACCCTATGAAAACCCCTCGTTAATGTTTTCTCCAGACGCTCTGGAAGCGAGGCATTCCAAGTGCAAGAGCTCGGAGGTAAATATGTAGAATTGATGAACATTAAATTAAGCGTGATCTTTGTTATTTTTCTTTGTTCTTTCTCAATTTCTATATAAATAATTGTTGTTCTTCTTGTGAAAATCAGCGTTTGGTTCGGCTCCAGATTAGATCAAGGTCATTCCTCCCAGCAGATTTGGAAATGTCTTGTTTTTAAAACATATCTATTTATTAAATTATCATTAAGCATTATCATTGTGTTGGTAAGATTGAGATAGCACCAGCTCACAAGCTCTGTGTGTTTACTCAAGCATGTAGTGTAGCCGTGTGTGTGTGTGTGTGTGTGTGGCCTTATGAACCATTCGGTGTGTACTGAAGGGCAGGGCAGGTCAGTGGGTTCTGTCTGTCCACCTGCCAGGTGTCATTTTAATTGATTGGTTGTTTTAGAGCGGTTTGGTCTCTGTTGTGCTGAATTACAGTAGGCCTATGTAGAACTTAAATTCTATCTTAGAGATCTGTGTCTGTCCATGAAAAAGTGTGTGTGTGTGTGTGTGAGAGAGAGAAAGTGACTGAGGAATAGTGTGTGTGTGTGGAGCATGCTGTAGTGTCTGTGTATGTGTCCATGAGGGATATGAATGTGTGCTGCACTGCAGTGTATCTTGCGTGCTGTAGTATTTTCCCCTGGTTCAGGATAGAGAGTCACATCTTGCTGATGGCTACCAGACACTGTGTTGACTCTGCCATTGACCCTGTCTGCCCTCTGGGATCAGCAATGACCACTTAGTTTAACATGTGTGTGTGCCAAGCTGGACCCTCTGTTCCTGCCAAGCCGTGTGTGTGTGAGTGTGCTTGTTGGTGTGTGTTCTCACTCACACGTGCATGCGTGTGCTCGTTGGTCTGTGTGCTGATAGGTGGTGTGTGTGCTGATAGGTGGTGTGTGTGCTGATAGGTGGTGTGTGATGATAGGTGGTGTGTGTGCTGATAGGTGGTGTGTGTGTGTGTGTGATGATAGGTGGTGTGTGTGATGATAGGTGGTGTGTGTGATGATAGGTGGTGTGTGTGATGATAGGTGGTGTGTGTGATGATAGGTGGTGTGTGTGATGATAGGTGGTGTGTGTGATGATAGGTGGTGTGTGTGTGTGATGATAGGTGGTGTGTGTGCTGATAGGTGGTGTGTGTGTGTGTGTGTGTGTGATGATATGTGGTGTGTGTGATGATAGGTGGTGTGTGTGCTGATAGGTGGTGTGTGTGATGATAGGTGGTGTGTGTGTGCTGATAGGTGGTGTGTGTGATGATAGGTGGTGTGTGTGCTGATAGGTGGTGTGTGTGTGTGTGTGTGATGATAGGTGGTGTGTGTGATGATAGGTGGTGTGTGTGATGATAGGTGGTGTGTGTGCTGATAGGTGGTGTGTGTGATGATAGGTGTGTGTGATGATAGGTGTGTGTGTGTGTGATGATAGGTGTGTGTGTGTGTGTGTGTGATGATAGGTGTGTGTGTGTGTGTGTGTGAGATGATAGGTGGTGTGTGTGATGATAGGTGGTGTGTGTGCTGATAGGTGGTGTGTGTGCTGATAGGTGGTGTGTGTGCTGATAGGTGGTGTGTGTGTGTGTGTGTGTGTGTGTGATGATAGGTGGTGTGTGTGATGATAGGTGGTGTGTGATGATAGGTGGTGTGTGTGATGATAGGTGGTGTGTGTGATGATAGGTGGTGTGTGTGCTGATAGGTGGTGTGTGTGTGTGATGATATGTGGTGTGTGTGATGATAGGTGGTGTGTGTGATGATAGGTGGTGTGTGTGATGATAGGTGGTGTGTGTGTGATGATAGGTGGTGTGTGTGATGATAGGTGGTGTGTGTGATGATAGGTGGTGTGTGTGTGATGATAGGTGGTGTGTGTGATGATAGGTGGTGTGTGTGCGATGCATTTAGGGCACTGCCAGCAAATGCCAAATTTACCTAAATGAGTGTTTTCTGTCTTATCAGGTCCTATTGAGTTTGAAGAATACAACACTGCCATCGCCACTGAAGGTAAGTCTCTCACACACACACACGCGCGCTTGTGCCCTTCTTTTTTATAGTTTATTCCCTCCTCAATGAAAAAAACAAACCAACAGAAAACACAGTGTGCAATTTCATCTTTTTCACACCTAAATGTGTGGGAACATTTTAAGTCTAAACGTTTTAAGTTGTCTGGCCACTTCTCCAGCTCTGCTGCAAAACATCTAAAGAAGTACGAGTGTTTCATAAAGTGATTTGATTTATCCGATTTTCTTTTTGGTTTGGAGTTGTCATATTTGTCTAATAAAATAGATTTCTTCAATCAGACATTTCTCACAAACTTCTTGGGTTTGTTACTAGGAGCCAAACCCAGAAAGAGGAAAACATTTGCGATCCCAGGCCGCCGGAAAGACAACAAGGACACAGACTCGACGTTAGTAGCTTCTACTTTTAAACTTGATTTATAAAGGATTCATAAGTAGTTTATAAACTGTTCATGTAATTATTTACTTTCCACTGCCTGGAACTAATTTAAGATGGCTTAGTGAACACTCTCTAAAGTCTGTTTCAAATGATCCAAGATTGATTTAAATCATGTTTAGTTTTATTAGGGTTGTCTTGATGATAAATATTAATTCAGCATCATTGGCCTGAATTTAGAGAATAATAAATTAGTCTGAAATTTAAACTTTGTTTCTTTTGGCGGGTCTCAGAGAGTCGACAGAAGTTGAACCTGCTGTGAGTATATTTCCAGTCACATACTCTCAAATTGAATTTATTTGAATCATATTCATTTAATACTGTGATGTGAATCCCAATTTCATTGGGAATTACTTTGTAATATTATTATGCAATAGTATTGCAATTACAATTGTGAAGTACAAGTTGTTGTAAATAATAATTGAATTAGTTGGACAGTTATACAGTAGGAGGATGTAATAATAGCAGGAACTGAATTGTCTCAATCACTTCATTCTCTAAAGTAAAACAGTATGGTATCTAAACTGCCATGTTTTCTCTCTCTCTCTCTCTCTGCCTCTGCCTCTGCCTCTGCTCCGGGCTGTAGAACAATGCCAATGGAGTTCCTCCTGGATACTATGGAACCATAGACTTCCAAAACGCTGTGAGTCTCTCTCACACACACAGCAGGAAATTCTTAAGTGCATTACTAAGTGGTGCATTACTGTTGTTGTGTGTATTCTAGAATGTCCCCACGGTTGATGAAGATGGCTTCTGCATCAGACCGGAAGACCGCAACGAAAATGATATCCTTCCTCAATACTCACACTTTTACACTGTTAACCTTCCAACTCTTCTTATCATTCCTTCATCTGCTAGGATTCATTGTGATGTCCTCTGTTGACCTTGTGTTACCATATTGCCATACTGTATAGCCAATGATCTGGCGTGGTGTTATGATTCGTTCCGCTACCTTAACCCGTGTTGCACATGCCAAAGAGAACTCGTTCTATTCGTCGAGTGACTCGGAGGACGAGGATGAACCCAGGAAGTTCCGCGTGGAAATCAAGCCGGTGGCGCCCAACAACAAGACTCAACAAAGCCGAGCCACCATCGACCAACTCAAGGCCTCCATTGGAAACATCAGCCTATCGCCACCAACCTCGGTACGTCAACTCAGTACGACTTCATTTGATAGAAACCTGTTGCTACACAATTCTGTCAGAGATTGCCAGAGATTCCAAACACACATTGGAGAGTAGACAGACACACAAACTGTCTGATCAATATAACAATCAATAATTCCTCACCTCCCACCTTGGTGAAGGAGTCCTCCACACTTGTTTATTGGATACACACTTGGATAAGGTTAAAATCCTCTATCCTACAACATTAATATAGAAGGTTGCACATACCGCACTACCGTTACCACTGAATTACATCTCTAAGCATGTAGAAAGAGATTTCAACATTGTGATGTATTCTGTCTCTAAATCCCATCTAACTCCATAAGATGTTTCCTCTCTACACTTCAGCTACACCCATTCACTAACCTTAGTCTACTCTCTCTCTGTTTGTCTGAGGGGCAGTTCCCCGTCTGTCTGTCCCATCTCCTCTCTAACACTAGAGGGCAACAGTACATTGAATTTCCCCTGTAAGAGTTGGGAATGGGTACTTAGTCATAAAGCCTTCTGCCAGAAACATTAGACAGTATCATACATATTTAAAAGTATTTTTTGCCTTATTCTTATTTTCTCTCTTGCTGTACTTTAACACCATGATTGAATGGCACAGGTGGAATGGCCTTGTCTCTAGGTTCTGGAACAGTCTTTTTAAAAGCTGTACAATTAGTTGCATGGTGTTACAGTAGAGTCAGTAGTCACACACCACGTCACCCTGCTGTCACGTAATGGGATGAGATGGCACGCAGAGCCTGGCCTGACCTTTGACCTTTAGGCCTGGAGTTGACCTTTCCATTCAACTTTGACTGACTGACTGACTGACTGACTGGCCATATCATCTCTAAATCTCTGAGCCGCGCTCTCTGTCTGCCTGCTCAGGGTGGAAATAGCGCCTGCCATTAAACTTTAAAACAGTGGTGTGTGAACACTCCGTGTGCTGCTTCGGAAGGAGGTTCAGCTAGAGAAGTCCCACCACTCTCTAAAGGACTGTCACGGAATCTCTTTCTTTATCGTTTCTCCCTCTCTCCCCCTCGGTCTACCATGCTCTCTCTCTCTCTATTGGTATTTACTCTTGTTTTATTAGGGCCATTTTGCTGCTTGGTTTGGACATTACTTGTATGTGATTCTTTATGGGGGTTAGTCGACCATTACATTTGACAGTGTTTAGAAATGTTTCTTCAGATATGTTTTAAATGAGCATGATTCAGCTAACTTTTTGTTTTAAATGGAGTGAATCAACTTTGCTGAGAATTCCTACGTTCATGGAGAATTTCTTTGTTATTTTTGAAGCATTAAGAAGTTTCTTGAGGAAAAACATTCTCTGGCTTTTCCAAGGCATGAAATTCAGACTTGGTTCATTACGAATTAGTTTTTGCTCGACAGCAGGACTTAACATTTAAAATATTTTCTCAGTCCAACGACAAACAACAGCAACCTCCTGTTTGTCTTTTTTCTGTTCGGATTTTCACCTTAGTACCGTAATATTTTCTTCCTCCCTCCACATCTTAAGTATTTTCTTTCCACCTTAATGTTGACAGAAATGTTCTGCACTAAATGTTCTCGAGTTCAAAAATCTAGGCGATGATGAACTGCATCAATTTCTTGCCATTTGTCTTTCTCCTTCTCAGTTCCCTTCTGTGCAGTTTGTTCCTTATTGAAACAGCAGTGGAAGCCGAAATGGTTGATGTGTGACTGTGTGTGGAGATCTGTAGTGTGTGTGTGTGTGGCGGGCTACAGACGTAATTGAACCCATTTGCTGCTTAGTGCCTGTGGGACTAAACCCTGGCCTCACAGCATCACACCGCTTTGCCGCTTTAGCTGCCTCCCTCTAAACCCCTTCTGGTTCTCTTCTTCTCCTTCTTTCTCTCTCTCCTTTTCAGTGTGTCAATAAAGGCTTTATTGGAATTGATGGTCTTAGTTTCCATTGGGTCACACAGAAGTACATCAGATCTTCTGTTGGTGTTTGAATATCGCTCTCATCTCTCCTCTCTCCTCTCCTCTCCTCTCCCCTCTCTCCTCTCCTCGCTCCCTCTCCTCTCTCCTCTCTCTCTCGTACCTGATTGATGGCAGTGCAGGGTTAGATACGGTGTCCTGTCTGTTCTCTGCAGCTGCATTTTTCACCCTAGGTTTAATGTCTGGTATGTGTCTGAGAAGCTTAATCCTGTGATTTACTGTCTCTTTAAAACTGATGTGGAAAAAGCCTCTCCTCAAGGAATAGTTAATAATATGCTTTCCAACATTTCCATGTATCAATTATATTTTAGTTCGGGACAGTTTTTTGGTATTGTGAGTACCGTACCTTCACCTGATAAATATAGCCTGTATTGTGCATATCTCTGTTTTAGTGTTATTCAGGAAGTAAGTTATTATGCAAGTGTTGATTCTGAAAGAGTAACACATTGAGGAATGTTGAGCTGTCATCTTAAGGAGGTGTAGTTTGAGATACTGTGTACAGGCAGAAGTGAATTGACCCTGCACTACTGAAGACAGGTCCTAGATGGAACCTATGCCAACCTACTGTCTGTTATAATAAAGACATCTAAGTACTGACAAGAACATTCCAGATACAACCATGTTTTACGTACCAACTGTAAAAAGTATGTTCTGGGATTGCTAGGGAGTCTTTTTTTTGTTGTTGTGGAGAATGAGGGCTGAAGTTGTGTGTGTGTGTGTGTGTGTGTGTGTGTGTGTGTGTGTGTGTGTGTCATCCTAGCTGTAGTTAATTAATGTGTGTTTATATTCTCAGGGTCAGATGCGAAAGAACCAATCCAGTGAGTATTTTATTTGACCCTTCTCACCCCCCACCACCACCTCTGTTTGATGGCTGCAACCATTTTTGACTTTTTAACTTCTTGCCTCTGGTCGTTCTTTAAAAAAAAAAAACTCGCCAAAACCAACATATCCCCAGCTAAAGTAAACTTAGTTTGTTTTTTATATGTGTGTATTTGAGAGAGGACTCCCTCTCTAAGCTATGAGTAAGATTGATTGCTTAATTTTTATTTTGCATGTCAGAAATTATATTTTTCCTCCTGAGTTTTTGGCTACAATTTGTATATTTTGCTATGTTTGATTTTCTGCTTGGACAAATTAGTGCTTGAACAAATTAATTAGTTGTCTTTAAAGGAATGCAACAAGTCACGTAACTGTCTCAAACTGTGAACTATTAGTGGATGTTAGCAAGTAAACCATGAAGAAATAAATATATCACAAATATATTAAGTAGCATTTTACACAGTTTAAATAACATCACTTTATTATCCTTTGATATTCGTATTACCATCATATCAAGTTATAGTTTTAAAGTATTTTATCAATTTGATAGAGTTTAAGGCTGATACTATGTATATTTGGTAGAGTTAAGAGATTCATAGCCATGTGTTTTAAACATGCTCAGGGCTGTCGGGAATGCATTCCCACTCAGCGATAGGCTCTCAGGTGCTAGGTGAGTACTATACGTACTTCTTTAGTCAGTCTGACCCCCCCCAACCACCACCACACCCACCAAACATGCCATACCAAGTAGACCTCCACACCCCCACCCCAGCTCCCCTCACCCTGTGGCTAATACTGTGCTCTACAGCTAAAGCTAACACAAACAAACATGCTAGCTTATAAAGCAATGCTTCAAAATGATCATCTTCAACATTTAACAAAGCTTTGCTAACACTATATGTTTGCCACAGTCACAAGGAGCTAAGTAGTTTGATGTAGATCTGAAAATAAAATATGTTCTATCTGGGACCAATAGAGGAATGTCTTGCTGGTGGGGAACCTCTGCTACTGTACAAATAACACATTAACACACTAGTGTGAGCCACACAGAGAGCACTGCAGCCCTATCCTGTAGCATGGGCTCTCTTGCTCCCTACAGTGTGTGTTTAAATGCCTGTCTGGGTGGGGGTGTATGGGACAGGGTTTCCCTGCTCCTATGTAACATTGTGTGTGCTGAGGTTAAGGTTGTTATTTGTATGTTCTCTTCTCAACCAGGCGATGAGTTGGGAAAGGCCAGGATGCCAACATCTTTCAATGAGTAAGTACAGGATAAAGATTCTCCTAACTTTTACAGATACAAATTGGCTCAGAAACACTTGATACACACCCTTGATTGCCCTACTCTCACTTTTTAATAATTGCTCTCAATTCCACATCACTTTCTCCCCCCTTTCTCTATCTCACTCTCTCACTCTCTCACTCTCTCTCTCACACAGCAGTAGACCTGCTCTCAATAATGACCTTCTCTCACTGGATCCGTTCGGCCCCACCCCCACCCTGGGAGGCTCCTCCTCCTCAGTGTCCTCATCAACAGGTAAGCCCCGCCCTTCAATCTTAACAGATGTATTCCTATGGGTAGCTGGGTGAGTCCGGTGCCAACCATGATGGGGTTCTGTCTCTCTATATAAATGGATTTGGTTTTCACTATTACCTCAAACTTCTACTGATACAGACATGACCCCACAGTTAAATAAAACATGTAAAAGCTTCACGGGCAGTCCAGGTAGTCCCCTGCACAGCTCAACAACAGTAGTAAGCTCCTACTGTATTCACTGTACACATTGACACCAAAAGAGATTGTATTTGATTACATTGAGACACTATCACATATGTCTATTTTTATTTGTGGGAATATTTTGGAACAGATTTCCTAAATCAAACCCATTTTTTGCAGAATTCCTGGTAATAAAAAAAAAAAGAAAAAATCTCCATTTTTTTTTTTTTTTGGGCTGGTTTTGGGTACTCACTCCCAAGTTAAACTGAACTTGTGTGTCTGTGTCACTGAACATGTGTTGTTTGTGTGTTTATTGTTTATATGATTTTCTATTAGGTCATGTAACCTTGGTTTTTGCTTCTTTTTTTAAAAGTTTGACGTCAAGTGTCGTGTGGGGAGGTTTTGCCCATTACTTTATTTTATTTACAGTTTATTTTATTTTACAGTTTTGTTATTCAATTAACTATCTTTCAAGCTTTGTTCTTTTATTTGATGAAGAATTATTGCTACAGTTTTGATTAGTATGCGTTTGGCTGTGGGGGGAGCTGTATTTGCATTTGTAAGTACACGTGTGTTTACTTTATTTTTAATTTCCTTTACATCCCTCTTTCTCTCGTTCACACTGTCCTGCCTCTCACTCCAGTACAGATATGTGAGAAGCTGGTTTTAGTGGCAGGGTTTATGTAGTGTGTAGTCTCAAAGCTGTGCGTGTCTGTGTGTGACTGACTGTGTGTGTTGAAATAGTTACGTTAGCGCTGACCCATTGCCTGGGCTAATCGTAATCCACAGTTAATTGCCACCTAATTTGGGTCAGAGGGTTGGCGACAAGGCCTATTGGCACGTATGTTGTCAAACACTAGCTCGTTATTGTCAAAAGTTCTGTCTTAAAAGCCAAAAAAGCAGTGTAAAGTGCCCTGGTAAGGATACTGTGATGACTCTTAAGTCTTTTATAGACCTGTTTAAGCTCTCTGTGTACAATAGAGACATTACCAGCAATTAATACACACATACAACACATTCATCTGGCCCTGACTGAACTGCAAACATTCATCTGGCCTTGACTGAACTGCAAACATTCATCTGGCCTTGACTGAACTGCAAACATTCATCTGGCCCTGACTGAACTGCAAACATTCATCTGGCCTTGACTGAACTGCAAACATTCATCTGGCCTTGACTGAACTGCAAACATTCATCTGGCCCTGACTGAACTGCAAACATTCATCTGGCCCTGACTGAACTGCAAACATTCATCTGGCCTTGACTGAACTGCAAACATTCATCTGGCCCTGACTGAACTGCAAACATTCATCTGGCCTTGACTGAACTGCAAACATTCATCTGGCCCTGACTGAACTGCAAACATTCATCTGGCCTTGACTGAACTGCAAACATTCATCTGGCCCTGACTGAACTGCAGACATTAATCTGCTTTGGAGTCATTTGGCAAGCCTGAAAGAGGCTATAGTTTTATTTGATTATGTAGGGCTTTCTGACTTTTGATTTTGTTATTTAGCATTTCGTTATTTTTGCCTATTCTTTGCGGTCTGAGTTTGGTTTAGTTGCTGTGTTGTTTTCTATCTCTGTGTGTTAACCCTCCTTTCTCCCCCTTTCCCCCTGCCTCCCCCTCCTCCAGACATCGACTCTCTTTTCCTCTCCATTCCTCTATGTCCTCTACACATTAACGAGTCCCCTGTCTTTCTGCCAGGGGAGGCAGGTAAAATGGGTTTGCCCTTGCTGCACCTATTTAGACCAGCGTTTTCTGTGCGGTTGCACTGTACTGAATCGGTGTCCAACTATCTAACCTCACTTACAAAAAGCCTTAGCATTGCATCCAACGTTTGATTCAGCTGCTTGTTGTTGTTGGTGTTTGGTGATTAATTTTCTCCAATCCACTCTTTTATTGTAGGATTTCAGTGATGTTAGTTGTAGTTGTGTATACTTTGTTCAACCAATCCAATGAGGAAGATGGATAACTGAATTAGTGTTTGATTGAGAGCCCTGCTAAGCTTTGATAAGCTGAGAGAGCTGTGTGGCTCTGCGTGTCTGCGTGGTGTGAGGACCTAACACTCCAAGTCAGAGTAGCTGATATCCTCTCAACCAGCTGTAATCCTCTAACACTATTTATTACCAGTTAAGACTGAAACATTCCTGACACTCACATTGCCTAATGTTCCGCAGAGATTGCATAGGATTGCAGTTCACAGTGAACTATGCCTACACCTGGCTGTTCCATAGATGGAAACTAGTTTAATTATAGTAATCTGTAGATGGGCATCCCCAGGCCTTGTTCTTTGAGTGAAAAAAAAAAGAAGTACTAGCTTGTTCAGTATAATGCAACAGAAATCATTATATGACGTAGGAATGTAAAGATGTTTGCATGAGTACCTTTGTAAATGTTAGCTGGTATGGTTCCTCCTCCTTACTCTGTGGTATAGGTTTATCACTCTGCCCTGCCCTGGACTGTCATGCGCCATCTACAGCTGAGGGGGTGTTACAGCGGGAGCTCTCCTCTCCCCCACTGGCAGACAGCCTGCAGCAGGCCTTCTCTCCATGGAACTCAACAGCGGACTCCTTTCTGGCCCTGAAGCCCATCCCAGCCCGGGCCCAGAGCGCCCCCATCACCCGGCACGATGAGCCCATAGACCCCCAGGATCCAACCCCAGCCCCCGCAGGCCCAGACCCAACAAGCGTGCCTCAGGGAGAGAACCAGTCGGACTTTTCCTGGTCCCAGAGCCAGTGGATCGACGTCAACAATGACTTTGTGCCAGTCCGACACCAGCAGAGCTGCGGTCCGGGTACAGGTCCGGTCAACCGCGACCGGACCCAGTCTAACCCTCCTACCGGCAGGCCTCAGTCTTGCCGGTCCATCTGTTTCTTCTCTGATGACCCCGCTGACCCCTATAATAAGATGGCACTGAGCAGTGGGGTTGTGGAGGACAGCACCTCCTCTGTCTCTGAGGTCTTTTCAGCACTGACAGAGGGGATGGTAGCAGCAGCAGCAGCTAGCCAAGCACACAATGGTAACCTCTAGCATGGCATAAACTGAGATGGTTTTTTTCCTGAGTGAAGTGTAAAGCTTTGCCTTTGCTATTTTTCTCTTTTGTACTACTTTTTAAAACAGTTTTTTCAGTTTCCAGCTTTTATAACTATTATTTTATTTCAACCTTATTTACAATATATTTTTTATTTAATGTGTGTTTTGTTTTGTGGGGCATATGCTTGTTTGCCTTAGAGAATTGTTAACACAAAGTTTTGTGAGTGATCGGAATTTTGTTCTGTATGCGTTTTATGATTTGGAATTTGTGCATGTCGTGACTTCTGTGTTTGCATGGTTTTGCATTACTTTGAGTGACTCAGTGATGTCTAAAAAGTTCAAATTGCACTGAACCTGTTAAGAATTGTATCAGAAGTATATTACATATAGTGCAGCATAGGGTTACCTCATCATACCCTGGATTCTTACTGGAAGTCCTTTCCTTTTTGTCCCCCCTCCTCCCTGCAGTGCCTGCCCTGGCCAGACCCACTACCCCTCAAACTGGGGCCATGGTGGCTCCTCCACGACCCTCTTCCAGGCCCAAACTACCCACAGGAAAACTCACAGGAATCAATGAAATTGTAAGTACCTGCCCAGTATCAATCTCCACCAGAGTACCTGCCCAGTATCAATCTCCACCAGAGTACCTGCCCAGTATCAATCTCCACCAGAGTACCTGCCCAGTATCAATCTCCACCAGAGTACCTGCCAACTATCTGACAGAGAATCTCCAGTATCTTCACTAAACTTAGAGAACCTATAACTGTGGGCATCAGGCTATTGATTTTTGGAACCATTCTCTATTGATTCATGATAATGGACTACATTTATTTGGTGTTCATTTTATTCTTGCTATTTACACTGTATGGGGTTAATTCGTGGTATCCATTACCATCGGTTGATTTCTGGGTTTGTGCTGTCTAACCAACCAGGTGCGGCCGTTCAGCCTGACCAAGACGTTGTCCAACGCCAGTCCTCCTCCGGCTGCTCCCCTCGCCCGGGCAGAGAGCTCCTCCTCCCTGTCCTCCACCGCCTCTCTCAGTGCCTCCAACACACCAACAGTGGGTAAGGATTAAGGACATAACCAAGCTCTTCTCTCCATTCCCCTCTTCTCCGTTCACCTCCTCCCTTCTCCCTCAATTCATATTTCTTTACTACTTCCTCTCTTCCCTTATATATTCCCTTTCCTTTTCTCTGCTTGTTTCTTCTCCTCTCCTCCTCCCTTATATATTCCCTTTCCTCACCTCCTTCCCTATTTATATAGTCCCTTTCCTTTCCTCCCTTATATATTGTCTTTCCTTTCTTCCCCATATTTTCTGCTTGTTTCCTTTCCTCTCCTCCACTCTCACCTGACCTAAACCCACTTCTTATCTTTAAACCTTATTGGGCTTCTCTACTTCCCTCACTCCTCTCCTCCTCACAGGGCCTGAGCGTATCTTTCGTCCCTCCCTCTCCTCTCCGGAACCAGAGTTCCTCCTTTCTCCCTGTCCTCTGTTTCTCCTCAGCCAAAGTGAGTCTCCTCTCTTCCTCCTCCTCCCTCTACTGCAGTGGTTCCCAACCAGGGGTCCTAGGACCCCTGGGGGTACTTGGTCTATCCACAGGGGTACTTGAGAAGACCAATTAGACCATAGGCCTACTGTCAAAATGCACAAATGGGTAGAGCAAAATTCAGTTAGTAGTACAGTAACCGAAAAAAGGGTTTTATTGTCACATACACAAACACTTGCACTGTTGGTTAGAGCCTGTAAGTAAGCATTTCACTGTAAGGTCTACACCTGTTGTATTCGGCGCACGTGACAAATAAACTTTGATTTGATTTAGGTGCAGTGAAAGGTTTTGTTTTGTAGGGTCAACCATAGTATGGCGCCGTGGAGCAAATTAGGGTTAAGTGCCTTGCTCAATGTTACATCAACAGATTTTTCACCTTGACAGCTCGGGTATTTGAACCAGCAACTTTTCGGTTACTGGCCCAACGCTCTAACCGCTAGGCTACCTGCCGCCCAGTGGGAACCACTGCTCTACTGTTCTGTCACTTTCACTCTGTGAAGCCTACTACACAGTGTGTCTTTAGGGTTTCTCACCATTATAAACTCACACAAATAATCACATTCACACACAGGTGTTTTGGCCCATTACCTTTGTACCATCTCACCTGCCCAGTACCATAAACCTCACCTCATCTCACTGCTTTCTGCGGCTTTTGGGTTTCTTTCCTATTTTTCTTTCGTTGGGCCTTTAAAGAGGATGATGGTTTCATCGGGAAGCTGCCCACCTTTGAGAAGTGCTGTGAAACGCCTGCAGGTAGGGCGTGTGATCAATCAGCCCAGACACGCCCCTATTTGTGACACACTAACAACGGTCATTCGGATTTGCTGTGGTTGTGCTCGCCAATGTCTGCCTGCTCATTAAAAATATCTCTTCTTAACGTGTCTCTGTCACAGTAATCAACATAATAACGAGTTCAGCATGGTCGTGTTCTGTTGAATAACAAATAACAAGTTTGAAGGTAGGAAGTTCATTCCAGTATTTAACGTTCTTACTCAAAGATCCCTAACAGTTATTCATTCAAATGATGAATGGTAACCTGACTTAATTATACCTCCTCTTTTATTCAAACAAAATGTAATTCCTAGACGGGTATGATTATTTTTGCATGTAATGCCTTGGATATTTTGAAACAGAATTGTTCCTCTTTTTCTCCGTAATGACTGACCTTATTTGGTAACTTAACTGTGTTTTTTTGCATGAATAAGTGTGATGCTTTTGATGTTGAATTGAATTGTACACTTCAGTAATAACAACAGTACACTCATTCCATCTCGTTTGGTCTTACTCTCTCTTCCTCTTAACCTGTCCCGCTCCCTCTTTACCTCCCTCTCTCTCTACCTCACTCCATTTCTCCACCCCCCCTTCATTCCCTCCCTCTCTCAGGGACGTCTCGCGGTCCCAGCCCAGTGACCCTGGCGTCCCAGGATGCCTTGCCCATCGCTGTGGCCTTCACAGAGTCTGTTAATGCCTACTTCAAAGGAGCTGATCCCGCTAAGTGAGTCTCACATGACCACCTACAGCTCAGAGAGCTGGCCCCAGCCTGGGTCTGACACACACTGCACGCAAGGCAACCTCACACGTTCACCTCACACGTACAGTACCAGTCAAAGTTTGGACACACGTACTCATTCAATGGTTTTTCTTTATTTTTACTATTTTCTACATTGTAAAATAATAGTGAAGACATCAAAACTTTGAAATAACACATATGGAATCATGTAGTAACTAAAACAGTAATCCACCCTTTGCCTTGATGACAGCTTTGAACACTCTTGGCATTCTTTCAGCCAATTAACGCGTGTCCCTTGTTAAAAGTGAATTTGTGGAATTTATTTCCTTCTTAATGCGTTTGAACCAGACACACGCACTCACACTGCATGCATGCAGAGACACACACACACACACACACCATGAACAGCCATTGGGGCATACATTGAGTGTATAAAGCACTATAAACACCTTCCTAATACTGAGTTGCACCCCCTTTTGCCCTCAGAACAGCCTCAATTTGTCGGGGCATATACCTGTCAAGCATTCCACAGGGATGCTGGCCCATGTGACTCCAATGCTTCCCACAGTTGTGTCAAGTTGGCTTGATGTCCTTTGGGTGGTGGACCATTCTTGAAACATATGGGAAACTGTTGAGTATGAACAACCCAGCAGCATTGCTGTTCTTGACACACTCAAACCGGTGCGCCTGGCACCTACTAACACCCCGTTCAAAACCACTTAAATATTTTGTCTTGCCCATTCACCCACTGAATGGCACACATACACAATCCATGTTTCAATGGATTAAAAGGCTTAAAAGTCCTTCTTTAGGTGCTAGAGGTGTCATTACAGACCCGGGTTCGATCCCGGGCTCTATCACAACTTTACTTGGCTCATCACACTCTAGAGACTCCTTGTGGTGGGCTGGGCGCCTACAGGCTGACCTTGGACATCAGTTGAACTGTGTTTCCTCTGACACATTGGTGCGGCTAGCTTCCGGGTTAAGTGGGCGTGGTTTGGCAGGTCATGTTTCGAAGGACGCATGACTTAACCTAAGTCTCCTGAGCCCGTTGGAGAGTTGCAGCGATGAGACAAGATCTAAATTGGGGAGAAAAAGGGGAAAACATTATGGAAATATAAATCTTTCTTTAACCTGCCTCCTCCCCTTCATTTACACTGATTGAAGAGGATTTAACAAGTGACATCAATAAGGCATCATAGTTTTCACCTGGATTCACCTGGTCAGTCTGTCATGGAAAGAGCAGTTCCTAATGTTTTGTACTCTCATACTGCATACTGGTATTAAACTTGTCGATACACATAATATATTTCACATATAATTACACTGGCTAAACTTTGCTCCGTATTTCACACTTATCTTACACAAGCATGACGAGCCGGTGGGCCTCTCACTCTCTCTCTCTCTGTGTGTCAGGGTTTCCGTTAGGAAAATGTGGTGCGGGACATTTAACCGGCAGCATTTTAATTTACTGGACATTTAAGAAATTTACCGGACCCATGTTCATTGGGTGAGTGCTCAGAATGACAGAAATCACATTTAGTTTATGGTATTTCATTTTAACACAACATGCAACTCAAGGATGGAACGGTGTGCGTCCTTCTTACCGATTTCCAAAGTGCAATTTGAAGATGTAAGAATAATTGTCCACATGTACTTTTCCTCAGCCAACAAGATAAGTAACGAACAGCAAAATCACTGGCCTATGTCAATCTACTAAAAGTTGACTTATTCTATTGGTCATCTTGTTCTTCTGTGCGAGAAAGAAAGAAATAGCCTATTCCAAACAGACTCTGGGACAGTTGTGGGACGATAGATACAGCCAGTAGGCCTAGGCTTCACCCAAAAATCATACAGCCAGTAGGCCTAGGCTTCATCCAAAAATTATATACAGCCAGTAGGCCTAAGCTTCATCCAAAAATCATACAGCCAGTAGGCCTAGGCTTCATCCAAAAATCGTAAAAAAAATAATGAGGATCATGCAACAGATCAGAACGTTTACCTTAAAATGTTGATAAAATATTGTTTATTGACATTATAAGTGCAGCAATGTGCACAATGCAGTAGGCAATGTGCAAATGTTTGTTTAGAAGCACACTGCACATGTGAGCGGTTTTATGAGATGAAAATATCAGTGAGAAAGAGGGAGAGATCTAAAGATGCAATAACTAGCATGGGTTACTAATATGACTAGGATTGTGCCTTTGGCTACTGGCCAATGAAATACATTTGATTTGAAAACGAATAGAACATGAGAGAAATATGCTACTGGTGTCAATGGCATCTGGAAGTCTATAAAATAATTGCCTACATGTTTGCTTGGATTTTGGCTAGGCTACTTTGAAACAAGGTAAGAAATTTCACGTAATATGTAGTAAAATGTTCAAGTTTCAAGTAATTTAAGCACATGTTTTCAAAATGCATACTGCCTCCAGCTCATTGCAAAGTGGTGTGTGACGCGCTGAAGCCTGCCTTGTTGCCTGTGCACTTGAATGGGAAGTACACTGAAATGACCAGAAATAAAAATAGTATCTCTTTTTAATCGTGGCCATTGTTTTTAACACGCAATTGCATTTACAATTTTACAATCTTTTGTTCTGTCGTTAACTGACTTGCCTAGTTTACAAAAGGTGAAATAATATATTAAATAAATACATTGTGCTACATCGACTGGTATTTCAATCAATGAATAGCCTAAAATGACCCTATTCTCCCTGACAATTGGCCCGCGGCAATTTTATTTATTTAATTTTCATTTTTTGGGGTCAAAATCCATTATAGTGGCTAACGGAAACCCTGGTGTGTTCATATGTGCGCTTGTGTGTCTGCTTGCGTGGAATGTTTTAGATTTTGGTAGCCCGACACCATTCTTTCAGAGTGGATAACCCAGACGGGGCAGATTATAGTTTGGGGCAGAGAAAACATACACCCTTTTATTGGTTAACTGCTGTTAAATTGCTGCTGTGCAAAAGGCTTATTTTTGCAGGGATTAGCGAATGGAACATTTCATAAGCATTGCAGTGGACACACAGGGCAGGGTTAAGGCTTGCACATGGACCACACTGCAGCAGACTGGGATGGGGTTAGACCAGTTGGTCTTGTTTAGATTTGGACTGAGGTAGCCTTGGACTGGGTCTAATTTAGACTTGGGGCTCTATTTAATAGTCGTGAAGGTAATTTCCGATTGAGTCGAAATGGATTTAATAGAGTTCTTGGACTGAGTTGAACTGGGTCTAATTTATACTTGGACTGCGTTCTACACGGATTTAGACCACTGGACTAACTAAAACTGGGACTGTGTGAACTGCTTCAGACTATAGATCTCTGTGGTAGACTGGACTAGTGGACAAAGGCTTAAAACCCTTTGTGCGCTGCTGTGCCCCTCAGCGGTACAGTGAATGCCATCGATAAGAGACATTACTGTGCAGCCGTATTCATTGACCTGGCCAAGGCTTTCGACTCTGTCAATCACCACATCCTTATCTGCAGACTCAACAGCCTTGGTTTCTCTAATGATTGCCTCGCCTGGTTCACCAAGTACTTTGCCGACAGAGTTCAGTGTGTTAGATCGGAGGGCCTGTTGTCCTGGCCACAGGGTTCAATTCTTGGGCCGACTCTCTTCTCTGTATACATCAATGATGTCGCTCTTGCTGCCGGTGATTCTCTGATCCACCTCTATGCAGACAACACCATTCTGTATACTTCTGGCCCTTCTTGGACACTGTGTTAACTAACCTCCGAACGAGTTTCAATGCCATACAACACTCCTTCTGTGGCCTCCAACTGCTCTTAAACGCTAGTAAAACCAAATGCATGCTTTTCAACCGTTCGCTGCCTGCACCCGCCCGCCCGACTAGCATCACTACCCTGGACGGCTCTGACCTAGAATACGTGGACAACTACAAATACCTAGGTGTCTGGCTAGACTGTAAACTCTCCTTCCAGACTCACATTAAACATCTCCAATCCAAAATTAAATCTAGAATCGGCTTTCTATTTCGCAACAAAGCCTCCTTCACTCATGCTGCCAAACACTAGTAAAACTGACTATCCTACCGATCCTCGACTTCGGCGATGTCATCTACAAAACAGCTTCCAATACTCTACTCAGCAAACTGGATGCAGTCTATCACAGTGCCATCCGCTTTGTCACCAAAGCCCCATATACCACCCACCACTGCGACCTGTATGCTCTAGTCGGCTGGCCCTCGCTGCATACTCGTCGCCAGACCCACTGGCTCCAGGTCATCTACAAGTCCCTGCTAGGTAAAGCCCCGCCTTATCTCGCTGGTAACCATAGCAGCACCCACCCGTAGCACTCGCTCCAGCAGGTATATTTCACTGGTCACCCCCAAAGCCAATTCTTCTTTTGGCCGCCTTTCCTTCCAGTTCTCTGCTGCTGAATGACTGGAATGAACTACAAAAATCATTGAAACTGGAGACACTTATCTCCCTCACTAGTTTTAAGCACTAGCTGTCAGAGCAGCTCACAGATCACTGCACCTGTAAATAGCCCAACCAACTACCTCATCCCCTACCGTAGTCATTTATTTATCTTGCTCCTTTGCACCCCAGTATTTTTACTTTGCACATTCATCTACTGCACATCTACCATTCCAGTGTTAAATTGCTATATTGTAATTACTTTGCCACCATGGCCTATTTATTGCCTTACATTCCTTATCTTACCTCATTTGCACACATTGTATATCGATTAGTTTTTTTTTCTATTGTATTATTGACTGTGTGTTTGTTTACTCCAATGTGTAACTATGTGTTGTTGTATGTGTTGAACTGCTTTGCTTTATCTTGGTCAGGTCGCAGTTGTAAATGAGAACTTGTTCTCAACTTGCCTACCTGGTTAAATAAAGGTGAAATAAAAAAAATCACGTTTAACCCTTTAATGTGCTGTCACTTCTTTACTCTCTAGGTGCATAGTGAAGATCACAGGTGACATGACCCTGTCCTTCCCCATGGGTATCATCAAGGTGTTCACCAGTAACCCCTCCCCTGCCGTGCTCACCTTCAAACTGAAGAACACCTCCAAGCTGGAGCAGATCCTCCCCAACCAGACACTACTGTTCAGGTGAGTGGAGAAATTCAAACGTTCAGATAATGTTTTATTCACAGTTGAATGGTTAAACATTCAGACAATGTTTGAATTAAGCTGATGGATGTGTAGTTACCATACAGGTGTGTAGGACCACAGAGAAACATTCAGCTAATGATTATTACTTATTCTATATCAGTAAAGACCACATTCCAATAGAGAGTGTGTGTTTGTGTGTGTGCAAAGAACCAAAGGAAGTCTGTAACACTGTTTGAAAACCAAACTGGAACATGTCAGTCTATCAGGGAGTCCGCCTGTAGGGAGAGGGGTGTTGATGGGATGAGGGGACAGGACGGAGGATGTGGGTGGTGGTGGGGTGGGGTGGGGGTGGGGGTGGGGGGGTTGTGTGTAGAGTGTTTCCTTGGGGGGAAATTGGAGTTCATCAGTCATAAAGCTATCGTTCTCCTTACAGGGAACTATTTTCCACCATTCCTCCTCAGACATCAGTTTCTTAACAGGCCATGTCTAGAAGAGTGTTGCATCAACTTTCAACAAGCTATCACCTCATTCCACACACACTATCACCTCTCAGTTAAAGCTTCTTGTTGTGTTTTCTCCGGTATAGCCAGCATGTATCGTGCCATATCCAACTGTATTAGCAGTGAATTGTCAGTGTGAAAGTTTGAGATGTCCACCTGAGTTACAGGCTCTCTTTGAAGCGTGGATTCCTTTCTTCCCCAAAAGGAGAAGTATTTTCTTCCCTCTCTTTTCTTTCTCTCCTTCTTGCTCTGCTTTCTCTGGGTAACCCTGAGACCACATAGCTGGACTAATTGAATCAAATGGAATTCATGATTTAATAGCTGGGTGGCAATAAAAGGGTCATTCTTTCCGAGCGATTGGAGCTCTGTACACACACAGAGCCACCGAGCAGAGCAATGAATAATTGAGTCATCGTTTTCCCATGTGTGTGATCCAGTGATCCCTCGCAAAGTGATGTTCATACCAAGGACTTTTGGTTCAACATGCAAGCTCTCACATCTTACCTCAGGAAAGCCTCAGAGCAAAACCCTTCTGCATCCTACTACAACGTTGACATCCTGAAATACCAGGTTGGTCCCAGACTTAACTAAATTATCTTTAGTATACTGTATACCCCTATACTATACACTCACTCTTGTAGTAATAATGCAAAAGTCCAGAAGTAAAATGTTTTTGACTCCAAATATGACACACTTATTACCATCACCTTTGTATTTGTAAATGTATTTATTTCACATATTGTGAATGTATTAATTGTTTTTGGTATCATCTTCCTTTCAATCATGTTGGTATGAATGATTTGGGAGACAGGCGCAGGAATGTGTAATAGTTTTTTTTATTTCTTACCCAAATTACTGCGTGCCGTGTAAAGGCACAGGAAGAAAGACCAAACAAACACCATACAAAACACAGGGTTGAAACCCAAACAAAAGAGAGAGGAGTACCTCGAATAAATAACACAAGCGCACAATGATTAACACAAGGGACGAGACCCGTAATCATCTGCACAACCCACAATGGCACGAAAGCCAAAACACAAAGCACAGGTACTCACACGAACCAACGGACATTGTAACAATAATCGACAGCACAGTGGTAAACCAAGGACACACTTATACAAGACCTAATCACTGGGAATAGGGGCCAGGTGTGCATAATGAAAGTTCCGGAGGGATCCGTGACACATATGATATTTGCCCTTTACCATCTGACCTCATGCTGTGTCCCTGTGTGTGCAGGTGTCCTCTAAAGGAATCGCATCGACCCCTCTGAACCTGGCAGTGTACTGGAAGTGTGACCCCACCACTACTGACCTGAGGCTGGACTACCACTACAATCCAGAGTCCATGCTCTGTCCTGGCCCTCTCTCCAACGTACATATCCTAGTGCCTGTAGATGGAGGGGTCACCAACATGCAGTCCCTGCCTAATGCTATCTGGTGAGAAAAACGACCAGAGATTGTGGACATCAGTACTTTTTAGTTATTGATGCTTTGATTGATTGATTGATTGATTGACTCGTATTGACTGATTGATATGAATTTTTCCATTACAAAAAAAACACATAAGTCAAGACCGCATAGCACTGGCATCATCTGTGAGCATGATTAATGTTGCACTGTACATATCGCTAGCAGCGAAAGTGTTTTGTAGTTGTGTGTCTGTAGTAATAGTGTACTACTTGTGGAAGCTACATATTCACATGTCTTCTTTCGTCTCTTTCCACCAGGAACTCGGAGCTGAATAAGTCTCTCTGGAAGCTGAGTGATATCTCTGAGAAGTCTGATAATGAAGGCTCGGGATCTCTGAGGGCTAAGTTTGAGCTCTCCGACGGCCCGTCCACCCCAACCACCCTGGCTGTGCAGTTTATGAGTGAGGGGAGCACCCTGTCTGGGGTGGACATAGAGCTGTTGGGAACTGGGTACAGACTGTCCCTCAACAAGAAGAGGTTTGCCACAGGTACATATAGGACTAAAACCTAGACACAAAATCTGACAACTGATGAAGGCTTTTGCAGCTGAAACATATGGGTGCAGGAATGAAGCAGAGCAGTATAAACTGTGAATGCGGTTTATTTTTCCCTACTCGCCACATAACCTATTGTTACCTAGGTAGACGTGATGAGCTACAGGTAATACTTACAAACTTGTCACCTGTTTATGTTGTTTCAATGTTCATGTTGTGACTTTTGGTTAGTCAAATGTGAATGATGTAGCCTATATTTTTGTCTAACCTGAGTGGTCCATGTTTGTGTTCCTTCTCCTAGGTCGTTACATGGCAGACTGTTGAGTAGGCACACCGTCCTGGACCCCCAAGCACAACGACTTTATTTTCAATACTTTTTGTCCTATTTATTAAAGGGGAGGGTGAGAGGGGAGAGGTGCAGCAAATACAACAGTTTTTTTGTGAGGCATCCAAACACTTTGCATTATGTCCCGATGTACCTTGTCTGTCTCGAGAAGAGAGCTTCTCAGTACAGTAAAGCAGCGCTGAGTATTGAACACTGTTTAAAAAAATATATATATATAATTAAATAAAAAATTTAGTTGGGCTGTCAGGAAATGTAAATGTATAGATATTGATAAGTGTAATGCTTTCTGATCAATTCAGACTTTTATAAAGTCAGAACCGCAGTGTTTCGTTATGTAACAATGTATGGATTAATATAAATACATAGTATATACAAAAACAAAAATGTAAAAAGAAAAAAATCTGCACTAACAACCTTTACGGCCATTTAAAAAATATATTTGTTCTCTCCTTTGTAAATTGTGTATGTGTATTCCACTGAAGCTCTGGGTAAAATAGTGAGAAAAGAGAGAAGTAAGAGGATAGGAAATGCCACACCATCCTCCCACATCCCCCTCTCCTTCTCTTCTCCATTGCAAGTACGATCACAGAGTATGTTACTTTGTGAGACTCAAGTCATGTTTTTTCCTGATTTACCTTTATTTCCTGGGTTCTTTTTATTCTGATCATGTGCAATGAAGAAATTAAGGTATAAGCTGTATTTTTTTAACTAAACAGATTCTCTTAAATGTTATCATGGCACAACATTAATCGTTTGTCCTGTCGCTTCTGACAACTGGTAATAACACAAGGTCAGCTCTCTTTCAAAAGCAAAAGAACAAAACTTATCTGACCTCAGTGCCTCGTTCTTTCTGTGGATAAATTCATTGAAAACGTAGCTATCTTTTCTCTATGCCCTTTTGTATGTTAAAAAAGCACCGCTAACGAAAAGAAAAAGCACCAACCTTATGCCAGTTGTTGTTTTATAATCTTGTTTTTGGATGTTGAAGAGAAAATGCTTCCAGTTTCTACACCAGTCAGTCCCAAAGGCATCTGTCTTCCAGAAACTGCTGATCCAGTGGACTCAATGTCTCAGTTCTGTCTCTTTGCTCTGATGTCATCTTTTTAAAGTCTTTTCTACTGGGGAATTTTTTCTATATTTGATCAGCTAGAGATCTTTGTTCCCAAACCGCCTTCGGTCTATTTGAGAGCACCGGACAGCCTGCTAGCCGAGCATCTTTATCACAATCTGGCCAAATCAATTCTAGAAATGCCTTAAGAAAATATACCTTGTCATCTGTTGATAATGGTAATAAGATGCTATCCAGTTGTGATAGGCTACATTTCTGCCGTGTTTGCCTGTGAGGAGAGAGACAGACAACAGTTCTTGGTGCTGACTCGATTTCATACTGAGTGGTTCATTCTTGCCTTCTATACCAATGGAGGATCAGTATCTAGAAGGGCTACATCTCTTAGATGGACAGATGCATACACCTTATGTAGCAGTTCTATCAATATCACCGACGTGTGTTTTTGACAGCCTTTTCCAATGCCTTCTCCCCAAAACCACAGCTTTGACAGTATAGATAATGATCAGAGTACTGTATTTTCATTACAAACATTGATATGGGCACACCAGTAACACTGTGATTGTGGACTGTTAGTGTTCCATCATGTATGTGGCCATCTGAACAATGTATGCTTGTAAACTCCTGGTCCATATCCACAAAGCGTCTCAGAGTAGGAGTGCTGATCTAGGATCTGGCCATAAAACATGATAAATTATGATCTAAAAGACAACTGATCCTATATTGGCACTCTTACACTGAGACACTTTGTGGATACGGATCCTGGTATTTGGTACAGTTGAGACTGTTAACGTTCTCGCTGCTCCCTACAATATATAGTGCAATACTTTTGTCGTAGTGCACTATGGAATAGAAATGGTTAATCGCATGGCTTACTAGTAAACGTGATCTGACCAAACCTCAAGATATCACTTTCTTTTCAGAACAACAACAACAAAACCCCTAGTCCATGTGGCCAGTCTTCTAGAACTATGAGAACATCTAGTCCATGTGACCAGTCTTCTAAAACTATGAGAACATCTAGTCCATGTGACCAGTCTTCTAAAACTATGAGAACATCTATTCCATGTGACCAGTCTTCTAGAACTATGAGAACATCTAGTCCATGTGGCCAGTCTTCTAGAACTATGAGAACATCTAGTCCATGTGACCAGTCTTCTAAAACTAAGAGAACATCTAGTCCATGTGGCCAGTCTTCTAAAACTATGAGAACATCTAGTCCATGTGACCAGTCTTCTAAAACTAAGAGAACATCTAGTCCATGTGGCCAGTCTTCTAAAACTATGAGAACATCTAGTCCATGTGGCCAGTCTTCTAAAACTATGAGAACATCTAGTCCATGTGACCAGTCTTCTAGAACTATGAGAACATCTAGTCCATGTGGCCAGTCTTCTAGAACTATGAGAACATCTAGTCCATGTGGCCAGTCTTCTAAAACTATGAGAACATCTAGTCCATGTGGCCAGTCTTCTAGAACTATGAGAACATCTAGTCCATGTGACCAGTCTTCTAAAACTATGAGAACATCTAGTCCATGTGACCAGTCTTCTAAAACTATGAGAACATCTAGTCCATGTGACCAGTCTTCTAAAACTATGAGAACATCTAGTCCATGTGGCCAGTCTTCTAGAACTATGAGAACATCTAGTCCATGTGGCCAGTCTTCTAGAACTATGAGAACATCTAGTCCATGTGACCAGTCTTCTAAAACTATGAGAACATCTAGTCCATGTGACCAGTCTTCTAAAACTATGAGAACATCTATTCCATGTGACCAGTCTTCTAGAACTATGAGAACATCTAGTCCATGTGACCAGTCTTCTAAAACTATGAGAACATCTATTCCATGTGACCAGTCTTCTAAAACTATGAGAACATCTAGTCCATGTGACCAGTCTTCTAAAACTATGAGAACATCTATTCCATGTGACCAGTCTTCTAAAACTATGAGAACATCTAGTCCATGTGACCAGTCTTCTAAAACTATGAGAACATCTATTCCATGTGACCAGTCTTCTAGAACTATGAGAAATAAGGGATTATTGTTTAACAATGTTGATCGAGGTGCATTTTTTAAGTCATAATGTCTAAAATTGGATTTGTTTTGTATACAGTACAATAAGTCACAATTATGGTTTGTAAGGCATGGATTAATCATCACTGTTTTAATTATTGGTCATTTTTTATTTGTATGTACAAGGTTTTTAAGGATGATATTTAAGATACAGTTTAAGACTCCACCTTCAGTAGAATTGTAGAGGCAGATACTAACTTTACTTGAATGAGGGGTCAAATTATACACAAAGAATCTTTTTCAGAACACTATATATGGCCCAATCAAATAATGTGTGACTATCCGAATGGAGTTGGAGTTTACTAAACTAAAGCGTTATCATGGAAAACAAACGTAGCGTGTAGCAAAATCTGATTTTTTTTTTATGGAGTTCTCCTTTAAATATCATATCAACAGCACAGGCTACTCTCCATTCATCAGAGAAACCCCCACACAGACACTGAATATATATGCAAAGTATATTTAGCGAGCTGGTTCTTGCTGTCTCTACATAGCATCCAGTGATTTTCCTTGGAGCTTGTCATTATGATTTTGGTTTGTTTGTATGTCTATGTCAAAAGGAGAATTTAGTTTTTGATTTCTCATATAATGTAAATTCTTACAAATATCTCAGCCACTTTTTTTTCTGTTCACGTTATGATCGATCTCAATGTGCCTGTATTAAATGTATAATATATGACTATATACCTATATATAAAAATGACTACTTAAAATTGTGTCTCCTGTATGTTTTTCTGTCCAGTTAGTTTTTTCTTACTGTGCACCTGTGTGAATCGTCTAGATTCTAGGATCATTGCTTCTATTAAATCATAATGTATTATAGGACTATTGTCAAGGGGAGATCATTCGGAGATCACTATCTTGTCGAAGAATTTTCAGACATGAACCCTATGTCAACTAAAGTTCATAGCTCCATATTTAGGCCACTATGTGCAAGAACGATCTGTAAGGGACACACTTGCATAGTGTTGCATTTTAAACGATAGAGGTCGATTTCTGGGTCGAGATTCTCGAGTTCGGCATGATTTTGTTTGGGGACTGCAACAAGCCCAAGCTCTGAAGGGAAAACCGAGTGTGCGTGCCGAGGCTGAGGAGACTTTGTTGTAGTACAATGAACCCTGTGTTACAGCAGTGCAGTCGGAGCAATTTTGCTTCAATAACAAACCCAAGTGGAGAGTTTTACCTATTGACCTTCCAGAGACCTCATTATATTCAACTGACTGGCTTTTGCCTCTACTCTCCTGTCTCGGCTTCATTCAGCCCCACAGAGGTGTACACTAACTCCTTCAGAGTTCAGTCAACAAATGACAGGACAGGTTATGGTTAGGATGACTATATTCTCTGAGTGTTTGTTGCAGTTTCACACTGTGATTTTAGCATAGGGGAAAGGACTTGGTGTGGAATAAATGGAAGAACCTGGTAGACTCACTGTACTCACTGCTCATATGAACGTTCCTGGCTGAGTTTGCTTTTCTTCAGGGAGGTTGAGTTGGCCTTCTGAGACTGACACATCACATTCATTTAATATAAACACACTGGTACACCTTTAGCCTCGTTTATACAGATAAAATGTGTTTTGGGATTGAATATTCAACATACTGGTACACCTTTAGCCTCGTTTATACAGATAAAATGTGTTTTGGGATTGAATATTCAACATACTGGTACACCTTTAGCCTCGTTTATACAGATAAAATGTGTTTTGGGATTGAATATTCAACATACTGGTACACCTTTAGCCTCGTTTATACAGATAAAATGTGTTTTGGGATTGAATATTCAACATACTGGTACACCTTTAGCCTCGTTTATACAGATAAAATGTGTTTTGGGATTGAATATTCAACATACTGGTAGACCTTTAGCCTCATTTATACAGATAAAATGTGTTTTGGGATTGAATATTCAACATACTGGTAGACCTTTAGCCTCGTTTATACAGATAAAATGTGTTTTGGGATTGAATATTCAACATACTGGTACACCTTTAGCCTCATTTATACAGATAAAATGTGTTTTGGGATTGAATATTCAACATACTGGTAGACCTTTAGCCTAATTTATAAAGATAAAATGTGTTTTGGGATTGAATATTCAACATACTGGTACACCTTTAGCCTCATTTATACAGATAAAAAGTGTTTGGGGATTGAATATTCAACATACTGGTACAGTGTGTGTACTGTATGCATTGCTTCATTTTCCTCAATGTCTGACCATTTAGTTTCATTCTGTTCCATACGGCCACTGTCTGTACGGTACTGTCTTCAAGATATATCATTCTGAACATCTCATAAAGAGGGCATCGAAGCTATTTCACACGTGATGTAGTGTATGACCAGTGGTGAGGGAGAGAATGTGTCACGGGAGACTATACGAGAGCGTCAGGCTTTGAGGCTGAGGTAATGGCGTGTGTGTGCTGGCACTACATTGCCTCCTTGTGCGTATTTACACAGCCGGTCATGCCTTATGTCACAGCTACTCTACTTCCAGACCTCCTTACTAATTGAAATCAAGCTTCTCTGAGCAACCCTGTCAGTCCACAGGCACATGTGAACCATCAGCGTGTTCGCTTCCCTCTCTCCCTGTCCACCTCACTCAGACCTCTGACTGTGGCGTGTGTGTGATCTGGGGATTGTGTGTGTGTGTGTGTGTGTGTGTGTGCACATTCAACATCATACTCTACTTTTTTGTGAAGCTGTGTGGCTAATCCACTGACAGCATTGATCTGGATGATCAGAGAATCTGGAGTTGATTGAGAGGGTCTAAGAAGGTGGTGTTGGTTGAGAAAATATACTTCAGTTATAGATTGAAAGACTATAGTGTACTCTTAGACTATACTCATTAAGGTCTGTGAATCTGGTATGGATTAAGAGGGTCTGTGTCTGTAGTCTTTAAGGATCTGTATCTGGTATAGATTGAGATTCAGTATAGTAAGTGTTCTGGATCTGTTTAGCACCCCCTAGAGGCAGTTTAAGTACAGCAGCGTAGAATTGACCTGTTTGTGTCATGTGACAGGAAGCAGTTTCAGAAGTGAAGTAATGTGTAAGTGTGACAGAGTAGTTACAATCCTTCAACATAAGCTTTGTAAGATGCAATGTTTCCAAGTACATGTGTTTATTAACACAAGATAAATGTTTATCACATCATTTTCATGTTTCTGTAAAAGATGAAGAATTTAGTTGGCTGTTAGCTACTTTGCATTAGCTTCAGTGCTATTTCTCCCTAGGGACACCTAGCTTAGCAATATCAAGCATACAGTCACATTCTAGTAACTTTATTTTATATTTGACTCTAGATTGAGTACTCTTCTTGCTTATTTTGTGCATTTATGGCATATATTTTGGAAGACATTCTGTGCTCTATACTACTGTAACTGAAAACATGTACTTTTGTGTTTGTTGCAGTTTCACACTGTGATTCAAGTAAACTTCCAAAACGGCACCATGCTTCTCACAGAGTTATTTGAATTAATGTTCATCTAACTGGATAGCTGGATAAGGGCTACTGTACATTTAGCGAGCCCAGTATAGTAGGACTTGTATGCCTCCACTCCTGTAGAGATCAGAAAGGATAAATGAAAACGGTAATACTTTGTCAAAATCAGGCAATACTAGCCATCCATGAATTCCTTTGCCCTCATCACATCCCTTTGCAAGATGTTGGCAGCTTGCCAGTCAGAGCAACACTGGAAGAGGTCCTGGTACAGCCCCAGGAGAGGGGGGAGGAAATGTGTCAGTTGTCAACAACCAGAGCCTCAACAGAACTTTCCAAATACATACATCTCCTCCCCCCAGCAGACTGATGGAATCCCGGGTTGAATTCATTACGCCGATTCTGTTGAAAAATGTGTCTTAAACGGAAGTGAACGAAGCGGGGAGGGACCTACCTGAATTTGTCCAATATAAACTCTAATTTTCATTGCAAAATGCAACTGTTTGGACTAATGATTACACCCCAGGCTCAGGTGGCATCCCTGGCCAGTATGACCACAAACTGTTTCCACACAACACTGACCTCTACATTGCATCGCTGAGCTCCTGCCACAGCGGGCTTCTGTGATGATGGTCTCCATGGTTGTACGTCACACAACAAACAAATACAACAGCCACAACTAATATATTACAACTCCATAATATAGCCATATTCGCAAGCTGACCACAAAACACTCACAAACATAATTTTTGCTTCTGAGTTGGTTTTATTCTGAGTTTTTTTCATTTGTGAGTTACTCCACCCACTTGTTAGGAGTGGAACGGCCCTGTGGCATTAGATAAACTCTACTCTCAGGGGGAGAGCACAGAAATAGATTGTGTAGAATTCCACATTATAGTGTGGCACCATTAAAGTAAGCAACCACTTCTTTGGATTTCTCATGCATTCTATTTCTATGGATGATCTCTCTGAGCCTTTGTTTATTTTTATTTTCGTCTCCACTGAGAAGAATCAAGAATCAATTGATTTGATTGAGTTGGAAAATCTCTTGAACTGAAAAAATGCAGCGACAACAAATTGGATGCAGTCTATCACAGTGCCATCCGTTTTGTCACCAAAGCCCAATATACTACCCACCACTGCGACCTGTACGCTCTCGTTGGCTGGCCCTCGCTTTACACTCGTCGCCATACCCACTGGCTCCAGGTCATCTACAAGTCCCTGCTAGGTAAAGCCCCCGCCTTATCTCAACTCGCTGGTCACCATAGCAGCACCAACTAGTAGCACCCGCTCCAGCAGGTACATCTCACTGGTCAACCCCAAAGCCAATTCCTCCTTTGGCCGACTTTCCTTCTAGTTCTCTGCTGCCAATGACTGGAACGAACTACAAAAATCTCTGAAACTGGAGACACTTATCTCCCTCACCAGCTTTCAGCACCAGCTGTCAGAGCAGCTCACAGACCCCTGCACCTGTATATAGCCCATCTGTAAATAGCCCAACCAACTACCTCATCCCCTACCGTATTCATTTATTTATCTTCTTCCTTTGCACCCCAGTTTTTCTACATTGCACATTCATCTACTGCACATCTACCATTCCAGTGTTTAAATGCTATATTGTAATTACTTTGCCTCCATGGCCTATTTATTGCCTTACCTTCCTTATCTTACCTCATTTGCACTCTTTGTATATAGATTTGTTTTTTTTCTACTGTATTATTGACTGTATGTTTGTTTTACTCCATGTGTAACTCTGTGTTGTTGTATGTGTCGAACTGCTTTGCTTTTTTTCTTGGCCAGGTCGCAGTTGTAAATGAGAACTTGTTCTCAACTTGCCTACCTGTTTAAATAAAGGTGAAATAAATAAAAAAATACTAAGGCTGAGTGCAACAATTCAGCCTTATCCAACTAGGCCCAAGTGTAGCTGTGTAAGGAAAATACAATCCCGTCTCCCAAGATTATCTCTACTGGGTCATCCAAAGACAGTGGGGGTCAAAGTTCTTGTCAGACTGACCTACAAGGTAAAGTAACAATATTTGTCTCATTGCCTGAGACATTCAAATGAATGTACGTATTTGGGGTAAACATACTGTACCAGTCAAAAGTTTGGACACACCTACTCATTCAAAGGTTTTCTTTATGTTTACTATTTTCTACATTGTAGAATAATGGTGGAGACATCAAAACTATGAAATAACACATATGGAATCGTCTAGTAACCCAAAAAGTATTAAATATATATATTTTTAAATATTTTATATTCTTAAAAGTAGCCACCCTTCGCCTTGATGACAGCTTTGCACATTCTTGGCATTCTCTCAACCAGCTTCACCAAAACGGAAGCGAACGAAGTGGGGAGGGACCTACCTGAATTTGTCCAATAGAAACTATGGGATGCTTTTCTAACAGTCTTGACGGAGTTCCAACGTATGCTGAGCACTTGTTGGCTGATTTTTCTTCACTCTGTGGTCCAACTCATCCCAAACCATCTCAATTGGGTTGAGGTCAGGTGATTGTGGAGGCCAGCTCATCTTATGCAGCACTCCATCACTCTCCTTCTTGGTCAAATAGCCCTTACACAGCCTGGAGGTGTGTTGGGTCATTGTCCTGTTGAAAAACAAATGATAGTACCACTAAGTGCAAACCAGATGGGATGGCGTATCGCTGCAGAATGCTGTGGTAGCCATGCTGGTTAAGTGTGCCTTCAATTCTAAATAAATCACAGACAGTGTCACCACCATCACATCTCCTCCTCCATGCTTCACAGTGGGAACCACACATGCGGAGATCATCTGTTCACCTACTCTGCGTCTCACAAAGACACAGCGGTTGGAAGCAAAAATCTGAAATTTGGATTCATCAGACCAAAGGACAGATTTACACCGGTCTAATGTCCATTGCTCGTGTTTCTTGGCTTAAGCAAGTCTCTTCTTATTACTGGTGTCCTTTAGTAGTGCTTTCTTTGCAACAATTCGTCCATGAAGGCCTGATTCACGCAGTCTCCTCTGAACAGTTGATGTTGAGATGTGTCTGTAAACTTGAACTCTGTGAAGCATTTATTTGGGCAGAAATTTCTGAGGCTGGTAATTCTAATGAACTTATCCTCTGCAGCAGAGGTAACTCTGGGTCTTCCTTACCTGTTTCATCATAGTGCCTGATGGTTTTTGCTGCTGCACTTGAAGAAACCTTTTTTTTGCAATTTTTGCAATTCGTTCCAGTCATTGGCAGCAGAGAACTGGAAGGAAAGGCGGCCAAAGCAGGTGTTGGCTTTGGGGATGACCAGTGAGATATACCTGCACGTGGTGCGGGTGGGTGTTGTTATCGTGACCAGTGAGCTGAGATAAAGCGGAGCTTTACCTAGCAAAGACTTATAGATGACCTGGAGCCAGTGGGTCTGGCGACAAATTTGTAGCGAGGGCCAGCCAACGAGAGCATACAGGTCGCAGTGGTGGGTGGTATATGGGGCTTTGGTGACAAAACGGATGGCACTGTGATAGACTGCATCCAGTTTGCCGAGTAGAGTGTTGGAGGCTATTTTGTAAATGACATCGCCGAAGTCAAGGATCGGTAGGATAGTCAGTTTTACGAGGGTATGTTTGGCGGCGTGAGTGAAGGAGGCTTTGTTGTGAAATAGGAAGCCGATTCTAGATTTAATTTTGGATTGGAGAAGTGTAATATGAGTCTGGAAGGAGAGTTTACAGTCTAGCCAGACACCTAGGTATTTGTAGTTGTCCACAAGTCAGAACCGTCCAGGGTAGTGATGCTAGTCGGGCGGGCGGGTGCGGGCAGCGAACGGTTGAAGAGCATGCATTTAGTTTTACTAGCATTTAAGAGCAGTTGGAGGCCACGGAAGGAGTGTTGTACGGCATTGAAGCTAGTTTGGTTTGTTATCACAGTTTCAAAAGAAGGGCCAGATGTATACAGAATGGTGTCGTCTGCGTAGAGGTGGATCAGGGAATCACCCGCAGCAAGAGCGACATCGTTGATGTATACAGAGAAAAGAGTCGGCCCGAGAATTGAACCCTGTGGCACCCCCATAGAGACTGCCAGAGGTCCAGACAACATGCCCTCCGATTTGACACACTGAACTCTATCTTAGAAGTAGTTGGTGAACCAGGCGAGGCAGTCATGCAATGATGGACTGTCATTTCTCTTTGCTTATTTGAGCTGTTCTTGCCATAATATGGACTTGGTCTTTTACCAAATAAGGCTATCTTCTGTATACCACCCCTACCTTGTCACAACACAACTGATTGGCTCAAACACATTAAAAGGAAAGAAATTCCACAAATTAACTTTTATAAGGCACACCTGTTGATTGAAATTTATTCCAGGTGACTACCTCATGAAGCTGGTTGAGAGAATGCCAAGGGTGTGCAAAGCTGTCATCAAGGCAAAGGGTGGCTACTTTGAAGAATCTCAAATATAAAATACATTTTGATTTGTTTAACACTTTTTTGGTTACTACGTGATTCCATACAGTATGTGTTATTTCATAGTTTTGATGTCTTCACTATTATTCTACAATGTAGAAAATAGTAAAAATAAAGAAAAACCCTTGAATGAGTAGGTGTATCAAAACCTTTGACTGGTACTGTATATTGGACATGTATTTTGGAATAAACCCCTTTATTACATCCTTGTCTAGAGATTAGAGTACATTTTAAAACATGAAGCATCTTTATGTGACATACCACTGACTACAAGAGGACTTCAGCCCTACATGCATAATTAACCTGATTTATATTGTTTCTTATATGATATTCCAATATGAAAGTTCAGAGTCTACTGAGTCATCAGTGCGTCACCAACACAAGTGTACAAAACATTAGGAACACCTTATTAATATTGAGTTGCACCCTTTTTGCCCTCAGAACAGCCTCAATTAGTTGGGGCATGGACTCTACAAGGTGTCGAAAGCGTTCCACAGGGATGCTGGCCTATGTTGACACCAATGCTTCCCACAGTTGTGTCAAGTTGGCTGGATGTCCTTTGGGTGGTGGATCATTCCTGATACACACAGGAAACTGATGAGCGTGAAACACCCAGCAGTGTTTCAGTTCTTGACACACTCAAACCGGTGCAACTGTCACCTACTACCATACCACGTTCAAAGGCACTTAAATCTTTTGTCTTGCCCATTCACCTTCTGAATGGCACACATACACAATCCATGTCTCAATGGATTAAAAAGGCTTACAAATCCTTTAACCTGTCTCCTCCCCTTCATCTACACTGATTGAAGTGGATTTAACAAGTGACATCAATAAGGGATCATATCTTTCACCTGATTCACCTGGTCAGTCTATGTCATGGAAAGAGCAGGTGTCCTTTCATCACTAACCCTCATTACGTACTTGAAATACAGATAAGTGAATAATAATCAGCTTTCACCTATCATCAACTAATTCTTGAGCCCTTTGATCGCTCTAGATGAAGGAAGTCCATGTAGAATAACATCTCTTTGAATAACATCTCTATGATGACCCGTACTGGCCTTTTCTCATGACTACTTCATTGAGGATAATTGTACGTACTATGACTGTGATATGGTTTTTCCCACCTATTAAGATGAATGCACTAACTAACTGTAAGTCGCTCTGAATAAAGGCATCTGCTAAATGACTAAAATGTAAATGTAAAATATATGGTGTCAGTATGACCACTTGGTCCCCATAACGTGTCCCCAGTGTACTGAGGTTATGATGTGGCAGTAGGGGTGACAGGAGGACATACAGTAGGGCACTCAGTCCTGGACTTTGTTCTTCACTACAACTCACAGCCCCCTACATATACTCCCAGTCCTGATACCTGCAGTACACACCCACTACCAGACACAAGGACAAGACACAAGCTATCTTAAACAGGTAAGTCACTAGCTGCCTCTAGTCACATAGGCTACAATATATCGGGAATGAGAAACTGACTTACTGTTTTCTCCAATAACAGCCTATAGCCCGGTCATGAAGGTCTTAGTGGTGCTTGCGCTTGCTGTTTTCACTGGTGAGTGGAGAAGAAGTTTTTCAATACATAGTATTTATTTTACAGGAATTAAAGTAGAAAATTATTAACGTTACACTCTAGTGTTACATCAATGACAGATGTAAACGTTTAATCATAAACACCGTCTAGACTGTAAATAAAATGATCCATGGTCTCTCCTACAGGCTGCGATGCCAATGTTCTGTGGCAGGACCAGTCTAAACAACAGCTGGACATTGTAAAAGATGCATTCTGGGACTATGTCGCCAAGGCAACACTCACGGCTGACGATGCCCTGCAGAAGATCAGACAGTCAGAGGTGGCACATGAAGTCAAGTAAGTCTCAATATGTAGAAAATAACACAATATAATGGAGCTTGATAACTACTCAACTAACTACCTGTTTGTGCACCTGAATGACTTGGCCTCTGTATTGACCTTTCTCTCTCTGTCTCCATAGCACCAGGATCACAGAGAGTGCTGATACTGTGAACCAGTGCACTGTGGCCATGCGTGGTCAGGTGACTCCTCTGACTCAGGACCTGCTGGCCAAGCTTTCCCAGGAGGCTGAGCAGCTGAAGGCTCGTCTGGAGAAAGACCTGAGCACCATGACAGCCAAGCTGCAGCCCTACTCTGACGAGCTGAACGCGGACCTCCAGAGACAGGTGGAGGAGATGAAGAGGGATGTGACCACCTACGCAGAAGCTCTGGACTCCAACGCGCTGAAGGCCTCTCTGCTCAAGAAGAGTGAGGAGCTGAAGGGAAACCTGGAGAAGAGTGTGCAGCAGCTGCAGGCCCAGTTGGGCCCCTACACTGAGGAGTTGAAACAGAAAATGGACCAGAACCTGGAGGAGTTTCAGAGGAGCATGATTCCTCTGATCCAAAGCTTCCAGACCCAGCTGACCCAGAGAACCCAGGAGGTCCAGCAGAACCTGGCCCCCCTATGGAGAGAAGCTAAAGAAGCTGGACCCATTGGCCCGGGACCTGAAGGCCCAACTGGCTGTTCTCTGGGACTCCTTCACCAAGAAGATCCAGTAATTGGACTGATTATACTTGGTCTCCTAGAACTGTGTACTGATTAATCATTTTCCATCGAAGTCCAAAAGGGGCAATATGTAAATGTGATACATACCACTACTAGGTTGTTTCACTATATCAGTTATGGGACTCTCCCTGACCAATATCTACATGTGACTCAGGACTATATTACAGTATTACAGAAGCTGTTAGAAAACAAATGTAGGATTCTATCAACAATAGATTATTCACATCTACTGTTGCTCTCTTGAGAAAGGTCTCAATTTCTTCAAGCAAACTTTCTCATATCTCAGCATATTTATTTATTGTCAGTATTATCATGTGTGATTTCAATAAATGAAACTCAAGGAGCTGAATGCTGTTCATTTCATCAATTGAAATGATTAAATAAGTCAATATAGGCTCTGTCAACTATGAGTAGAGAATTTCAGCAATAAAACACAAAAGCAATTCTCTCCATGTTTTGTAAGAAATGGCATGTATCCTTTTCCCAATATAAAGTGCCTTCTGAAAGTATTCAGACCCCTTGACGTTTTCCACATTTTGTTTCGTTACATCCTCTAAAATAGATTAAATACAAATCTGAGAAATCTACACACAATACCCCATCATGACAAAGCGAAAACAGGTTTTTAGAAAAAACTGAAATACTGTATTCAGACCCTTTGCTATGAGACTCGAAATTGATCTCAGGTGCATCCTGTTTCCATTGATTATCCTTTAGATGTTTCTACAACTTGATTGGAGTTCACCTTTGGTAAATTCAATTGATTGGAATTCAACATGATTTGAAAAGGAACACACCTGTCTATATAAGGTTCCACAGTTGACATTGCATGTCAGAGCGAAAACCAAGCCATGAGGTCGAAGGACTTGTCTGTAATGCTTCGAGACAGGATTGTGTCGAGGCACAGATCTGGGGAAGGGTACCAAAAAATGTTTGCAGCATTGCAAATACCCAAGAACACAGTGGCCTCCATCATTCTTAAATGGAAGAAGTTTGGAACCACCAAGAATCTTCCTAGACCTGGCTGCACAGCCAAACTGAGCAAACGGGGGAGATGGGCCTTGGTCAGGGAGGTGACCAAGAACTCCATGTTGACTCTGAAAGAGCTCTAGAGTTCCTCTGTGGAGATGGGAGAAACTTCCAGAAGGACAACCATCTCTGCAGCACTCCACCAATCAGGCCTTTATGGTAGTGGCCAGATGGAAGCCACTCCTCAGTAAAATGCATATGGCAGCCCGTTTGGAGTTTGACAAAAGGTACCTAAAGACTCTCAGACTATGAGAAACAAGATTCTGTGGTCTGATGAAACCAAGATTGAACTCTTTGGCCTGAATGCCAAGCGTCAAGTCTGGAGGAAACCTGGCACCATCCCTACAATGAAGCATAGTGGTGGCGGCATCATGCTGTATGGATGTTTTTCAGCAGCAGGGACTGAGAGACTAGTCAGGATTGAGGCAAAGATGAACTGAGAAAAATACAGAGAGATCCTTGATGAAAACCTGCTCCAGAGCACTCAGACTGGGGTGAAGGTTCACCTTCCAACAGGACAATGACCCTAAGCACACAGCCAAGACAATGCAGGACTGGCTTCTTTGACACTTCTCTGACACTGTTTGTTCCACCTGAGCGAGTCTGACCAGAAGTCAGAGACCACTATGATGACACACCAAATGTTTTGATGAATCGCGGGAAAAGAGCAGGAATAGACTTTTGTATGCTACAGTCCAAGCTATGTCTTCCAATGTTGCGACTGCTGTCGGCATCCAAAGATTATCCAACTTGAATGAACGCTTGGAGGTAAGGATGACAGCAGTGGTGTAGTCTACGGTGATATCCATAGGCCTAATGGAGACATACTCAAACTCGTACAGACTTAAAGGGGAAATCAGTAGTTACTACATACATTTTTGGACTTATAAATTACAAGTATTAATGTAAGGATATAATTTAATCGTACTATTATATGTAGTAGAAAGTGATGGGTTAGCAGAAGCTTACATAACCAACCAATAAAGTAAAATTCAACATCCATATATGGCCAGCTATGTAAACTTTAACATTGATTTATTCTGCAATAGTTAGTTCAATTGGTAACATACATTTTTGTCTTCTTCTAATGCCTCTTAAGTGGAAAGTAATCTAAAAGTAACTGAATGTAATCAGATTACGTTACTGAGTTTGGGTTACGTTACTGATTACAATTTTGGACAGTTAACTGTAACAGATAACATTAGCATAAATTTATAAAAAACATTTTTTTCTTTGTCATTATGGGGTATTGTGTGTAAATTGATGCGAGGGAAAAAAACAATTAAATACATTTTAGAATAAGGCTGTAACAAAGTGGAAAAAGTCAAGGGGTCTGAATACTTTCCAAAGGCACTGTATACAGTTGAAGTCGGAAGTTTACATACACCTTAGCCAAATACATTTAAACTCAGTTTTTCACAATTCCTGACATTTAATCAGAGTAAAAATATCCTGTCTTAGGTCAGTTAGGATCACCACTTTATTGTAAGAATGTGAAACATCAGAATAATAGTAGAGAGAAGGATTTATTTCAGCTTTTATTTCTTTCATCACATTCCCAGTGGGTCAGAAGTTTACATGCACTCAATTAGTATTTGGTTGCATTGCCTTTAAATTGTTTAACTTGGGTCAAATGTTTCGGGTAGCCTTCCACAAGTTTCCCACAATAAGAATTTGGTCCCATTCCTCCTGACAGAGCTGGTGTAACGGAGTCAGGTTTGTAGGCCTCCTTGCTCGCACACGCTTTTTCAGTTTTTTTTGCCCACAAATGTTCTATAGGATTGAGGTCAGGGCTTTGTGATGGCCACTCCAATACCTTGACTTTGTTGTCCTTAAGCCATTTTGCCACAACTTTGGTAGTATGCTTGGGGTCATTGTCCATTTGGAAGACCCATTTGCGACCAAGCTTTAACTTCCTGACTGATGTCTTGAGATGTAGCTTCAATATATCCATATAATTTTCCTTCCTCATGATGCCATCTATTTTGTGAAGTGCACCAGTCCCTCCTGCAGCAAAGCACCCCCACCACATGATGCTGCCACTCCCATGCTTCACGGTTGGGATGGTGTTCTTCGGCTTGCAAGCCTCCCCCTTTTTCCTCCAAACATAACGATGGTCATTATGGCCAAACAACTCTATTTTTGTTTCATTAGACCAGAGGACATTTCTCCAAAAAGTACGATCTTTGTGCAGTTGCATACCGCAGTCTGTCATTTTAATGGCAGTTTTGGAGCAGTGGCCGCTCGCCTTTCAGGTTATGTCGATAAAGGACTCGTTTTACTGTGGATATAGATACTTTTGTGCCTCCAGCATCTTCACAAGGTCCTTTGCTGTTGTTCTGGGATTGATTTGCACTTTTCGCACCAAAGTACGCGTCTCCTTCCTGAGCGGTATGACGGCTGCGTGGCCCCATGGTGTTTATAGTTGCGTACTATTGTTTGTACAGATGAACGTGGTACCTTCAGGCGTTTGGAAATTGCTCCCAAGAATGAACCAGACTTGTGGAGGTCTACCATTTTTTTCTGAGGTCTTGGCAGATTTTTTTTGAATTTCCTATGATGTCAAGCACTGAGTATGAAGGTAGGCCTTGAAATACATCCACAGGTACACCTCCAATTGACTCAAATTATGTCAATTATCCTATCAGAAGCTTCTAAAGCCATGACATAAGTTTTGGGAATTTTCCAAGCTGTTTAAAGGCACAGTCAACTTAGTGTTTGAAAACGTCTGATCCACTGGAATTGTGATACAGTGAATTATAAGTGAAATAATCTGTCTGTTAACAGTAGTTGGAAAAAGTACTTGTGTCATGCACAAAGTAGATGTCCTAACCGACTTGCCATAACTATAGTTTGTTAACAAGAAATTTGTGGAGTGGTTGAAAAACGAGTTTCAACTGTATATCCACTGTCAAATATCATCACCACATTGTCCTCAATCTCTGACCCATGCATGTTTACCCCAATTTTGATAATTTGATTGATTATTTTAGTCCTAAAGATAACGTTTTTATTTACATATTTTTTTTCACCTTTCTATAATTCTATCATTTAAGAATGTATTATTTAGGAAATGTGATCCTTTGAAAACCAACAACAACAATTAACTTCTGTGTGTCTGGTGTAGATTGAGAGGGTCTGGGCCTCAGATGGAGCAGTTGGCCTTTGCTGGCCGCCGTCTCTCTCACACACACACACATAGGCACACACACACACACATAGGCACACACACACACATAGGCACACACACACACATAGGCACACACACACACACATAGGCACACACACACACATAGGCACACACACACACATAGGCACAAATACACACACAGACAAAGTCATGTTTGTGCAGAGGCCCTGAGGAGCCATTGACATGCGTTATTTTACAAGCCAGAGAACGAGAGCTACATCAGTAACATTTATGGACAATTTGTAATTGATGTGCTTATTTGATCTCTCAGTCGAACACGAGGAAAACCATCTGAACAAACAGGGATGGTGTAAGTTTATTACATTAATATGGATTCTTCTCCTCCTTCGCTCAGCTCTAAAGCCCAGAAGACCTCTTCAGTATAACTCAGAGTCTGAAGCGGTCAGCTTTACATCCAGGGGAATGATCTTGCATCATATGTTCCTTTGGAAGAGTAGCACAAGCCTTATGTACATCCCAAATGGCATCCTATTCCCTAAGTAGTGCACTATTTTACGTTTCTGGTCAAAGGTAGTGCAATATAATAGGGAATATGGTGCCATTTAGGACGCATAGTCTGAACTATTCATCCCCCTTCATGATAATAGGAACATATGAACAGGTTTCAGGAACTTTCTTTCCAATGAGACATAGAACATTTATCTCTCTAGCTACTATTCAGTGGCATTCAAGTACTGTTTTCCCTAGTCTATTTGTCAATTTCACAATTCAGTCACTGACTCAAATACTTTGGCGCATGAAGAAAGAATTTCATGCCCAGTTGTGTCTTCTCAATTGATATTCTATTCTGCGTTTGTGCATTCCAAAATAGACACACACGTATGTACGCACACACATACGCTCCTGGCCAAATCCTCCCTTAATCTTTGGCGTCCGAGCTCTCGTTGTGATGTCACAGTGTCCTTTGTCACTTCCTCTGGTAATGACTGCATAATCAGATTTAATTAGAGGGTCTTCCCTCTGGCCCTGAGTGTATGTTTGTGTGTGTGTGTGTGTGTGCGTGCACACGCGTTCGTGTTTGTGTGTGCCGCCCAAACAAACCAGTAGATTGAAGGGTTCGTTCCCCCGGCCTTGCTTCGATTCTGTGCATGAAGTCTGTCCCAATCAAATTTAGAGGCTGGAAGTGATACAATTGGCCATCTGCTGAGGAGAATTAAACCAGGCTCTCTGATTGGCTTGCTTTCGGAGCCGGCAGCTGTAGAGGCAGAAGCCTCTCTCTCAATCCAACAACCCCCGAACCCCCACTTCTGTTTGTCTCTCTCTCTCGTTCTCTCCTCCACTCCTCTTTTCCTCCCCCCTCCTCCTCACCCCTGTATTTTTAGGCTGAAAGAGATAGTTCACCCCAATTACAAAATGACACATTGGTTTTCTTACCCTGTACGTGGTATGTACAAGATATGACAGCAATCAATGCTTTGGTTTAGCTCCCCTGGCTAGCAGTTGCTAGCAGTGCTTCCAAATCCTATTTAAGTCACGAGACCCATATTAGCATTTTGGTGAGCTTCACAATACATTTTAGATACTTTTGGATGATAATATCCATCCCACGACTTGAATGGGATTTATGCCACAAATGCTAAAACGTTAGCATTTGAAAACAGTGCCAGGGAATTTAATTTAATTACATTTTTTATTTAACCTTTATTTAACTAGACAAGTCAGTTAAGAACAAATTCTTATTTACAATGACGGCCTACGCTGGCCAAACCCTCCCCTAACCCGGACGAAGCTGGGCCAAAGCATGGAAACTTAACCAACGCATGGATTGCTGTCATACCTTGTCCATAGACTTCTAATAGGGTGAACTATCACTTTAAGGGCTGTAGATAAGGTCGGGCTTGAGGTCGAACTGTGGATTGAGACAGTTATGTCTATTATGTCCTTCTTTCTTCTATTTGGGGGAGGGGCTACTCTTCAAATCATATTAAACAAACCAGAACTTCTATATTATATAACAGATCTAATAACTGTCTTCGACATCGTCACCTATTGCCATCCATGCCGCCAGTTGTTAGGGGAAACACTGTTGTGTTGAGATGCAGTGAGTTAGGGGAACACTGTTGTGTTGAGATGCAGTGAGTTAGGGGAACACTGTTCTGTTGAGATGCAGTGAGTTAGGGGAACACTGTTGTGTTGAGATGCAGTGAGTTAGGGGAACACTGTTGTGTTGAGATGCAGTGAGTTAGGGGAACACTGTTGTGTTGAGATGCAGTGTGTGTTAGGGGAACACTGTTCTGTTGAGATGCAGTGTGAAGAGATGCAGTGAGTTAGGGGAACACTGTTGTGTTGAGATGCAGTGAGTTAGGGGAACACTGTTGTGTTGAGATGCAGTGTGTGTTAGGGGAAACACTGGTGTGTTGAGATGCAGTGTGAAGAGATGCAGTGTGTTAGGGGAAACACTGGTGTGTTGAGATGCAGTGTGAAGAGATGCAGTGTGTTAGGGGAAACACTGGTGTGTTGAGATGCAGTGTGTTAGGGGAAACACTGGTGTGTTGAGATGCAGTGTGAAGAGATGCAGTGTGTTAGGGGAAACACTGTTGTGTTGAGATGCAGTGTGTGTTAGGGGAAACACTGTTGTGTTGAGATGCAGTGTGTTAAGGAAAACACTGGTCTGTTGAGATGCAGTGTGATGAGATGCAGTGAGTTAGGGGAACACTGTTGTGTTGAGATGCAGTGTGTTAAGGGAAACACTGGTGTGTTGAGATGCAGTGTGATGAGATGCAGTGAGTTAGGGGAACACTGTTGTGTTGAGATGCAGTGTGTTAAGGGAAACACTGGTGTGTTGAGATGCAGTGTGAAGAGATGCAGTGTGTTAAGGGAAACACCGGTGTGTTGAGATGCAGTGTGAAGAGATGCAGTGTGTTAGGGGAAACACTGTTGTGTTGAGATGCAGTGTGTTAAGGGAAACACCGGTGTGTTGAGATGCAGTGTGATGAGATGCAGTGTGTTAGGGGAAACACTGGTGTGTTGAGATGCAGTGTGTTAGGGGAAACACTGGTGTGTTGAGATGCAGTGAGCAGACCTGCAGAGTTCTGCGTTCAGGGATGGCGCTCCACTCTAAGAGAGGGAACGTTATTTATAATAAGGTTTACATGGAGACAATCGGGCCTCTCTGAATTGAAAATGTATGACCCTTCCTTCAGCAAAATATATTTTACCTAAACCCTTGAAAAAAAACAAGTGACCCTCCCCTATACCCCAAATAATAATTAAAACATCAAGTTGATAGCTGAGAACATGTTTACCATTTACCCTCAATTCTTGGACAGACCAGAGCCTTAGATAAACTGTTCTTCGTCCTGTAAGTATTACTGTCACGATTATCTTCTGAGCGGACAGACCAAGACGCAGCGATGTAGCCAGAATACATGATTTATTCACAGGCAGGCGAGGCGGAACAAAACAAGAAAGCGATGAACAAGGCAGAGCCCTAGCGCTAAATGCTAAACTAACACAAAGAGAGCGAAACCTAACCACGACGGAAGAAACCTAACTAAACCTCGAGCGGAGAAACCTAACTAGACAAGAACCTGATGAACCTAACATAATCATGACATGAACATACAATAACCCACGAAACTAAGGTGCAATTCCCAAACATATAAATGGTTCCCAATTAGAGACAACTTGAGACTCAGCTGCCTCTAATTGGGAGCCATTAACAACATAGAACTAGACACCATAGAACTGTGAAAACCCCTAAACCAAACTGAACCCAAAGCGCTCCAGCCTGAAAACCCAGGACTGGGCGTTGTACCCAAAGCGCGGGACTCGGACCAGCGCCCAAAAGTCTGTGGGGGGATCTGGGGTGGGTTCCTTTTTGTCCCAGGTGGGGAGCTCGGTGCTGGCAGTGCTGGTCTGATGTCACGCCGGAGGCCCTGGACCCTTTCTTGGAACTCTGGTGCGTGGAGCAGAAGCTGGCCCTACCGGACTCGTGATGCTCACTGGAACTCTGGTGTGTGGAGCAGGAACTGGCAGTACTGGACTCGTGATGCTCACTGGGACTCTGGTGCGTGGAGCAGGAACTGGTCGTGCTGGACTCGTGATGCTCACTGGGACTCTGGTGCGTGGAGCAGGAACTGGTCGTACTGGACTCGTGATGCTCACTGGGACTCTGAGTGCGTGGGCAGGAACTGGTCGTACTGGACTCGTGATGCTCACTGGGACTCTGGTGCGTGGGCAGGAACTGGCAGATGCCGGACTCGTGATGCTCACTGGAACTCTGAATGCGTGGAGCAGGAACTGGCAGTACGGACTCGTGATGCTCACTGGAACTCTGGTGCGTGGGCAGGAACTGGCAGTACTGGACTCGTGATGCTCACTGGGACTCTGGTGCGTGGAGCAGGAACTGGTCGTACTGGACTCGTGATGCTCACTGGGACTCTGGTGCGTGGGCGGGAACTGGCAGTGCGGACTCGTGATGCTCACTGGAACTCTGGTGCGTGGAGCGGGCACTGGCAGTGCCGGACTCGTGATGCTCACTGGAACTCTGGTGCGTGGGCGGGAACAGGCCGAACTGGGCTCGGGGCCAGCGCACTCTGGTCTTGAGGCGGGAACAGAGCGAACTGGGCTCGGGGCCAGCGCACTCTGAGTGCGAGGAGCGGGAACAGGCGAACTGGGCTCTCTGGGCGCCACGGGGAGCAGTGCGGCGGGCCGGAACAGGGCGTGCTGGACTCTCTGGCGCTGAGGAACAGTGCGCGGGCAGGGACAGGGCGTGCTGGACTCTCGGGCGCGGGGAGCTTGGTGCGGGCCGGGACAGGGCGTGCTGAACTCGGGCGCAGCGGGAGCTTGGTGCAGCGGGCGGGACAGGGGCGTGCTGGACTCCGGAGCGCAGGGAGCTTGGTGCTGGGCGGGCAGGGCGTGCTGGACTCTCTGGGCGCCGCAGGGGAGCTGGAGTAGCGGGCCGGGCAGGGGCGTTCTGGACTCTCTGGCGCCGCGAGGGAGCTGGGTGCGCGGGCGAACAGGGCGTGCTGGACTCTCTGGCGCCGCGGGGAGCTGGAGTGCGCGGGCGAACAGGGCGTGCTGGACTCTCGGGCGCGCGGGGGGGGCTGGGTGCGCGCGGGCAGAGACTGGGCGTGTAGAAACCACTACGGACTGGGATCTTGGAACAGGAACTGGAATCTTGGAGCGTGGAACAGGGATCTTGGAGCGTGGAACAGGGATCTTGGAGCGTGGAACAGGGATCTTGGAGCGTGGAACAGGGATCTTGGAGCGTGGAACAGGGATCTTGGAGCGTGGAACAGGGATCTTGGAGCGTGGAACAGGGATCTTGGAGCGTGGAACCGAGGACTGGGCGTGTAGAAACCTCCACCCGGACCTGGGACCTGATACGGAGAGCCGACATACCTCCAGCTAGCTCACTAACCCTGGCCTTACGGGTGAGTGGGCGGAATCTCTCGGACTGGGCTGTGGATGCGTGCGGAGATTCTGCCGTGGGACCACAGGATAGCTTGGTCCCAAAAGGCGCACTGGAGGCCTGGCTCGCAGAGCTGGCACCCACTCTCCCAGGTAGCACACAGACCTCGGCCCGACCATGAGTGGCGCTGGGATCTCGCACTGGGCTGCGGACACGTACCGGAGACACCGCACACGGAACTGGAGCAGGATATCCGGGTCCCAGGAGACGTACCGGGGACTTAGTGCGCAGCGATGGCACCACTCTTTCTGGCTGCACCTTATTTTCCCCCGACTGATGAGTGGGCGGGAATCACTCGCACCGGCCTCTGAATCCCTATAGGAAACCGTGCGCAACACTGCATAGCACGGCCTCCCTTCGCTGCGACGCTCTCCCCTACGCTCTCTCCGCATAAAGCACGAGGAGTTGGCTCAGGAGTCCCTCCTGAACCGGCCAACCCCCTCGTGTACCCCAAAAAGTTTCTTGGGGCTGCCTTGCAGGCTTCCGTGCCAGGCGAGTTCCAATGAACTTTTCTCTCTCCAGGTCCATACGCCATATAAGTCCTCATGGCTCCACGCTCAGTCCTCGCACACCTGCGCTGCTCCTTTCCCAAGAGCTAAGCTCCCGGGTCTCTCGCTGCTTGGTCTTTTGTTGGTGGGTTATTCTGTCACGATTATCTTCTGAGCGGACAGACCAAGACGCAACGATGTAGCCAGAATACATGATTTATTCACAGACGAGACGAGACGGAACAAAACAAAGAAAACGATATGAACAAGACGAGAGCCCTAACGCTAAATGCTAAACTAACACAAAGAGGAAAACCTAACCACGACGGAAGAAACCTAACTAAACCTCGAACGGAGAAACCTAACTAGACAAGAACCTGATGAACCTAACATAATCATGACCTGAACATACAATAACCCACGAAACTAAGGTGCAATTCCCAAACATATAAATGGTTCCCAATTAGAGACAACAGAGACTCAGCTGCCTCTAATTGGGAGCCATTAACATAGAACTAGACACCATAGAACAGCTGTGAAAACCCTAAACCAAACTGAACCCAAAACGCTCCAGCCTGAAAACCCAGGACTGGGCGTTACAATTACATGGCAACGTAGGGCTGCGGGCCAGAAGGTTGTGGGTTTGCAGACCAAAGTGAGCAAGAGTAGGGGTGGAAAGATCTCCTTTATAGTAAAAGCATTGCATGAATCTATCATTTTATAAACATTTCATGCAATTCTACATAATTGTACATATTAGTGGAATATTATTTTTACTGAAATTACAGGCTAATCTTATCATATTTCTCCAATTCCAAATCAGCGTGTCTTGTTTTCAGCAAAACTGTCCCTGTTTGCAGGAATCTGAATATGGTACTTTCAAAAGTTAGGTATACCTTTCCACCCCAGACAGAGTAAGCCTACCAACACGCAGAAAATGTACAGTATACTTTAACTGCTGGCTACTGTTCTTCCATGTCTTAATCTAACGAGAGAAGGTCACACGTGTTCACCCTTAAAGCTCACTGGGTTAAGCATCTTCTACTGTACAGAAAGTGAATAGCTTAATCAATTGATAATGACAGAATTAGATTACCTCCCAAGCAAAGTAAACGTTTTGTCTCCTCTGCTATAGAAAGTTGTAGCTCAGCCTCTGAATGTCAAAGAAATGAAACAATGATATCCCATATGCATCAGAATCCCGCCTTTAATGGGTATTTTACAGCTTGTTTCTAGCATAAAACATTGCAGACCAAAGCACTGTTATAAATCCCTTTATTTAATTGAATCCGTTTTATTTTTAGCTCGCAAGGGCTAGGCCTGTGCTTTTTGCCAATAAAAAAGTAGGCCTATCACATACCCTTTATACCCCCTCAATTTGAGTCTTGTTTTTAACGTAACAGTCCTTCACTGACATGGAGGTAGACTATGTAAAGAGTGCATGGAGGGTGGAGGAATTGAGCGACAAATCTATGGATATAGCAGCCTATGGCCTAATTTCTTCTGTCAAACTGATAGGCCTGCCTCTTATTTCTTAAATAGGAAGAAATAGGCTCCAACACAAAGTATTCTTGTTGTTAGTAAAGTCTAATTAAAAAGAAGATTGTTTAAAATAATTTGCCTACTTTCAGCACCATGAGCTGTCCATTTCCCATTGATTGTTTCGCGGCTGCTGTTTCAAGTTTCAGCACCACAATGTCAGTTACTCAAATCTGAATTATTGTGAGGTAAATAACTCTGATAAATAGGCCTACATCATGGGCAAGAAATATATTGTTTTTTATCAAATCTATTATAGTAGTAGCAAGCTATCAAAATTGATCTCTGGTCCTCCTTCTCATCTTCACGCTTGCCTTCTCAAACTGAACAGAACACAGGCTGTAGGCTATTCCGCTAGGCCTAATCAACTAGGCCTAATCAACTAGGCTTAATCAACTGGCCTAATCAGCTAGGCCTAATCAAACATTATTTGACTCTCCTCCTGAATTGCCACCATTGGTTATGCAGCATACAATTTTGGGGGGAATGAGCAAGAGCAGAGCAGGCCGGGGCTCAGGGTTGGAATATCCATTGTGGTGTGTAATGTAGTCTAGTTTTATTCACACCATCCCAGCAGCTATCTTAGAAATATAACTTTGCTCTATGCTTCTCCGAGCGTGCACTTCGTAGCCTATAGCCTATAGCCTATGGATCATTTGATTGAGACCACACTAAATAGCTTATAGGCACACTTGATATTGCGCACCCAGCAGAGAATTAGAGATGAAGGGATGCATCGGCACACATCGATATATAGCCTAATAATCAACTCAGTCTAAAACTCTGAGAAATATAGAAATGCTCTCAACTACAAATGACATGACCCTCCTCTAGACTAGATAAAAAAAATACTAACCCCTCCCCTTGACTGAAATTGGAACAGCATGACCCCCGCCCATTTTCCTCCAGGTACCCATTATGTAAATGTAAATCCATCCCTAAACTCTGTCCTCTCTAAAGGCAGGCTAAACTCTGTCCTCTCTAAAGGTAGGCTAAACTCTGTTCTCTCTAAAGGCAGGCTAAACTCTGTCCTCTCTAAAGGCAGGCTAAACTCTGTCCTCTCTAAAGGCAGGCTAAACTCTGTCCTCTCTGAAGGTAGGCTAAACTCTGTCCTCTCTAAAGGCAGGCTAAACTCTGTCCTCTCTGAAGGTAGGCTAAACTCTGTCCTCTCTAAAGGCAGGCTAAACTCTGTCCTCTCTAAAGGCAGGCTAAACTCTGTCCTCTCTAAAGGCAGGCTAAACTCTGTTCTCTCTAAAGGCAGGCTAAACTCTGTCCTCTCTAAAGGCAGGCTAAACTCTCCCTGATCAGCTCTAGAGAGAGAATGAGTGAGTGGACCTTCCGTGCCTGGTTAACAGAGGCACGTCACAGACTATTTGTCATGGTGAGTCTGTGTGCGTGCATGTGAGAGTGTGTGTGCGCACGTGTGTGCATATGTGTGTGTGTCTTGGAAGGGTTGGTTTGACTGAGAAACAGTCACATCCTAAGTCTCATAGTGCTTGTGGGTCCCCTCCCCATGGGTCAGGTCTAGGCTCTCTGCACTCCTTTGTACACCCTAGCACCCCTCTGACCTCACAGACAAACAGCACAGCAACGACTGGCCTGTCGCTCTAGTCTAGCCCCTCCCTGGGTGCTTACAGGGGTCTGAAGGGAGACTTTAATGTAAAAATAAAACAAAGACATTTACTCAGTCATTAGAATTGTGGGTTGGGAGCATTCAAGGTATTATACTGCACATTGGGTATTATGGTAGGGAGGTGTTTAGTGGGTGCGGTTAATATAGGAAGTGGATGGTAAAAGCAGGGTGTGTTGGCGAATCAGAACAGCATTCCATGGTCAGACACCCCTCCCCCGTCCGTCCATTTGTCAGTCTAGCCTAGCGTGCTGATAAAGACTGTGTGCTGCTGAACATGAGAGAGAAGGAGGGGGATATAGGAGAGGGAGGGAGGGAGGGTAAGAGAGGGGGAGAGAGAGAGAAGGTATAGTGGAGAGTTATAAACCTCCAGAGTATTTTTTCTCTATTCAATGAAAGATTATAATACTAGTCTAGTATGCCTTTACTCTATTATTATGAGTTATAAATGTGTATTTTTATTTTATTTTTCACAGATGGTGCAGATTTAGGGAAAGTGGGAAGTGAAGCAAGAACACAGTGAATGGATTTGAACTCACTGGCTCCAGAGAGGAGAGGAAATGTTCTGATTATAAATATTTTGACTTTTTCTTAATTGAAAGAATGTGCAGAGCTCCAATTCTGAGGGGTTATTTTAAACACTCTGTGTTCATCTGGATTGTTTGTATAGTCATCTGCCCCTGCATTCATTAGTGCCTGCAGTTGTAAAAACCCAACCACATTCAATCTACTGCAGGGCAGAATACACACACTGACACTCGCAAACACACACACACATACACACAGACATGAATGATAACACACACAGGGAGATGATCCACCGTCCGTGACTGTTGACAATGTTGAGTGGTTTAGAGTTGGTGTTTTCTCTATAAGGTCCTTTTGTTTTGTTGGGCCATAAATCACGCCTGGCCTGCGTGAGTGATGATGAGGCTGCTCTTCGCACTTCGATCAGTCGCCTGGCCAGTTACACACGATCGGAGCCTAATGCCCTTTTACGATCCCCAGGGAGGGGAGCAGACTGCTCAGAAATTCAACTGAAAGACATGTTTGCATGTCACTGTGTTTGCATTGGGTATGAATAATCCAGGAGGATAGGTGTTTTTACCACGTGCAGACACATGACTGACTGATCTGCAGATGCAGATGTACTGCTCTCTCTGCAGGAGCCTATGGAGAAAGAGACACACTCTGGTTTAGTAGTCTGATCAAATCAAATGCTATTTATCACATGCGCCGAATACAACGGGTATAGACTTAACCATGAAATGCTTGCTTACGAGCCCTTCCCAGCGATGCAGAGTTAAAAATAATAATACAAATAAAAATAGTAGCACAAGGAATAAATCCATAAGAATGGAGCTATATACAGGAAGTTCCAGTACCAGATCAATGTGCAGAAGTAGGAGGTACTTGAGGTAGATACACTACATGACCAAAGGTACGTGGACACCTGCTTGTCGAAAATCTAATTCCCCCCTTTGCTGGTATAACAGCCTCCACCCTTCTAGGGAGGTTTTCCACTAGATGTTGGAACATTTCTGCGGGGACAGGAAAGGGCCTTCCCCAAACTGTTGCCACAAAGTTGGAATCACAGAATCGTCTAGAATGTCATTGTATGCTGTAGCATTAAGATTTCCCTTCACTGGAACTAAGGGGCCCGAACCATGAAAAACAGTCTCAGACCATTATTCCTCCTCCACCAAACTACAGTTGGCACTATGCATTCGGGCAGGTAGCGTTCTCCTGGCATCCACCAAACCCAGATCATCCGTCAGACTACCAGATGGTGAAATGGTTTCCTCTGCTCCAGAGTCCAATGGCGTCGAGCTTTACACCACTTCAGCACTCGGCGGTCCCGTTCGGTGAACTTGTGTGGCCAACCACTTCGTGGCTGAGCCATTGTTGTTCCTAGACGTTTCCACTTCACCATAACAGCACTTACAGTTGACCGGGGAAGCTCTAGCAGGGCTGAAATTTGACAAACTGACTTGTTGGAAAGGTGGAATCCTATGACGGTGCCACGTTGAAAGTCACTGAGCTTTTCAGTAAGGCCATTCTACTGCCAATGTTTGTCAATGGAGATTGCATGGCTGTGTGCTCGATTTTATACACCTGTCAGCAACGGGTGTTGCTTAAATAGCCCAATCCACTCATTTGAATGGGTGTCCACATACTTTTGTATGTATAGTGTATGTACATGAAGGCATGGTGAAGTGACCAGGCATCAGGATAGATAGAGTAAAATAAAGAACAGAGTAGCAGCAGCAGCATATGGTGAGTGTAAAAGTGTGTGTGTATGCGTATGTGTGTATGCGTATGTGTATGTGTATTTGTGTTGTGTCGGTATACGCATGTTTGTGTATGTGTGTTTGTGTTGTGTCGGTATGCGCGTGTGTGTGTATGTGTGTTTGTGTTGTCAGTGTGATGCAGTAGCAAGGCCTTGGTTAGTTAGTACGGCTTTGCTAAAGTATGACTTAGGTTTGGTATCTTTTTCATCTGTTGATTTTTTTCTATTAATGATACAGTACATTCAATAAATCAACTTCCCTTTTTACAAACATGAAAATCACAATAAGTCATTTCCATTCATGTAACACAGTAGAGTGATCTCTTTGTACTTTTCCGTCTCTCTCACTGTGTGATTCCATGTCTCACAGTTACAGAACAGAGCCATCAGCCTGCCTTGGTGAGCCGCCTCTCCTCTGGCACCTTGGGTTAAGTGGTTAGGAGGCTGTCTGTTAAGCGTTAGGAGCTGTAGGGCTGTAGCAGGCAGGCTGCGTGTTTAACGCTGGTTTCTACCCAGCTCTCAGCTCGTTACCCATTTCCCGGTGACACGTATTGCGTGATGCCTGTGTTTTTAAAGCCCCTCCACTTCACATGCTACACTGATTGTTCAAATATTGCAGTATGGGGCTGACGGTGATAAGTTATGTATAACAGTGCGGTTCGAGACGCAACCGTGTGAAATTATATTTGACAAGGTGGATTGCGGCTCGCGTTCCATGGTCTGTGCGTGCAGGAGGATACCTCCCCGTTCTACTTCTTCTACTTCTTCTCCCTCCCTCTATCCTTCTCTCCTTCCCTCTCTCCTTCTCTCCCTCCCTATCTCCTTCTATGCTTCCCTCTCTCCTTATCTCCCTCCCTCTCTCCTTATCTCCCTCCCTCTCTCCCTCTCTCCCTCTCTCCTTCTTCTACCTCCCTCTCTCCTTCTTCTCCCTCCCTCTATCTTAAACCTTGAACAATTCTGTGTGGTCAAACGCAACACTCCTCTCTCAAAATCTCCGTGCCTTGTCGTTCTCTCTTGGGTATTGAGATGTGGCTAACGACCGACTCAAATATTCATTCCAAACCCGTCGATTGGGTTTGCTTTTATCTCTGTCAATGAAATATGAGCTGTAGTCCAATTAGAATGGTTGAACTAACACAGCAACTTCCATAACAAGCACAGCGGGAGCTATGTGAGGTCACGAACTTAAAGAAGCCAAGTTGTGATCGTGCTTCCTGAACCTCCAATATAGCCCACTGTGTCTGCAGGTTGTTATTATTGTTTGACCTGGTGTAATAACTCCTATTTGGTTAGGAGGTCTTAATGAATCATTCAGATCACTGAAGCTGTCCAGATAGGCTGGCAGTATATGAAAATGTTGAGTCATGAATGGTCAGGAGATAGCAATTCTGTCTGCTCTGTACTTGGCCAACCTCACATGGTTTTGAGGGGTTAAACTTGTGAACAGACACACAAACCAACGATCATGCGAGAGAACATACCCTTGAGAATCCAAAGCCCAGAGTGTATATTAACCAACAACCTGCCATCTGAGTGTCGTAATAGATGGACACTTATTTAATGTTCTTGAACGCCAAATCAGCCCCTAGCCCCTACCCCTTAGCCCTACCATTAAGGTAGTCCTGTAGATCTGAGAGGTTTGGACAGGTTTAAGCATTATGGTAATATCTTCACCTTGCCTTCTGATAGGCTTGGTAGAAATGCCCTTCGGACCCTGTCAGATCTGCAGGAGTGACTAGGGGTATCTAGGGGCTAGAGGTCGATTTGGGATTCAGCAAGTTATTCTCAATACCCACTGTGACAGGTGGCATGGCTCTAACTAACTACACAAACACAGGAGCCACCAGAGCACTCCTCAGTGAGTTGACAGACTGGAGTTCACTTCTGGAAGAGCATGACGGGTCAGCAGCCTCAGTCCGAGCCTGACAGAACCTGTGGCGGAGACATGGTGGTAACTGGCGCTAACGTTACCGCCACCTTTGACAATCTCTCTTGGGATGTGGTACCTTTATTTCTATCCCTCTCAGACCCATCCCTCCTCTGAGCCAGCCAGACAGCCACGTCGGTCTCTTATGGGGCTAAGGTCCGGGGCTACCCTAATGTTCTCTGGGATATTCCTGGGTCTGGTGGGCATGACTTTCACAGCCATGGGCTGGCTCAAGTATGGTGTCAGCCGCAGCTTCGAGTGGACCCAGCTGCTCGGCCCCATTCTGCTCTCTGTAGGAGGCACCTTCATCCTAATCAGCATCTGTAAGTTCAGGATGCTCTTCTGCCGGGCATGTAAGCAGAGCGACTATGACAAAGAGCTGTCTGAGTCGCTGGAGATCCCAGGGTCTGGCCAATCGTTTGTGTTCAACAGGATCAATCATTCAATCATGTTCCACGGAGCTACAGTGGGGCAGTATATCCCGGCTCTGTACAGATCAGTGACACAGGAAGTGAATCCAGCCAATGGGTTTCAGCCCAAAGGCGGCTCAGCCAATGGGGTTTCCAGAAACTTGCCACCTCAATACTACACTGTGTGCCCATTGGGTAACCCAGCATTTAGAGTAGACAACAACAGCCCTCTAAACAGCAGGTCAGACTGCAGACAACACCACAGACATAGCAGGTAGGCAGATATGAATGAAAGTACAGACCAGGGTAGACCTGGGTTCAAATAATATTTGTTTTCTTTTTCAACCTGGACTCAGGGGTAGACGTAACGTAGAAAACTGAAATTCGGGACACTCAAATTAGTATGATATGTTACGTTTGGTATGGCATGTATTCATTTGTGGATATCTAGCATCCATTTGGTATGATATGTTACGAATTACAATTCGTATTATATTTTATTAATTGCAATTTGTACAATATGTTATGAATTTGCTATATGTATGATACCAATTTTTGTGGCTAACGTTAGCTAGGTGGCTAACGCTAGCTAGGCTCGGGATTAAGGTTAGGCTTAAGGTTAGTGTTAGGTTAGGATTGGGAGTTAGGTTAAAGCGTTACGGTTGGTTAAGTTTAGTCTTTTCAATACTTTGAGGGCTTGATTGGGCCTGTCTAGAGTGCCAGTTGGGCAGGGTTTGTTGGCATGAGTGGGACTATTCCATTGGTTCCCAATGTGCTTGGATCAAGCACAGTGTTTGGAATATTTGTGTCTGTGTGACTCTTTAACCTACAAGACTGCACAAGGCCCTCAGGTGGATGATAATGCATAGATAACAAGTTATTGTTTGTTGGGAGTCATAGAGAACAGAACAATTTGGAATAGTTCACAGCCTGTTGACAGTGGAATATACTGTGGAATATTGGTTTGGTTGTCAAGCTTGAACCAATTGACTCTCACCTGTTCTCTCCTTACTATACTGTCCCTTGAGGATAGGGTCCTATTGTATTGAACTACAGTCAATAGAGGAAGATCACATGGATCCCATTACGCTAAAGTTAATGTGTTATATTCCATTGTCTAGCTATAAACAAAAATATAAACACAACATTTAATGTTGGTCCCATGTTTCATGAGCTGAAATAAAAGATCCCAGAAATATTCCATACGCACAAAAAGCGTATTTCTCCTGAATTTTGTACACACATTTTTTTTACATCCATACTAGTGAGCATTTCTCCATTGCCAAGTTAATCCATCCACCTGACAGGTGTGGCATATCAAGAAGCTGATTAAATAGTGTGATTATTATACAGGTGCACCTTTTGCTGGGGACAATAAAAGGGCACTCTAAAATGTGAAGTTTTGTCATACACCACAGATGTCTCAATTTATCTCGGCAAGTCAGTTAAGAACAAATAATTTTTTACAATGACGGCCTACCCCAGCCAAACCTAGACGACGCTGGGCCAATTGTGCACCCCCCAATAGGACTCCCAATCACGGCCTGATGTGATACAGCCTGGATTTGAACCAGGGACTGTAGTGACACCTCTTGCACTGAGATGCAGTGCCTTAGACCGCTGCGCCTCTCTGGAATGACCACTGCAGGAATGTCCATCAGAACTGTTGCCAGTGAATTTAATGTTAATTTCTATACTACAAGCCACCTCCAACATCCTTTTATAGACCTGCATACTCACCAGACATGTCACCCATTGAGCATGTTTGGGATGCTCTGGATCAATGACTATGACAGCATGTTCCAGTTCCCGCCAATATCCAGCAACTTCACACAGCCATTGAAGAGGAGTGGGCCACAGGCCACAGTCACCAGCCTGATCAACTCTATGTGAAGGAGATGTGTTGAGCTACATGAGGGAAATGGTGGTCATACCAGGGTCTGACTGGATTTCTGATCCACATCCCTTCCTTTTTTGTGAAGGTATCTGTGACCAACAGATGCATATCTGTATTCCCAATCATGTGAAATCATAGATTAGGGCCTAATGAATTCATTTCAATTGACTGATTTCCTTATATGAACTGTAGCTCAGTAAAATCTTTGAAATTGCTGCATGTTGCATTTATATTTTTGTTCAGTGTATATGGTCTAACACTTATCCTGCATTATATCAATGAAGTCAGGTTTCCATTATCAGTACAAAAGTGGAACATTTATTTGAGTTTACTTCATATTAGAACAAAACCTGTATACTTTTTCCAATAACTCCTTCTTGTTTCCTATAACCTACGTCCTTTAACATTTGAACAGGCTAGCAGTGAGGATGGAGCACCCAAACGATAGAAAAGGATCTGAGGAGGATAACAGTTCTCCGAGCCTCGATCACCTCCCCCAGCACACAGAAGCATACCCCCCTCTAAACTGACATTTTAGAGTAACTGACATTATGACAGCTCAACCTGATTCTTCCTACCACTACCGTAAAACAACAACAGAAATAGTTTCCCCCATAATGCCGGCTGCTGCTTTGGAGTTTCATGAGACGCTTTTACTATGAAAAATCTGGACATATGGTTGAGTAAATTCTGATTGGTAGGCCTACAAGCCGCGTGCACATACATTTTGTTGACGCGCATCCACCTGAGTTGGCGCGGTCTTGCTTGACCATGGCCATATGAATACATGAAATCAGGGGCGCAACTTTGGTTTTCGAAGTGCAGCGTCCGCTGGAGGGGACAAAATAGCAATTTCAGAATGTTGGGGGGACATGTCCCCCGTCCCCAGTGGAAGTTGCACCCCGCATGAAATTCCCGCAGCCAACAGTGGGACAAAATCTAGTTGGAACTGATAGTCTACATTCTTTTTAAATTATTTAATATAACTCAACAAAAAAACGCAGGTTAGCATTTATTGTCATGAATCTTGCCATGGAGGCAGCTCTGCAGAGTGGTCACTAGCTGGCACAGCCACAAAGTCAAACTATTTTAAACCTAACCCTAACCTTAACCCTGACCTTAACCACAATGCTAAGCCTAATGCCTAACCCTGATCTAAATTAAGACCCAAAATCTTTTTTTTATGAATATTTACGATATATGCCATTTTGATTTGTAGCTGGCCCATCTAGCGGAAATTGCTCAGTTCTGCCTCCAGCGCAACATTCACGACAGTAATTGTCAACCTGCAACAAAAAAGAAGACCCCGGGATTCAATAAAATTCACTAATACACACATTTTCCAAGCACTTTCTATTTCGCCCAGGTCCCAGCTCTCCCTCCTTAGACTAGTATAGGTAACTGATCCCATCCAGTAGCATTTGGAAAGTGGTCTGGCGCCCAGTGGCTGTTTATGTTACTTGAGGGCCTGAGTGGAACAGAAAATCCACGTTGTTGGCTATGTTCCTCTAGTCTTGGACCTGTAACCTTCTCTTTAGAGGGATAACTAATTCGAACGTGCCCACTGTCAGACACGAGCGTTTGTCTCGAGCCCCGAGCCTTGAGCCTTGAGTGAGTCGGTGCCCTCCTATGGGACCAGGGCGTAGCCGGTTAAATGCAAGTGTTGCTTAACCACATGGGGGCGGAAAACACTGAGGGAATCAATATAGCCTCTGTCTGTTTGTCTGTCTGTCTCTAGGTCAGGTCAGACAAGTCTGGTATCAGATGGCAGGGCTACTGTCTGGCTGGTGGTAATACTACTACTACTACTACTATTCCTACTACTACTACTACTACTACTAATTATAATAATAATAATAAATGTAACATTTACGTTACATGAAACTTTTAGACTTCTGAAGAAATATCAAGTCAAACAATTCGAAAAATGCTACCAAAATATCAGCTAAATAAAATACAAGCATTGTTTCCATAGAAGAAAATGTAGTCCTCATCTGAGACCTCAATGATAGATTTCATAATAGTTGCCTTCTTGATATTTTTGTTTGTAGGCTACCACATGTTAATTGCAACCCTGTTACATCTGAATAACAAATACATTTAGGCTGAAAGTTCAATTATGTCCAGTATGTTCAGTTGATCATATTGTTAATAATATAAATAAGAAATAAAGATCACGCCACTGAGGTGTTTTGGAACATTGCCCAAATAAGTAATTACTCTAATTCTCATCAACACATTTCGACTAGTACGTTTTACTTACCAACAAGTGTTTCATACAAAATAGCCTGCTACTCTCACGTTGAATAATATTAGGCAACTCCTTCCATAGCGTGCCCCATTAAAACTTTAACACGAAAAATAAATATAAATCATGAATAATAAATATCCAGAAAAACATTATAGTCTGACAACTCAAAAAACATTTGTCTTTTTTTCAATTATGATGAATCGGCACTTTTCTCGTGCGTCCAAAGTTTGGAAACGTAGTTTCTCTTATTTGAAGTGCAATTTATTACAAATTACTCAACAGTTTGGTAATTACGTCCCTACTTAGAAAAGAAAAACCACACATATAGGCCTATACATCTATGTGGTCGAACAATGTATTATTTTGAAGAACGTTTTGGGGTTTATTATAAACTATGTAGGTGTACTAGTTTATTGTTGTAAAAAAAATCACAAATTGTAGGCCTAATCCAAATATGGAAAGTGCGCAGCACCCATCAATTAATAAATCCAAATAGCCCCAACTGCCTTCTGTAAAACAAATGGTTAGCGTAACATCTGCTGCCAATATGAACCTTCCATTCTAACACGGGAAATGCCATGTTGGTTGCATGTAATGCCAGCTATGCCAAGACAACAATGGCCCTAGTACAGTATACTGTATTTAGGCCTATCCACAGCCTTCTATTTGGCTCAGGGCCTATTTACTAATGTGTTCCGAATAGGCTACTGGCAACTACACATCGCGTTACACTAAAGACGATTTACCCATAGCTGGTAAAACGCACAGGTGTGAATCTGTGCGTGGAAACCTCATGTGGCCTATCTAATTAAAATGAGTTTAATTCACACTCCAGGCTGTTATTTATAGACCAGAGGACTGAGAAGACAGGTGAGTCAGGCTATACTGGTTTTGGCAAGCATGCACCCCTAGTTCAGTTGGCTTTAGCTTTGTGTGTTATAACGACTGCACAAATAGCACTTTCTGACTGCTTTTGAACCCTGAAGCGTTGAACCACAAATTCCCCCAAATTGAGATAGCCCTATATGGTTCCCACAGAAATAAGAGTTGACAAGTGCAAATTCTTTATTTCGAAAACAGTTTAAAACTGTGTGCAAAGTGTTGATTTTTGTCTTTGTAGATGTATAAACCCCAGCTCAATGTGACTTCCATTAATTTTACTGCACAGTAAAATGCGGGTGGCCGACAAGGCTCATTATTTTACAGCTTTGTAGCATTTGCGCCGTTTTATGAAAGCATTACGGAACACGTCAATCGTTTAAACAACTCTGAAATGAAAGAGGGCAAGAGAAGTGTACAGAACCGTTCACCACAAATCTCATGAGAACGTCTGTATCGACAGGCGATGAATGAGAAGGTACCACCCGGGCTTAATGGTTATGTATGTTCTAAGGATATAGCGTGAGCTACATGGGGTACAAGTGGCTAACTCAAAGCAGACAAGTTTTAAATCATTAACATCTGATTGTAATATCCAAGACCTGCTCAATTGCAGTTGTGATATCACTTTCAACGGAAATATAAGTAGGCCTACTGTAGTTGGTAAACTGTTACTATCAGCTATTACCACCACCACTGGTAATAATATGATTATTATTATTATTAATAATAATAATAATAATAATAATAATAATAGTAATACTTCTATTCGATTATTAGATAATAGTTTCAGATGGAAGGAGTGACTTCAAAAAAATGATTTATTTTTTGATAGAGTAGGCACATTTTATTGCTTATTTTCTACAGGTTTGTAATTTATTAAGTGTATTGCAAAAGTTTTGAAACAGTAAAGTATTTAACACATGCATGAGTTAGCATGAGTTAAACTTATAACAACCCAGTCTGACTAATGTAGGGTTGAGTTGCTATCATGCCATTGTTAGTAATTACGTGTTTTTGATTTGTCACAGGCTGAGGCAGATCTGACATTTGACAGTTATATTTCAGTCTCTTGGTCCCTCTGGACTATTTTAAGCTGCTGAAAGTTCCTGACGCTATATCAAAGTTAACCACGACCACAGTCAGAGTGGTGGGCTAGGGCCAGCTCTGTGTGTGTGTGTGAGGTGCTACGTAACTCAACGTAACTACAGGGCATGGGGACCGGGGACAAATGGATTCCATGTTTGCAGGAAAACACGCTGGAGGCACAGGAAAACTTTGTTGTTTATGAAGAACACGTGAAACCAATCAAATGCGAATTATCTTCCTGTTGTTCCAGCTTTTGTCGTTTGTAGTGTTCAGTCCGTTTGCCAGGAGTGTCGCCACCCAGCAAGCAGATCTGTGCCTGTGTATGGATGGAGAGAGTACTGTACACACATACCGGTAGACATGCACACAGACCTACGCACAAACAAAAACTCACACACATACGCACACACAAAGACACGTGCAAAACAAACACATAGGTTACACACACACACACACACACACTCTTCCCAAACTGTTTGTACGAGGAGCATCCGACAGTAAAGCTCAAGGGGATCTGATAAATAGTCAGCCCACAGGAAATGATTTGCAGGCCTGCTCAGCATAATAAGCTATTTACATACACTTTCTCATATGGTGCTGGGCTACAGACCATACGCACACACACACACACACACACACACACACACACACACACACACACACACACACACACACACACACACACACACACACACACACACACACACACACACACACACACACACACACACACACACACACACACACACACACACAGATGCCAAGACTGCTTGCGTAACATATCTCTTTCTCACACACACTACAGATACTCTCGGACCACATGTGTGCGTACACACACACACGTACACACACACACACGTACACACACACACACGTACACACACACACACACGTACACACACACACGTACACACACACACACACACACACATACAATCTAAAGCACTTCACGGGTCTGGACCCGTTAGTGTACAGGTCGGGTCTAGGTCTAGTTGTCCTTGGATTAATTCGGGTTCACGTCCGAATGTTTTCCGGTCCGTCCGGGTCCAACAATTTTGACCCGTGAAGACCTATAGTACAAACGGGAGATGATGTGGGAACAGGCCGCTAGGGCCAACAGTGAGCACTGTAACCTTCAAGAAGGTTTTGGTTTTGCGTTGTGGACAGGGATGGTGGATGCGTGTAACCATCTGCCTCTGATTCCAAAGGTTGCAAGCTGAAATCCAGCGATAGAAAGTTGTTTTTGATATTTTTGTTTTAAGCCTATCCCAAACCTTAACCCTTACCTTAACCATTCAGAGTTAATGCCTAACCTTAACCATTCAGAGTTAATGCCTAACCTTAACCATTCAGAGTTAATGCCTAACCATATGATTTTAGAGTTAATGCCTGAACTTAACCTTAAACACTTCACAATTTGACGTTTGGAACAACTTCTAAATTTGACGTTTGGAACAACTTCTAAATTTGACATTTGGAACAACTTCTAAATTTGACGTTTGAGAAACATGGATGAATGTCTAATTGTGAAGTGAGACTGTGAGAGCTAGTTGATCACATAGGGAATTTCACATCACTTGAGGGCTAGCTGAAGTATGACAGTAGAATGGGACTGTTGAGATGAATGTATCCTACCCTGGTTATCCATGGCAAACCCATCAGCAGTAGTCAGGTCGTTTTGCTCTCCCATTCACTCAGGCAGTGAGCCCTGAGAAAACCATTGACTGGGAGAGAGGCAGGAGGCAGCAGTTCTCTCTGGAGCATATTACAGTGCTCCTCATCACATCTTTTACTGCCTGAGGATGAGGATTGGGCCAGACTCAACATGTATCCCAAATGGAACCCTATTCCCTATTTAGTGCACAATTTCTTCCATAGGGCTCTGGTCAAAAGGAGTGCACTATAAGGTATAGAGTGTCATTTGTTCCTAGCTCAGTCTCTATGAGCTGGAGGTTCACTCATCTCATCCACAGAGTAGAGACTGGTGTAGACTGATATGTTAATGAGTAGGCTTATATATGTTCCATACTGTATATGGCGGTGTAAGAGTCCATGCCATTTGTTCCCATGTATAACATGTGATGTACTGTGTGTCTATGGTATGTGTATTCATTGTTTTCTTTGTTATTAGGAGTTTGTTGTTATAAGTTTCCACTTTTATTTGCATGTGATGTGTGGTAAATATATGTACATTATTATGTTGTTGCACCTATGTATTTGTGTGGGATTTTATTTGGCATTACCATTATTTCATTCAGTGTATTACCCTTTTATCTGGTTATATCAATGCCAGATGCACTATAGATGAAATGAAATGGAAATGTAGATACGTTTGATAAAATGTCTGTTCATGCAGTATGTTTTACATACTCTATGCCATATATGACAGATTTCTCCTGTGCAAGAATGACCCAAAATGATAATGTATCAAAAGTGCATACAATAGGCTGAAGTCGCTTGATTGATCTGTGTGGCTGTGAGGCAGGGATCCCCAACTGGTTTTATTTGGCCCCCCATGCTTTCTGAGATTGAAAAAATATAGATTTAATTTATTTATTATTGGAACTAAAAGACTATAAAAACACATTTTAATTTAAGAAATCTGTTCCCAAGTATTCTCACACATAATAAAGAGAAACGTGATTGTTTACAAATGTAAGCAAGGTTTCAGAAACATATCTACAAATGATTTTTTAATATGTTATGGCCCCTCCACTATCCGCCCCGCGGCTGAATCTAGTTGATGATCCCTGCTGTAAGGTATAGAAGGGACTAGTTGATGATCCCTGCTGTAAGGTATAGAAGGGACTAGTTGATGATCCCTGCTGTAAGGTATAGAAGGGACTAGTTGATGATCCCTGCTGTAAGGTATAGAAGGGACTAGTTTGTAGGGGATTAGTGAGTTTCTCAATGGGGATGTAAACTTTCTGGCAGGACTATGGTCTCATCAGAATATATCTGACTGAGAATTCAGATGATTCAAATCTCTCTCTCTCTCTCTCTCTCTCTCTCTCTCTCTCTCTCTCTCTCTCTCTCTCTCTCTCTCTCTCGCTCGCTCGCTCAAATCAAATTTTATTTGTCACATGCTTCATAAACAACAGGTGTAGACTAACAGTGAAATGCTTACTTACGGGCCCTGACCAACAATGCAGAGAGAGAAAATAGAGAAATAATAGAAAAGTAAAACGTAATAATAAAAATAATAATAAATATGAGTAATGATATACACAGGGTACCAGTACAGAGTCAATGTGCAGGGGTACGAGGTGTTGTCGTGCCCTCTTCACGACTGTGTTGGTGTGTGTGGACCGTGATAGATCCTTAGTCATGTGGACACAGAGGAACTTGAAGCTCTCGACCCACTCCACTACAGCCCTGTCGATGTGAATGAGGGCGTGCTCAGCCCTCCCTTTCTTGTAGTCCATGATCAGTTCCTTTGTCTTGCTGACGTTGAGGGAGAGGTTTTTGTCCTGGCATCACACTGCCACTCATCATAATGGGTGATCAGGCTTACCACCGCTGTGTCGTCGGTAAACTTAATGATGGTTTTGGAGTCGTGCGCGGCCATGCAGTTGTGGGTGAACAGGGAGTACAGGAGGGGACTAAGCATGCACCCCTGAGGGGCCCCCCGTGTTGAGGGTCAGCATGGTGGATGTGTTGTTGCCTACCCTCACCACCTGAGGGTGTCCTGTCAGGAAGTCCAGGATCCAGTTGCAGAGGGAGGTGTTCTGTTCCACGGTCCTTAGCTTAGTGATGACCTTGGAGAGGACTATGGTGTTGAATGCTGAACTGTAGTCAATGAACAGCATATTCACATAGGTGTTCATTTTGTCCAGGTGGGAAAGGGCTGTGTGGAGTGCAATAGAGATTGTTTCAACTGTGGATCTGTTTGGGCAGTATGTGAATTGCAGTTGGCCCAGAGTGTCTGGGATGATGGTGTTGATGTGAGCCATGACCAGCCTTTCAAAGCATTAAATGGCTACAGATGTAACTGTTAAGGGCGATAGTCATTTAGACAGGTTACCTTGGCGTTCTTGTGTCCAAACACGAGTTTTGAAGCCCTCCCCTCCTCTACCTCCCCTCCACCTCCCCACTGCTTCTCTCTGCTGAAATCTCTCCCCAGCCCCTCCTCTGCCTCCCCTCCTCTACCTCCCATCCTCCACCTCCCCTCCTCTACCTCCTCTCCACCTCCCCTCCTCTACCTCCCCTCCACCTCCCCACTGCTTCTCTCTGCTGAAATCTCTCCCCAGCCCCTCCTCTGCCTCCCCTCCTCTACCTCCCATCCTCCACCTCCCCTCCTCTACCTCCCTCCACCTCCCCTCCTCTACCTCCCCTCCACCTCCCCACTGCTTCTCTCTGCTGAAATCTCTCTGCTTTGTAAAACACTCTCCATCTCTTTTCTTTCTCACTTCCTTCCCTCTCTTTTTCTCTTGAGCTTCTCTTCTTTCATCCCTCCCTCACCCTCTCTCTCTCTCTCTCTCTCTCTCTCACACACACACACACACACACACACACACACACACACACACACACACACACACACACACACACACACACACACACACACACACACACACACACACACACACACACACACACACACACACACACACACACACACACACACACACACACACACACACACACACACACACACACACACACACACACACAAACAGCATGGTGTAAGACTGGCCTCAAACTCCCAACCAAATTATGACACTTTAATTAGCTGCAATTCTTTTAAGTCAGATTCCAAATGAATTCATCTGAAAGCCAGACTGAATCAATGAAATGAGTGTGGAACACATAGAACATAAAACTCTTATAGCTGGTTGCGTGTGGCTATCTTAGGCCACCTGCACACTAATCACTGATGGGATAATTGGGATGTAAGTTGAGGTGACATCTTGACACCTGTATGCCCTCTTAGACCTTAAAGAGCCACTCTTAGACCTTTAGTCACTGCTTAGTCAAATCAATCTTTTAAAAAAACGATGTACTCAAGAAACTGTTCTTAGAAGACCATTTAGAGATACTTTATTAGACTAGTGAAAACTGGAATAATCAGTTAACAAATCATGAAATCACTATTGGGATGTAGTGACAATTAGGTTTCACAGTAGTTTAAAAGCTTTGAGAGAGTCCTACTTATCTAGCCTAGCGACGTCCAACAGCATCAGTCATATAACTAAGTCCCCATGCCGTTTCCTCCACTCCCTGTAGGTAAATACAACAGTAAGTACTACATTTCACACTCACAGAAATTGGGGTTGAGGAGAAAAGTAAACATGGGAGATTTTGGGAGCAGGTTTATTTTGGAAAAGTGATCCTGTGTTTGCATTAATATTTTCCCTCTGGGAAAATTTCTGTCACTGTCAATTTGTTAGGGCACGCTGCCAATATTATGTCAATTTACCGTTATAGAGGTATTTATGACTTTATTGAATTAGAGCAGAATATCAGTGGTGGGTTGACATGTGGGGGGTGGAGGGCTGCAGGAGAAGGGGTGGAAACTCCGGAGTTATTTTTGTTTCAAATGTGTATCTGTTCACATATGGTCCTTGTTTTGGCCTATATACTGGAACTCTCATCAGTGACCCCTAACCTGCCTCCCCAGAGCGACATGATTTTGGCTGCCTCATTCTGAGTTCAGTTTGACCCACCGACCCCCAGGAGCTGAAGGGTCACCGCCAAGGAGCAGCAAATTAACCCAATGCGTCAAACCTGGCATGACACCATGTTCAGCAGCGCTCTATCATTCAATATTTTGCAATTTTTTCCAATTGCAGTGTTTGATGTCAAGCTGGTTTCCAGTCTACCATTTTTGCGGATGGTTTCAAATCCCCACTCTCCTGCTAGTTTATGATACGTGTCAAACCTTCCCCCTCCTCCACCTCCCCTCCTCCACCTCCCCTCCTCTACCTCCCCTCCTCCACCTCCCCTCCTCCTCCCCTCCTCTACCTCCCCTCCTCTACCTCCCCTCCTCCTCCTCTACCTCCCCTCCTCTACCTCCCTCCACCTCCCCTCCTCCACCTCCCCTCCTCTACCTCCCCTCCACCTCCCCTCCTCTACCTCCCTCCACCTCCCTCCTCTACATCCCCTCCCTCTCCCTCCTCCACCTCCCCTCCTCCTCCCCTCCTCTACCTCCCCTCCTCTACCTCCCTCCACCTCCCCTCCTCTGCCTCCCCTCCACCTCCCCTCCTCTACCTCTACCTCCCTCCACCTCCCCTCCTCTACATCCCTCCACCTCCCTCCTCTACATCCCCTCCACCTCCCCTCCACCTCCCTCCTCCACCTCCCCTCCACCTCCCCTCCTCTACATCCCCTCCACCTCCCCTCCTCTACATCCCCTCCACCTCCCCTCCTCTACCTCCCCTCCTCTTCCTCCCCTCCTCCACCTCCTCTACCTCCCCTCCTCCACCTCTCCTCCTCCCCTCCTCTACCTCCTCTCCACCTCCCCTCCTCTACCTCCCCTCCTCTACATCCCCTCCACCTCCCTCCTCTACCTCTCCTCCACCTCCCCCTCTACCTCCCTCCACCTCCCCCTCTACCTCCCCTCCACCTCCCCACTGCTTCTCTCTGCTGAAATCTCTCCCTTTTGTAAAACGCTCTCCATCTATTTCTTTCTCACTTCCTTACCTCTCTCTTTTTCTCTTGAGCTTCTCTTCTTCCCTCCCTCATCCTCACCCTCTCTCTTTCTCTTTCTCTCTATTGCTCTCTCTCTCTCTCTCTCTCTCTCTCTCTCTCTCTCTCTCTCTCTCTCTCTCTCTCTTGCTCTCTCTCTTGCTCTCTCTCTTTCTCTTTCTCTCTACTCTTCCTTCGTGGTTAAAGACATTTCAGTTCAGCTGTCATGAATTATGTTCGCCTGCCCAGCTGTCCAAACAGGGGGGTGTCCTTTTCATTCCACCTCACATATTACCAAAAGAGAAGAAGGGAGAAGAAGGGTAATGGAGGGAGGAGGGGGGGATGAAGGGAGGGAGAGGAGGGCTTCAACACTCGTGTTTGGACACAAGCAATTATCTCTAATTATTGTTTTTCTTTTCAGTTTCCCTGTCCCGATGGAGGTCCGACCAAACGAACATGCAATAATCCGCCCCAGTCGTCCAGGCTCAGCGGGCCCCAGAGCTGCAGCCCTCGGTCCCGGGACTCCATGGCCTTTCATCTCAATGTGAGTCTAGAGTTGATTCAAATGCGGCGCGATGGGTGAATTAACCCCCAAGACCCAGCTTTCAATGGGATCAGCTAAGAGATTATACGTGTTGATGGCAGGCTTTTATATGCGCAGGGCTTTCAAAAGAAACTTCAGCTGTTAATTCAAGGCACCACAGTCGTGACCCTCCACCTCCTCTACATCTTCCATTTCTTGTAACCTTCTACTAGCTTTGTGTTTTTCTAGACTCCATATTTTTCTCTGCACTGTGAGAAGGAAAGTATTAGATGTGATGGATCTATGTTTGAGCTGAGAAGTTCCTGATGGGGCTCATATGGACGGTCCCAGTCTCAGAAGTTTCACTCCCAACTTTCACTGACTAGTGAGTTATCCTAAAAATGCGAATGCTCCAAATTACCGTGAGAGGTTCTGACCTGTATTCAACCAAAGGTTATGTTCAGTCACATTACATTTAGTCATTTTGTAAAGTTAATTTGTTCCCTTTGTCAATGTGATGATGCTAGACAGGACTGAAGAGATGTGTGGATGGTTTCATTTGTTAAACTATAGACACATATGTACACACACACACACAAACCCCCCCACACACAGCTGCACACACACACACACTCACAGATGCACACACACACACACACACACACACACACACACACACACACACACACACACACACACACACACACACACACACACACACACACACACACACACACACACACACAAAACCACATGTTAAGTCTCTTTGGTACTTTCCATTAGTGGATGTCAGACAGTGAGAGAAACTCATTGCTGATGAGTACAGGGATATTCATTCAGACTGGGTGAGAGATTGTAATTGATTTGAGGGACTTTTTCATCTTTGGTGGTCCCGGGCGGCCGGGGAAAATTGCCTCTAAAGCATGGAGAGGAAAAAACCAAACCGGCAGTTCAGTTCTCACAGACTTGTTCAAGATGTTGCATGGAAACGAAGAGATGTTTTGGCACAACAAAAAGCCGTGGTATCAAACGTCTCATATGGCCCACAGTCAGTCCATATGAAAGAGAAGAATGAGAGGAGAAGAAAGGAGGAGAAAACAAGGGTGGATGAGTGAAATATCGTACCCTGAGTCTCACTCTAGACACAGAATCCATCAGTGAACGAAATGAGGGGTAAAACATATCCCGCCTTATGCCACCATTAGCACAGTGTTGCAGAATTATCAGTCAACATGGTGGCCATCCCAGCCCGTTCTCTATTGGTCTGCCTAACACTAGTGCTCCAATCAAGAAGTACAGTAATTCTATTAGGTCATGTGATTAGGAAGAAATGTTCCTCCCTCTCTGGCCCCTCACCATCCAGGAACTTCTCCCCGCAGAGTCTGATCATACCTCTTAATTCTGCTCTGCTGCATGGCGATTCAGGTTGATTGCACAGCGTTTATCCAAGTCATTTCTATACATACCATGAAAGCGAGGGCCACCAACCAAAATATAAACAATGGAATAATAGGTTGTATAAATACCTCATTAAGCTATTTATAAGCCATATTCTTCCATATTAATTGGGGTATTTTATTTAATTAATTTAAATGAATGGACCCCTTACCGTCTGTGGCTTTAGAAAATGACTGAAAACCAAAAGGCCAAGGGGATGTTGGCTATGTGTGGAGGTCTGAGTCTGACAACCTCAGAATCATAACTGGGTCTTATTATATGAGGTCTGTAAATGTAATGTTACATTAATTAGACCACCAAGGCAAGCCCTCTGGAGCCTCCCCCCTCATTCAATATAGAATATTCACACATGTATGAGCACTATATATGCTTCTTTTGGCATGTGATCATTTTGTCTCTGTGAAAGTCATCTATATCATAGAAACCACTATGGCTTGTCTCATTGAGTTATGAGCTTTCCATGGGGTTGATGGATTGAGACCTAATTCCTCTCATCTCTCTCTCTCTCTCCGTCTCCATCTCTCTATCTGTCTCCCCCTCTCTCTCCGTCTCTCTTTCTCTCTCTCCGTCTCCTTGGTTGTGTGGTCATTTCTGACATGGCATTCATTAAGAGGACAGTGACTGAAGAGTTGTCTCAAGAGACAACTAACACTCTGAAAATAGAAAGAAAATATCTCCTCTCAAAAATGTATGTTATTTTCATAAAACATGCAAGTACAGTAAAGGATGACAGACAAACTGCCATGCTTATTCCAGCTGAAAAGTGTAACGTCTGAAGTACGGGCCTCTTCACAATTACAAACCTAGCCATCTAAGAGAAGGACATACTTTTAAGGCATAATGATAAACTCCCACTAGTACTATCGTCTTGAGTGATGCTGATGGACCCTAGAAAAAGTCTCTGGCTCGCCCTGCACTGTCAGAGATCCCCTTAACCCACCTTAACTTGTAAATCAAGTCTGAAAACAAACTAAAACTAAACTGAATTTCAAACGAATAGAAATAAAACAAATAGAAAATCACAAAACTATAATAACCTTGACGCGCACACACACACACACACACACACACACACACACACACACACACACACACACACACACACACACACACACACACACACACACACACACACACACACACACATGCACATACCACCCCTCACTCAATCCCCTTGTCTGATACAGCCCTTTGTCCTCCCTCCACAGTGGAGACATTGCATGGCAGCCAAATCCCCATTGTCCAGCCCCAATCTGTGTGTGTAATCTCTCTTGTCAAAGAGAATCTACTGCGATTAGCCTCAGTAAATTACCAGGGATGATCTGTGTGTCTGTCTGTCCCAGCCCATCCAACCACTCTCCAGCTTCATCACAAGCACCACCACCCACACCACAGCCTCCGACCCTCAACCTCCAACCCCTGACTCCACCAACCCAGGTCTGTCTCCCTGACAACGTGTTACACAAGGATTACACCAGTAACAAGATGGTTGTGGTCTCTAAGTCCTTGTCATTGTCAATGTGTTTTTTCAAGAAACAAGAAGAAAAGAGTTCAGCCAGTCAACCAACATTAATCCGGTAGATGTCTTAAGGCGGTTTTTCTATGGCTGTTTTATGCAACCATGTTGTAATGGACTCACGGACCTAAAGGAGACCTATCTGCTGCATATATGTTTATTTAGCTGTGGGATTGTAATTTTTGGAAATTGCAGAGTAATTATAGAATAACTAAAATGTGATGCCATATGAACATTTTCTTTGTTGGACTCCGCTAAAGACCAAACAAAAACTCTGGTTAACCAGATAAACACAATGGAACAGGCGAGTTAGGCAAACATCTGTCATGAATGACTTCCTGTATTGGTCAGCACATGTTTTACATGGATTTTGCACTTAGTTTGCAAAATAACACACAAAAGAATCATAAAAGAAGTATGTATTCATGTTTAGTTTTAGTTACGGCAATTTTTGATTGCGGGAGCCTGCATTGTGTGATAGGGGCTTGACATGGGAGAATTGGCTTGACAATGTGAACTAGAGTGAACCAATGTGAACTGAAATTAACCAAAATGGTATTACAAAGTGTTTTTTATGAAGACTTGCTGGCCCTCCACACAGCTATACTAACAACATCCTTAATTAATGAACATATTGGGTAAGGAAAGTCGGATTATGGGCTGACTTCTGACTTCATACGTCTACTCATCTTATGGACGAGACAGTATCACTGGTTAGATGGGCAGGAGTGGTATGTTCTTCAGCAGAACAGATAAATAAAATAATGAAAAATAAAATTGACAAGCCCCTCTCAGTAATTGAGTTACACCGTGGGCCCTGTGTGTAATCTCAGGACCACCCATCCATAACACGTGTTGGACAAACACAAGATCTTCTGATGGGGTGTAATATCTAGCAGATGGGCCTGGCCGGCAGGGGAGAGGAGGGGAGAGGGCGAGGGAGGGCAGATTTGTGTGGGCCCTGATCAAAAGTAGTGCTCTATATAGGGAATAGGGTGCCAATTGGGTTGCAGGCCCCAGAATGGGGTCCTCTAGGGTGCTTCTGGCTGGTCAACTGGCCTTCCTCTGGCCCATTAACCACCTGGGCCTGGTGTGTTTTGTCAGCTTTGCTCCACGAGGCTTAGGTTTCATTTAGCTTCCTTTGTTCTTTGAAATCAGGCACACACGTTTGTGAGCTCGCACTCACACATACCCACAATGCTTCTCTCACAAACAACCACACACATAATAGGCTACTCACCATTTTCCCTTTCGCTCCAGCTCTCTCTGTTCCTGCCTTTCGCTCCAGCTCTCTCTGTCCCTGCCTTTCGCTCCAGCTCTCTCTGTCCCTGCCTTTCGCTCCAGCTCTCTCTGTCCCTGCCTTTCACTCCAGCTCTCTCTGTCCCTGCCTTTCGCTCCAGCTCTCTCTTTCAATGCCTTTCGCTCCAGCTCTCTCTGTTCCTGCCTTTCGCTCCAGCTCTCTCTGTCCCTGCCTTCAGAACTACCCACAGTGACCAGAGAGTCAATCTCTATCAGAGCCCACTTGTAAAACAAGGGGCCATCGTCCACCGTCCTGTAACACAGATGACTGAATAATCTTGACATAAGGGGTGCATCTCATTAGTCTAAAAGTCTAAAGCAACTACCTTTCCTTTTTTCAATTTCCTTAGTCCATACTTCATTCAAAAGAACTGGAAAAGTGAAAGCATATTCACAAAAGGCACCCGCTATATTGTATATTCAGCTAAGTGCAGAGTGCCTACAGTATAACCAGGATGGGAAACAGCCATCCTGAGCCAGGGAAACAGCCATCTTGAGCCAGTGAAACAGCCATCCTGAGCCAGGGAAACAGCCATCCTGAGCCAGGGAAACAACCCTTCTGAGCCAGGGAAACAGCCATCCTGAGCCAGGGAAACAGCCCTTCTGAGCCAGGGAAACAGCCATCCTGAGCCAGGGAAACAGCCCTTCTGAGCCAGGGAAACAGCCCTTCTGAGCCAGGGAAACAGCCCTTCTGAGCCAGGGAAACAGCCATCCTGAGCCAGGGAAACAACCCTTCTGAGCCAGGGAAACAGCCATCCTGAGCCAGGGAAACAGCCATCTTGAGCCAGTGAAACAGCCATCCTGAGCCAGGAAAACAGCCATCCTGAGCCAGGGAAACAGCCCTTTAGAGCCAGGGAAACAGCCATCCTGAGCCAGGGAAACAACCCTTCTGAGCCAGGGATGGACGCATGGGCGAATATGCCACACTCAGGCTAGCAATGCATCATTCAAGGATGACAATATGAATTAACCTGTCAACAAGTGTAAAGCTCAATTTTCTGTCGGTTTTCTACTGCTTTTTCATTATTCATGTGCCAAAGAAACCTTTAAAGAAACATGTCCTTTTAATTAAGGGACATTCTTTGAAGTGCAGTGTTTCTTGTGGATAGCTACACAGTAGTAGTAGCAGTTGCAGTAGTATTAGTAGTACTACTAGTAGTAGTAACAGTAACAGTAACAGTAGTAGTAATAGTAGTAGTAGCAGCAGTAACAGTAGCAGTAGCAGTAGCAGTAGTAGTAGCAGTAGTAGTAGTAGCAGTAGTATTATTGGTAGGTGGTATCGGTGGTAGTAGGCGGTAATGGTAGGCAGTGGTATTGGTGGTAGCAGTAATGGTAGTAGTAACACTGGTAGTAACGGTGGTAGTGGCAGTGGTAGTGGTAGTAGTGGTTGTAACGGTGGTAATGGTGGTAGTGGCGGTGGCGGTGATGGTGGTGGTAGCGGTGGTGGCGGTGGTAGCGGTGGCGGTGGCGGTGGTGGTGGTGGGGTAACGGTGTTGGTGGCGGTAATGGTTGGCGGTAACGGTGGTGGTAGCGGTGGTAGTGGTTGTAACGGTGGTAGCGGTAATGGTGGCGGTAATGGTGGTGGTGGCGGTGGTAGCGGTGGCGGTGGCAGCGGTGGCGGTGGCGGTGGTGGTGGTGGTGGTGGTGACGGTGGTGGTAACGGTGGTGGTGGTGGTGGTGGTGGTGGTGGTGACGGTGGTGGTAACGGTGGTGGTAATGGTGGTAACGGTGGTGGTGGTAATGGTGGTAACGGTGGTGGTGGTGGTGGTGGTGACGGTGGTGGTAACGGTGGTGGTGGTGGTGGTGGTGGTGGTGGTGGTGGCGGTG